>JAJJZI010000005.1:6282565-7023848 GCA_024321975.1 Alternaria sp. 'sect. Undifilum'
AGAATACTACTATTTTAGCAAACTAGATATTAGGCCTCTTAAATGTCTTAAGAGATTTAAGAGAGAAAACTAGACGTATTAAAAAACTAACAATAAATACGCCTATCTAGAATACGCCTATCTAGAATACGCCTATACAGAACACGCCTTAAGCTACTGCAGCTACTTTCGCTACTATAGCAAGTAACACCAAACTTAACTATAGACGAATATTTAAAAAAACGCAAAAACTAGGGGCTACTAGCCTAAAAAACAGCTAGTTAGTTCTAGTTAGCGAGACCTTAACTGCTTTTAATGCCTTTAAACTTAGAAATGCCTTTAACAACGCCTTTGCAACAAAAGGAGGTGTACAATCTCTTATAGTTGCCTTAATTATAATATCCTCTAAGAGAAACACAAAAGTAACAACAACACTAGCTTTTAAAGCAAAATGCCTCTTAGAAAATTAGGCTATATAGCAAGATATTACAACTTTTAAGGCCGCCTAGCTTATTACTCCCTAATTTAAGGTTGTTATCTACCAGCTTCCTACAAATTACAGCCTAAAGGTTATAAAAGAAGAAATTAAAACCTTTAACAAAGGCGTAAAAGTTATAAGTAATCTTTTTTAGCTTACACCTAAGATCAAAAGAGAAAACTAGAACTTTAGTTTAGCTTGCGTAGCCTTTGCTACAAAAGAAGAAGCTTAAAAGGCTATTAGAGAAAAACTCTATATTCTAGGGCAAAGCCTTAGAGCAGAGAAACTACGAGTTATTAATACCTTAAAGCAATGCACTAAATGCTAAGAATTCAGCTACCTAGAGGTTAGATGCTGAAAAGTAGCCTGCTAAATTTGCAGCAAAGCACACTACACTAGCTAACACAAGTGCAAGTCTTGTACTTGTAAAAGAAAATCTTGTATCTATACTATATTTAAGTGTACTAACTGCAGCAAACTTTATGCAGCAAATAGCCACAAATGCAAAATCCTTTAAGCAAGAACAGATAGAACTAATTAAACTAATTAGTATTTATTTTTAAGGTATCAAAGGTGGTGGTTGTTGTTGTAGTCAAAATAGGTTTTCTGAAAAAGTAAAAAGCAGCTGCCCTCTACTAATTAGTCGCAAAAGTCAAAAAAAGATTATATGTAGTTAACAAAATTTAAATAGTAAGTAGATAAAGTCCACGCGCTAAGCGCTAAGAGTAGAAAAGCTTAGACTACTAAGCAAAATTAGGGTTAAAAAATTTGCTAAAGGTACTAAAAAACAACACTAATTAAAACGTGTTTAACAGCAATTACTAGCCTATAGCTAGTAATAAGATTGCGATAGAGGTAGAGGAGGTAGAGGTAGAGGAGGGTAAGGACACGTATGTTACCGCAGCAGGAGCCTACAATACTTTACAAAAGCTCCTTGCCTACTACTTCTTACCTTTAGGATTTCCTACACTATATAGTACTGCATACAAATAATACAATACTTAGACTATTCTTCTCCCTATTTAACACAAAGACTAATAGCTTACATTAAGTAAAGTTAGACTTTACTAGGTTACTAAACAAAAAGCTATAGTAGTAGATTACAAAGCCTGTATTTACCTTTGTTAAGCGGCCTCCCTAGTTAGTTAAAGAGGAGCTGTTAGCAGTAGCTTCTATAGCAATTAGGTAGACGTAAAAGTTAAATTATATTATTTATTAACACCTTATTAATGCGTCTAGTATTATAGATGTTAAGGTCATAATAGAGGTTGTGAAAGGCTTATTTAGTAGTAAGTCTATTAAATACGTTGCGTATATTAATAGTCTAGGTGTAGTAATAGTGTGTTATCTTACTAATCTCCTCCTGCGCAAATGCAACCTTAGTAGAGAGACCTTATAGTAGCTCTATAAGGAGCAAGAGCGTGTTAAAACAGCTATTAAGTAGCTAGGATAAACTAATAAGTAGGAGGATTTTGTAAGTCGCCTCTAGGGATAGGAGAGCCGTGCTTAGATAGTAACGCTGTTGTTGTATGTTCACATCTAAGTATAGGCGTATGCTAGAAACGCTGCAACAGCAACACCACTAGGATAGCGACAGAGACAACAGAAGTTGCAGTTAGCAGTAAATAGTTATTAGTAAATAGTTATTTGTTAAGAAGGTTAGTTAGAGGGATATCACGCATCTTCGTTTCCGTCTAAACATGCTAGAGCGACACACTAATGGCTTGCCGGCAATGCTAAACAAGGGGGCATAAGCCCCGATACCTGTTGTTAGCAATAAATCTTTTTTTTTACTAAAAAGGTGTCTACAAAATGTGTGGTCACATCAAAAGGTTGTCTCAAAAGGCCGAAGCCAAAACTAATTAGTATTAAAAAAGTCTTATTAATAAATGTTAATAGAAGTAGCCTTGCTAAAAAAAAGCGCAATTAACATAGCTATTACAGCAAACGCTAAGACTATTGCAATACAAAAGCATTAGTTAGTAAGACGATTCTACAAAAATACTAAGTTAATTGCCAACCTAGACTTTACGCAAATCTTACTAATCTACTAAAGCCTATAACCTAGAACTCTATTCTATATTTAAAAGGATTTAGAAGTAGAAGTTTATTCTTATATTAGCAACAATAATAACTTGCAAGCTATTATAATACAGCTTAACACAAGAAAAATCTACGTCTACAACATTTATAACAAAAAAAGCCTAAAACAAGTCCTAAATACAACAACAATCTAAAGAGGACTCCTAAGAGAATCTATAGAATCGCATTTGATTATTTTAGGGGATTTTAATTGCCACTACCCTAGATAGAGCCTACATAAGTGCAACCTAAACTAACAAGCTATAGATTTAGTAAAGTAGGTTAACAACTAAAACTTATCTTTATCAAACACTATAGGAGTAAGCACATTCATTAGAGCTTACATGCAGAAAACGAGCGTATTTAACCTTACTTTTTTAATAAACAATATAGCTTCTAATATTCTAGACTAGCAAGCTATCCCTAAAGTTAGATTAGACTACTATGCTATCTTGTTTAGTATTGTTGACTAAGTGCAGCTACCTAGCTAGCTAAAAAATACAACGCTGTAAGGGTGCGTTAGATTGACTAAAAATGTAGGGAAAACAGTAGTGAATTAAAAAAGAACTATAAGGGCTATCTAGCAAGCTTATCTACTCCTCTATAATGTCTGTGCTTAGTACTAAGGAAGAGGCAAAAGTAGCTACGTAGCAGCTACTAACGTGGCTTAGGAAAATAGCGCAGAGCTAAAAGAAAAGTTTAGTAGGCTAGAAAAGTAGAAGGGCTAATACGCTAGGCTTACAGGTCCTAGGTACGTACAGACACCTAGGATCTGTAAGATAGCAAAATAAGGCTTTTTTTAAGTACTAAAGACGTTAGGTCTTTAGCTCTTTACAGTACCCTCCTCCTTAATAAGAGTCCTAGAGTTTCTCTAGTCCTATAGTGCTTTTATATTTTCTAGTTTTTAAAACTAGTACCTAAATTAGTTCTAAGTATCCTACCTATTTAACTAGGTATTCTTTTCTTCTTCTTATGCTTCTTTCCTACTATAGGCGCTCTACTAGATACTCTTCTTTACTATCTACTTTAATTAGTAAAGGTTTACTATTGTCTTGTAGTTAGCTTAGTAAAGTGTCTAAAAAAGCTAGCTAGAGGTTAGTAATATAAAATACTAAATGTATTCTTCTAAGAGTATTTAGCTTTATAGCATTTAGTCTAACAATCTTAAGTACTATATACTTCAGATTCTTCTAATTAAGTTTTCAGCTAGGTCTCTTTATCTTATAGTAGTCTTCTAGCTTTAACTAAACTTCATTACCTATTCAAAGCTAAAGTAATTATTTTCTTCTCTTACTTACTTAGTGTTCTTATTTTTATTAAGATTGTAATATCATAGCTTATGCTAACTTAATACTTTGCTAGAGTTTATTAGCTATATTTTCTGCTTTCTAGTAGTCTTCCTGTATTCTCCTTTCTTAAGCTTAATTTTAAGGTCTATATTTTACTACTATTTAAAGAGAGTCTATATTGTATCTATAATGTAGAAAGAAAGGTAATATTCTAGTAGATTATGCTTATCTTGCTATAATTGTAATCTTAGCTATCTCTAGGATACTTTTCTAGTTTGTTTAATCCTCATTATAGAAAACTTTCAAGTAGGCTTGTACTGTAGAGTTTATTTATTCTATAGAGCTGTTAGTTTTAGAGTAATATTTAAAAAATAAATATTATTTAATCTCTAGTAGCTTGCAAAGCCTAGTCTAAAAGTAGCTTATAAACTTACACCTAATTTAGAAGTAATATAGTCTAGTAACTAGTAGTAAGCTACTATAGAGTTAATAAACGCTTTAGCAACGCGTTCTATAGTAATATCTTGAAAACTTATTAGAACTATATTTTACTTAGCTTATTAGTAACTACTATTAGGTTTGTGTAACCTTTGCTTTCTAGTAATCTTATAACAAAGTAAATTAATATTTCCTTCTTAATACGCTCTAGAATTAGCAAAGGCTTTAATAATCCTTATAGGCTATCTCTTTATAGTTTTATTCTTCTATATACTAAGCAGTTTCTAATGTATTAATTTACTATTTAGCTAATAGAAGGCTAAAAGTACTCTCTTATAACTACTTTGTAGATAAAGTTCCTTCCTAGATACCTTAGAGCTCTAGAATAGTTGATTTTATAAAAAATTCTAGTGTGTAAAGGCTTGTTGTTTAGTACCTATTTTTAACTATATTATAGTAGGTTCCTAGAATTATCTAATTAGTATTTAGAAATAGAAAGCTTAAAGTCTAGCTTTATTAGAAATTAGCATTCTTCTTTACTAAATGCTTTCTAGGCTAGCTAGTACGTGTAATCTTCTTCTTTAGCTTTATTCTAAAGCTTTTTTAGATCTATCTATTCTTAAAGTACTATAATAGGATAGCTATTTTAGCTAAAAGTTCTAAGAGTCTCTTCTTTTTCTATTCCTCTATTTCTAGGATTATTGCGGTAGATAGTTTAAAGACTTATAAGAACTTTCTAGAAATTTTAAAATAAAAACTATTTATAGGTATATCTTGTTGTCTCTAAGATAAGGTATTAGCTCTAGAGTTATTAACTCTAAGCCTGTAGGCGATTTCTATATTAAGAAATTTAATAAAGAATCAGGCCTATCTTATTTGTCTTTTACTAAGCTGCCTAGGCTTTCCAAAATACTCTAGGTTTTTATAGTCTATTATAACTAGGAACTTCTTTAAAGAACTTAGCATAGTATTCTACTTAAATAAGTTGTAATTCACTATAAGTAACTCTTTATTTTGTATCCTATAGTTGCTTTAAGCGCTAGTTATTCTTGTTAAGTAGTATACTACTAGTTGTAATCTTCCTTTATCATCGTATTATAAAAGAACTCCTTCTATAATATAGCTAGAAGAATTAGTCTCTAAGATTGTTTCTTTATTATGATCCTATTAAGCTAGTATTAGTTTAGTAATTAATAGCTCTTTTAGCTTATTAAAAGCTTCTTGTTCTGTTTGTCTCCATTAAAAAGAAACGTCTCTAGTAAGCCTTGTAAGCAGAGCAACTATATTAGGGTAGTTCTTAATGAAGTGTTAATAAAAGTTCGCAAATTTAAAAAAACTATATACTCTTTTAATTGGCTTCGGCCTTTTAAGACAACCTTTTGATGTGACCACACATTTTGTAGACACCTTTTTAGTAAAAAAAAGATTTATTGCTAACAACAAGTATCTAGGCTCACGTAAGCCCCCTTGTTTAGCATTACTAGCAAGTAATTAGTGTGTCGCTCTAGCATGTTTAGACAGAAACAAAGAAAAGTAAGACAAAGACGTAAATCGCCTCTTAACTTAATACGCCTTATCCTGCCTATTCTTGTTGCTTTACTGCTAGGCGCTCCTAGATAAAGTAAAGTAGTAACACTATCATTGCCTTGCTTGTTAACCTATAAACGCGACGATAGAAAGCCTACTGCTTCTTTCCTATCTCTTTCTTCTTTATCGCTAATTTAACGTCTTGCAAAAGCTGTTTAAGCTAAGTTCTAGTCTCTATACTTAGCTCCTACACAATAAACAGGAAAAGAGGGATACTAAAGTAATAGATCTTAAGTACTGCGCTAGTATTAGTAAACACTTTAGAGATTATGTATTTCTTACACAACTAGCTAAATTAGGGCTTACTAATTTTTTTATTTATAAAGATATTGCAGATAAGAGACTTATTTAAGATTTTTATAAACTTAGAAGTCTAGCTAGGTATTTAAGTTTTAAGATATTTAATAAATTTAGGTGTCTATATAAGTAGTTTAAGTTAAACTAAATTAGGTGCTAGGTAGACAGTAGCAAAGGATACTTTTTTTTTAGAAAAGAGCCTAGAATAAGGAGATGCTTGCCGCGGAGGTTGCACGCTATTGTAGTGTATTGTATGCAAATTGTTCGTATGCGGTGCTGTTCAAAAGGTAAGAAGTAGTAGGTAAGAAGTAGCGGTGTTCTTTCTCTCTATTACATTATGTTGCAATCCTATTGCAATCCTACTGTAATCCTATTGCTAGCTATAGGCTGGCAATGGCTGTTAGACACGTTTTAACGAGTGTTGTTTTTTAGTACCTTAGCAAATTTTTTTAACCCTAATTATTGCTCAGTAGTCTAAGCTTTCCTCCTAGAACTTATCCACCCACCGTTCGAATCTCGTTAACTACACACAATCTTTTTTTTAACTTTTGTAATTAATTAGTAGAGGGCAGCTGCTTTTCACTTTTTTAGAACCCTATTTTGACCACAACAACAACCACCACCTTGAACACCTAAAAAATAAATAAGTAGAGGGTAATAGATCTTTGGTTAAAGATTAAAGATAAGTACAAGATATAGGAATAAAAATTAATTTAATAGTTTCTTAGTATTAGAGTAATTAGAGATTGTAAGAAGCAAATAATTACGCTTGTACATAATACATAAATTTACAAGATTATAAAGAACTTTAAGCTAGAAGATAGCAGCTTTCTGAAGACTCTATTACTGTTAGAGAAGCTAATTAAGAACACTAGCAAAGCAACTAAGCAAGAGATTAAGGCCTTCTAAGAAAGAGTTAGATGAATGCTATACACAGCTATTATGCTGCGACTAAATATTACTTGCTTAATCTTAAAGCTCTTACACTTCCTTATAAACTCTAGTAATTAGCATATAAAAGCTGTTAAATAGGTAATTATATACCTCTATTAGATAAGATAGGACGCGATCTAGTAGAGGAACTACAATAGCATTAACTTAATAATTATAGGCAACGCTTCCTTTGCAGATAATTAGGAAACTTGCTAATTGTCCTATAGTTATATAGTTATCTTATATAGTAGTCTAATATTTTAGAAGGTAGCTTAGCAGACTACAGTTACTACATTAACTACTAAGGCTAAGCTACTCGCCTTTAAGCATACTACTAAAGAAGCTATAGCCCTTAAGCGCTTTTTTGTAAGCTGTCTCTTAATCTAGAAGACGTCTAGATAGTTTAGTATAATAATTAATAAATAATTAGGCTTATAGTTAGAAAAAACAAGTAGATTAGCACTTAATTGAGGCATATAGATATACAAAACATATAGCTCTAGCAGGAACATACTTAAAAATTGTTTTAGATTAAGTACCTAGAAACAGTAATTATGCTAGCTAATAGACTAACTAAGTTGCTTACCTAACAACAGTTTAAGAAGTTTAAGCAGCTGCTTAACTTTTAGTAAGTTAAGTACTTAATTAAAGGCAATAAGAATTAATAAACAAAAGAATTTGTATTAAGTAGCAACATCTATATACTAGGCTAAGTCTCCTCTTAATTTCTTAGAATAAGCAGGAGACCGTAAGCTAGACAAGCAGGAAAACTAGAAGAATAAAACTAAGATTACTATTAAGTATTAGAATCTTTAAAATCGCTTAACTCTATTATTAGATTATGCTTAGCTTTTTTAGCTTTCGTAAGCTTAAAAGCATCTTAAGCTATTCTAGCTTAAGCAGCAAGAGTCTAGAGGTAAGAAGCATAGTAACGCGAATCTCATCTATTACTTCTATACAGAGAGTTGTAAGATAATTGTTAGTACACCTCTACATAATAATTACGCCTATATATATAAGTTGTATAGCAATTAGGACAGCAAACTTAAGAGCAATTATATAGAACAGGTAGAGGAAGTATTCCTTAAGCATACTATTCTTAAAGAGATAATTGCTAAAGAAGTTATTATTGTTAAGGCTGCTGCTGCTATTGCAGTTGTTATTAATTATATGCTAGCTATTAAGCTAGCTTCTATATAAGTTAACCTAGCACGTACGCAGTATAATGTTGCGTATTATAAGGCTCTTGTCTATATAGACAACCTTAGTTTAAGCCTATAGCCTACTAAGCAGGCTGTGTCTAGCATAAATAATTCTTAGCATTATACCCTAAATTAAAAATGCTCATAGGAGTAGGAGCAAGAGCAGGAATAAGTAGCGAGAGTTAAGCGTGACAATTCTAGACAGGAGGCTTCTGCGCAGAAGGATTTTCAGTAGACGTAACGCTACTATTAATCTTTTTACAGCAAGTAATAATATCTTTAAGTAGTTAAGCTTTTGCAGCTTAGTACATCTTATTGTTATTTTGTTCTTAAAAAACTAGTTAGTCAGCTAAGCAAGAAGCTTAAAAATTAGAGACTTACTACTTTATCTTTATACATAGCTATAAATTAATTAACAAAATTAATATTAACTTTGTAGTAAGTATATAATAAGTAACTACTGTAGTGTAAGCTACTCTAACTGCTAGTCCAAACGCAATCAAAGCAGTGTTTGACGTACAAACTATCTAGTATCTCTTTTATATAGCGCTTACAAGGCGGAACGTAAGAGTATAATAGATTGGTAGTAATCTTTAAAGTGCTATTAGGCGCTTTTTTTAGGTTAAGGAGGGCGCGTTGCGCCTAGTAGACAGCTTAGTAGGCGTTTGTAGGCTATTGCTGTTGTCTTATTACTAATTACAGGACGCTGCTTAAGTAATAAGCTACTAAGACTTTTATATTAGCTCCTAAAGAGGCTTACTCTTAAGTTAGCTTAATCGCTTAGTTAGACACTTATATAGATTGAAATTTAAGCAAGGACTTAACAGTAGACTTAATTTAGTAAATAAGGCAATTATCCTCTAAGTAGAGCTACTAGATATCTTGCAATAAGCGTACAGATCAAAAGGCAATAGTAACTAATTTTTATTATTTCAAAGATTAGCTGCTTGTTAAATCTGATTGTTAAATAGGCTTTAGCGCACGCGACGCTTATACTTAGCACTAATATTACATCATTAAGAACTATTATCTAAGCAATTCTTACGCTTATAACAGTAGCTTTCTAATTAACGCTCGCGCTTATTATTACTAAAGGCGGACTACACAAAATTAGTAGCTAATTAGTAAGAAAATAATAGAGTAACGCTGTTTACTATGTTAGTAATAGTAGGTAAGATAGTCCTAAAAAGCTTAGTAATTAATATTAGAGTGAGGTTGAGGACAAAAGTTTTAGAAGAGTATTAGACGTAATTAATACTGTTGTAGAGGCTGCGCACTAACTAATTACGCAATATTTATGGTCTATCTAATATTTTTGATATTAAGACTACTAAGATTGATTCAAACATTAACAAGCAGCATTACTATGACAATAGAGGATTAGGCAGAAAAAGCTATAATTACAGAGGGACCTCTTAATTCACGACCTTGATTTATTATAATTGCCTAGTTGCTTATAGCTTAGATTAATAATATCTTACTAACCTAGGGGGTGTGTTAGAGTATTGACATGCGCAACATGCGGATCACCCTGTTAAGTAGGTAATCCTAGTAAGCTAAACACGTGACGATCGCGCTAGCACCTATATATACGGGCTAGATCGTCTTATTCCTCTTAAGTAGTTATTGACCACTTTGTTGTGGCACTTAGTTGATTAATACACTTATTCCATCCTGCTAATTAAGCAATTGCTCCTTTTCAGCTCCCGTACTAGTTTATAACAGTAAACTAGAAGGTATTACCTTAGAGCTAGAGAAAGTAGTTAGCTAATTAAATAACTGCTAAAGCGTTAATATCTATGCAGACAATTAGGCTACTCTGTTTTAATTAAAGAACACCTTAAACAACTTTAGCTAAGAGTAGCATATTAGGTGTATTAAGGCAGCAACCTAACTTAAAGAAAAAGGCATTACTCTTACGCTATAATAGGTCCTAGGACACTAAAATATACTAGGAAAAGATTAAGTAAACTTATTAGCAAAAGAGGCTATAGATTTAAACTCTTTAATAAACAAAACAGGCCTAGCAGTCATTAGTTCTTAAATTAAATAACTAGCAAATGTTAATTAGTTAAGCCTTCTAAAGAATTATAGAAAAAAAGATACTAGCAAGAACCTAAGCACCTACTGGGCAACCTTTAAATAGAGAATAAGAAAATAGATACCTACTCCTCCTCCTAGGCTAGATATATCTAGCTCTTTCTTTTTATTAAAACTAGGTTATAGCTACCTAAAGAGCTATCTATTTAAAAGAGGAAAAGCAGAATCTAAAACTTGCTTATGCAATTTTAGAGCTACACAAGACACAGCTTATATTATCTTTAGGTGCTAACTATACAAGGATAGCAGAGCTATACTCTAGAACTCCTGTACAGAGCTAATCACTCTACCGTATATTTTCTAAACAGAAGCAGGTATTAAAGCTACTATAGCCTTTATTCAAGAAACTAGGGTTGGTACACAGGCCTAGTATAAAGGAAACTCGGATAACTAGATGCAAACGCCTACTTTAGGCGACCTAGCGCTATACACCCCTCCCCTCCTCCCTCTCTTCCTCTTCCCCCTCCCTTCTTCTACCTCTACACAACAGGCTAAGAGCCTCACCTTTATTTAGATAAACTACTCCTTGTAAATAACTTAGAAGAAAAAAACTACATAGATACTTGCAGGCATCGGCCTGCACGTCTTATATAGCCCTTTAGGCTAAGAAAGGACTTTAAACTACAATAAAAAAAATAAACAAATAGCATGCTTAAAGAACACTAACACAATACAAACAAAGTTCTCAAAGCAATAGACAGGGCTAGGTTACTTTTTAACATTGAGAAATGCAAGTTTAATGTACAAAGCACTAAATACCTAGAATTTATTATTAAGGCTAGAAAAGGACTTTAGATAGACCATAATTAAGTGAAAGCTATTAAAGAATAGAATGCACTAATAAAAGTTAAAAGAGCACGCAGTTTTCTTGGATTTGCAAACTTTTATTAATGCTTTATTAAGAACTGCTCCAATATAGTTACCCTGCTCTTAAGGCTTACTAGAAACGACTCCTTTTTATAGGGAAAAACAGAGTAAGAAGCTTTTAATAAGCTAAAGCAGCTATCTATTTCTAAACTAATACTAGCTTAATAGAATCCTAACAAGGAAACAATCTTAGAGACTAATTTTTCTAGTCATGTAGTAGCTAGAGTTCTTTCGCAATACAATAATTAAGGGAGATTACAACTAGTAGCATACTACTTCAAAAACATAACTAACGTAGTTTACAAGCGAGTTGCTCACCTAAGCGAGTTGCTTACGCCCTACTAGCGCGTTAACCTTGACACTATAACGCGTAATAGCTTAACAACGCACTACTTAAACTGTCTATACTAAAGCTGATCTCTAGCTTGCTCTTTTTAATATCTAATCGCAACGTGTTTAAAGCTAAAGATGTGCTGTTTCTATCTATAATGTCCTACAAAGAACTTTGTCTAATTAACACGCTAGAAAGCGCCTTTAACGCGACTGCAAAGCGAACTTAAAGCGCCTAAATAAGCTAGAAGAGAAAGCTATAGTTAAGCGTATTCTTAAAGAGTCCGCGTGAGGATTTACGCCTATAAAGGCTTAAGTTTAATTGATAGCTAATAAACTCCTGCATAAGCACGCTAGCAACTCTGTTAACAAGAACTAAGTTAACAACTTTATTAAGTAAACTCCTAAGCTCTGTACGCGCTAGACCTGTCTTTATAATTACTAGCGAGCTGCCTGCAAGGACCTAGTAGCTAAACAGCGCTAGTTTAATCTACTGTAGTTAAGGCAATAAAGCAAAAGTAGAGTATTGTAGATAATAATATCTACAACTCTAAGAAAACTAGCTTTATAATAAGCAAGATTTTATTACTGTTAGTTATTACAGCCTCTAAGAGCTATAGGGAAAGGAAGCAGGTACAGCTAGGCAACTGTAAGTAGGTAACTGTAATCTAAGGCGTAGGCACATTAGGTTGCTAGCTACTACCTTTTGTTATCTTTTCAGGCACGGTGCTTATTATAATCTAATTTAAGGATCTATTAATTGACTAAGTGCTTAAAGTTAGTTCTAATAGCTAGGCAAATAATTAGCTTGCTCTTGCGTTGTTAGAGTACTTTAATACTTATATAAAGAGCTGCGCTGCAGGTAGGTCTTAACTGCTTATTATTAACAGCTATAAGAGCTACTGCTTAGTAGATTACTGAGATTGCTGTAAGAAGAAGAATATTATTATTCTTTTTTTTTATTGTAGTTTAACGTCCTTTCTTAGCCTAAAGGGCTATATAAGACGTGTAGGCTAAGGCGTGCAGGTATCTATATAGTTTTTTCTATCTTCTAAGTTATTTACAAGGGGTAGTTGATCTAAATAAAGGTGAGGCTATTAGCCTATTGTGTAGATGTAGAGAAAAGGGGAGGGGGAGGAGGGTGAGTAAGAGAGGGGGGTGCTTAGAGCTAGGTCGCCTAGACAGGCGATTGTATCTAGTTATTAGAGTTTCCTTTGTACTAGGCCTGTGTACCAACCCTAGTTTTTTGAATAAAGGCTATAGTAGCTTTAATACCTGCTTCTGTTTGGAAAATATATGGTAGAGAGATTGGCTCTGCACAGGAGTTCTAGAGTATAGCTCTACTATTCTTATATAGTTAGCACCTTAAGATTATATAAGCTGTGTCCTGTGTAGCTCTAAAATTGCATAGGCAAGTTTTAGATTCTGCTTTTCCTCTCTTAAATAGATAGCTCTTTAGGTAGCTATAACCTAGTTTTAATTAAAAGAAAGAGCTAGATGTATCTTGCCTAGTAGAAGGGATAGGTATCTGTTTTCTTATTTTCTATTTAAAGGTTGCTAAGTTGGTGCTTAAGTACTTGCTAGTAGCTTTTTTCATGTATTTCTCTAGGAGGTTTAACTAGTCAATATTTACTTATTATTTTATTTAAGAACTAATAACTGCTAAGCTTATTTTCTAGTTAAGGAGTTTATTTTTGTAGCCCCTTTTGCTAAAGAGTCTACTTAATAATTTCTTAGTATATCTTAGTGTCCTAAGACCTAATGTAGCGTAAGAGTAATGTCTTTTTCTTCTAGTTAAGTTACTGCCCTAATACACTTAATTTGCTACTTTTAGCTAGAGTTGTTTAAAGTGTTTTTGAATTGAAATAGAATAGCCTAATTATTTACATAAATACTAACATTTTAGCAGCTGTTTAATAGGCTAACTGCTTTCTCTAAACTTACTATAATACCCTCTAGTTTACTATTATAAACTAGCTAGTTTCTTACTATATTCGCTTGTAGTTCTATAATAAGAATAGCTTCTTTATAGAAAACAACGCTTACACTAATTCTTTTACTGTCCCTTATAGCTAAGGCATTTAAGTATATCAATAGAAGGTTGTTGTCTGCTCGTAGTTTCTTATAGCTTTTAGCTTTAATATCTTTTAGTATGTTTAATAGATAAACTTTGTAGAGAGTTCTAGCACTCTATAGCATAAAGGCGTACTGTTGTATTTTCTCTGTATTATTTGAGAGGGCTAAGGTAATAGATTCTTAAGTTTAATTAAGTTGCTCTTCTCTGTTATTGTTAATAGCAGCTTTTAGAGAGTGATCTAGATCTAGTAAAGTAGATCTAAAGGCGTATCTTCTTATAGTATTGTCTAGCCTAACTCTAAGTAGAAATAGAGCAGCTTCTACCTTACTAGGCATTGTAGGTGAAGAGTTAAAAGTTCCTAAGATCTTCCTATAAGCCTAGTTTTGTAGTTTTTGCCTACTATTAAGGACGTGTTGTTAGCTTTTTTAAAATAGCTAACATCTGTAATTAGCTACACTAGTAATACACGCTAGGTATAATTGCTTTATTAACCTTAGTAAGAGGCCTTAAATAATATTAGATAGTCTACTTAGGCCGAAAAAGGCTTAGTTTGCTTGTTGTATTTTTATGTAGCAGGAGTCTCTAAATTGAAGAGTATTGTAAAAGAAAATACCTAGCTATCTAACTAGTCCTTTTAACTAGAAGGTCTCCTAAGTAGGTAGCGTAAGGAATCTATTTGTATCTTTTCTAGATCTTGTTCAATTTGCTAGTTCTGTTTTTAAGCTATTAAACTCAATAGCTAACTCTTTTACTGTTGGAGTATTGACATGCGCAACATGCGGGTCACCCTGTTGAGCAGGTGATCCTAGTAAGCTAAACACGTGACGATCGCGCTAGCGCCTATATATACAGGCTAGATCGTCTTATTCCTCTTAAGTAGTTATTGACCACTTTGTTGTGACACTTAGTTGTTCAATACACTCATTCCACTCCTCCTGATCAAGCAATTGAACCTTCTCAGCTCCCACATTTATTTATGTAAAAAGGTTTGCTAACTCCTTTTTAAGTGGTTTAATACTTTTCCTAATAAATGTTTTTAATATTGAGATCTAAAAGTTGTTTATATAATATAAGGAGTATGTATTGTTGTTTAATATAATTAACTAGAATAGTAGTTTCTTGTAAATTAGAAATAGGATAGGCGAGGCTAGGCTCCCTTAAGGTGTACTAGTATCAACTTTCTATAGTTCTTCTGTTTGCCTATTAAAAGATAGCTCTAAGAGCCTCTCTGTAAAAGAGGAGTTTGTCTACAATAAAAGGCAGGTAGGTAGCTGTTTGTTACTTATATTTTCTAGAAGCTTGTTCTTAGATAAATAGTTAAACGCGCCTTTAATTTCTTAAAAGGCTATAAAAGTAAGTTTATTTTTCTTTCTCTGTTGTTAAATATTGTTGTAGAAGAGGAGTGTAGCGTTAACAGTTCTTTTTCTCAACCTACCTTCTATTTGTGTAAGGTGTAGCAGGCTAGTTGTTTCTACTAAGGTACCTAATCTTTTTAAGTAGAGTCTTTCTAGTGCCTTCCCTAGACAGTATAAAAAGGAGATAACTCTATACACTTTTAGAATTAAGTAATCTAGCTTGTTTAGCTTTTTAAGGATAACACCTTTTACTTTTTGCTAGCATCTTAGTTAGTATCTTAAGGTGAATAAAGCTAAATAGACTTTAAAGAAGATGCAAATTAATATTTATATTCCTTTAAGATAACTTCATAGCTAAATTTATCTAATTCTAGTAAGGTAGCTTTAATTTCCTAGGAGGCTGTGTTAAGCTCTTCTTTAGATGAAATTAGCTACTCCTATTTATAGTATCCTTAGTAATTATTAAGTAATAGAGCAGGTGTAGAAAGGGGTTGTAGGAATAACTTCTTTCTAAAGGTATAGCACTTCTCTCTAAAAGATTCTTTTTCTCTAATAGCAGGGATTTTTGTTAAGAAGTTAATTTTTGTATAAACTATTGCTTTTACAATCTCTTTGGGCGATTTTTTTTAGAAGAACCATTCATAATAGTTAAACTTAGCTTTTTTAATAGCTCTAAGGTATTTGTTTCTAGCAAGCAAGAAATCTCTTTTCTATAAGTATAGCGTGTTGTCTTTTCTTTTTGCTACTGCTTGTATTCTTAAAAGACTTTGTTTAGGCTAGCCTTAAGGAGATTAAGCTTATTAGTCTTCTAAGGTTTTAGTCTCAGTTTCTAGTTTACAGGAGAGGTAGTGGCTTCGGCCTTTTAAGACAACCTTTTGATGTGACTACACATTTTGTAGACACCTTTTTAGTAAAAAAAAGATTTATTACTAACAACAGGTATTAGGGCTTATACCCCCTTGTTTAGCATTGCCAGCACGCAATTAGTGTGTCGCATATTTTAATAGAAACAAAGAAAAGCAAGATAAAGACGCGAATTGCCTCCTAACTTAACGCGCTCTATCCTGCCTATGCTGCCTACTTATGTTAAGGCTTTACTTTTCGGTACTCTTAGATAAATTAAAGAAGCAGCATTATTATTGCCTTGCTTTCTAACCTATACATACAACGATATAACGCCTACTCCTCCTTTCCTACCTCTTTCTTCTCTATCGCTATTTTAACGTTATATAACAGATAGCCTAACTAGTTAATAGTTTCTTTACTTAGCTTATGCATAATTAATAAGAAGAAAAGATAACTAAAGTAGAGTATTCTAAGTACTTTACTAGTATTAGCAAATACTCTGTAAATTTTATATTTCTTCTACAACTAGCTAAGTTAAGGCTTAATATTCTTTTTATATATAGAGAAATTATAGATTCTAGAGTTATTTTTAAAGAATATAATTATAAAGCCCTAGAGAGACTAGGTTTATAGATACTTAGTAAACTTAGGTGTCTTTATAATTAGCTTAAGCTAGACTGGTTTAGGGGCTAGGTGTACAAAAGGAAAGCTTACTATCTTTAGATAAGAGTTAAGGTTAAGGAGATACTTATCGCGGAAGTTATACACTATTATAGCGTATTATATGCAAATTGTTTGTAAACAGTGCTGTTTAAAAGATAAGAAGCAGTAGGTAAGAAGTAGCAGCTTTATAAAGTTCTACAGGCTCCTGCTGTAGTACGTATATATTCTTTCCCTCCTCTATTGCATTATGTTGTAATCCTATTGTAATCCTACTGTAATCCTGTTATTAGCTATAGGCTGGCAATTGCTGTTAGACACGTTTTAACTAGTGTTGTTTTTTAGTACCTTAGCAAATTTTTTAACCCTAATTATCGCTTAGTGGTCTAAGCTTTCCTCCTAGAACTTATCCATCCACCGTTCAAATCTCGTTAACTACACACAATCTTTTTTTTAACTTTTGCAATTAATTAGTAGAGGGTAGCTGCTTTTCACTTTTTTAGAACCCTATTTCGACTACAACAACAACCACCACCCTTAACACCTTAAAAAATAAACAAGAGAGGTAGATCTTTTAAGGGCCTAATAAATTGCTAATATAAAGTCTTCTACTACTTTATCTAAGCTCTCCTCTAAGGGTTTGTTAAGGCCTTAGAGAAGTTGTTTTAATTAGTAGTTTAATGCGCGTAGTAGAGCTAGTGAGGAGTCTTCTAGCTTTACTTAAATTATTTCTTCTTGTAAAGTAATGTTAAAAAAAGCTCTAATTTGTATCTTTTTGTGTTGTATTTATTTAGCTGCCTTAGTAGTTGACCTTAGTTAACAATACTAAACAGGATAGCGTAGTAGTCTAATCTTACTTTAAGGATAGCTTGCTAGTCTAGACTACTAGAAGCTATATTGTTTCTTAAAAAAGTAAGATTAAGTACGCTCTTTTTCCACATATATACTTTGAAGAATGTGCTAACTCCCATAGTATTTAATAGAGATAGATTATAGTTATTAACCTACGCTACTAACTCCTCTGCTTGTTAGTTTAGGTTGCACTCCTGTAGGCTCTATCTAGAGTAGTAGCAATTAAAATCCCTTAAGATAATTAAATGTAATTTTATAAACTTTCCTAGAAGGCGTCTTTAGATTGTTATTGTATTTAGCCTCTATCTTAGGCTCTTTTTGTTGTAAATGTTATAAGCGTAGATCTTTCTTGTGTTAAGTCGTATTGAAATAGCTAAAAAGTCATTATTGTTGCTAATATAAGGATTAACTTCTACTTCTAAATCCTTTTGAATATAAAATAGAGTTCTTACTTGTAGGCCTTAATAGGTTAGTAGTATTTGCATAAAGTTAAAATAGGTAGTTAACTTAGTATCTTTGTAAAGTCCTTTTACTAACTAAAGCTCTTGTATTGCAATAATCTTAGCGTTTACTGTAATAGTTAGGTTACTTACGCTTTCTGTATTAAGGCTGCTTCTACTGATATATATTTGTAGGACTTTAATTATCTTTATTAGTTTAATTAGTCTTAGCTGTTCTAGCTTGTAAGATTTCGCATTCTTAGCTATTTGCTGCATAAGGTTTACTGCAGTCAATACACTTAAATATAGTGTAAATACAAGGTTTTAAGGCTTACACTTGTGTTAGTTAGTGTAGTGTGTTTTACTGCAAATTTAGTAAGCTACTTTTAAGCACCTGTAAAGGGCTGAAGCCTTGATGTTCATTAGTACTCGACCTGTGGCCTTCGTTGGCTTTTCTTACCTCAGCACTAGTAGCTGACTATTGGCCGCACTATTGACCTCAGCACTAGCAGCTAACTATCAGCCGCACTAGTTACGCTAACTGTTAGCTGACCTAACAAACCTCTGATAACCTCGGTTAATCCTAACCTAGGTTAAGTCCTAATTATCTAGATTTGATATATAAACCTACGTAGTCTCTTAGTAGTTTAATATCTAATTTATCACTGTTTACCTTGCATCTTTAGTTAACCTAACAGACCTTTATAATTAAATTAGATCCTTCTTTAGCTACTTGGGTAGCTACGTCGTACTTAGGAGCCCTCTAGAGCTATATCTAGACGAGAAGCCAGCTAGAGCTATATCTACGCACGAGAATCTAATTAATTAGAGCGCTAGTTAATTAGTTGACTATTTAAATCTACTAAAGGATTAACAGAAAAAGCACTAGATAGAAAGTGCTAAGAGATACTTAGTTGTATAAGTCCCTAAGGCGTTTAAATTTGTTAGATAAGCCTACTAAGCGTAGTAGCCCCTACACGAAAAGGATAAGCCTACTAAGCGTAGTAGCATCTATAACAATTCCTGTCAACAATATAGAGTACTAGCGAGTACCTACAAATACAATAGCAGAACCCTTAAAAGCTTTTCTAGTTGTGAGGATAGCAGAATTACACTAAGATAGTGTTAGCAAACCTAAAGAAGAGACTACTTTAGAGGGACTTGGTAGGGCAGGGGGCCTAGACAAGATAGCTACCTCTACAAAAATACAGGAAGCTTCCTAAGCTTAGGAAGCTATAGGCACAACATTGCAACAAGAAAGGAAGCCTAAAGTAGAATAACAACTTCTACCTTAGTTACCTACCCTATTAGCTGCCTTAGGAAATTAATAAGCTTAAACGCCTAGGTGTTTTAAACAACTAGGTCCTAATACCTTTAACAGAAATAGAAAGATGTACTAAATCTTTTAACAACAACTTACTGCTAAGGTAGAAAATAATAAGGAAGACTTTAACATAGATAAAAGGACTTGTAATTACGCCTTTAGTTAACTAAAAGGCTTAGCTGTAACCTTTACTCTGCCTTTACTTAACTAAATAGGGATTTCTAATTGATAGAACTTTAATAAGCTATTAAATTTTTAACTAAATATTTAGAGATCCCTATAGTGTAGAGAGAGCTAAGAACAAGCTCTAGTCTATAAGCTAAGGCAAGAAAAGCATACGCAAATATATTATAGAATTCTAGGAACAACTACTATTATCTAATAGTAGTTTAGACAAGGATACAAGGATAATGCTTTTCTAAAAAAGTCTTATTTAGAAACTTTAAGACAAACTTGTAGGTATTACCTATAAGGATTTAGAAAGCCTGTAAAACAAAGTAATAGAGATTGCTAATTACCTCTATCGAATTAAGGAGTACTCTAAAAGTAAAGACAACAAGCCTAAGGAGTATAAATCTAGAAGAACTTCTCCTCCTCCTTCTCCTTCAAAAGAAGACTAGATAGAAGGAATAGAATACACAGGAAGAACTGCTAAACCTTAATAGTTTAGTAACTAGGAGTTAGAACAGTTGTACAAAGAAAGACGCTGTTTTAACTATAAATAGAAGGGCTATTTGTCCGCATATTATATAGAGAATAAGAAATCCTCTAAAAAGGAGAAAAAGACTTTAGTTAAGTCCTTTAACTTTAAGAAAAAGAAAGATAATAAGCTTAGCAAGGGAAGCTTAAATAAAGACTAAGATTTAGAAAAAGAGTAGCTCCTATTTAAAGTTACTAGCAGGAGCCTCTAATAAGTCAAGATAACTTAGTTAAGGAGTAGGCTAAATTTGAAAAGAATATAAGTAGCAATAAAACTACTTTAAAGGCGCTAGTAAATTATTATATTTTATCTCTATTTTATTAAACACAGGAAACCTTGCATACTCACTTATTAGCCCTTAACTTAATAAGAACGCCAACTTACAGTGCATTTCTATTTCTCCTAGGAGATTAGAAGGAGTTATAGATAAACCTACAACTATTAACAAAGTTGCTAGGTTAGACATTAATATTAAAGGCTATAAGAATACTATTTAGAGTTCTGTAGCCCCTACATACCCTAGTTATAATTTGATACTTAGACAGGCCTAGATAAATAGAAGAGAGGTTACTATTGCTCCTTCTAGAAAAACAATTTACATCTATTCTTCTAGCTAAAGGATTAAGTTATTTAGCACTAAGGATTGCCCTATTAAAGGAGACTAGAGATTAAAAAAAATAATCGTAACAGCTTATTACTCCTATATTGGGCGGGCGAAAAAGGATAAGTCTATTTAGACTTTCGCTGCTTCTTTTAAGAATATTAAAAAAGCCCTAGCTCCTAAGAAGAAAGTAAAGGTTCTACCTTTACTCTCTAAGGCTTATTAACACCTAGCTTAGATTTTTAATCTAAAAACTGCCTCTATACTACCTCCTTTATGCGAATCTAAAGTAGATCACTAAATTAAACTAGAGAAAGATAATAAAGGCAAAGAAAAAGAGGCTCTCTATGAACCTCTATATAGTATACGCTACCTAGAACTTCTAGTATTACAAAAGGAGCTTATTTTTCTACTTAATAAAGAATAGATTAGAGCTAGTAACTCTCCTACCTCCTTCCCTATCCTTTTTTTAAGAAACCTAGAGGAGGATTATGTTTCTACGTTAATTACTGAGTCCTAAACGCTATTACAAAGAAAGATTGTTATCCTTTACCTTTAATTTAGGAAACCTTTAACAATATTGTAAAAGCTAAATAGTTTACAAAAATTAATGTTTCTACAACTTTCTATAAGATTAGGATTAATGTAAGAGATAAGTAGAAAACAGCTTTTCGCACTAAATTCAGGTTATACAAATAGCTATTTACTCTATTTAGTATAGCAAACGCTCCTAGTACCTTTCAACGCTATATGAATTAGACCCTCTATAAGTATATTAACAATTTTTGCTTAGCCTACTTAGATGACGTATTAATTTACACTAATAGCACGCTTAAAGAACACTAACGCAATACAAATAAGGTTCTAGAAGCTATAGGCAAGGCTAGATTACCTTTACATATCTAGAAATGCGAATTTAACGTATAGAGTACAAAATACCTTAAATTTATTATTAAGGCTAGAAAAGGACTTTAGATAGACCCTAAGAAAGTAAAAGCAATTAGAGATTAGCAGGTACCTACAAACGTTAAAGAAGTATACAGTTTTCTTAGTTTTGCAAACTTCTATTAACAATTTATTAAGAACTACTTGTAAAGGGCTGAAGCCTTGATGTTCCCTAGTACTCGACCTGTGGCCTTCGTTGGCTTTTCTTACCTCAGCACTAGCAGCTGACTATCAGCCGCACTAGTTACGCTAACTGTCAGCTGACCCAGCGACCTCCGACAACCTCAGTTAGTCCTAACCTTGGTTAGTCCTAACTATCCGTATTGGATATAAAAAACCCACGTAGTCTCTCTATAGTTCTGTATCTAATTCATTCACCTTCTACTGTTACCTTGCATCTTTGGTTAACCCAACGCACCCTTACACTACTTAGAAATAGTAGCTCCTCTTTTAAGGCTTACCAGTAATATCTCCTTTTAATAGGGAAAAACCAAGCAAAAGGCTTTTAATAAGCTAAAGGAGTTATTTATTACTAAGCTAGTACTAGCTCAATAGGATCCTAACAGAGAAACAATTCTAGAAATAGACTCTTCTAAATATGTAGTAGCAGGAGTCCTCTTACAATACGACAATAAAGGAAGCTTACGCCTAGTAGCTTATTATTTAAAAAAGATAACTAGCACGCAAAGCAATTACGAGATACATAATAAGAAATTACTAGCAGTTATCTCCTGCTTATCTAAGTAGGACGCTATGCTACAATCTTTAAAGAAGTTTATAGTTATTACAGACTATAAAAACCTTAAATATTTTAGCAGGCCTAGACAGCTTAGCAAGAGACAAATAAGGTAGGCTTAATTTCTAGGAAAGTTTCCTAACATAGAAATATCTTACAGGCCTAGAGTTAATAACTCTAGGGCTAATACCTTATCTAGAAGACAACAAGATATGCTAGCAAACAACTAGGATACTAGGATTTCTAGGAGATTTCTACAAGTATTCAAACTTACAACTGCAGCTACTAACAAAGAACTAGACAAATAAGAGGTGCTTAGAACCTTTAGCTGTAACAGCTATCTAGCAGCAGTACTAGAATTACCCTAGGAGCAATTAGATCTAGAAGATCTATAGGATAAAGCTGAAAAAGAGGACAAAACCTACTAAATAGCCTAGAAAGCTGTAAGGGATAGTAAACAACGATTTCCTACAGCTTTAGATCTTAAACTTTCTATTTCTAAATGCTGACTAGATGATTCTAGAAACCTCCTATACTAAGATCAAAAATGGGTACCTAATAATGAACCTCTAAGAACTAGAATTATCTATAAAATCTACAGTTCTAGAGCTTTAGGCTATCTAGGAAGGAATATTACCTATTAAGCTATTGCAAGAGAATACTTTTAGCCCTCTATTAGCAAAAGTATTAGAAGGTATATAAGGAACTGCTTAGTGTGTAGAAGAACAAAACCCTAGAGAGACAGCGTACAAGGCTTACTAAAACCCTTACCTAAACCTAAGCAAATATAGAAAGAAATTTCTATAGATTTAATTATAAGGTTACTAGAAAGCAAAAGCTGTACAAACCTTATAGTAGTTATAAATAGGCTTAGTAAGGACGTTGTCCTAATAGGCTTTAAAGACATTACTATAGAAAGTGTTACTAAAGTATTTATTAACTCTATTGTAGCTTACTATTAGTTACTAAACTATATTACTCTAGATAGAGGTATACAGTTTATTAACTATTTTTAGATTAAGCTTTGCAAGTTATTAGAAATTAAGCAACAATTATTTTCTAGATACTATCCTAAAACTAATAGGTCTATACAAAGAATAAACTCTATAGTGCAGGCTTATTTATAAGCCTTCTATAATTAGGATTAAACAAATTAGAAGAGCAACTTAAGGATAGCTAAGATTATAGTTATAGCAAGGCAAGCTTAGTCTACTAAAATATCTCTTTTCTTCTTATAACATAGCTATAAGGTAGATCCTCTATAAATTGCAACTAAGTACAGCCTTTAATAACAACTTCTAAGAAGAATATAAGAGAACTATTAAAAAGTAGAAAATATTATTAATAAACTACAACAAAGTATTAAGCTTGCATAAGCTATAATAGGAAAAGTTAATAAGAACAAGAAAAGCAGGCAAATAAAAAAAGGCACTAATTACCTTAGCTTAAAATAGGCAAGAGGGTATAGTAAAAACTAGGCAACTACTACAAAACAAAAAGGCCTAGCAGAAAACTTAACTAGAAAAATCTAAAGTACACAGTACTTAAGGTTATTAGACTAAACGCAGTTAAATTTAATACTATTAGCTAGATTTACCTAGTATTTAATATTAATAACCTTAGACTAGCGTCCTTAGACCCTCTACCGAGCCAGCCTATAGACGACAATAAACCTCTACTAATCAAGACAGAGGATAGAGAAGAATACCTAGTAGAGACCCTATTAGAGGAAAGAGGGAGAGGAAGAAAAAAGCAGTACTTAGTTAAATAGTTAGGATATCCAGATCTAACCTGGGAACCAGCAATTAATCTAGAGAATACAGAAGCCCTAGAAGAGTAGAACTCTAGGTAACAAGATTACTACTCCTAATATTTAGGAGGGGGGTATTGTAAAGAGCTAAAGCTATAATGTTCCTTAGTACTCAACCTGTGGCCTTTGATTGCTTTTCTTACCTTAGCACTAGTAGCTAACTATTAGCCGCACTATTAACCTCAGCACTAGCAGCTAACTATTTGCCGCACTAGTTACGCTAACTGTTAGCTAACCTAACAAACCTCTGATAACCTCGGTTAATCCTAACCTAGGTTAAGTCCTAATTATCCAGATTGGATATATAAACCTACGTAGTCTCTTAGTAGTTCAATATCTAATTCATCACTGTTCACCTTGCATCTTTGGTCAACCCAACGCACCCTTACAGCACCTAGCTTTTAGGTAACTAAATCCTTAGCATTTAGTGCATTGTTTTAAGATATTTATAACTTGTAGTTTCTCTGCTCTAAGGCTTTGCTTTAAAATATAGAGCTTATATTTAATAGCTTTTTAGGCTTCTTCCTCTGTTGCAAAGGCCACGCATGCTAAACTAAAGTTTTAGTTTTCTCTTTTATTTTTAGGCGTTAGCTAAAAAAGAATACTAATAACGATTAAGCCTTTGTCAAAAGTTTTGATTTCTTTTTTTACTACTTTTAGGCTGTAATTTATACAGAGGTGTAACAAAAAAAAGATGTCAAAAAAGTTATAGTTTTGAAGCTTTATATTTCTACGACTAGAAGTCTATATCCAAAAGAGTTAGTGATTTGGAAAGCCAATATCTTCATTTTTCAGTTGGGTGGCTTAGTAAGCTGCTTAGTCAGCACGGTTGTCCCTGTAATCTGCTTGAAATGAGATGATAAAAAAAGTAAAAATGGATTTCAGTATAACTTTATTATAATTGTATAAAAAAACGATAAGAAAAAACTAAGTTAAATAAGCTTACATAACTATGATGTGAGCATATTTTAGAGGCTTACATCTTATTTCCTTAGAGTTTAATAAAAGAGTGAAAAATAGGGATTGCTTACGTAAGCGCTAATTCCGTAATAGCTTAGTAAGCTTTTAGTATATTAACTCCTCTTGTTTATCCTAACTTGCTTTCTTTGTAATACCTCCTCTATGTCTCACAATATTTCTTGATTTAAGCAAGAAGTTTATACATCATATTTACAAAACAAGCCTATTTCTTAAATTAGTCATATACTAGAAAAGTTCTTTAGAAGTATTACTAATATTCTTTATCAAATAAAACAAAAAAAAGGCTTCTTTATCTACTTTTAGGCCTTAAATAGGTTGTCTTACAAAGATCATAAATAAAGCAAAAGAGTGCTTAATAGAGACCTTACTAAAAGCCCTAAAAAGACAAATTGTCGTCTTAGAAAAAATTAGTCTAGATCTTTCTATTAGAAGCTTACAACGCTTTTTAAAAAAGGAGAACTATTCTGTTTACATTTCTTAAAAAAAGACGTCTTTAGACGCTAAAAAGGCTAATAATTGTTATGTCTACGCCAAGCAATTACTTAAAAACTTTCAAAATATTATCTTTGATAAAGTTATATCTTAAGAAAAGTCTGCTATCAAGCAAGGGCACGGTGCTAGGGCAGAATACTATTATACACGGCAAAATATTAGGGTTAGAAGGAAAATAATTTCTACAACTAACACAAGTAAGTAAAAAAAAACTCTCTTTAACTAAGAAAATACTTTTATATATTTATTATTTTTCTATTATTCTGAACTATTTTTAGCACGCTTACTTATTAAGTTATCAGCTAAGATATTTCTATCTAAGTTTAGGGAGCGATTTGGAAATGTAGTAGATCTAAACTAGTAGTAATTAAAAACCCTTTCATTACTACTCCTTTTAAGAATTTAGATTATATTAAAAAGATTCTTATTCTTATAGTAAAACCTGCAAAAAAAAGTAAGTAACATATACTCCTTTTTTCTACTTAGAGACTGTTTACTTTATATTTAAATTATAAAGTAGCAATCTTAATTTATATAATTAAAGGACTTACTAACCTCTATATAGGCTAGAAGTTTTAGCAGGATAACGCTAAAATTCATAAAACTCTAGAAGTTTTATCTTAATTTTCTAGGAATAGGATATTACTGTTTAAGCATCCTAATTATAGTCCTAATCTAAATCTTCTCAAAAACGTGTAGGCATTACTAAAAAACGCTTTTTTAAGAGGCCTATTTGTAAGGGTGCGTTGGATTGACCAAAG
This sequence comes from Alternaria sp. 'sect. Undifilum', assembly GCA_024321975.1. Taxonomy (NCBI): domain Eukaryota; kingdom Fungi; phylum Ascomycota; class Dothideomycetes; order Pleosporales; family Pleosporaceae; genus Alternaria; species Alternaria sp. 'sect. Undifilum'. The sequence goes on from JAJJZI010000005.1 coordinate 6,308,728, forward strand.
ATGCAAGGTCAACGGTGAATGAATTAGATACAGAACTATAGAGAGACTACGTGGGTTTTTATATCCAATCTGGATAGTTAGGACTAACCAAGGTTAGGACTAACTAAGGTTATTAGAGGTCGCCGGGTCAGCTGATAGTTAGCGTAACTAGTGCGGCCGATAGTCAGCAGCTAGTGCTGAGGTGCTAATGCTGAGGTAAGAAAAGCCAACGAAGGCCACAGGCCGAGTACTAGAGAACATCAAGGCTTTAGCCCTTTACACTACTACTTCTTTAGGTATAGGAAAGAGTAAATAAAGTTAAGCAGCCTTTAGGGCTGCCATAAGGGAGGAATGGGATTAATTACCTTAAAAGGCGATTGATAATTGTATTCTATCTTTACTAAGGCGTTATTTGGACGTTAAGGAAGCTAAAGGCTAGTACATCAAGTATTAGTAACCTTTTTTTGTTATTTATCTAGAAAAAAATCTAAAATAAGCTCTTTATTACTACTTGATATTTTTTTTACAATTACATTCAAACTTACACACAAAAGAGTTCACCTAGTATTATTTAATATATATACTTTATAGCAATTTTTACAACTTAAAAAAAGTTATTTTGTTATTTATTTTGAAGTTTTTTTATCTTTGTTTTTACTGCTGATGTGGAGCATGAAGATGCTTGCTAAGCAGCTGACTAAGTGGTCCAATTCAAAGAAGAAGATCTTGGCTTTCCAAATCACTAATTATATTGGGTATAGTCCTTCTGGCTGTAGAAATATAAAGCTTTGAAAACTATAACTTTTTTGACATCTTTTTTTGGTCACCCCTCTGTTAGAAGCTTGTAGATAACAACCTTAAACTAAGGCATAATAAGTTAGGCTGCTTTAAGGGTTGTAATATCTTGCTATATAGCTTAGTTCTTTAAGAGGAATTTTGCTTTAAAAGCTAGTTTAGTTGTAATTATTTTGTTTCCTTTAAAGAATATTGTCATTAGGGTAACTATAAGCAATTATACACCTTTTTTTGTTGTAAAGGCGTTGTTTAAGGCATTTCTAGGTTTAAAGGCATTAAATGTAGCTAGGATTTTGCTCACTAGAACTAGCTAGTAGTCTTTTAGGCTAGTAGACTTCAGTTTTTGTGTTTTTTAGATATTTGTTTATAGATAATCTTTGTTATTGCCTGCTATTGTAGCAAACGTAGCTTCAGTAGTAAAAGGCGTGTTTTAAGTAAGTATATTTTAGAAAGGCATGTTTCAGATAGGCGTATTTTAGATAAGCCTATTTGTTGTTAGATTCTTATTACGTCTAGTTTTCTCCATTAACTCCCTTAAGACGTTTAAGAGGCTTAATATCTAATCTACTAAAATAACTATATTATTCTTATTTACTATTTTATTTTCTTTATTTTCTTTAAAGACTTCTACTAGGTCTAAAAGACTTGTTTGCTAGGTAGAGTTGTTTTTAGCTAAATTAGCTGATTAGACTACTAGGTTCCTAGCTATCTTAAGTGCTCCTTCTACTAAGGTGGCTTTTAGTGTTTTATTTTTAATAGGGTATTAAGGAATAGGTCTAATAAAAGTAGAAAAATTTCTTCTAGTTTAAACGTGTGTAGGCCTTTGTAGTTCCTCTAGATTCTGCTTTTCTTAGCGAGGCATTGTTATGTTGTCTTCTTCTATCTCTATTTGTCTTTTGTTTGATCCTTTTAGGTCCTTAGAAGCAAATTGTTTTTTATTACTTTTTAAAGTTGTTGTAATTTCTTAGTTTAGTTGAGCTTTAATAAGCTTCTGAATATTAATTAGCTTTATAGGCCTTAACATGTAGTCTAAGCTTTTTGAGAGACAACGCAAATTTTTCCTCCAAAAAGGAGGGGGCAGGTGACCCTTTCGCCCTCTCTAGCGCGCTAGCGCCCTCGCTGCAGGCTCTGAAAAGTATCGCAATCGATTCCTCGGGGTTGTTTCCTTGGGATCTGGTTGTTTCTGATCAATTTCTAGAAAAGTTGACGTTGGTGTTGATGTATTATTCTTCTTTGTATGCCTGCACACTTATTGCACCTGTTGCAGCCTCTTCACGTTGCTTACTTTGCGCTGTTAAAGTGCAGGTATAGCGACGTGGTTTTAGGCTTAGCACGCAACCGCACTAACTACAGAGGGGTGACATCGAAAAAGAGACCTTTGAAAAGTTAACTTTTTTTCAAGCTCTATATATATATAACTAGAGATGCTAGGACTATGATTTTTGGAGTTTTTCAAAGCCGAGAACTTCTTTTTAAAGTTAGGCTATTAGTAAGCCTACATAGTAGGCACGGTCGAGGAGATAAAAAGAAGTGAAAATAGGTAATAAAAAACGCCTTAATAAACCTAGCTACCACTTTTTATTTGAAGTATCTCTTTTGCTAATAGTAATAACTGTAATGTAATAGTATGAGATCTCAATATATCCTTATTAGAAATTTTTCTAATTAATTATAAAAAAGTAAGAACAAAAAGTAGCTTTTAAAGGTTTTTTTAGATTAGGGTAGCTAAAGCTAGTAACTAGTACTTAGTATACCACCCTTTAGCAGCTTTAACAGCTAAATAACGCCTAGGTAAAGAATTAATATAATTATCAATCGCCTGTTGTGGTATAAGTTCCCACTCTTCTAAAATTGCCTTTTCAAACAATTCTATTGCTTTAACACTTTAACCTATGCTTAGAGATCCAATAGGCCTCTTTCCTAGCGCGTTTTTAAGCAAAAACTAAACGTTTTCTATAGAATTTAAATCCAGGCTATAGGCAGGATGCTCGAAAAGGAGAATCCTATTTCTAGAAAACTAGGCGATAACTGGAGGCGTTTTATAGATCTTGGCATTATCCTGCTACAATTTCTAGCCTCAATAGAAATTGTTATTAGCTATTTAGATATAGAAATAGGTTGAAAAAATATCAAGAATTAACAAAGTTATAGCCTTTTCAAGTAAAATATAAGAAAGGTTTTACTTACCTTTTTAAAAAGAGGCTTAATATTAGGATTTAAAACCTCTTTCACACTAAACAGAGATAGAGATATCGCGAGCTATATTTTTGTTAGTAAGCTAGTTATAAATAATTTAAAATTCTAGAAATATACCAGGTTGTCTTAAGAATCTTTTCAATTAAATAGATTTTTGTTAAACTCACTTGTGTTTGTAGTCGACACCTGATCCTTGCCAGCTCGCTTATTTCTCCTTTTTCAGACGTATTCTTGCCTAGCGCCGTGCCTACGCTATAAAGAAGACTCGTCTGAAAATATAAAATTATTAAAGTTAATATTTTGAACAATTTTAAGAGTCTTTCTAGCGTGTATTTTGCGATTAAGAGCCTTTTCTTGATTTAAAAGCTGCTTTTTATTAGCAGTAGAAATAGAGTATTTCTCTGCTTTTAATAAACGTTGTAAGCTTTAAGTAGAAGAACATAAACTTTTTTCTTCTAGAATACGCTTATTTGTCTTTTTAGGACTTCTTTCTATGTCTCTATAAACTACTCGCCTAGCTCTTTTAGATACCTTTGTAGGCAGGCGCTGTTTAGGCGTCGAAAGTGGTGAAAAAGTAGTTTTTTCTTTTTAATACGTTGTCAAGTATTATAAGTAGATTTGTAAGATTTTTCTAGTATATTACTAATAGTACTTGTATATTTTTGTTGTTAAGATAGAGTATAGACTTGTTTTTCAAACTTAGAAAGTTTAGCCGACATAAAGAGATAATAGAGAAGAGAAAATCTAAGGTTAGAAAGAGATTATAATATAGACTGACGCTAAAAAAGCTTATGTAATTCAAGCGTTCTTTTATAACGTATTTTTTTTATATCTTTAAATCTTAATCTTATATATGATGGACTTATGCCAAAACCTTGCTTACGTAATGCCTATATAATCTAGTAGTACATATATTCATTTTAGCGATTTCTATACTCTAAATAAAAAGTTGTAGCTAGGTTCATCAATGCTTTTCTTATCACCTGTTTTCACTGCTTTTTATCTTTTTCATCATGCTTACTAAGCAGGCTTACTAATAGCCTAACTTTAAAAGAAGTTCTTGGCTTTTCAAAACTCTAGAAATAATATAAGTTTGCTAAAATAGCAGTATTTTTCCTTTTTACTCTGCTATTTTCTGTATAGTCTTTAAAGATCTCTACTAAGTCTAAGAGATTTGTTTGCTAGGTAGAGTTGTTTTCAGCTAAATTAGCTGCTTAAATTATTAAACTTCTAGCGATTTTAAGTACTTCTTCAACTGAGGTAGCTTTTAGTGTTTTATTTCTAACTAGGTTTTAAGAGATAGGTCTAATAAAAGAAGAAAAGTTGCTCCTAGTTCAAATATAAGTAGGCTTTTAAGATTTCTCTTGAGTTTGCCTTTCTTAGCAAGGCGTTGTTTTTATTGTCTTCTCCTATTTCTATTTGTCTTTGATTTGATTCTTCTAAGTCCTTAGAAGCAAATCGTTTTTTATTGCTTTTGAAAGTTGTTGTGATTTCTTAGTTTAGTTAGGCTTGAATAAGCTCCTTAATCTTAATTAGCTCTAAATGCCCCAGCATGTGGTCTAAGCTTTTAAGAGAAAAACAAAAATTTTCCTCTAAAAGAAAGGAGGTAGGTGGCTCTTCCACCCTCTCTAGCGTGCTAGCGCCCTCGCTGCAGGCTCTAAAAAGAATCGCAATCGATTCCTTAGGGTGGTTTCCTTAGGATCCGGTTGTTTCTGATCAGTTTCCAGAGAAGTCGACGTTGGTGATGTTGCTATATTTTATTTGTTTGCTTTCTAAGCTATCAGTCTACTAAACAGTTGAAGTACGTATCCTTAAAAGCTTTTGCAATTTAGTGTATTGTAGGCAAATAAGGTGTCACTTGCAATAACTAAGTAATTATGTCTACTAAATTGCAGTGCAAGCGTCTAGGTACAGTTAAAGTATAAAAGTACGCGATTAGCTACTAAGTAATAATTAGGTTTAGAGTTTATAAGAAATTATGCTAGGCGTAATACTGCAAAGGCTGTGTTAGGTCTTGTGTTAACTGCTGCAAAAAAAGTAATCTAATCTTTTGTTAGTAGAGGTAAATTTCGCTAGAAGTCGCATAACTATTTTAGGGCAGCAGCTTAGCTTTTATTATTAGAATATAGCTCTTAATCAAGTATTTAATTACCAATTAGGTAATTTTCTTAATGTATGCGAAGTAGGAGATCTAGATTTTGCGCTGTAATTAATCCCTAATTAACTTTATGCCTACAAACTAAAGTAGATTGTTTTCTCTAGTTATACAGTACTTCTTTCTTATATTCTTAACAGCTGCTTGCGCGTCTAATTTATATTCTTAACAGCTGCTTGCGCGTCTAATTTATAGTCTTTGCTGTACATCACAATAATATTGTTAACATAAAAGAACACAAAAGTTTTTTAAAAAATAAGGTAACATAGCTTATATAGAACAGCAGTAAACCTACATCTTGAAAGATAGGTAGTAAAGTCCTGTTGCTAGAGCAGTAGTAATATCTAAAGGCTATACAAGGCTTTGTTAAGCTTTAGAATTGTTCCTTTCTTTGCGTATCTACGCAGCATTTTTATATATATAACTCAATTAATCTGTACGTGTGCGAAGGCTTTAGTAACGTTATACTACCTAAGCTTAAGGTCAAATTAGGCAGCCATTGCAAGCGCTATTTAAAAAATTAACCTGCTAACGTAGCAGCATATATATCTTAAGCAGTAACATTGCACTGTTAATTGCCTTATACAACTAAGCGCTCTTTGCACTTAAGAGACTAATAATCCTTGTTAATCTTATAGGTATATACTTATATATATAGACTTAAGTATCATAGTATTAGTTAGTTATGCTTCTTGCGTTACAACTTCTAACCATAAGTTTAATTGCTTATAGCTTAAGAGGTAATCTTTTTTAGCTTTCTTAAACAATGAGTAAATTATGTAATTCTTCTTTAGTTAATTTGGGCTTAGCGCTAGCAAAAGCTTGCTTAAAAAAAGCATTTAGTTATAAATATAGATTCTCAGCAATAAATAAACTACTGTACTATAAAGTTTTCTATTGTTTAGTTGTTAAACTTATCCTGCTCTTACACTTGCTATAAACGCTAAAGCCTCTAGGTCTGTCTAGCTTTTCTAGAAAGTCTTATTAGCAGATTTTAATCCTATATTAGCACTGCGTAGATTAGAACACTTGCTGTGGCTAGTACTTAAGAGGTAATTAGGCCTAGAGTTTAATAGCTGCGCAAGAGCAACGCTCTAACTCTTAATATTAAAAAAACTATTTACACGCCTAATGCTCTCTGCTGTAATAAAACTAGTTAAGAGGCCTAGTAGTGGAGGCGCTAGCGGTAATAAGGGATAAGCTACTTAGACTTTTCTTCTGTACTAATTGTATTAGTTAGCTATTTCTTTATATATAAGTCTTTTATTAAAGGACTTATTTTTAAGAAGAGATTGTGTCTCCTTTTATGTATTTATAATTTTTTAGGGGAAATTCTACAGTCTTAATTTATGCCTTAATCTCTTTAAGAGTACTATACATGAGGTTATTTATAAAATCTTTCTTATCTCTAGTAGAAATCAATTTTTGTTAAATACTACATTGCGTGTAGTAATTACCTTAGACATAGTAAGTACCTATATACAGTAAATGTTTATAGATTAACATCTAACTAAGTATCTAATCTATGCCTTAGAATTAAGTTGCTATAGTTTGCACCTACCGCGCCTTATATTATTTATCATTACAAACACCTTGCACCTGTATGCTTAAAGGTAGCCTTAGTAAAGTTTGCGCAGTAAATTAACAATTCTGGTTCTCTATATGTTATGTGTAAAGAAGTTTTCATATAGTAATCTCTATTTATTGCATATTAAAGTCTTTAATTAAAAAGATATACTGCTAATAAAGTAATTTTAAGCTATAGTAGCCTTAGCAGGTTCGCGTCTAGTTGCATTGCTTGTGCTTTATTCTTAATTACACTACTTAAGCATTCTGCTCTACCGTTCTGTGCTTAGGTATTAAGGGCAGAAGGCTCATTTTGCATGCCCTAGGACTCTGCCTAACAAGCTACTTCTAGTTTAACCGTAACAATTTTGTTATTAAATTTAATAACCTTTACTGTAATATTAAATTAAGTCTTTATAAAAATTACAAAGAACTTAAGTAACTTTATAATAGTTTATGCTGTTAAATTGCCTTTAAAGTAGCAGTTTTATATAAATCTAGTAACTTAATCAGTAATTAGCATTTAGCTTTGTTTTTTAGTTAAGCTGTTAACCTTATAATTATAAAAGTTAAGTAAAATGTGTCCTTTTAGAGCCTTATTAATCCTGCGCAGTATGGAGCAGATTAGCCTTTTAGCTTTTACTCTTCTACAGGCGTCGTATTCTACTGTAAGCACTTTAGGAATCTTTACTCTCTAAGATTGCTGTATAAAGTGCTTAAGCGCACTTAGTTTTAAGGAACTTATTTTTTTATGCTATATAAGCGCTTGTGCGCGTTGACTTTAATTATATTATAGCTTAACCACTACCGAGGTTATTATTGCATAGTTATTAATGAAGTTTGCTTTAAGCACCTAATGTCTTTTTAACTTAGTAAGGTTGGCAATTAAACTATTAGTAAGCAATCTTTAAAGAACTGTTAGATTATATTTAGTGTCTTACTATCAGCTTTATGGGTAAAGTATTGGAAACAAGATAAAGTTTCAGAGCACATTAAAATAATATACTATATTTTTTAAGTGTAGTTAGATTAAAGTCCTGCCACTAGCTACTGTTAAAGTAATTAATTCATATGCTTTAACTTATACTTGTAAGTTACCTGCCTATGAAAAGTCTTTTTAGAGTAATAATTATGTTTTAGTAAATTAGCTTGTATTGTTGTAGACATAACATGTTAATCTAGAGTTAAGGATCTATAATTGTAGTAGAAAAAATGTAACTTAGTTAGCTTTGAACAAGGCCTTATTAAACGTGTAGTTAATCTCTTTAAATTTTTTACTATATACATAGTTAATTGTCCTGCTTAATTACAGAGGTTTCTGTGCATAACCTATAAATTATAGGCTTTTTAAATTGTAATTACAACTTAATATTGCAAATTGTTTCTTGCATAGCTAAGCTATTGTTAATACATAATCAGACTGAATCTTTCTTGTTGTCTTATAGTTACTACTATACAAGTGCGTTGTTAAAGTATGCGTACTAGCAATTATTAAGCGCTTGTCTTATATTACATGCTTTGCATTTGCTTGCAGTGCGTTAGATATTTGTTAATCTAGTATAATTAGTAGACTTTTAGTTTTAGCAATGTTTACGTTCTGCCTAAGATTATCTAATTCGTCCTTGTTAAGTATTAGTAATCTAGCTCCTATAGCTGCTCTAAAAGACGCCTTAGTAAACTTTGCTTTAGATAAGTAAAAAAGCTGCATGTAATCTTATTATTTACAGATTATATCCTTAACTGTAATTAAGGGATTTTTTAACTTATAAAATGTAAATAAAAATTTTTATTTTTTGAAATGCCTAGCTAAAGCTTAAGTAAAGTCTTTCTTAATGTATGTATCTAATTAGCATTTGTGTATTTTAACAGCTTTGCCCTTAGTTATAGTATAATTAACTTTAGTAAGCTATGTTTCTTATACAGCAATTACAATAGGCAGCTTTATTGCAATTTTGTACTGCTTTTAGGCCTCCTTAATCTTGTCTTTAGCGTTAATACCTACAGTTGCTATAAAGTTGGTAATTTACTAATAATATAATTATCTTACTTTACAGCAATGTGTGTATAAGTAGTTGTTAACTATGTACTATATTCTCTACGTAATTTTATTAAACACTGCTTACTCTTTAGTGTACTTCTAACCTTCTATCTTGTATTGATCTAGCTTTAACTTATAGATCTCTAGATCTTCTTTTTATAAGGCTCTCGCGTTTATAGCTAAATGAGCAGGTTAAGTAAGTATAAATGGCAGTATAGGTACGCTGCTGCTGTAATATGCCTAGTATGCTGTAGCGTGCGTGTTAATTACTTGTTGCGACGCTTAATAGTTGCTTAGATGCAGTATTTAATGCACTGTTAGCTCTGTAAGAGGTTTAGTTGTAAAGTTCAAATCTATCTTCTTCTACACGCATAGGGAGTCCGCGCGCGTCTTAATCTAGCAGATCTATCTAATTTAGTTTATGTAATTAGTAAGGATTATAGAGAAGTTTTGTAAAGGCAGTGTAAACATCCTATTAATAGCGTGCAGAGTATTCTTGTGTTTGTTGATCCTCGTTAAATTAAGGCAGTAAGACTCTTCATTAATAGAAATAATAGATTTTTAAAACTAATAAGATAATAATAATATATTAAATAAGAATTGTAATATATTAATAGATAAGTTGATTTTGTTCTGTTGATTAATTGTACCGATCTCAGGTGCTCCTTTTATCCAGGTGACCCTTGGCGGCGCTAGCGCGTTTAGCGTCCTTTAGCGCCACCTCGATCACCCTTGCAGGATCTTTTCAAACTATCCTTGCCTACCTCTTAAATAATTGCGCAAATCTCTTAAATCTGATACAACCCTAACGCTGCCTTACTTTAACTTAATAAAACTATAAACTATAAAATGCTTAGTGTTTTAAACACTTATTGAACTTCTTTTATTAGATGTTTAGATATCTATACAGCTTTAAACAAGCTTAAAACAGACTCTAGTTAATATCTTTAGGCAAGAAGAGTATCTGTAATTATATTATAGAGTTCTAAGAGTAGTTGCTGCTGTTAAAAAGCTGTAAAGATCGTCCGAAGATAATCTAGAATTAGTCATCAGGAAATAAGTAAGTGCGATAGACGGGGGGTTGTACTAGCACGATTTGAAGATTAATGCAATAGTACAAGGTGTATTAGCACAATTAGAAAATTTATATAATAACACAAGAGTTTAAGAATCAAGTCTAATCCTTGAATTAGAAAGTTAAGTTAAACAAACTAAGCTATAAGAGTTTAGTGTCTACACTATATACTAATAAGTGTAGTGCTTGTGTACAAGCGCACGCTTGTAGAAAAGCGTGCTTGTTAATAAGCAGTTACATAAGTGCGCTTATAGAAGAGCATGCTTGTGAATAAGCAGTTATATAACAGTAGCTTAGTTGTTATACTTTAATCCTTTGCCTTCGTTGCATAATCCTTAAGGCGTTGTTCTATTTACCCTCTTAGTCTAGGTTGTAACACTATCCTCCTTCTTTAAAAATTTGTCCTTAAATTATGTATGTAGTTGTTTTATATTTTTATTATTAATAACTAAGGCTTGCCCTGCTTTATAAGTATGGCAGTTGTTATGTCCTCCTCTTACTCACGTCGTTTACGTCTTAGCTCTAGAACATTTTGTACTAACTATTCTGCTTAAGCTTCCTTGTAACTATTGTTTTCTAGAATGCCTTATTTGTTACGTTATGCTTAATCTTTATTTAAAGCGTGCTAAGTGTACGCACTTCAGTTAAGCGTGTGTAATTATATTTTTGGAGTTTTTAGATTATACTCTCAATAAGTACAAAAAAAAAGTTGATAATAATAAAAAATAAAAATAGCTTGTAACAGTAATTTTGCAGTTTTCTAAAACAAGAAAGTTTTAAAATAGGCTAAAGAGCAAGCGCGTAAAAAGGCGCTGTGTTTAGCTTCAATCATAGAGGCTGCTGGTGAAACTAAGGTGGCGCAGGAAATTAATTGTTCTGCAGCATCTATTAGTATAGCCTTTTTGCCTATAATATTAGCTACTATAGGTTTGCTTAATACCTCTGTTGCTAAGCTTAGGACTGCTAGAGGTGTCTTTAGCAATTTGTAAAGTTTGTATTTCGTTCTTATATATTGTTGCTGTTTAGGTAACTTAACTATCGAATTGAGTATTCTGTTCTATTGTTGCTGTTTTAGTGCGCAAAAATTTTCTTAACTTGATTTTTTTTTTGTTTTGCAGTAAAAGGCTTTCTAAAGTAGCATTCTTAAGTCTGCTAGTTCTAATATATTAATATAAGATCTTAGGTAGATTTTTGCATTAGGTAGAAGGTCAAGTATACATGTAACTAGTCCCTTCTAGTCTTCAATTAAAAATAGTCTAACTTTAACGTTGTTAAGCCCTTTATTAAGTTGTCTAGTGCGAAGATTCTTTGTAAGCAAATAAACTTTATCTCTTTTCTGTAGCTAATGTGCTGTTTTTTGTTTTAGGTTAACATAGAGAATGCTTTAGCATTAAGCCTTCTTAAGTGTCTTTTTAGTAATTTGTTCACTGACTTTAGCTTATTAGCTATTGCAATAGCTGCTTCTGTCTTTAAGCTTAAAATGTACTTGTAAAAAGATTAAGGTGTCTCTTATAGTTTGCGTAAAATAAAGTCAGTTCTAGAAACTCTAAAAGCTTATTATTATATGCTATTTGTGCTATATGTAGTAATAAAACCTAGTTATTTTATTGTTAATTGATATATATTCTTAAGTATGCTTTTATCATGTAATTTGTTTTTATTAAAGTCTATAGAGATGTCTACCTATAGTGCGTTAGGCTGTTTTATTGCTTGTATTTCTCTGTACAGTGCGTGTGGACAATACTTGTTCTTCTAATAGTCTGCATATTTAGTAATAAAGGTAGTAACCTTGCTTTTTATTTTGAAAAACTTATAATTTTTTTAATAAGTTCTTCTGTTCTTATAAGGCCGGGGTAACTATATACTGAGTTATCATAGTGTTGCTTGTTGATTGCTTTTTGCAATTCTTTTAGTACGTTATTCGTAATTTGCATAATTAAATTTAGCGTTTTTGCTTCTTCTAATAATTTGTTGTTATTAACCCTAAGTATTATAGCATTAGTCATCTTCTTAGTTCCTACAATACTGTGTTGTTGGATATATCAGGTAGATTAAGGAGTTCGGCAATAGTAATTAGGAGGTGGCGCTAACAGGCGCTACAAACGCGCTAGCGCCACTAAGGCTTGACTAGATTCTAGGTGGAAAAAGGAGGACCTGGAATCCACACAATCAACAACTAGAACAGTTAATACAATACACTTCTTATTAATTATATTTTTATTGATTAATTAGCATTTACAAAAACTATTTAATCTGTTAATTAAGAGTCTTACTGCCTTTATAAAGCTATTTAGAGCAACTCTACAAACTAGACAAAATAAGTACACTACTGCAACACGACGCAACTGTCCTCCTACGCAACTAAAATAATTAGACAACTTAAATTAACCAAATTTAAGCTTGCGCTGCAGTTTACAGTATCTGGAACAACCTAAATCTAGATTATTTAGTTCCCTTTTTAATAGAGCTAACGCTTCCCGAGCCTCCGGAGCTATTCAGATACTACCTAGCAATAGGCAACTAGGAGGCGTCTCGCCTCTTAAATCTATTAACTCAGGAGTAAAAGGCATTTACGGAAGACATAAAGTTTTATAAGATACTTACTAAGAAATATAAGCTTAACTAATACAAATATAATATAAAAAATAAAAGCATCTAGTATTCAACTTTACTAATCTAATTAAAAGTTGCACTGTACCTACAACGCACGTACTGCCTACTAAATTAACTATCTTATGAGTAGGTCTCTGACTTAAAACATACAGTTAAGATCAACAATTAGATTAAATAAAAACGTGCACGCAAGTAATGCTACGCAGCTTTAGAACTAATGCAAAATACAATTAATTAAAATATATAGCTAGCTAAATATGTATACCTATGCTGCTTTGGATGCGACAGTATATAGGGTCCTTAAGCTTACCTAAATTAATAAGGTTACAAAGGACTTTCTGTCTGTAGTAGCAAACATACTACTAATATAAGGTAATACTTTTTAAGACACAGGGAGGTTTAAGCCTCTTATATTTAAAAGAAAGATTATAAAACGCTACTTAGAGCATATAAGTGTACATTATTCTCTTAAATTAGAGACACACAGAGCTAGCGCTTTTGCTACAGCTAATAATACTTTGTTCCTTGCTAATAGTAGTGCAAATACCTAGAGTAGCAAGAGAGATATTTTGTTCAATACTAAAAGCGCGCTATCTACAAATAGAATCTGCGGCGGACTACGCTACTAACATCAAGGCAATTAAGCTTTGGGTTATTAAGCTTTACTAAACACGCAGCTATAAGATTATAAGCCTACAAACGCTAAAAGCAAATGCTTAGTATATAGTCAACGCTATAAAGTTAAGAATTGTTATTTCATCTACAAAGATTAAGCTCCTAAATAGTAGCACTTAAAAAAAACTATTCAAACTTTATTCAATATAAATATAAGTAAAGTACTGCGTTTGAAAAATTACTAAAATAATAAAGCAAGGTACAATTACAATTGAATTTGCATATACTTATAATAAAGAAATGATAGACACTAACACAATTAATTTAAGACTTAGAAGATAAAGGGTAACTAGAGAGCTAGAGTGTTACTGCAATTATTGCCGCCTTCTACGCATCTTTCTAAGACATGAGTATTAATAATTATTTGCTAAGGCACTTTTTTATTTTTAACTAAGGCTTAACCTTCTCCATTACTAACACTCTAGATCGCACACGTCACTTCAGACTACCTACAAAAATAGACTTTATATAAGCATAGAATACTAAAATATAGATTATAAAATACAGGTTAATTTAGTTGCACCTATAAGGTAAAAGAAAAGTTACTAAGATAACTCTTTATAATATAGCTATTTGCCTTAATCTGTTATGCAACTTGGTATCTTTCTGCTTTGCCTAGCAAATCAGAATGTAGTAAAAGATGCAAAATAACCCTACTAAACTATGAAGGCTAAACAGAACTATTATTAAAAAATTTATAGAGTTTCTTAACTAATAGAAATCAAAGCACAACTTTTCCTCTAGCGCTACTTTGTACACGCATATAAGCTTAAGAACAGTATAAGTATTACAAAGATTACTAGCAATTATCTACATAAATACTTTAGACACTTTAGCCTAGTTCTTATTAAATACTTAGTATAGCAAGCTAAAAAGGTGCGTATTAAAGGCATTATTACCATTAAGTGCAACTCGTGCGGCAAAGCTAAATTCAAACAATAAATACGCTGCGCACTACGCAATAATAATAAAGAACTAAAAAAAAACTTGCTATTAAGACTTACTTATATTTATTTTTAAGGTATCAAAGGGGGTTGTTGTTGTTGTAGTCAAAATAGGTTTTCTAAAAAAGTAAAAAGCAGCTGCCTCCTACTAATCAGTAGCAAAAGTCAAAAAAGATTATGTGTAGTAAACAAAATTCAAACGGTAAGTAGATAAGGTCTACGCGCTAAGCGCTTAGAGCAGAAAAGCTTAGACTACTAAGCAAAATTAGGGTTAAAAAATTTGCTAAAAGTACTAAAAAACGACCCTAATTCAAACGTGTTTAACAGCAATTGCTACCTTATAGCTAGCAACAAGATTGCGATGGAGGTAGAGGAGGTAGAGGTAGAGGAGGGTAAGGACACGTACGTTACCGCAGCAGGAGCCTGCAATACTTTATAAAAGCTCCCTACCTGCTGCTTCTTACCTTTAGGATTTCCTACACTACACAGTACCGCATACAAACGATACAATGCTTAGACTGTTCTTCTCCCTATTTAACACAAAGACTAATAGCTTATATTAAGTAAAGTTAGACCTTACTAGGTCACTATACGAGAAGCTATAGTGGTTGATCACGAAGCCCGCGTTCACCTTCGTTGAGCGGCCTCCCCGGTCAGTCGAAGAGGAGCTGTCGGCGGTAGCTCCTATAGTAATCAGGTGGACGCAGAGGTCGAATTCTGTCATTTAAAGACTTACTTATATAAACAAAAAGAACTACTAAAGAAAAAAGCTAAAAGCCTGTTATCAACAGGTTTTAAAGCCTTTAGTAAAATATATACCTTCAAAACAACTGCACTGCATCCTTAATTATTGCAAAGCCAGCTAACTTCTCCATCTTTTTGAAGAACTACTTTAATATTACTGTTAAGGTTATCAAGTTTAACAATAAGATTACTACAATTAAGCTATGAGTAGAACGCTAGTAAGAATCAGATAAGATAATAGTTAAGCCTTTAGCTCTAGATACGTAAGCTTAAAATAAAGAAGCTAAATGCTTAAAGAGTATAAACAAGGAGAAATTACAAATAATAAAACTTAATGCTAACTTCTTCTAGGAACTAAAGCTTATAAATATAAGAGCTACAGTATACTTTTACAACAGAACTTTAAATTACTTGAACAACTAAAAAACACCCTATAAAATCTTTTCTACCTATATCGTCTTTAGCAACAGAATTGTTACCTTACTTTAAAAACTAAACTTTTTATATTTAAAAGTATATAAATGCGAATTCTTTGCAATGTCTAATAATACATATTGTTAGAAATTATGCTTACAACACCTATATCTAAAGGTATAAGTGAGATATTTAGTGAAATACAGATTATCTAACATCTATTGCATTTAGATACAATAACTAGCAAAGGTAATTAGCAAGCGCGACGTTGTCTTTCATCAACAAGCCGTGTTTGATAGTTAGACAAAAGATCTAATAAATAATTTTATGCATAATATGCTAGAAGAGATTGCTTTAAATGTACAGACAATTAAATTACCTACTTTAACTAATAATCTAGAGGTTAAATTATTTATAAAGACAACACAACTAAAGACTCAACTATTTAATAAGACAAACAAGACTTACTAAGTTACTATTAAAAAAGAAGATTATAAGCGCGTACTTAACACCTCTACTAATACTACTACTAGCTGTACTGTTAGCTAGGTTAATAGCTAGAGATTAGAACTTGCTAAAAATACACTAGTTACCACTAGGGGCACTACATAGGTTATTAAAAACTGTCTTATAGGCAGCTGCCTTTTTAGAAGGTACTTAAGCTAGAAAATTTAGAAAATTTTAAGAAAAAGTAACAGACAACGCTACAATAAAGAGGCTGCTTACTACTAGGATTCAGCTCTATTGCAGCTAGCTTCTATTTCTTCTAACAAACAGACGAAGACTTTAAAAATTATTTAAAAAATAAACTGTTTCAAGAAGCAGAACACGTTTACTTAACAAGCTATTATTAATAAAAATTATAAAGAAAATATTTTATTTCATAATTAAATTGACAGGCTAACAAATTCTAGACTGCATAAAAGTATATACCTACAAAAATAATAAGCACAATTAATTTACTAAGTATAAAGCACAACTAGTTGTGTGTTAAGACCAGCAAAGACATATCTTTTTACAAAATCCCTACGCAGTAACTTTAGCAAGTTAATTTTTTGATATACTTGTAGCGATTTAAGCTAAATACAACTTTAAGTTTAAGCAATATAACGTTACTAACGCCTTTATTTACGCTACTATAGACTGCGACGTCTACATAAGAAGGTCTAAAGGATATTAAAAGAAAGGTACTATTTTTCATGTTAAAAAAGCCTTGTATAGCTTACTTATTTTGCTTATACTGTAGCAGAAAGAATTTACAACAATATTCCAGGTATTTAGCTCTTAGTTTATTTTACCAAAATTTGCTATATAATTAAATATAGCAATTTTTTTATATTAACAATATTATTTTCGCCTACAGCTAGTGCTAAACTAGAAAAGCTTACTACGTTGTTAAACTGCTCTTAAACAAGAACACAATAACTAGTAAAGATAACCTATAATAGTTTTAAAAAGTAGTGGGAAAAAAAACTAGAACATAGGATCTAATTTAGCTTTTATAACCTACTTATGTAGACAAAATATACTAGCTAGTTGTGGGAGCTAAAAAGGAGCAATTGCTTGATTAAGAGGAGTGGAATGAGTGTATTAAACAACTAAGTGCCACAACAAAGTAGTCAATGACTACTTAAGAAGAATAAGACGATCTAGCCCATATATATAGGCGCTAGCGCGATCGTCACGTGTTCAGCTTACTAGGATCACCTGCTTAACAGGGTGACCCGCATGTTGCGCATGTTAATACTCTAACACACCCCCCAGGTTAGTAGGATACTATTAATCTAAGCTGTAAGCAACTAGGCAATTATAATAAATTAAGGTTGTTAATTAATAGGTCCCTCTGTAATTATAGTTTCTCCTGCCTAATCCTCTGTTGTTGTAGTAATGCTGCTTATTAATATTTTAATTAATCTTAGCAGTCCTAATATTCAAACATTAGATAGACTCTAAATATTACGTAATTAGCTAGTGCGTAGCCTCTACAACAATATTAATTGCGTCTACTACTCTTCTAAAACTTTTGTCCTTAACCTTACTCTAATATTAATTACTAAGTTTTTTAGGACTGTCTTAACTACTATTACTAACATAGTAAGTGTTGCCCTATTGTACTCTTACTAATAAGCTGCTAATCTTTCTAGTGTAGTCTGCCCTTAGTAATAATAAGCGCAGCTTAGAGAGCTGTTGTTAACAACGTAATTAACGCTTAGAAAGCCTTCGCTAACAACACAAGAATAGTGCTAAGCATAAGCGTTGCGTGCGCTAAAGCCTATTTAATAATAAGATTTAGCAAGCAGCTAATCTCTAAGATAATAAGAGTTAGTGACCTCTACCTGTTAATCCTTTTACTTACTGTAAGACATCTAGTAGCTCTACTTAGAGGCTAATTGCCTTACCTGCTAAATTAAGCCTGCTGTTGAGTTTTTATTAAAATTTAATCTACATAAGAGCCTAACTAAGTAATTAAGCTAGCGCAAAGGCAAGGCTCCTTAAAAGCTAATGCAAAAGTCTTAGTAGCTTACTATTTAAGTAGCGTCCTGTAATTAGTAACAAGATAACAACGTTAGCCTACAAACGCCTATTAAGCTATCTACTAGACACAACGCGCCCTCTTTAATCTAGAAAAAGCCGCCTAATAGCTCTTTAAAGATTGCTGCTAATCTATTACGCCCTCACGTTCTGCCTTATAAGCACTATATAAAAAGATGCTAGATAGTTTATACGCTAAATACTACTTTAATCGCGTTTAGACTAGTAGTTAAAGCAGCTTATGCTGTAGCAGCTGCTTATCTTAAACCTGCTATACAGTTAATATTAATCTTACTAATTAATTTTTAGCTATGTATAGAAATAAAGAGGTAAGTCTTAAACCTATTAACCTTCTTGCTTAGCTTGCTAACTAGTTTTTCGGGATAGAATAATAATAAAATATACTAAGCTTTAAAAGCTTAAATACTTAAAGACATTTTTGCTCGCTGCAAAGAGATCAAGAGCAGTATTATAACTACTAGTAAGCTTTCTGTAAAGAAGCTTCCTACTAATAGTTATTATGCTTAAGAAATGTTGTATTGCAGTTTTGCCGCTTAACCTCCTACTCCTGATCCTACTCCTGCGTTGGCTCCTGCTCCTGCCTAGCAACCCGCACACTAGCTACAACAGTTAGCTTATTATTCTTAGCAGCAACAGCAGCAATATAAGCAGCCTTAGCAGTAACCTACTTAAAGGTTGCTACTTTAAGAGTAAGCTGCCTGCAGAATATTGCCCCCTGCTACTCTATATAATTATCCTTCTGTTTGTTGTCCTAATTGCTATACAACTTATTTATATAAGCGCAATTATTATGCTAGAGGAAGAAAGTAATTATCTAATAACTCTATATATAGAAGTAATAGGTTAGAATCACGCTATAATGCTACTTACCTCTAGACTCTTGCTGTTGAGGCTTAGATAGCTTAAATTGCTCTTAAGCTAGCTAAAGCTAAGCAGGCTAAGCGTAATACAATAATAGAGTCTAGCGAGTATAATAAGTCTAATGCTTATGAGTAATAAGGTTCCTAGTTTTAGTTTCATAGTCTAGCTTACGTTCTCCTGCTTAATAAAATAAGCTATTAAAAGAAAACTTAGCCTTGTATATAGATATCGCTGCTTAATACGAATCCTTTGCTTATTAATTATTATTTTCTTTAATTAAATGCTTAACTTGCTAAAGGTTAAGTAACTGCTTAAACTTTTTAAACTATTATTAGGTAAGCAATTTAGTTATTCTATTAGCTAGTATAATTGCTGTTTCTAGGTATTTAACTTAAAATAATTCTTTATCAAATTCCTGCTGTAGCTATATATTTTGTATATCTACATGTCTTAATTAAGTGCTAATCTACTTATTCTTCTTAAATACAAGCCTAATTCTTTATTAATTATTATACTAAACTGTCTAGATGTCTCCTAAATTAAGAGACAGCTTGCAAAAGAAATGCTTAAGGGGTATAGCCTCTTTAGTAGTATGCTTAAGGGCAAGCAGCTTAGCCTTAGTAGTAAACGTAGTTACTGTAGTCTGCTAAGCTACCTTTTAAAATATTAGACTACTATATAGGATAGCTATATATCTATAAGACAATTAATAAGTTTTCTAATTATCTATAAAGGAAGCATCGTCTGTAATTATTTAGTCTAGGCTATTATAGTTCCTATATTAGATTGCATTCTATCTTGTTTAATAGAGGTATATAATTACTTGTTTAACAGCTTTTATATGCTAATTACTAGAGTTTGTAAGCAAGTGGAAGAGCTTTAAGATTAAGTAGGTAGTATCTAGTTGTAGCATAATAGCTGTGTACAGCACTAATCTAACCTTTTTTTAGTAAGCCTTAATCTCTTGCTTAGTTGCTTTACTAGTATTTTTAATTAGCTCTTCTAACAGCAATAAAGTCTTTAGAAAGCTACTATTCTTTAGCTTAAACTTCTTTGCAATCTTATTAATATACCTATTATATACAAGCGTAATTATTTACTTCTTACAATCTCTTTTATCTAGATACTAAGAAACTATTTATCTAATTTTTGTTCCTTTATCTTGTACTTGTTTATAATCTTTAACTAAAGATTTATTGCCTTCTACTTATAATCTTTTACAAAGAGCAGTAAGTTATTATCTATATAAAATAATACTAAGATCCTCCTTTCTTAATTAAACAAAAGGCAGGGCTCCTCTAGTAAAGTAATTAGTCTAATATCCCTTAGTAATCCTAAGAACTCTTTATACTATAATAGTAGCAAGTCTTACAATTTATACAGTGCGCAGTTAAGCTATATATTCTTTTCTAGCTTCTTAAAGTTATCTAGTATCTTAAAAATTACCAAGTTGTCTACTATAATTAACGTATTAAGAAATGCTCCTACAATATTATATTGCTTAATCTCTAGATTATTCTTAGCAGCGATAGCTATTGGTGCTTAGAAGAACTTAGCTGCTAATATAGCAGTATATATTAAGTTAATTAAGTTCTTCTCTTAAGGATTAATTCTTATAACAATGTACGCCTCACATTTAAGAAAGAAGCTGTCCTAACTAAACTTATAGGTCTAAACTTACTTTATAAGTATAAGGTGATTAATTGCTTCTTCTCTTAATATCTTAGTCTAAGTTTTATTCTTACTTAACTAATTAATCTCCTTCCTGTAGGCATCCTTAAATAGGGCCCTTATAGGATTCTAAAGCAACTGCTTTTATAATCCTAGCAGTTTAAGTACATTGTCGTAATGCTGTTAAGCATTTCTACTTAGCTTATGCTTAGTAAGCAAAGCTACTATAACTACGTAATTAAGAGTCTTGTAGCTTACTTAGTCTTTCTAGGTTACTTGGAAACCTAGCAAGTAGGTATTATAAAAATTATTCTAGAATAAATCCTTATAATCTATAATTAATGCATTAACACTACCTATGCTTCTACCCTCTAGTTAATTATTAAGATCTTAGGTTACGTCCTTACGCTTACACCTGCCACCTAGCTTATAAAGTAGAAGATAACAATTTATAAGCTAATCTAGACTTTTACCTATAATTTTAGTACTACGTCTTGTAAGTAGAATTTAATCTTGTAATTACTTACTCTGTCTACTATTTAAGGCCTAAAATCTCAAATCTTAGGATAATTTACGCCCTGCTATTCTACTTACCTAAGTAGGTGTTCTATTACAACAAGCTAGCGCGTTAGAGTCTTTAGGCATAGACTGTTAGACTAGTAATAAGTTATTAAGCTTATTTAAAAGGGGCTCCCTACTTTTAAGTATTAACGGATTAGCTCCTTTTAGCATGCGTAATGCTGATAAACCATTAATAACTCTATAATTAATTACGTTGTTACTCCCTAGAGTCTCTAGTTTAGGAGTTAGTTCTAGGGTAACAAGACTAGTATTTTGCTATTAATTTAAGCAAGTTCCGAATAGTATACTAGCCTTATGCTCTATTTGCTTAGCGTCTTCTAATTTACCCTTATCTTTAGTAGGTAGGCCTTCCTTACTACTTGAAATAGTAGATAGATTACTTTTAAAGTCTTTAGTAGTTAGCTGCGTATTCTAATCTGCCTTTTCTTAAATAGGCGAGAAGTCTAAATCCTCTTCTAGATTAACTAGCTTGCTATTATAAAGAATCTCTATAATCTTAATTACTTAATCCTTTAGTAGCTCTTTTTTGTAATCTCTTTTATAGAATTAACGTTAATAAAAGGTTACATTATAGGTAGTAATTACCTAATTAAGTGTTAGTATCTATATGTAGTATATATTAAAAGCTTGATAACTAACTAAATAACTAATATAGCTGCAAGGATTAACCTTAAATCTTTAATAATTACGCCTAGCTGCCTTCTCCTTGTTTAAAAAATAAGCTTAGCAGCTATAGGCATAAACTCTACTCTAGTCTAGGCGTAAATTAGCAGTCTAGTGTCTAATCTTAAGTAGTTCATTTATTTTTTAAGGTGTCAAAGGTGGTAGTTGTTGTTGTAGTTAAAATGGGGTTCTAAAAAAGTAAAAAGTAGCTACCCTCTACTAATTAATCGCAAAAGTCATAAAAAAAAGATTGTGTGTAGTCAACGAGATTCGAACGGTGGGTGGATAAGTTCTGGGAGGAAAGCTCAGACCACTGAGCAATAATCAGGGTCAAAAAATTTGCTAAGGTACTAAAAAACGACACTAGTTAAAACGTGTCCAACGGCGATTGCTAGCCTATAGCTGACAACAGGATTACAGTAGGATTGCAATAGGATTGCAACATAATGTAATAGAGGAGGGAAAGAACACGTACGTACCGCAGCGAGAGCCTACAATACTTTATAATGCTAAAGCTGCTACTTCTTACCTACTGCTTCTTACTTTTTAAACAGTACTACATACAAACGATTTGCATATAATACACTACAATAGCGTGTAACCTCCGCAGCGAGCATCTCCTTATTCTAGGCTCTCTTCTAAAAAAAGCATCCTTTGCTACTGTCTACCTAGCAACTAATTTAGTCTAACTTAAACTACTTATACGGACACCTAAATTTATTAAGTATCTTAAAACTCAACTACCTAGCTAGACTTCTAAGTTTATAAAAATCTTAAACAAGTCCCTTATCTGCAATATCTCTATATACAAAAAGATTGTTAAGCCCTAATTTAGCTAGTTGTACAAGGAATACACGATCTCTAGGGTATTTGCTAATACTAGCGTAGTACTTAAGATCTATTGCTTTAGCATCCCCCTCTTCCTGTTTATTGTGCAAGAGCTAAGTACAGAGACTAGAACTTGGCTTAAACAGCTATTGCAAGACGATAAATTGGCGATAGAGAAGAAAGAGGCGTGAAAGGAGGAGTGGGCTTTCTATTGTCGCGTCTATGGGTCAGCAAGCAAGGCGATGATGGTGTTGCTGCTTCACTTCATCCAGGAGCGCCTGGCAGTGAAGCAACAAGAATAGGCGGGATAGGGCGCGTTGAAGTAGTTAATAATATTAGAAATATTTCCTAAACTATTCTTCAAGCACCTAGTTAGGGGATTAGTAGCTATAGATCTTAGTAGGGCTTATTCTATATAGGTAAGCTGCCGCATCTATAATTACTAGCTAAAGCTTAGCTAGTAGATTAGCGCTCGTACGCATCTTAATAGCCTTTATAATTAGCTCTTAACTAGCTCTCTCCGCCGAGCTATTAGGCTTATAAGTACATAGCAGTAGCGTCTTAATTATAATTCCTTTCTTTATAGCCTATTCCTTATATCTTAATTGCCCTCTCTAATGCAGTATAGCAGTATTATTATCTTAATAGATCTCTATAAATTTCTACTAATATTTCCTCTTATATCTTACAGCAAAGCCTTTAATTACAGGTATAATATTATTAATTATCTTTAACTAGATATTGTAATTGTACAGCTTGCCTAAGTAGTCTCACTTAGTTTTTTTTTATTGTAGTTTAACGTCCTTTCTCAGCCTGAAGGGCAATATAAGACGTGCAGGCCGAGGCCTGCAGGTATCTATGTAGTTTTTATCTTCTAAGTAATTTACAAGGGGTGGTTTATCTGAATAAAGGTGAGGCTCTTAGCCTATTGGGTAGAGGTAGAGAAAGGGGAGGAGAAGGGGGAGAGGAGGAGGAGAGAGGAGGGGTGCTTAGAGCTTGATCGCCTAGGTAGGCGATTGTATCTAGTTGTCGGAGTTTCCTTTGTACCAGGCCTGTGTACTAACCCTAGTTTCTTGAATAAAGGCTATTGTAGCCTTAATACCCGCTTCTGTTTAGAAAAGATATTGTAGACAGATTGGCTCTGTACATGAGTTCTGAAGTATTGCTCTACTATCCTTATATGTTTAGCACCTAAGGATTATATGAGCTGTATCTTGAGTAGCTCTAAAATTGCATTGGCAAGTTTTAGATTCTACTTTGCCTCTCTTAAATAGATAGCTCTTTAGGTAGCTATGACCTTGTTTTAATGAAAAGAAAGAGTTAGATATATCTCTCCTAGTAGGAGGGATAAGTATCTGTTTCCTTATTTTCCATTTGAAAGTTGCTAAGTAGGTGCTTAGGTTCTTAGTAATAGCTTTTTTCCTATAGTTCTCTAGGAGGCTTAACTAATTAATATTAGCTAGTTGTTTAATTTACAAGCTAACAACTACTAGGCATGTCTTATTTGTTAAAGGGTTTAATTTTGTTAGCTTTTTTTGCTAGGAGGTCTACTTAATCGTTTCTGGGTATATCTTAGTGTCCTAGGACCTAATATAGCGCAGGGGAGATGCCTTTTTCTTCTAGTTAGGTTGCTGCTCTAATACACCTAATTTGCCACTCTTAGCTAGGGTTGTTTAAGGTGTTTTTTAATTAATATAAAGCCGCCTCATTGTCTGCGTAAATATTAACGTTTTAGTATATGTTTAATAGGCTGACTGCTGTCTCTAGCCTTAAGGTAATACCTTTAAGTTCACTGTTGTAAACTATCTAGTTATTTCCTATATTTGCTTGTAGTTCCTTAATAAGAGTAGTTCCTTTGTAGAAGGCAACGCCTACGCCTACTCCTTTGCTATCCCTTATAGCCGAGGCATCTAAGTATATTAATAGAAGGTTGTTATCCGCTAATAGTTTCCTATAGCTTTCTGCTTTGATCTCTTTTAGCTTATTTAAAATGTGGACCTTGTAAGGAGTCCTAGCGTTCTATAGAGTAAAGGCGTAGTGTTGTATTTCCTCTGTATTGTCTAAGAAGGCTAAGGTAATAGATAGTTGTATTTAATTGAGTTGCTCTCCTCTGTTGTTATTAATAGTAGCATTTATAGGGTGGTTTGGATTTAATAAAGTAGATCTAAAGGCGTATCTCCTTATACTATTGTCTAGCCTAACTCTAGGTGGAAATAGAGCGGCTTCTACCTTACTAGGCATTGCAGGGGAAGATCTAAAAGTCCCTAAGATCTTTCTATAGACTTAGTTTTAAAGTTTTTGCCTACTGCTAATAACGTGTTGTTGGCCTTTTTAAAATAGCTGACATCTGTAATCAGCTACGCTAATAATACACGCTAGGTATAGCTGCCTTGTTACCTTTAGTGAGAGGCCTTTATTAATATTAGCTAGCCAGCTTAGGCAGAAAAAGGCCTGGTTTACTTGTTATATCCTTATATAGCAGTGATCTCTAAACTTCAGGGTGTTGTCAAAGAAAATACCTAGCCACCTAACTAGTCTTTTTAGCTAAAAGGTCTCTTAAGTAGGTAGCGTAAGGACTCTGTTTATATCTTTTTTTAATCTTGTCCAGTTTGCTAATTCGGTTTTTAAGCTATAAAACTTAAAAGCTAACTTCTTTACTTAGTTAAAGAGGTTTGCTAACTCCTTTTTAAGTAGTTTAAAGTTTTTCCTAATAAATGTTGTTAATATTAAGATTTAAAGGTTGTCTATATAGAATAAGGAGTATATACTGTTGTTTATTATAATTAATTGAAATAGCGGTTTTGTGTAGATTAGAAATAGAATAGGAGAGGCTAGGCTCCCTTAACGTGTACTAGTAGTAACCTTCTGTAGGTTCTCTATTTGCTTATTAAAGGATAACTCTAAAAGCCTTTCTGTAAGGAATAAGTTTGTCTATAATAGGAGGCATACAGGTAGCTGTTAGTTGCTTATATTTTCTAGAAGCTTGTTCTTAAATAAATAGTTGAAAGCGCCTCTAATGTCTAAAAAGGCTATTAAAGTAACTCTTTTCTTCTTTCTTTGTTGTAAGATATTATTATAGAAGAGGAGTCCTGTATTAATAGCTAATTTCTTTAGCCTACATCTTATTTGCGTAGGGTGGAGTAGGTCTGTTGTTTCTGCTAGGATCCCTAATCTTTTTAAGTATAGCCCTTCTAACGCTTTCCCTAGGCAGCATAAGAGGGAGATTATTTTATATGCTTTTAGGATTAAGTAATCTAGTTTGTTTAGCTTTCTAAGGATAACCCCTTTTGCTTTTTGCTAGCAACTTAGTTAGTATTCTAGGTTAAATAGAGCTAAGTACACCTTAAAAAGTATGCTTAGTTAGTATTCGTATGCTTTTAAGATAACTTCTTAGCTAATTCTATCTAGTCCTAGTAAGGTAGCTTTTATTTTCTAATATGCAGTGTAGAGCTCCTCTTTAGATAGAATTAGCTACTCCTATTTAAGGTTTCCTTAGTAGTTATTAAGTAATAGGGCTAGTGTAGAGGGAGGGGGTAGAAAAAGCTCCTCTCTAAAGGTTTAGCACTTCTCTCTAAAGGATTCTTTGCCTCTAATAGCAGGGATTCTTATTAAGAGGTTGTTTTTTGTGTAGGCTATTGCTTTAAATATCTCTTTTAGTAATTTGTTTTAGAGGAACTATTCCTGATAGTTAAGTTTAGCTTTTTTATTAGCTCTAAGTTACTTATTCTTAGCTAGTAAGTAATCTCTTTTTTATAGGTATAGACTATTGTCTCCTCTCCTTGCTGCTCATTTGTAATCTTAAGAGGTCCTTCTTAGGATAGCCTTAAGGAGGTCTAGATCGCTAGTCTATTAAGGCTTTAGTTTTAGTTTTTAACTTGTAAGGGGGGTAGATCTCTTAAGCACTTGTTAAATTGTTGTTGTAAGATCCTCTGCTATTTTATCTAGCCTCTCCTCTAAAGGATTATTAAGGCCTAGAAGTAATTATCTTAAGAGGTAGTTTAAGGCGTGTAGTAAGACTAGTAATTAATCCTCTAGCTTAACTTAGGCTATCTCCTCTTGTAAGGCATTTTTAAAAAGATTCTAATTTGTTTTTTTTGTGTTGTACTTCTTTGGCTAGCTAGGTAGCTGCCCTTAGTTAACAATACTAAATAGGATAGTGTAATAGTTTAATCTAAATTTAGGGATAACCTGCTAGTCTATAATTATAGAAGCTATGTTGCTTGTGAACAAAGTAAGGTTAAGTATACTCTCTTTTTGCATATAAGCTCTAAAGAAAGTACTAACTCCTATAGTATTTCATAAAGATAGGTTTTAGTTATTAACTTACTCTACTAAATTCTCTGCTTGTTAATTTAGGTTGCAATCTTATAGGCTCTTTTTAGGGTAGTGGCAATTAAAATCCCCTAAGATAATTAAATATAATTTAATTAGCTCTCCTAGGAGGCGTCTTTAGATTGTTGTTGTACTTAGCCCTTGTTTTAGGCTTTTCTTATTATAAATATTATAGACGTAGATCTTTCTTATGTTAAGTTGCTTTAAAATAGCTTAAAAGTCGTTGTCGTTGCTAATATAAGGATTAACTTCTACTTCTAAGTCCTTTTAAATATAGAATAGAGTTTTAGGTTGTAGGCCCTAGTAATTTAGTAGTATTTGCCTAAAGTCTAGATAAGCAATAAACCTAGTATCCTTGTAAGGTCCTCTTATTAACTAAGGCTCTTTTATTGCAATAATTGTAGCGTTTGCTGTAATAGCTAGGTTAACCGCGCTTTCTGTAGCAGGGCTACTTCTATTAACATTTATTTGTAGAACTTTAATTATACTAATTAGTTTCATTGTTCCTAGCTGTCCTAGCCTGTAGGATATTACACTCTTGGCTGTTTACTGCATAGGGTCTACTACAATTAGTACACTTAAAGATACTGTAGATATAAGGTTTTCCTTTACTAGTACAAGACTTGCACTTATGTTAGCTAGTGTAGTATGCTTCACTGCAAATTTAGTAGGCTAATTTTAAGTACTTAGCCTTAAGGTGGCTAAATCCTTAGCATTTAGTGCATTGCTTTAAGATATTAACAACTTGTAGTTTCTCTGCTCTAAGGCTTTGCCCTAAGATATAGAGTTTACCTCTAATAGCTTTTTAGGCTTCCTCCTTTATAGCAAATACTTCGCATGCTAAGCTAAAGTTCTAGTATTCTCTTTTATCCTCTAGCGTAAGCTAAAAAGGATTGCCTATAACCTTTAGGCCTTTCTTAAAGGTTTTAATTTCTTCTTTTACAACTTCTAGACTATAGTTTGTAGGTAGCTTGTAGATAACAACCTTAAACTACAGTGTAATAAGTTGGGCGACTTTAAAGGTTGTGATATCCTGCTATATAGCCTAATTCTTTAAGAGGTATTTAGCCTTAAAGGCTAGTGTAGTTGTAATTATTTTGTTGCCTTTAGAGGATAATGCGATTAAGGCAACTATAGGCGATTACACGCTACCTTTTGTAGCAAAAGCATTGTTCAAATTATTTCTAAGTTTCAAGGCATTAAATGTAGCTAGCGTTTCGCTAACTAGCACTAGCTAGCAATCTTTTAGGCTAGTAACCTTTAGTTTTTGCGTCTTTTAGATATTTGTCCACGGTTAATCTTTATTGTTACCTGCTATAGTAGCGTAGGTCGCTGTAGTAGCAATAGGCGTGTTCTAGATAGGCGTGTTCTGGATAGGCGTGTTTGTTGTTAGTTTCTTAATACGTCTAATTTACTCCCTTAACTCTCTTAAGACGTTTAAGAGGCTTAATATCTAATTAGCTAGTATAGCTATATTCTTCTTATTTACTTTTCTATTTTCTGTATAGTCCCTAAAGACCTCTACTAGGTTTAAAAGACTTGTTTGCTGGGTAGGGTTGTTTGTAGCTAAATTAGCTGCTTAATATACTAGGTTTCTAGCAATCTTAAGAGCCTTATCTACTAAGGTAGCTTTTAGTGTTTTATTCCCAATAGGATATCAAGGAATAGGTCTAATAAAAGGAGAAAAATTACTCCTTGTTTAAATATGAGTTGGCCTTTAGGGTTCCTCTGTATCTTGCCTTTCTTAGCGCAGCGTTGTTATGTTATCTTCCTCTATCTCTATTTGCTTTTTGTTTGCTCCTCCTAGATCTTTAGAAGCAAATCGTTTTTTATTTTATTTTTTAAGTTAATGCAATTTCTTGATTTAGTTAAGCTTCAATAAGCTCCTTAATCTTAATTAGCTTAAGACGCCTTAGTATGTGGCCTAAGCTTTAAGGAAAATGAAAAATTTTCGCTCCTCCAAAGAGGGGGGTAGGTGACTCTTTCACCCTCTCTCGCGCGCTGGCGCCCTCGCTGCAGGCTTTAAAAAGTGTCGCAATCGATTCCTTGGGGTTGTTTCCTTTAGCTCCGGTTGTTTCTGATCAATCTCCAGAAAAGTTGACGTTGGTGCTGTGTAGTCTTCCTTAATAATTAGTGCTTATTTCTTAAGTAGCTAACTAGTTAGGAAATTAAACAAATCTTATAAGATCCTATAAAAAGGTTATTGTAATCTCTCCTTTAGTTACTGCAAGATTACTTGTAAGGTATAAGCTATTACGTAATATTTATATTCTAATAGCTTCTTACTAGTGATCTTAATGTTCTACGCTAAGTAAACTAAGGCTTTAATAGCTTATTGTTCTAGGTGTCCTAATTGTTAATGCTATAGGTCCTTATTGCTAGTACGTAACTAAGGTTTCCTTAATTATGCTACAGCGTTCACAAGTAGTAGTTAAGTAGAGTAATAAGTAAGTTACTTATATTTAATAAATAAGAGCTTAAAGTAACACTTAAAGTTAATTAAGACAACATTCTTATTAATTGTTCTAAATTACAAAGTATAATTATATCCTAAATACTAAATGCCTACCTGCTCAAGCTGTGCTTCTAATACAATATTAATATCAAAACCTAGTACAACCTTAACATTAGTAAGTAGAAGATTAGCTGTCTTAGGCCTAGCCTCGCTATACAAGACGTTCTTAAGCAGCCTGTTTTCTATACTAGTAACTAGTATAATTTAAGTGCCTGCCTTAATAGTCTTGTCCTTAGCGCATTTACTAAAGGTGCCTAGTACTTTGTAATCTATAGTATTAACTAGGTAGACTGCTAACCTACTATCTATAATTGTGCAGAGGGACAGGGCATAAGGGGTAAAGGCTATGCTAAACACATTTAGTCTAATTTCCTTAATAAAGTCCTTTAAGTTAATTAATGCTAAAACTAATAAGCTAGAGTAGGATTTACTTAACTTATTAGTAGCTAATCTGCTAGTGCTAGCCTTCTAGCCTTCCTTCTTAATTGAAGTGCGTAAGGTTGCCTATTTGTTACTATTCTATTACTTAAGGATCTTCTTTTTGTTATTATCTTATAGTTGAATTAGTATACTACTAGGAGGGCTTAATCTAGTAACTACAGTTTAAGTTAATAGCAGTTACGTAGTGTCTCGAAGTGCTTGCTTATAGGCCTTTTACTAGCTTTATAGGGGTAGAGGTGTAATTACTTACTACCTTTATTCAACTTTAAGTTGTTAGCGCAAGTAGACTATTAAGCTGCCCTTAATCTAGATCTAGTTTAGAACACTGCGTGTCCTTTTTTTTCTAAAGAAGTAACTAACTAATCCTATAATAAAACACTAAAGATATTTCCTAGATTATTCAGGGTTAAATAAGCTTTTTTAAGCGCTATTGCTTACATTAGCTTATTTTGCTTCTCGCTCGACTAGTCTAGTGCAATCTTAGTGCCTAAGGTGTCTAAAAAATTAGTAATTGCTAACAGCCTAACAACTTTAGAAAACAAGTAGATTGTTACTTGTTAATACAGTAGCTACTACTTAGTAAACTATTGCTTAGGGCCTATTTGTCCCTAGTAAGCCTTATTAAGGTATAATCTATACTGCGCCCTAATTAAATATTAAGTATTCTAATCTGTAGGTGCAAGATGCTTCTTTAGGGTCTTTACTAAGGCTTAAAGGCTAGTAAGGTTTTAAGTAATTATGCTTATTAAGGCATTAAAAAGCAGGTCTAGATAGACAGTCTTGCTAATCTAGTCCTTAACATTAGTAATCTTAGCAA
Source organism: Alternaria sp. 'sect. Undifilum' (assembly GCA_024321975.1). Classification (NCBI taxonomy): domain Eukaryota; kingdom Fungi; phylum Ascomycota; class Dothideomycetes; order Pleosporales; family Pleosporaceae; genus Alternaria; species Alternaria sp. 'sect. Undifilum'. Next base: position 6,339,185 of record JAJJZI010000005.1, read on the forward strand.
CTTTTCTTGTCTATTAAGCAGCTTGTACTTTGTACCTGTTAACTAGCTTATTGTAATTATCCTTTTTATACTTAATATTAAGTAATCAAGCCTTGTATTTATGTTAAGCAATTTTATAGTCCTCTTGTATTTAAGCGCTGGCGCTAGGTAATAGAGCAACTAGCTACTTAATATCCTTAGGCAGTTCTAGATACTGTAGCTCCTAGTAATCTATTAAGGGTACGTCCGGGAGATTAGGATTAACCTAATCCTAGATGCCTTTCTCTAAGCAGTGTAGCCTTAATAGAGCAAACTAGGTTAGCTAGTCTAATTAAGCCTTAAGGATTACCCCTAAGGCGACAAGCGGTGTATTAGTAAGGTCCATCTTAAGATAAGATGCTTCGTATAGGATTACGACGTAGGTTATTGTTAAGGTAACAATAAATTAATTAGTTAGTTAGTAAGTAGCTAGGTAGCTTATATTAGAAAGAGGTTTAATTGTAGAATTAATAAGAGAGGTATAGCAGTAGCAGCAATCTGCTAGCTATGCTGTAGGAGAATAGAGGAGAGTAAAATGCTAATTCAACAGTTAACTTTACAGCTTGCTAATTACGCAGTAGGAATTAAAACTATAATTAAGCAGCCGGGCTTATAACTGTAGGAGCTGAAAAGGAGCAATTGCTTAATTAGAAGGAGTGGAATAAGTGTATTAAACAACTAAGTGCCACAACAAAGTGGTCAATAACTACTAAAGAGGAATAAGATGATCTAGCCTGTATATATAGGCGCTAGCGCGATCGTCACGTGTTCAGCTTACCAGGATCACCTGCTCAGCAGGGTGACCCGCATGTTGCGCATGTCAATATTTCAACACTAGTTAAAAAGCAAGACCTGCGCTATAATCCACCTATAAGCGTAACAGAAATTAAGCTATTAACCTTGCTATTAATACTAAATTAAATCAACAAATACTAGTGTAAGATTAAGTTACTTTTTTTTCGCTACAGTTACTACACGCCTAGATATAGCCTTTGCTACATTATAACTTGCACGCTTCTTCTCTAACTTAAACTAGGAGCATCACAAGGCAGCTAACTGCATTTTTCTCTACTTAGCCTACACAAGATAGCGGGCGCTGCAGCTAGAAGAAAAAGTTAAACTTTAAATTATTAGTAACGCGTTAGTTGCAGACAACACGCTAAATAAGAAGAGCTTTTTAAGTTATACTATTAAGCTCTTTAATAGACATATTACATAAAGAGTGAATAAGCAAGATACTATTACTATACTAACTATAAAGGCAGAACTTCTTGCGCTTTCTTAAGTTGCAAAAAAAGCAATTTTTTGTTTACAATTACTACAAAAGCTCAATATTACTCTTTTATAATTTATAATCACTATTAAATGTATCAACACGCAGATAATTAGGCTAGTTAATAAAACAATATTAAAACTTTGGACTAAGCTTTGCTATGTAGATATTTATAACTAATAGCTACAATAAGGGATTTCTACAGGCAAGATTGCAGTAAAGTACGGTTAATTAGCAGAAATAATCGCTAACAGGTTTACTAAGGTCCTTCTAGTAAACAAGTAAAACAGCTTTTTTAAACAAATTAATTTAGTAGAGGATCCCTAGAGAAAGGTAACTAACAAAGCACTACTTAACAAAATCTAAAAGCAACTTAAAGGCTTTATACTTAACTACTAATGATTCTAGCTTGAATAGCGTTTAAGCTAAGAAGGTGTGTTAGATATATTAAGTAGATCTAGGAGTTCAGCAATAGTAAACAGGAGGTAGCGCTAACAGGCGCTACAAACGCGCTAGCGCCACTAAGGCTTGCCTAGATTTTAGGTGGAAAAAGGACAACCCGGAAATCACACAATCAACGACGTGAACAATTAATACAATATACTTATTATTAATATTATGATTTATTAGTTAGCTTTTACAACGACTATCAAATCTAACATAAGTCTGCAGCTAAAAGCGTCTGCTGTTCTGTTATCTTTTTCTAGTATATACACAATCTTAAACTTATATTGTCCTAGTTCTTTTTACTATTAAACCTAGCGTTAGTTAAATTTTAAAGTAGTTGTAAAATTAAGTAAGTTTTTGTAATCTGTAAATACTGTAAGTTCTAAGCAACATTTAGCGTATACTCTTTAGGTATCTTAAGTAGTTAACAATAGCTAAGAGTTCTTTGTTGTAAACGCTATATTATTCTTTAGGTCCAAAAAACTTAGAGAAATAGTAGGCAATTAAGTGCTATTTAACATTATATAGTTAGCTAGCGTATCTATTTTGTGCAAAGTCTAATGTGTCTGTTTAAAAGCGTAGCAGCTGTCCTGCTTAAAATATGCAAAAGCATAATAGTTCTTTACTTGCATTTTTAAGCGTCTAGAAGGCGTTTACTACTTTTTCACTTTACTTAAAGGGTACTTCCTTCTTTGTAAGTCTTATTAACTGGCTTTAGCCTTTTAAGAAAACCTACTTATATGACCACACATTTTGTAGACACCTTTTTAGTTAAAAAAAAGATTTATTGCTAACAATAGGTATCTAGGCTTACGCCCCTTTGTTTAGCATTGCTAGCACGCAATTAGTGTGTCGCATGTTTAGAAAGAAACAAAGAAAAGCAAGACAAAGACGCAAATTGCCTCTTAACTTAACGCGCTATATTCTGCCTATTTTTATTACTTTACTGCTAGGCGCTTTTAAATAAAGTAAAGTAGTAACATTGTTATTACCTTGCTTGCTAAAATATAAACGCAATAATAGAAAGCCTACTTTTTTTTTCTTATCTCTTTCTTCTTTATTGCTAATTTAATGTCTTATAATAGCTGTTTAAGTTGAGTTCTAGTCTCTGTACTTAGCACTTGCACAACAAATAAGAAGAAAGTAATACTAAAGTAATAAATTTTAAATATTGTGCTAGTATTAGTGAATACTTTAAAGATTGTGTATTCCTTGTGCAACTAGATAAATTAGAGCTTAATAATCTTTTTATATTTAAGGATATTATAGATAAAGGACTAATTTAAAAAATTTATAAACTTAGAAGTCTAGCTGGGTAGTAAAGTTTTAAGATACTTAATAAGATTAACTGTCTACATTAGCAGTTTAGGTTAGACTAAATTAGGTGCTAAGTAGACAGTAGCAATAAATGCTTTTTTTAGAGGAAAGCTTAAAATAAAGAGATGCTTGCTGCAGAGATATATGCTATATTGTCGCAACGTGTATATGTATCCTCTAGCCGGAGCGCGATTTATCGATCGGTCGGTATTATGCCTCCGACATATATTATAGTACAGTATATTGTATGCAAATTGTTTATATGCAGTGTTGTTTAGAAGGTAAGAAGCAGTAAGTAAAAAGTAGCAGCGTTAGCTTTATAAAGTATTATAGGCTCTTGCTGCAGTACGTACATGTTCTTTCCTTCCTCTATTACATTATGTTACAATCCTATTGCAATCCTACTGTAATCTTATTGCTAGCTATAGGCTGGCAATTGCTGTTGAACGCGTTTTAACTAGTGTCGTTTTTTAGTACCTTATCAAATTTTTTCAACCCTAATTATTGCTTAGTAGTCTAAGCTTTCCTCCTAGAACTTATCTACCTACTGTTCAAATCTCGTTGACTATACACAATTTTTTTTTTCTTTTGCAACTAATTAGTAGAGGGTAGCTGCTTTTTACTTTTAAGAAACTCCATATTAACTACAACAACAACCACCACCTTTGACACCCTAAAAAAAAAGTAAGTCTTATTAACAGAATAGCAATTTTAGAGTAATTCTTAATAAACTTTTAATTGATGTTTAGATTACTTGAATACAATTATATTCTTTTAACTGTCTTTAGTTGTAGCTATTTATTAATTACCTAATTTTTTTTTACTTATCTATACTCTCTGTGCCTTTATAACCTATTTTAAAAGGCAACTTTGTTCTTGTAAAACTTGCATTTTTTAAGTTTAAGTTGTAAGTTATACTAGTTTAGGCACCTTAGAACTATGTAGATATATTTAACAAATTCACTAAAGTTCTTAGAGTAGATAAAGATATTATCTAAGTATACTCTTAATATATTGTATATAAGTTCTTATAATGTTGCTAGGGCGTTTGTTAACTTAAACAGTATTACAGTATATTTATAGTATTTACATTTTGTTTAGAACGCTGTCTTTTATTTTTTACCTTTCTTAATTTTAATAAGGTAGTATCTATTTCAGAGGTCTAGTGCTGTAAAGGCTTAAGCGCAATAAAATTAATCTTAAAGTTTTATAATATTTAGTAGTAAATATTATTTCTTTACTACAGAGAGGTGACAAAAAAAAGATATCAAAAAAGTTATAGTTTTCAAAGCTTTATGCTTCTACGACCAGAAGGGCTATACCCAAAATAGTTAGTGATTTGGATAGCCAAGATCTTTTTTTTTAGATTTGGCCACTTAGTAAGCTGCTTAGTAAGCACCTTTGCGCTCAACTTCAGCAGTGAAAATAAAGATAAAAAAACTTATAAATAAATAACAAAAAACCTTTTTTTCTAAGGTGTATAAATCGCTATAAAGTATATATATTAAATAATACTAATTAAACTCTTTTGTTGGTAAGTTTGAAGGTAGTTGTAAAAAAAATTATTAAGAAGTAATAAAAAGCTTGTTTTTAGGGTTTTTTCTAGATAAATAACAAAAAAAGCTTACTAATACTAAGTGTACCAGCCTTTAGCTTCCTTAACGTCTAAATAACGCCTTAGTAAAGATAGAATACAATTGTTAATTGCCTTTTAAGGTAATTAGTCCTATTCCTCCCTTATAGCAGCCTTAAAGGCTGCTATACTTTTTTTACTCTTTCTTATACCTAAAGAAGTAATAGGCCTTTTAGCTAAAGCGTTTTTAGCAAGGCCTATACGTTTTCTATAGGATTTAGATTAGGACTACAAGCAGGATGCTTAAAAAGCAATATCCTATTCCCAGAAAACTAAGATAAAACTTCTAGAGTTTTATAAATCTTAGCTTTATTCTGCTAATTCTTCCAGCCTATATAGAGGTTAGTAACTCCTGTCATTATATAAATCAAGATTACTTCTTTATAATTTAAATATGAAGTAAACAGTCTCTAAGTAGGAAAAAGGAGTATATGTTACTTACTTTTTTTTATCGCAGGTTTTACTATATGAATAAGAATCTTTATAATATAATCTAAATTCTTAAAAGAAGTAGTAATTGAAGCGCTTTTAATTACTACTAGTTTGGATCTACTACCTTTCCAAATCGCTCCCTAAACTTAGATAGAAATATCTTAACTTGTAACTTAATAAGTAAGCGTGCTGAAAATAGATTAGAATAATAGAAAAATAATTGATATGTAAAAGTATTTTCTTAGTTCAATAAAGTTTTTTTCAACTTACATGTGGTAGTTGTAGAAACAATTTTCCTTCTAACTCTAAAATTTTGCCGTGTTTAATAGTATTCTGTCCTAGCGCCGTGCCGTTGCTTAATAGCAGACTTTTCTAAAAATATAACTTTATTAAACATGATATTTTTAAGGTTTTTAAGTAATTGCTAGGCGTAGACATAACAATTATAAGCCTTTTAAGCGTCTAAAGGCGTCTTTTTTCAAGAAATGTTAACAGAATTGTTCTCCTTTTTTAAAAAACGTTGTAAGCTTCTATTAGAAAGATCTAGATTATTTTCTTTTTAAAGACGTCAATATGTCTTTTTAGGGCTTTTAGTAAAGTCTTTATTAGGTACTCTTTTTGCTTTATTTAAGATCTTTGTAAGACAACCTTTTTAAGGCCTAAAAAGTAGATAAAGAAGCCTTGTTTTTGTTTTAATTGATAAAGAATATTAGTAATACTTCTACAGAACTTTTCTAGTATATGACTAATTAAAGAAATAGGCTTGTTTTGTAAATATAAAGTATAAACTTCTTGCTTAAATTAAGAAAGATTGTGAGACATAGAGGAAGTATTACAAAGAAAGCAAGTTAGGATAAACAAGAGGAGTTAATATACTAAAAGCTTACTAAGCTATTACGGAATTAGCGCTTACGTAAGGAACTTCTTTTTTTTTCCTTTCAATAAACTCTAAGGAAATACATTTTCAAGGTGTTAAAGGTAGTGGTTGTTGTTGTAGTTAAAATAGTTTTCTGAGAAAGTAAAAAGTAGCTACCTTCTACTAATTAGTCGTAAAAGTTAAAAAAAAATTGTGTATAGTCAACAAGATTTGAACAGTAAGAAGATAAGGTCTACGCGCTAAGCGCTCAGAGCAGAAAAGCGTAGACTACTAAGCAGAAATAAGAGTTGAAAAAATTTGCTGAAGGTACTAAAAACGACACTAATTAAAACGTGTTCAACGGCCATTGCTAGCCTATGGCTGGCAACAAGATTGCAATGGAGATGGAGGAGGAGACTCTAAGGAAATAATATGAAAGCCTCTAGAATATGCTCACGTTATACTTATGTAAGCTTATTCAACCTATTAGTTTCTTAGCGTTTTTTTATACAGTTATTAAAAAGTTATACTGAAATCTATTTTTACTTTTTTTGTGACTTCGCATTTCAAGCAAGATTACAGGGACAACCGTGCTGACTAAGCAGCTTACTTAGCCACCCAACTTAAAGAGGAAGATATTGGCTTTCTACATCACTAACTTTTTTGGGTATAGTACTTTCAGTTGTAGAATAATAAAGCTTTAAAAACTATAACTTTTTCGACAACTTTTTTTTTTCACCTCTCTATATTTATTTTTTAAGGTGTCAAGGGTGGTGGTTGTTGTTGTAGTCAAAATGGGGTTCCAAAAAATTGAAAAGCAGCTACCCTCTTCTAATCAATTGCAAAAGTCAAAAAAAAAGATTGTGTGTAGTCAACGAGATTCGAACGGTGGGTGGATAAGTTCTAGGAGGAAAGCTTAGACCACCGAGCAATAATTAGGGTCAAAAAATTTGCTAAGGTACCAAAAAACGACACTAGTTGAAACGTGTCCAACAGCGGTTGCTAGCCTATGGCTGACAACAGGATTACAGTAGGATTGCAATAGGATTGCAACATGATGCGATGGAGGAGGGAAAGGACACGTATGTACCGGTCACCTCTCTGTATAATGTTATATAGTTTCTAGTAGCTATATCATATTTCAGTTAGTCTATTGTTCTTTAGTACAAAAAGTATAAGAAATCCTACTAGTAATATTAAAAGTTTTATGTAGCCTTTTGCTGAATTCTTGTCAATATCTTCTCTTAGTATCCTAAGATCTATTTCTAATAGTTAATAAATTAGCCTAAAGGGTAGAGTTTTCTCTTTTTTTATAACAATGTTATAGTTCTAGGGTTAGTGTTTTAGTAAAGCTTTGCTATTTACTACTTCTACAAAGAGGTGCTAAAATTATTTTTATTTTTATAAGATATTTATGTAAGGGTGCGTTGGGTTGACCAAAAATGCAATGTAAACAGTGAATGAATTAGATACAGAACTATAGAGAGACTATGTGGGTTTTTATATCCAATCCGGATAGTTAGAACTAACTAAGGTTAGGACTAACCAAGGTTATTGGAGGTCGCTGGGTTAGCTAACAGTTAGCGTAATTAGTGCGGGCGATAGTTAGCAGCTAGTGCTGAGGTGCTAATGCTGAGGTAAGAAAAGCTAACGAAGGCCACAGGCTAAGTACTAGAGGATATTAAGGCTTTAGCCCTTTACAATACCCCTCTCCTAAAAAAATAGTAGAAGTAGTAATCTTGTTACCTAGAGTTCTACTCTTCTAGGGCTTCTGTATCTTTTAGATTAATAGCTAGTTCCTAGGTTAGATCTAGATATCCTAACTATTTAACTAAGTACTGCTTTTTTCTTCCTCTCCCTCTTTCCTCTAATAGGGTCTCTACTAGGTATTCTTCTCTATCCTCTATCTAAATTAGTAGAGGTTCATTGTCGTCTATAGGCTAGCTTAGTAGAGGGTCTAAGGACGCTAGTCTAAGGTTATTAACATTAAATACAAAGTAAATCTAGCTAGGTGTAATTAATTTAACTACGTTTAGTCTAATAACCTTAAGTAATGTGCACTTTAGATTTTTCTAGTCAAGTTTTCTGCTAGGCCTTTTTATTTTGTAGTAGTCGCCTAGTTTTAACTATACCTTAACGCCTATTTTAAGGTAAGGTAATTAGTGCCTTTTCTTATTTGCCTACTTTTCTTGTTCTTATTAACTTCCTCCTATTATAGCTTATGCAAGCTTAATACTTTATTATAGTTTATTAACAATATTTTCTACTTTTTAATAGTCTTCTTGTATTCTTCTTAGAAGTTATTGTTAAGGGCTGTACTTAGTTACAATTTGTAGAGAATCTACCTTATTGCTATGTTGTAGGAAAAAAGAAGACATCTTAGTAGACTAAGCTTGCCTTGCTATAACTACAATCTTAGCTATCCCTAGGTTACTTTTCTAATTTGTTTAATCCTAATTGCAAAAAGCTTATAAATAAGCCTATACTATAGAGTTTGTTCTTTCTGTAGACCTGTTAGTTTTAGGATAGTATCTAGAAGATAAGCATTGCTTAATTTCTAATAACTCGCAAACCTTAATCTAAAAATAGTTAATAAACTATATTCCTCTCTCTAAAGTAATATAGTTTAGTAACTAATAATAAGCTACAATAGAGTTAATAAAAGCTTTAGCAACACTTTCTATAGTAATATTCTTAAGGACTATTAGGACAACGTCCTTGCTAAGCCTATTTATAACTACTATAAAGTTTGTATAGCCTTTACTTTCTAGTAACCTTGTAATAAATCTATAGAAATTTCTTTCTATATTTACTTGGCATGGGTTTTAGTAAGCCTTATAGGCTGTCTTTCTAGAGTTTTGTTCTTCTACACACTAAGCAGTTCTTTATATACCTTCTAATACTTTTGCTAATAGAGGGCTAAAAGTATTCTCTTACAATAACTTTATAAGTAATATTCCTTTCTAGATAGCCTAAAGCTCTAGAACTGTAGATTTTGTAAATAATTCTAGTTCTTAAAGATTTATTATTAGGTACCTATTTTTAATCTTAGTATAGAAGGTTTCTACAATTGTCTAGTTAGCATTTAGAAATAGAAATTTTAAGATCTAAAGCTGTAGAAAATTGTCGTTTACTATCCTTTACAGCTTTCTAGGCTATTTAGTAGGTTTTGTTCTCTTTTTAGCTTTATTTTATAGATCTTCTAGATCTAATTGCTCCTAGAGTAATTCTAGTACTGCTGCTAAATAGCTGTTGCAGCTAAAAGTTCTAAGCACCTCTTCTTCTTCTAGTTCTTTGTTAGTAGTGTACGGGTGTTGCAGTGTATGAAGACATACTACTACGAGGGCATGAGATCACTAGTGGTCAGGTCATGCGAGAACGAGGGTGGTAAGATAAAGATCTTATTATTAGTTGTATCTAGAAGAGAAGTACAGGAGTTGGGTTGTGAAGTAGAGGATTAATTAATAAGTCCCGCTCGTTTTGATCCTCGAAACGAGCTATATACCTTGAGATTATGTGGTTGAGCACTGACCTAGTAAGCAGCAGGGTATTACCTAGTGCACCAGCACATACCTCCCCTTCCTGCGAGCTTGGCCCCATCAAGCAACCTACTTAGCAGAATAAAAAACAGCAAAATAAAGGAAATTAAACAAAAGAAATATGACTTAATTACTCTATATCTAGCCTAGACACCTTTTCTTACTTTTTTAAACGTTTACTTCGGCGAGGTTCTTAAGTAGTAGTCGAAGCACGTGGCCTAGGTGCGGGTGCAGTAGTAGGAGCAGGGACAGGAGTAGCAGGCGCTTAAGATTCTAATATTAATTAAAGGTGACTATAATAAGGCTGCCTAGTTAGAGTACTTAGCACTAAGACGTTATCTAAAATAACAGTACCTAATTAAGAATAAACGCTAGGCAGGCGTTGCGTAGAGGAGAGCATCACAGGATCTTCGCTCTCCTAGAAAACTTAGCGCTTATTAGCCTCTAGGCTAAGTTCCTCCTAGAGACGTTGTAGAGAATTAGCTTAAGAGAAATTAGTATCCTACTTATTTTAGTCTTTTGTTGTATAAGGAGGGTTCTATTTAAGGTTAGTAAAGTATAAACAGTCTAGAAAGCCTTAAACTAAATTAGCATAAAAAGCGTCCTTTTCTAACTCTTACACTATAAGCTATAAGTTAATAATTTATTGCAGTACATAGTTGTAGTGTTTCTTAATATAGTTTTTAATCTACTCCTTGTTAGCGTTCTATAGCATGTCGTTTAGCTCCTTACTAACAAGAAGATTGTCCTACTTAGTTTATCTAACAAGGGCCTTCTAGATCTAAGACCTATACTTAATATAAACATTAGCAGGGAATAGCTAATTAATTTCACTAAACTTATTAGGATAGCCTAAAGAAGTATAAGGAGTAGTAGTAAGGTCGCAATAAGCCTTGCAAATTTTATTATAAGTTCCTATAGCAGGCACCTTTATTACTCTATTACAGACTATAACAAACTAAGGGAGGATAGTGTAGCAGTTATAAGTAGTTAGGCTAGTAGATCTATAAGGTAGTAGAGGTAATAAAATTTAAACTTGTCCTTCCTTACAGATTTGCTTTATCTAGTAAGCGTTAGGAGCTAGTTTCTATACGTTCTCTAGCTAGTCTGTCTTGTCTTCTTATCCTTTAATAAGACTATTTAATAATTTATTACTTACGTCTTTGCGCTACCTTAAGTACTCTAGCACATAGTTATAAAAACTTAGAGGCATCTTTGTATAGTTATTCTTATCCTTATTATTAAATAATACGCTACTTTAGATTATATCTGCACTAAGGCCTTTAGTTATTACTTACTTAAAGTTATAGTTAATATGCTTAAAGTAAGTTTAATTACTCTTCTTAGCGTATTTAGCGTAGTAAAGGTAGGAAATTAAAGTATATTCCTTATAGAGCATAGTATATTGCAACTAGTATCCTAGATTAGTGCTAATAGCTTGTTAGATAAGTAAGTAGTATATATTACGCAGCTATCTAAGGTTTAGCTTCCTATCTATATATTGTAGATAGAAGTAGTACATCTTAAAGGTTTTAATAATAATATTCTTAACCTAACTATCCTTAAACAGCTAGGTACAGGCGTTAGTAACAATGCTTCTAGTGCGTTAGAACTCCTTAGCTTATAGTTAAAACTTTATAGTATTAATAACCTTGTCCTAAGTAGGGAGGGGATAGAGATTAAGTTTAAAAGGCTAATAGCAGTAGCTTAGTAGGTCCTTATCCTGCTTAGCTAGACAATATTTGCTAGTAAAAAGTTTTAAAATAATAAGGTCTAATTAGAATTCTTACTAGCAGCTCTATCCTATATATAGTAAGAGTAGACATTTATTAAGTATATTAGACAGCATAGCCCTCTTAAACAAACCTATAACGCTTGCGGCAGTGCACTTATAGATAAAGTATACTTACTTGTACAATAGGTTATTAGAGCTAGGCTATTATTCAATATTAACCTTATAGTACTATTCCTTAATAACCTTAACGCAGTCTAGATTAGTAATTAGCTTCTTTACATAAGCTTACTCAAGCAACTTAAAGAAAGCTAAAGTAGAATTCTTGCAATAACACCCTGCCTAAAGAATCTCCTATTCCTAATTAAGGGTATCTAGCTCCTCGTCCACATAGGAAGCATTATTAAAGTTAGTAGCTAATTAAGTAGCCGCCTGTTAGTAGGCTAGTGTCGCTTTTAGAGCACAAGAGCTTAGTAAAGGTAGTAGTGTAGCAACTTATTAGCTACTAGCCTTAGTCCTAACTTATCCTGCCTAGATGTTAGCAGCGTCACGCCTCTGCCGTACTACAGTTATTCTATTCTAAAACTTATACAACTTAATTGCTAAGTATTAGTTAAGTCCTTAACTAGCTAATATTCCTGTAGATTGCCTTAGATTCTTAGTTATAACTAACAGACTATAAGTCCCTAGAGAGCAAGTCTTAGATATTATAAGATCTTTATAGTAATTAATAGCTTAAGCCTTATTTAGGGTCCTTCCTAGCTCTACAGTTATAGAAATAACTATACTATATATTAGATGCGTCTTTACACTAAGCAGCTTATACTTATTATTTAAAACGTTTTGTGCGGAGTAGACTAGGCTAGTTTTAGGGTCCTTAGCTTTAGCTATAAGTTAAAAAACCTTTTACTAGAACGCATAAAGAGGATTAGGCTTACCTTACTTATCTTTTACTCTAGCACTAGGCCGTAGCTTCTATAAGTTAAACTTAATATCTTCTTTCTAGACTCGCAGCTTAACGTAGATATTATAAAGCTTCTTTGCCTCTTACTTATTAATATCTAGGTAAGGTGCTTAGTTATAAGGGTTATTCTAATTAATAAAAGTATAGATGTCTTTGCATAGTAGTTTTACTATTGCCTAGTTAGCTATTAACATATATTGTTCTTTACCTTAGTTCTTAGAGTTAATGCGGTGAGCTACTGCAGCGTTAAGGAACTAAGCAGTATCTTTAAGATCTATACGCCTTAATATAAAGGCTATATTAGTTAATCTTTAGTAACTAAGTAGCGTATAAGGCATGTAGATACTAACACATTCTTAGACAAATCCTAGAGCTAGCTTCTTTATAGTTTTAATAGCTCTACCTAGTTCTTTAGCCCTCTTGTCTCGCGTTGAGGATGCTGTACTAATAATAGGATAGTATTCCTAGAAACCTTTAACACTACTATATTTGTCTATAAGTCTAGGGAGCTAAGCACAAAGCTTACTTACTCCTAAGATAACCTTAAAGATTAGGTTAAATTAGTAGGAGGCGTTATTAAACTAACAATCTACAATAATACGTTGTTGTCTTAGAGCGTTTAAAAGGATCTCGTCTACTAGAGTCTAGATGTTAATAACTCTAATATTATTGCTAAGCTTCGCAAGCTCTAGTACCATGTCTTAATACTATATAACCTTAGGGATTTAGTCTAAAACGTAGTCTTCTTTCTTAGCAATAACTCTAAAGTTGTTAAAAACTTTTAATAGTTTTAGTGTTTACGGCAGTTACAGCTGTAGCTGCTTGCCTTAGGCCTTATCTAACAGCGCTAGAAGCATTGTTTAAGCAAGTTAGCTAATATAAGTTAAATATTGTTTTTAGCTACTACTAGTTTATAAGAGGGAGTATTATTATTATTATTGTCTTAGAAGGTAACTACTTTAATAAAAGGTAGTGAAGTTTGTGTAGCAAGAGAGTTGGATAGTTAGCAGGGTTGTAGTTCTAGTTTATGCGTAGTAGCAGTATCCTGCTAGCTAGCAGGTAGAGGTAAACAGGGTCTAGATTACGCTAAAATAAGCAAGTTTTGCAATTAAAATAGTTATTATAATTAGCTATTACCTTAAGAGTGCGTAAAATTAAGTATAGTATTAGTGTAGCAGTAAGCACTTAGAATTAGTAGGATAGGTAGCTTGTACCTAAATTTTACATAAGAAATTAGTAAACAAGTAGCTAAAGGTAAAAGCAGGTACTACTAGCATAGTATCCCCTCCCCTTCCTAAAATTATAGGCTGTTCTATAGCCTATTAGTTATCTAATGTAGTAGTATTAGAGTTAAAGTCTAAGCTTTTAAAGTCTTACCTATATGCATAACACTCTTCTTTTATAAAACGTTTAGTAATAACAACTTAAGAACAAAGCTTATTACCTATTATAGAAGGTAAATGTAATTATAGTTCTATATGTAGCTTAGGCAAGTCTAGCAAGATAGGAATGTCTACTATAAGGCTAGTTTGTTCTTAATAGTTAGGATCTTATAACTTTATGTTCTCTTAATCTTCCTTAATAATATCCTGTACGAGTCTTTGTCTAAACAGCTTTAATTGCTATCTAGGTGTTATGTAGAGGAAGCGTGTACTATTAAGGTCTTTAAGACGATAGGTTCCTTCATCTAGTCTAGCTTTATAAATATAGTATAGGCCTAACTATCTTGTATCTAGCTTACAATCTCGCAACATATTAATTTCCTAAACAGAGTTCTAAAGAAGAACTAAGTCTTTTAGCTTTATATCCTTATGTCGTATTTCCTTAGTGTTATCTTAGTATTCCTTTTTAGCAGCTCTTATCTAGTTAGTATAAGCAACAGCATCCTTTGTAAACTAATCTCTAAGATCTAACTACATTACTTAAATTCCAAGCAGCTATGCACAGTCTTTTACTTCTCTAAATAGAAGCGTTTGCTATATAGGCAGCGCGAGTTTAATAAGAAGCACTAGGTTCTGCCTTATAACTAACTAGTACAGTAAGTAACCTATCTATTCCTGTATTAAGATCCTGTCTACAAGGAGAACTATTAGCAAGTTCTTAACCTAAGGTCCTAGCAGCTTTACAAGGGCGTTTATAATAAGCTTATACTCTCCTTTAATCTTTCTTATAGCTTAAAGGTTGTGTCTTAAAGACTAGACTTAGTTAATCCTGTACATATACAATAGATGTGATACCACCTTAGCAAAATTAGGCCTTCTATTAACTATAAGTTTGCGCGCTATGCTCTATTAACATATAATGTCCTTATATACAAACTCTGCAATTGTCTTTAACTAGTTGTTTAACAGAGCTTTTACTTTAGGCTAGCTACTAAGGTAGTCTCTTGCAATAACTAAAAACTTCTTCCTAAAATACTAAGGCATGTATACTATATTAATTGCAACTGTCTCCTAAATAGCGAAACTGTAGGTGTTAGTAAGCATATTGACTTTCCTCTTAGAGGATCGCAGTTAATAGTCTAGGCAGGTTGCTAGCTTTTGCTGCACGTGCTTATACATCCCTTTTTACTAGTATTGCTAAGCAAGTATAGAGTATACTGCGTTAACTCCTCTATGTCTAATCTAAGTGTGTATGTTTTATACTGTAGCTGTTCTTAGGTTAATATTATCTATAACCCTCTAGATTACAATGTTCCTAGATGTTTTCCTAAAGAGTATCCTGTCTCTTACAAAGAAGTTTAAAGCTTGCTTCTTCTATGCTTATAGTTCTTGTAGTTCTATATCTCTAGGAGTCTTAAAGTTGACTAAAAATTAAGCGTATTGTTCTAACTCTAGCAAGAATTCCTAACAGAGTATCCTTGCCTGTCCTGCTAGTATTAGTGCATTTACATTTCTAATTATATAATTAATAAACTCCTCTAAATCCTCCTCTAGTTCTAGAGAGGGTTCCTAATTATTAGGTTTTAGATACCTTAATAGTGTATCCGCAACTATATTTTTTAGCCCTAGTATATATTTAATGTTAAAGTTCTATAAAAGAATTGTTAATATTTACCTATTTATAACAGATCCTAGATTGTTAGTAGATAAGCAGTTTAGTTAAGTAATAAGAGTTGCCGCGTTAGTTTCTATAGTAAAGTAAACACTATAGAGGTAGGTACAAAACTTCTTAAGAGCCTACAGCACCGCCTTATATTCTAACTTAGTAGAGTGCTATTGCCTTTCTTGTGCTAACTATAGCGTACTTTTAAACCGCACTAAGTGTCGCTTATTATTCTTTTTAAGTTGTTTAATACATGCTCCTGCACTGTTTTAACTTATATTAGTAATTAGGAATATCTTGTAATCCTTAGTGTTAGTGTAGTTAAGGTTCGCGAGTGCAGGTACGTTGTATATAGCCTGTTTTAGCTTGTACATTGCTGCGTCTTGTGCATCTCCCTATTTAAAAAGGACATTATCTTGTAAGAGTGTAAACAGAGGTTTAGCGATTTTAGTAAAGTCTTTTACCTATATACAGTAGTAGACGTATATGCTTATAAAGGATTGTACCTTCCTTTTATTTTTGTATAGTAGCTAGTTTATAATCTTCTTAACTTTCTTCTAGTTAGGATAACGTCCTTATAGGCTAGCCTTCTAGCCTACAACCTCAAGCCTTTCTATAAGAAAATAATACTTCTTTTCTAATATAGTGCCTCCTACTTATTTAATATTAGCTAGTACCCTATCTAGTTGCAAGATATGCTTAAGAATATAACGTTAAACTTCTAGCATTAATTCTTCTCTACTATAGTTAGTTTTTGGCCCTCTACATGTAATGTTGTTAATAAAGGGCATAGTATTAGGCTAGTAGTCTCTTAGAATCTTTATTATTACATGTTGAAATGCTACTACAGAGTTTATAGCACCTATAACTATTGTGCATAATTATATAAGCCTAACTAGCGTTTAAAATGCTATTATGTCTCTGCTTTCTAGATGTAGTGTGATTTAGTTATATGCTAAAAACAAGTTTATAAGCAAGAAAATCTTGTATCCTGCGAATCTCTTAAAAAACTTGTCTGCTGTTAGTAGTAGGTTTACATCTTGTATAGTAACTGCATTTATTTGCTGCGCATTGCTAATCTGTTAAACACCTTTGTCTTTTTTAGGTACTAGGTGCTATAGGTTGTAATATTAACTATTACATCTTTCCTATGTTCCTTAATTTAAGCAGACGTTAACTATATCTACTACTTAGGGCTCTAAAGCTTTTAGGATAGTAAACCTTTATACTTACTAATCTTTGTATAGTATTATTTGTATCTTGTATAGCAGACATATATTAGGGTAAATCCTTCCTAATTCTTTAAATTGCTAGGAGAGTGTTCCTTCTTTGTTAAGAAGCATATATATAAATATCTCCTTTTCTAATAGCTACAGGTAGTCTCTAGTATGTAGCTTATTAAGTTATTTTTTAGTAAGCCTTGTCCCTTGCAGGAAAGTAGCATATCTTAGTTTAAACAGATAATTGCACGGCCCCTTATTAGGATTACGAATGCTTATTCTAAGGAGTTGCTGTTTTTTTACCTTTTTCTTCTAGTCTTCTTGTCTAAATTTTATAGGCATCTCCTGCTGCAGGATATTAATAGGTTAAACCTTCTTGTCTACTATCTTGTATAATGTCTAAAGATTATTGCGTTGTTAGGTATATTTAAGTAGCCTTTCTTGTATCTATTAATAATTAAGCTTATATATAATTAAAAATTTACTAAGTTTGTAGTTTCTTATAAGGTTTTTAGACTGCCTAACTACGTGCGTAAATACTTAGTTTATCTAGACTATCTAATCCTTCCTACTGCCTTCTGTATACAGCATGTTAAAGTTGCTAAATCTAGCTACTAGATTAGACTATACAGCTTCCTATATATATTTTACTGCTGCTGCTTGTAGTTTATTGCCTAATTTATTAGTAATTATATGCAACTGTATATTACCTGTTGTTTCTCTATCTAAGTTATTATTAGAGGCTTTGTTTCTAATTGTCTGCGTAAGGTGATTTAGAGATAGGTTAGACGTAACAAAGACTGCGTTTCTTATACTATCTTTAGATAGGACTTAGCACGTAATTCGCCTAAACACATTATACTAAATTAATATCCTAGCGCTTACACACTAAGGTCCTCCTAAAATGGTAGATCTTGTAACATTAGCAATAATCCTAAACATAGTCCTAATAGTAACTGTCCCTCTTTGTATAGGTATATTAAATATAGTCCTAACAAACAAGTTATGTGTGCTATTAGCTAAAGTAACACTAAGAGGAGGTTACCCTAGTTAGTGCTCTATTATTTTATACAGTATTTTTAATACTTAAGTAGCACTTAGTCTTAGAATATTTATTTATGCCCTAGTGTTAATTAAGCACTTTAGAAAGCTGCTTTTCGCAGTAACTTAATATTCTAGTAAGTTAGTTTAAGCAAAAGCCTACCTATTTCTTTGCTAAACTCCTTAGACATCTTTTATAGGTATATTATCTAACTTATTTATCTAGGAATCTCTTCTTCTACTTACCTTGTAGTGAGTTTGCGTATTAAATTAATACAAATTTATTACATTGTGATACGCGCTCTTAGCAGGTAGCGTATTTAGTAAAATTCTATAGGTAGGGCCTGTGCGCTTGTTTAGCTAATTAGAGACTAGAATAGAAACTAGGTGTATTTTAGCGTACCTAGTATCTGTTAGCTTAGCGTTTTTTACACACGTTATAACAACAAGCGTACTTAAGCTATCTACAATATTAACACTGTTATTAAGAAGATTACGCAGCTGTTTTTAAATGCTAGCTTGCTCTATAAAATCTAATACTATAACTCTTTATACTTTTTGTCTAAGTAGGGTAGTTGTAATACAGTTTAGCTGTCCTTGTACTATCTCTTTAAGTTCTAGATTAGGAAGAGCGTTAATAAACTTTACAGCTTTCTTCTTTCTTCTTTGTTGTAAGTGCTTTAGATCTGGTAACATGTTGTTGTCTTAATAAGCTAATTAAGGTAGTTTAATAATTAAAAATAGTGTATTATAAGGCTAGCTTGCAAAAGGTATATTACTCTATGTTTCTTCCTGCGGATACTGTATATCTATAGGCTATAAGTTAGAGATAGGAGAGTTACTTTATATTATTTAATTGCTTTCTTGTGTGCTTAAATCCTTGCTTAGCCTTCCTTGCTTCTTTACTCCCCTCTCTTAGACACAATTAATATTCTAGTAGAGGGCTAGGCCTCTGTCTTGTAAGCGCGTAGTAGCATTTAACTTAGAGATGCTATGTAAAGCGTTTTCTGTGCCTCTTAGTATAATGTTAGCTGTATCTATATTATTAAGCTTCTTAACGTATTCCTTAGTAGAAAGAGTATATAGCTGTTTCTAGAATTACTAGAACTGCTAAAGGACGTTATTGTAGTAGCTTTAGCTTGTTAAACTAGTTACTACATTTGCAGAATGAGAGTTCTTCCCTTTATACCTTAAACCTAGTTAAGAGTCTCCTCTAGTAAACTTCTCTAGTAGCACACTAGAGGCTAGCTAATTAAGCACATTATTAGTAACGTTGTAGAACTCTTAGATTTTTACCTTTAACTATAGCAAGACTTAGTTTAATAGTAGTTGCTCTAGGATTTCTTCTAAACGCTTATATAGTGGACTAAAATAGTACATTCCTTTCTTGCTAGAAATATCTTAGTTAAAACTAACCTATCTTATCTTTTTTAGGACGTAGTATTATTCGCATTTCTTAAGCTTGTGTCCTACTATATTATATATATAGTAGAGAGGGTGTGTTTCTATATTACTTATATATACTGTACTTGTTTTGTTAGATACCCCCTATAGGACTTTAGCAATAAAGGAACTTCTATTCCTTTTACTAGGGAATTCTGCATTTGTTGCTTATGTAACAAAGTACGTATAGTTAGAAGGTTTCTCTAGAAGTCTCTTAGTTGTAGGATAAGCTATAAGCATATTAATAGTTAATAGTCTAAGCTTTAGATTGCCTAGAGACTTAATAAGGTCCTTAACCTCTAGGTTAATATTTGCTAGCATGCTTGTCTTCTTATGTGCTTTGCTAATCTTAATCCCTACTTCCCTTACTTTCTTTAGGGTGAAGGTTACTTGCTAGTTAGATAGTATAATTTAGCGCATCTTAGCATTAGCGTCTCCTCGCTCTAGCTAATAAATCTTATCTAGGCTAGTTATCTTCATGTAGTAGAATTTTAGAAAAGAATAGATCTCTTCTAGTTTATACGTATTCTAATTATCTCTATTTAAGGTAGAAGGTATATAGTATATAACTGCCTCTTTGTTAGTTCGTAGTAGGCCTTAGAAGAAGAGAATACCTTTCTCTTCTTAAGGGATTTGCCTGTTCTTAATACATGTATTAGCAACAGAAGTAAAGTGCGCGTAGTACTCTACTTGACTAGGCTAATTTTGTAAGTATTTATAGATATAGGCTTGCAGGTATAAGCATTTGCCTATCTTAATAACTATATTCTTATTTTTCTACTGTTCCTTTATATGTGTCTATAATTTCGACTAATCCTTTTTAGTATATCTAGGTAAGCGTTTTAGTATACAAGAGAGAGATTAATCCTTATTAGAAAAGTAGTCTAGTAGAATAGAGACCCTTATAGCATTACAAATACCTCTATTATTAGCTTGTTAGTTAAAGTTCTCTAGGAATTCTGTAACATCCTTCCTAGGAAAAACTAATATACTATATTTTAGTTAAATTATAGTCAACACTAAGTTGTGCGTAGGTGTAGCTATAGTGTTAATAACAGAGCTTAATAGGGTTAATAGTAGATTAGGGCTAGTAGTAGTAGATCTAGAGGGAGGAAGCGTTGCGCCTTCCTACCCTTAACCTATCCTCTAATCCCTTTATAATATCTAGAGTATAGTAGGACTTATATAAGTTCTTTGCACAGATAGTTAACAAGTATTAGTAAAAACACAGACAGAGTATAGTCTCTAGAAGAAAGAATATCTCTCTTTAAGTCTTTGTAGTGTATATTTTCTATAGTGTAGGTGTATTAATTATTGCCTTTTAGGTACCCCTTATTTCGCTAAGTAGGCTTAGATTTATACTTAAAGCTAGTACTTATGTATAAGCGTTTAGTGCTATCTGTATTTTGCTAAATAGCACTTTAGCTTAGCATTTCTTTACGCATATATTACTGTCTCTATTTTGCTAGATAGGTTACTACCTCTATTTTGCTAGGTAGACTTTAAATTAGCGTTTAGAACACATGTAAGACTACCTCTATTTTGCTAGATAGTTTACTATCTCTATTTCGCTAGACGGACTTTAAATTAGCATTTAATAACGTATTGTATTCTTAATAGTAGGTTTTATTCTTCCTTATTGTTGCTATTAGTGTTAACTTAGGTAACTTCGTCCTTAACGTAGTCTGTAATAGAAGATAGTGCTAACCCCTTAAAAGTAAGTTTAGTAATAATCCTAAGGATTCTGTGCTTACGTAAGATTGTTATATTATTCTTGTAATAATTATGCACTAGTTCCTTCGTGCACTAAGTAGTAGAGTATGTTCCTATAGGCTTCGCTATTTGTACGGGTGTTGGAGTGTATAAAGACATACTACTACAAGGGCATAAGATCACTAGTAGTTAGGTTATGCAAGAACGAGGGTGGTAAGATAAAGAACTTATTATTAGTTGTATCTAGAAGAGAAGTACAGGAGTTGAGTTGTAAGGTGGAGGATTAATCAATGAGTCCCGCTCGTTTCGATCCTCGAAACGAGCTATATACCTTTAGATCAGGTGGTTGAGCACTGACCTAGTAAGCAGCAGGGTATCACCCAGTGCACCGGCACAGTAGCTGTAGTTGTAGGTTTAAATACTTGTAGAAACCTCCTAGAAATTCTAGTATCTTAGTTGTTTACTAGCATATCTTGTTATCTTCTAGATAAGGCATTAGCCTTAGAGTTATTAACTCTAGGCCTGTAGGATATTTCTATATTAGAAAACTTCCCTAGAAATTAAGCCTATCTTATTTGTCTTTTGCTAAGCTGTTTAGGCTTACTCAAATATTTAAGGTTTTTATAGTCTATAATAACTATAAACTTCTTTAAAGACTATAGCATAGCATCCTACTTAAAGAAGTAGGAGATAACTACTAGTAATTCTTTGTTGTGTATCTCGTAATTGCTTTGCGTGCTAGTCATCTTTTTTGAATAATAAGCTACTAGGCGTAAGCTTTCTTTATTGTTGTATTATAAGAGGACTTCTGCTACTACATATCTAGAAGAGTCATTTTTAGGATTGTTTCTTAATCAGGATCCTATTAAGCTAGTACTAGCTTAGTAATAAATAACTCCTTTAGCTTATTAAAAGCTTTTTGCTTAGTTTTCCGCTATTAAAAGAAGATGTTACTAGTAAGCCTTAAAAGAGGAGCTACTATTTCTAAGTAGTGCTTAATAAATTATTAATAGAAGTTTGTAAAACTAAGAAAACTGCGTACTCCTTCAACATTTATAAGTGCCTTCTAATTTCTAATTGCTTTTACTTTCTTAGTGTCCATCTAAAGTCCTTTTCTAGCCTTAATAATAAATCTAAGGTATTTTGTATTCTATACACCAAATTTCCATTTCTAGATATTTAAAAGTAATCTAGCCTTGCCTATAGTTTCTAAAACCTTATTTATATTGCATTAGTGTTCTTTAAGCGTGCTATTAGTGTAAACAAATACATGGTCTAGGTAGGCTAAGCAAAAATCGTTAATATACTTGCAGATGGTCTAATTAATATAGTGTTAAAAAGTACTAGGAGCGTTTGCTATACTAAATAGAGTAACTAGCTACTTATATAACCTAAATCTAGTGCAAAAAGCTGTTTTCTACTTATCTCCTGCATTAATGCTAATCTTATAGAAAGCTGCAAAAACGTTAATCTTTATGAAATATTTATCTTTTATAATATTATTAAGAGTTTCTTATATTAAAAGTAAAGGATAATAATCTGTCTTTGTAATAGCGTTGAGGGCTTAGTAATTAATACAGAAACGTAATCCTCCTCTAAGTTTCTTAGTAAAAAGGACAGGGGAGGAGGCAGGAGAGCTACTAGCTCTAATCTATCCTTTATTAAGTAGAGAAATAAGCTCCTTTTGTGATACTAGGAGTTCTAGGCGGCTTATACTATATAGAGGTCCCTAGGGAGCCTCTTTTTCCTTACCTTTATTGTCTTTCTCTAGTTTAATTCGGTGATCTACTTTAGATCCGCGAAAACGAGGTAGTACAGAAGCAGTTTTTAGATTAAAAATCTAAGCTAGGTTTTAATAAGCCTTAGGAAGTAAAGGTAGGACCTCTACTTTCTTCTTAGGAGCTAGGGCTTTTTTAATATCCTTAAGAGAAGCAGCGAAAGTCTAAATAGACTTATTCTTTTTTGCCCGCCTAATATAGAAGTGATAAGCTGTTGCGCTTATTTGTTTTAATCTCTAGTCTCCTTTAATAGGGCGTTCCTTAGTGCTAAGTAACTTAATCTTTTAGCTAGAAGAATAAATGTAAATTGTTTCTCTAGAAGGAGCAATAGTAACCTCTCTTCTATTTATCTAAGGCCGTCTAAGTATTAAATTTTAACTAGAGTGTGTAGAGACCACATAACCTTAAATAGTATCCTTATAGCCTTTAATATTAATGTCTAACCTAGCAACTTTGTTAATAGTTCTAAGTTTATCTGTAACTCCTTCTAATCTCCTAGAAGAAATAGAATTGCACTGTAAGTTAGCGTTCTAAATAAGTTAAGGGCTAATAAGCGAGTATGTAAGGTTTCCTATATTAATTAAAGTAGAGGCAAAAGTGTAACAATTTACTAGCGCCTCTAAAGTAATTCTATTGCTGCTTATGTTCTTTTTAAATTGAGCCTACTCCTTGACTAAGTTATTCTAACTTATCAGAGGCTCCTGCTAGTAACTTTAAACAGCAGCTACTCTTTTTCTTAATCTAAGTCCTTATTTAAGCTTTTCTTGCTAAGCTTATTATTTTTGTAAGAGTTAGAGGACTTAACTAAAGTCTTTTTCTTCTTTTTAGAAGATCTCTTATTCTCTTTACAATATGTAGACAGATAGCCTTTTTATTTATAGTTAAAACAGCGTCTTTCTCTATACAACTATTCTAACTCCTAGTTACTAAACTGTTAAGGTTTAGCAGTTCTTCCTATGTATTCTATCCCTTCTATCTAGTCTCCTTTTAAAAGAGAAAGAAGAGGAGAAGTTCTCCTAGATTTATACTCTTTA
Source organism: Alternaria sp. 'sect. Undifilum' (assembly GCA_024321975.1). Lineage (NCBI taxonomy): Eukaryota > Fungi > Ascomycota > Dothideomycetes > Pleosporales > Pleosporaceae > Alternaria > Alternaria sp. 'sect. Undifilum'. The sequence goes on from JAJJZI010000005.1 coordinate 6,362,670, forward strand.
GGCATATTGTCTCTGCCTTTAGAGTACTCCTTTATTCTATAGAGGTAATTAACAATCTCTATTACTTTGTTTTACAGGCTTTCTAAATCCTTATAGGTAATACCTACAAGTTTGTCTTAAAGTTTCTAAATAAGACTTTTTTAGAAAAGCATTATCCTTGTATCCTCGTCTAAACTACTATTAGATAATAGTAGTTGTTCCTAGAATTCTAAAATATAGTTGCGTATAATTTTCTTGCCTTAGCTTATAGACTAGAGCTTGTTCTTAGCTCTCTCTACTTTATAGGGATCTCTAAATATTTAATTAAAGAAGTTTAATAGCTTATTCAAGTTCTATAAATTAGAAATCCCTATTTAGTTAAGGAAAGGCAGGGTAAGGGTTGCAGCTAAGCCTTTTAGTTAACTAAAGGCGTAGTTATAAGTCCTTATATTTATGTTAAAATCTTCCTTAGTGTTTTTTACCTTAGCGGTAAGCTATTGTTTAAAGATTTAGTACATCTTTCGGTTTTTGTTAAAAGTATTAGGATCTAGTTGTTTAAAACGCCTAGGCGTTTAAGCTTATTAATTTCCTAAGGCAGGTAATAGGGTAGGTAACTAAGGTAGAGGTTGTTGTTTTACCTTAGGCTCCCTTTATTGTTGCAATGTTGTGCCTATAGCTTTCTAATCTTAGAAAGCTTCCTGTACTTCTGTAGAGGTGGCTATCTTGTCTAGGCCCCCTGCTCTACAAAGTCTCTTTAAAGTAGTCTCTACTTTAGGTTTGCTTACACTATCTTAGTATAATTCTGCTATCCTTACAACTAGAAAAGGTGTTAAGAGTTCTGCTATTGTTTTTATAAGTACTCGCTAGTACTCTATATTGTTGACAGGAATTATTATAGGTGCTACTACGCTTAGTAGGCTTATCCTTTCGTGTAGGGGCTACTACGCTTAGTAGGCTTATTCTTTGTCTGTTTTCTGGGAAACTAAGTATCTCTTAGCACTTTTAATCTAGTGCTTCTTCTGTTAATCCTTCGGTGGATTTAAACAGTCAGCTAATTAACTAGCGCTCTAATTAATTAGATTCTCGCGCGTAGATATAGCTCTAGCTGGCTTCTTGTCTAGGTATAGCTCTAGAGGGCTCCTAAGTACGACGTAGCTACGCGAGTAGCTAAAGAAGGATCTAATTTAATTGTAAGGGTGCCTCTTGCGCACTATTTAATCAAAAGTATAAGGGGTTTAGACGATGAGTTGTTAATACTAAATTAGCCTCTAGCTGCAGTTAGTTTTTTAGGTTAATTAATCCTATCTGATGTAGGAATCGTGGCTATTAATTAGCTAGTAAGAATTTAGTAAGTCTGTTAGCAAGCATCTTGCTCAACTTTACGTAGATTACATTAATTAACTTGCTCTAAACCTTTTGCCTAAGATAGTAATTGTAAATGTTTACATATTGTAGTTTTGTGGTTAACCAAGAGATCTCTTTTAAGATTAAGCAGATTGTCTGTAAGTTATTGCAATATATAGTAATTACTTAGTTAACTATTTAAACTTTTAGCTTAGTAAGCGGCATTTAAATAAACATAGCTTTTTTTGCGACTTTTAAGAGTGTAAGTTGGCTTCGACCTTTTGAGACAACCTTTTGATGTGACCACACATTTTGTAGACACCATTTTGGTAAAAAAGATTTATTGCTAACAATAGGTATCTAGGCTTATGCCCCCTTGTTTAGCATTGCTAGCACGCAATTAGTGTGTCGCATGTTTAGACAGAAACAAAGAAAAGCAAGACAAAGACGCAAATCGCCTCTTAACTTAACGCGCCCTATGCCGCCTATGCCGCCTACTTATGTTAAGGCTTTACTTCTAGGTACTCTTAGACGAATTAAAGAAGCAGCACTATTATCGCCTTGCTTTCTAACTTATACATATGACGATAGAACGCCTACTTCTCCTTTCCTACCTTTTTCTTCTCTATTGCTATTTTAACGTTATGCAACAGCTAGCCTATCTAATTAATAGTTTCTTTACTTAGCCTATGCATAATTAACAAGAAGAGAGGGATGCTAAAGTAGAGCATTTTAAGTACTTTGCTAGTATTAGTGAACACCCTGTAAATCTTGTATTCCTTCTACAACTAGCTAAGTTAAGGCTTAACATTCTTTTTGTATATAGAAATATTGCAGATTCTAGATTTGTTTATAAGAGATATAATTGTAAAGTCCTAAAGAGGCTAAGTTTGTAGATACTTAATAAACTTATGTGTCTGCATAATTAGCTTAAGCTAGACTAGTTTAGGGGCTAGGTGTACAATAGAAAAGCTGCCTATCTTTAATTAAGAGTTAAGGTTAAGGAGATACTTATTGTAGAGGTTATATGCTATATAGTAGTGCAGCGTATTGCATGCGAATTGTTTGTATACAGTGCTGTTTAAAAGGTAAGAAGTAGTAAGTAACAAGCAGCAGCTTTATAAAGTATTGCAGGCTCCCGCTGTAGTACGTACGTGTCCTTTCCCTCCTCTATTGTATTATATTGCAATCTTATTGCAATCCTACTGTAATCCTGTTGTTAGCTATAGGCTGGCAATTGCTGTTAGACACGTTTTAACTAGTGTTGTTTTTTAGTACCTTAGCAAATTTTTTAACCCTAATTATCGCTTATTAGTCTAAGCTTTCCTCCTAGAACTTATCTACCCACCGTTCAAATCTTGTTAACTACACACAATCTTTTTTTGACTTTTGCGACTAATTAGTAGAGGGCAGCTGCTTTTCACTTTTTTAGAAACCCTATTTTAACTACAACAACAACCACCACCTTTAATACCTTAAAAATTAAAAAAGTAAGAGTGTAAGTAGTTTAGCTTTAGTTATTAATGTTGTAACTATATCTTTTTATTTTTTTTATTGTAGTTTAACGTCCTTTCTTAGCCTGAAGGGATATATAATACGTGCAGGCCGGGGCCTACAGGTATCTATTTGGTTTTTCCATCTATTAAGTAGTTTACAAGGGGTGGTTTATCTAAATAAAGGTGAGGCTCTTAGCCTATTGTGTAAGGTCAAGGGAGGGGGAGGAGGAGGAGGGGAGGAGGGGAGGGGTGCTTAGAGCTTAGTCGCCTAGCTAGGCGATTGCATCTAGTAATCAGAGTTTCCTTTGTACTAGGCCTGTGTATTAACCCTAGTTTCTTAAATAAAGGCTAAAGTAGCCTTAATACCTACTTCTGTTTAGAAAAGATATTGTAGAGAGATTAGCTCTATACATAAGTTCTAAAGTATAGTTCTACTATCCTTTTATAGTTAGCACTTAAGGATTATATAAGCTGTGTCTTGTGTAGCTCCAAAATTACATAGGCAAGTTTTAGATTCTACTTTTTCTCTCTTAAATTAATAGCTCTTTAGGTAGCTATGCCCTAGTTTTAATTATAAGAAGTGGCTAGATATATCTCTCCTAGTAGAGAGGATAAGTATCTATTTCTTTATTTTCTATTCAAAGGTTACTAAGTAGGTGCTAAGGTTCTTAGTAGTAGCTTTTTTCTTGTAATTCTCTGAAAGGCTTAACTACTTAACATTTGCTTATTATTTAATTTAAGAACTAATAACTACTAGGCTTGTCTTATTTATTAAGGGGTTTATTTTTGTAGCTTCTTTTGCTAGGGAGTCTGCTCAATTGTTTCTCAGTATAACCTAGTGTCCTAGGACCTAATGTAGCGTAGAAGTAATGCCTTTTCTTTCTAGCTAAGTTGCTGCCCTAATGCACCTAATTTGCTACTCTTAGCTAGGGTTCTTGAAGGGCTTTTTAATTAAAATAGAGCATCCTCATTATCTATAAAAATATTAACGTTTTGGCAGTCATTTAATAGGCTACCTACTTTCTCTAGACCTAAGGTAATACCCTTTAGTTTACTGTTATAAACTAGCTAGTTATTTTCTATACTTGCTTGTAGTTCTTTAACAAGAGTAGCTACTTTGTAGAAGACAACGCCTACGCTAATTCCTTTGCTATCCCTTGTAGCTAAGGTATCTAAGTATATTAATAGAAAGTTGTTGTCTACTAGTAGTTTTTTATAGCTTTTAGCTTCTATATCTTTTAGTATATTTTAAATATAAACCTTGTAGGGAGTTCTAGCATTTTATAGTGTAAAGGTGTAGTATTGTATTTCCTCTATATTGTCTAAGAGGGCTAAGGTAATAGATTCTTAAATTTAATTAAGTTGTTCTCCTCTATTATTATTAAAAGCAGCTTTTAGAGGGTAATTTAGATCTAGTAAAGTAGATCTAAAGGCATATCTTCTTATAATGTTGTCTAGCCTAACTCTAGGTAGAAATAGAGCAGCTTCTACCTTACTAAGCATTGCAGAGGAGGATCTTAAAGGTCCTAAGATCTTTCTATAAGCCAAGTTTTATAGTTTTTGCCTATTATTAAGGACGTGTTATTAGCCTTTCTAGAATAGCTAACATCTATAGTTAGCTACACTAGTAATGCACGCTAAGTATATTTGCCTTATTACCCTTAGTAAGAAGCCTTTATTAATATTAGCTTGCCTACTTAGGCAGAAAAAAGCTTAGTTTGCTTGTTATATTTTTTGTAGCAGTGTTCTCTAAATTTAAAAGTGTTGTTAAAGAAAATGCCTAGCTATCTAACTAGTCCTTTTAGATAAAAGGTCTTTTAGGTTGGTAGCTTAAAAAATCTGTTTATATCGTTCTTAAATCTTATTTAATTTACTAATTCTATTTTTAAGCTATTTAACTTAATAGCTAACTTCTTTGCTTGTATAAAGAGGTTTGCTAACTCCTTTTAATGTAGTTTAATGTTTTTTCTTATAGATATTGTTAACATCAAGATCTTAAAGTTGTCTATATAGGATAAAGAGTATATGTTACTTTTTGATATATTTAACTAGAATAGTAGTTTTATGTAAATTAGAAATAGAATAGGCGAGGCTAGGCTTCCTTAAGGTGTACTAGTATTAACTATCTATAGTTCTTCTTTTTGCCTATTAAAAGACAGCTCTAAGAGCCTCTCTATAAGGAAGGAGTTTGTCTATAATAAGAGGCAGGTAGGTAGCGGTTAGTTGCTTATATTTTCTAGAAGCTTATTCTTAGATAAATAGTTAAAAGCGCTTCTAATATCTAAAAAGGCTTTTAAAGTAACTCTATTCTTCATTCTCTATTGTTAAATATTGTTGTAGAAGAGGAGTACAGCGTTAATAGCTAATTTCTTAAGCCTGCCTCCTATTTATATAAGGTGTAACAGGCTAGTTGTTTCTGCTAAGATACTTAATCTTTTTAAGTAGAGCCTTTCTAGTACCTTCCTTAAGCAGCATAAGAGGGAGATAACTCTATATACTTTTAGGATTAAGTAGTCTAGTTTGTTTAGTTTTGTAAGAATAACCTCTTTTACTTTTTACTAGTACTTTAGTTAGTACCCTAAGTTAAATAGAGCTAAGTAAACCTTAAAGAAGATGCCTAGTCATTATTTGTATGCCTTTAAGAAAACCTCTTAGCTAATTCTATCTAGGCCTAGTAAAGTATCTTTAATTTTCTAACAGGCAGTGTAGAGCTCATCTTTAGATAGAATTAGCTACTCCTATTTATAGTTTCATTAGTAGTTATGAAGTAATAAGGATAGTATAGAAGGAGGTAGTAGAAATAGCTCTTTTCTAAAGTTTAGCACTTCTCTCTAAAAGATTCCTTGCCTCTAATAGCAAAGATTCTTATTAAGAAGTTGTTTTTTGTATAGGCTATTGCTTTAAATATCTCTTTAGGCAATTTATTCTAGAGGAACTATTCTTAATAGTTAAGTTCAGCGTTCTTAATAGCTCTAAGGTACTTATTTTTAGCTAGTAGGTAATCTCTTTTTTATAAATATAGCGTGTTATTTCCTCTTCTTGCTACTCGCCTGTAATCTTAAAAGGTCCTATTTAAGATAGCCTTATGGAGATCTAAATCGTTAGTCTACTAAGACTTTAGTTTTAGTTTCTAGTTTATAAGAGGAGTAAATCTCTTAAGTGCTTATTAAATTACTGTTGTAAAGTCCTCTACTATTTTATCTAGTTTCTCTTCTAAGTGTTTAGGGCCTAAAAGGAGTTGTCTTAAAAAGTAGTTTAAGGCGTGTAGTAGAGCTAGTAATTAGTCCTCTAGCTTTACTCAAGATATCTCCTCTTGTAAGGTAGTGTTAAAAAGGTACTAATTTGCTTCTTTTGTGTTGTATTCTCTTATCTAGCTAGGTAGCTGCCTTTAGTTAATAATACTAAATAGGATAACGTAGTAGTCTAATCTAACTTTAGAGATAGCTTGCTAGTTTAGAATACTAGAAGCTATATTATTTGTTAGAAAAGTAAGGTTAAGTATACTCTCTTTTTGCATGTAAGCTCTAAAGAAAGTGCCAACTCTTATAGTATTTAATAGAGATATGTTTTAGTTATTAACCTACTCTACTAAATTATCTGCTTGTTAGTTTAGGTTACACTCCTGTAGGCTCTATCCAGGGTAGTAGCAATTAAAATCCCTTAAGATAATTAAACATAATTCTATAGACTCTCCTAGAAGGCGTCTTTAGATTATTATTATATTTAGCCCTTATCTTAGGCTTTTTTTATTGTAAATGTTATAGGCGTAGATCTAGCTTCAGCCTTTTGAGACAATCTTTTAATGTGACCACACATTTCGTAGACACCTTTTTAGTAAAAACAAAGATTTATTGCTAACAACAGGTATTAGGGCTTATGCTCCCTTATTTAGTATTACTAGTACGCAATTAGTATGTCCCTCTAGCATGTTTAGACAGCAACAAAGAAAAGTAAGACAAAGATACAAATCGCCTTCTAACTAAACGCGCCTTATCCCGCCTATGCTTCCTACTTATATCAAGGCTTTACTTCTAGGTACTCTAAGATAAATTAAAGAAGCAGCACTATTATTACCTTGCTTTCTAACCTATACATATAATAAAAGAACGCCTACTCCTTCTTTCCCGCCTCTTTCTTCTTTATTGCCATTTTAACGTTATACAACAGCTAGCCTAACTAGTTAATAGTTTTTTTACTTAGCCTATATATAATTAATAAGAAGAGAAAGATACTAAAGCAGAGTATTTTAAGTACTTTGCTAGTATTAGCGAACACCTTGTAGATTTTGTATTTCTTCTACAACTAGCTAAGTTAAGGCTTAATACTTTTTCTGTATATAGAGATATTGCGGATTCTAGAGTTGTTAATAAGAGATATAATTATAAAGTCCTAAAGAGGCTAAGTTTGTAGATACTTAATAAACTTAGGTGTTTGTATCATTAGCTTAAGCTAGACTAGTTTAGGGGCTAGGTGTATAATAGGAAAGCTTCCTGTCTTTAGATAAGAGTTAAGGATAAGGAGATACTTATTATAGAGGTTATATGCTATATTATAGTGCAGCGTATTGTATGCGGATTATTTGTATACAGTGCTGTATAAAAGGTAAAAAGTAGTAAGTAAGAAGTAGCAGCATTATAAAGTATTACAGGCTCCTACTGCAGTACATACGTGTTCTTTCCCTCCTCTATTGCATTATGTTACAATTTAATTGCAATTCTACTGTAATCCTATTGTTAGCTATAAGCTAGCAATCGCTGTTAGACATGTTTCAACTAGTGTTGTTTTTTAGTACCTTAGCAATTTTTTTAACCCTAATTATTGCTTAGTAGTCTAAGCTTTCCTCCTAGAACTTATCTACCCACCGTTCAAATCTTGTTAACTATACACAATCTTTTTTTTTGACTTTTGCAATTGATTAGTAGAGGGTAGCTGCTTTTTACTATTTTGGAACCCTAATTTGACTACAACAACAACCACCACCCTTGACACCTTAAAAAATAAATAGACGTAGATCTTTCTTATATTAAGTTGTATTAAAACTACTAGAAAGTTGTTGTTGTTGCTAATATAAGGATTAACTTCTACTTCTAAATCCTTTTGAATATAAAATAGAATTCTAGGTTGTAGGCCTTAATAAGTTAGTAGTATTTGCGTAAAGTCTAGACAGGTAATTAACCTAGTGTCCTTATATAAACCTCTTACTAACCAAGGCTTTTGTATTACAATAATCTTAGCGTTTACTGTAATAGCTAGGATCATTACGCTTTCTGTAGTAGGGCTACTCCTATTAATTTCTATTTTTAAGACTTTAATTATACTAATTAGTATTATTAGTCTTAGCTGTCTTAGCTTGTAGAATTTCGCATTCTTAGCTGTTTACTGTATAAAGTTTATTGTAGTTAATACACCTAAATATAGTATAAATGCAAGGTTTCCGTTTACTAGCACAAGACTTGTACTTATATTAGCTAGTATAGTATGTTCTACTGTAAATTTAGTAGGCTACTTTTAAACACCTAGCCTCTAGGTATCTAAGTCCTTAGCATCTAGTGTATTGTTTTAAGGTATTAATAACTTGTAATTTCTCTACTCTAAGGCTGTGCCCTAGGATATAGAGCTTCCCTATAATAGCCTTTTAGGCTTCTTTCTCTGTTGCAAATGCTACGCATGCTAAACTAAAGTTTTAGTTTTCTCTTTTATCCTTAAGCATTAGCTATAAAAAAATGCTAATAGCCTTTAAGCCTTTATTAAAGGTTTTCATTTCTTCTTTTCTTACTTCTAGGCTATAGTTTGTAAAAAGCTTGTAGATAACAACCTTAAACTAAGGTGTAATAAGTTAGGTAGCCTTAAAGGTTGTAATATCTTGCTATATAGCTAAGTTCCTTAGGAGGTATTTTTCTTTCAAAGCTAGTGTAGTTTTAATTATTTTATTTCTCTTAGAAGATGTTGTAATTAAGGTAACTATAAGTAATTGTATATCTCTTTTTATTGTAAAGGCGTTGTTAAAGATATTTCTAAGTTTAAAGGCATTGAATGTAGCTAGGGTCTTGCTAACTAGCACTAGCTAGTAGTCTTTTAGGCTAGTAGCCTTTAGTTTTTGTATTTTTTAGCCATTTGTCTATAGTTAATCTTTGTTATTGCCTACTATAGTCGCAAAAGTAGCTGCAGTAGTATAGGTTATATTTTAGATAAGCGTGTTCTAGATAAGTATATTCTAGACAAGCGTGTTTGTAGGTTTCTTAATACGTCTGATTTTCTCTTTTAACTCCCTTTATACGCTTAAGAGGCTTGATATCTAATTAGCTAAAATAGCTATATTCTTTCTATTTACTTACTTATTTTCTGTATAGTCTCTAAAGACTTCTACTAGATCTAAAAGGCTTATTTGCTAGGTAGAGTTGTTTTTAGCTAAAATAGCTGCTTAAATTACTAAGTTCTTAACTATTTTAAGTGCTTCTTCTTCTAAAGTAGCTTTTAGTGTTTTTTTTCTAATAGGGTATTAAGAAATAAGTCTAATAAAAGGAGAAAAATTGCTCTTAGTTTAAACGTGTGTAGGCCTTTGTAGTTCCTCTAGATTTTGCCTTTCTTAGCAAGGCGTTGTAATGTTGTTTTCTTCTATCTCTATTTTTCTTTTCTTTAATCTTCCTAGGTTCTTAGAAGCAAGTTATTTTTTATTACTTTTTAAAGTTGTTGTAATGTCTTAGTTTAGTTAGGCTTTAATAAGCTCCTTAATCTTAATTAGCTTAAGATGCCTCAGCATGTAGTCTAAGCTTTTAAGGGAGAAAGCAAATTTTTCCTCTAAAAAGGAGGGGGCAGGTGACCTTTTCACCCTCTCTAGCGCACTAGCGCCCTCGCTGCAGGACCTGAAAAGTATCGCAATCAATTCCTTAGGGTTGTTTCCTTGGGATCTAGTTGTTTCTAATCAATTTCTGAAAAGTCAACGTTAGTGTTGATGGTAACTATATCTTGTTTGTTTGCTTCTTAAGCTATTAGTCTGCTAAACAGTCTAATTATATATTGTTAAGAGCTCTTGTAATTAAGTGTATTATAAGTAAATAAGGTATTACTTGCAATAACTAGGTAATTATGTTTACTAAATTGCTGTCAAATTTAGGGCATCAGCGCAGGTTGATCATGAGGCTGGGGAAACTGGCGAAGGGTCCTGCAAGGATTATCAGGGGGTGGCCCTAACAGTTGGTAGCGCCGCCAAGACCCACACAAAATCTAGGTTATAAAAAGGGCACCTAGGACCTGCACAATCAAGACAGAGAACACCAACGATTAATTATTAATACAATCCACTTATCCTACCTTATATTATTATTATCTTATCAGTAGTACTTAACCTTGAGTATCTAACAATTAAGAGTCTTACTGCCTCAACTAAACGAGGATCAATAACCAACAAGTCACTAAACTATACAAGTTATTAAAAGCATGTCTACTCTACCTCTACAAGACTCCTCCGTGATCTTTACTAATTACACAAACTAGATTAAATAGATCTGCTAGATTAAAACGCGCGCTAACTCCCTACGCGTGTAGGAGAAGATTAATCTAAACCTTACGATCGAACCTATCACTAAACTAGAGGTACCCTAAATACCTTATCTAAGCAACTATTAAGCGTTGCAACAAGCAATTAATGCGCACGCTGCATTACACTAAGGTAATTACGGCAATAGCGCACCTATACCACCCTTCATACCTACACAGCCCGCGGACCTATTAACGAACGCTGAAGCCTTATACAAAGAGGATCTAGAGATCTATAAATTAGAGCTAGATTAATACAAGACGGAAGATTAGAAGTACATATAGGAGTAAGCAGCGTTAGATAAGATTACGTAGGAGATACAGCGTACAGTTAACAACTACTTATACACAAACTACTATTAAGTAAGGTAATTACATTGTTAGTAGATTGCTAATCTAATAGCTACTGTAGGCATTAATGCTAAAGGTAAGATTAAGGAAGCCTAAGAGCGGTACAAGACCGCGATAAAGCCGCCTAGGGTAATTAGCTTATAGGAGACACAGCTTACTAAAGTGAATTATGCTATAACTAAGAGTAAAGCTGTTAGAATACCTATGTGCTAACTAGACACGTACGTTAAGGAGGACTTTACCTAAGCAACAGCTAAGTACTTAGAACAATAAACAATCTTATTTGTATCTTATAGATTAAAGAATCTTTTAATTACAGTTAAGGATATAATCCGCAACTATTAAGATTATATACAGCTCTTCCACCTATCTAAAGCAAAGTCAACTAAGGCGTCCTTTAGAACAGCCGCTGGAGCTAGATTACTAACGCTTAATAAGGACAAATTAGACAATCTAGGAAAAAAGCGCAAACAACGCCAAAATTAAAAGCCTATTAAGAATACTTAATTAAACAAGATTTAATACACTACAAGCAAATGCAAAGCGTGCAATATAAAATATGCGCTTAAGGATTATTAGTATGCACACCTAAGAAACGCGCTAGCTTAGTAGCAATTCTAACAAGACAAGATTGATTAATTCTAATTACATATTAACAACAGCCTAGCTATGCAAGAAATAATCTATAACTCTAAGTAATAATTATAATCTTAAAAACCTGTAATTAAGAAGTTATATACAGTAACGCCTAAAGTTAAGCATAATAACGAACTATATAGCTAAAAGATTAGAGAGATTAACTACACGCTTATTAAGGCCTTATTTAAAGTAATCTAGGTTACGTATCCTCTACAATATTTATAAATCCTTAACTCTAGATTAACCTGCTACGTCTTTAACAATACTAGTTAATTCACTAAAATATAATTAGCAAGGTAAGGAGACTTCCTATAGGCAGGTCACTTACAAGTATAGATTAAGGCGTATAGATTAGTTACTTTAACAGTAGCTAGTAGTAGGACTTAAAGCTAACTACACCTAAAAGACGTAGCATACTGTTCTAATCTACTCTATAATCTTGTCTTGTTTAGGATACTCTGCTTACAAAGCTTATAGTAGGACACTAAACACAATCTAATTACTAACCTTACTAAGCTACACGGACAGTAGGTGCTTAAAGTAAACCTAATTACTAATTACGCAATAATAGCCTCTAGGGTTGTTAAGCTGCACATAATTCAAGACAGCGCGCACGAGCGCTAATATAGCACAAGAGGATAAGTTATTAAAGACTAAGCGCGCTTAAGCACCTTGTACAACAATCTAAGGGGGTAAGAATTACTAGAGTGCCTATAGTAGAATGCAACACCTATAGAAGAGCAAAAGCTAAAAGGCTAATTAGCTGTACACTGCGCAGGATTAATAAGTCTTTAAGAGAACACATCTTACTTAACTTTTAAAATTATAAGGTTAACAGCTCAACTAAGGAAAGAAGCTAAATGCTAATTACTAATTCAGTTACTAGATTTATATAGGACTACTACTTTAAGGACAACTAAACAGCTAGATAATTATTAAGCTCCTAAAGTCCTTTGTAATCCTAATAAAGACCTAATTTAATATTACTCTAAAGGTTATTAAAACTAATAACAAGATTGTTACAGTTAAACTAGAAGTAGGTTAGTAGGCAGAGTTCTAAGGCATGCAGTTTAAGCCTTCTGCTCCTAATACCTAAGCACAGAACGGTGGAGCAGAACGCTTAGGGAGTGTAATTAAGGATAAAGCATAAGCAATGTAACTTAACGCTAACCTACTATAGCCACTATAGCCTAAGATTACTTAATTAGCAGTATATCTCTATAATTAAACGCCTTAATACGCAAATTAATAGAGATTACTATATTAAGAGTTCTTTATGCATAACGTATACAAAAACGGAATTGTTACCTTACTATGCAAGCTATACTAAGGCTACTTATAAGTATATAGGTGCAAGGCGTTTGCAATAATAAATAATACAAAGCGTAGTAAGCATAAAATAGAGTAGCCTAATTCTAAGGCATAGATTAGATACTTAGTTAGATAACAATCTATAAACATTTACCGTGTATAGGTGCTAACTATAGCTAAGGTAATTACCACACGCGATATAGTATTTAATAAAGGATTAATCTTTACTGGGGATAAGAAGGATGTTATAGATAACCTAATGCATAGCACCCTTAAAGAGATTAAGGCATAGATTAGGACTATAGAACTTCCCCTAGGGATTACAAATAACTAAGAGGAGACATAATCTTTTCTTAAAGATAAGTTCTTTAATAAAGAATCTATACATAAAGAAACACAGAATTAATATAATTAGCGCAGAAGAAAGGTTTAAGTAGATTATCTCTCACCCCCGCTAACGCCTCTACTAGTAGCCCTCTTAACTAATCTTATAACAGCGGAGAGCATTAGGCGTGTAGATAATCCTCTTAATATTATAAGTTAGAACGTCGCCCTTACGCAGCTATTAAACCTTAGGCCTAATTACCCCTTAAGTACTAGCCGCAGCAAGTATCCTAATCTACACAGTACTAATATAGGATTAAGTTCTATTAGTAGGTCCTTCTAGAAAAACTAGACAGACTTATAAGCTTTAGCGTTTATAGCAGGTATAAGAGCAGGAAAAGTTTAATAATTAAACAACAAGAAACTTAATAGCGCAGTAGTAGATTAATTGCTTAAGAGTTAAAATTATAAGCAAATGCCTTTTTTAAACAAGCTCCTGCTAGCGCTAAGTCTAAACTTACTAAAGAAGAATTACATATTCTACTAGTTGTTTAAAAAGGCTAAACAGGATTACCTTGCAAGCTACAAGCAAATAAATATCTAGTTAGAAGTCCTAACACAAAAAGCACAACTAACAGACACCTAGATACTAGAGTCTATATAGGTATATACCTACAAAATTAACAAGAATTATTATTTTTATTAAGTACAAAGCGCGCTTAGTTATACAGAGTAACTAACAGCGTAACGTTACCACTTAAGAGACCTTCACCGCCACGTTAGCAGGTTAATCCTTTTAAATAGCTCTCGCAATCGCTGCCTAATTTAACCTCAAGCTTAAGTAGTACAACGTTACTAACGCCTTTACACACGTACTAATTAATTAAGTTATATATATAAGAGTGCTGCGTAAATACATAAAGAAGAGGATAATTCTTAAGCTTAATAAAGCTCTTTACAGCCTCTAGATATTGCTACTGCTCTAGCAAAGGGACTTTACTACCTATCTCTAAAGATGTAGATTTACTGCCGTCCTACATAAGCTATGCTATATAATCTACTAAGGAATTTTTGTGTTCTTCTACGTTAATAATATTATTGCAATATACAGCAAAAACTATAAATTAGATACGCAAGCAGCTATTAAAGATATTAAGAAGAAGTACTATATAACTAGAGGAGACGATCGGTATTAGTTTTTAGGCATAGAATTAAATAAGGGTTAATTACAGCGTAAGATCTAAATCTCCTAATTAGCATATATTAAGAAGATTAACTAAATAGTAAGTGACCACTTAATTAAGAGTAATACCCTAATAATTAAGGCTAAACTACTACTATAAGAAGGCAACGTAACTAGTGGAGAAATTAACTTCTACTAATAAAAGATTAGATTACTCCTATTTGCAGCAGTTAACACAAGACCTAATACGGCCTTTGTAGTATTACGCCTAGCTTAATTCTTTACAAACCCTAGTCCTAATCATTAGCTAGCAGCTAATTGCGTACTCCTATATCTTAACTAAACATAAACGCTCGCACTACAATTTAGTAGACATAATCACCTAGTTATTGCTAGTAATGCCTCTTTTACTAATAATACACTTAATTGCAAAAGCTTACAAGGATACGTAATTAAGCTGTTTAGCAGACTAATTACTTAAAGGGCAAATAAGCAAGATACTGTTACAAGTTTAACAACTAAAGCTAAACTGCTTACGCTTTTACAGGTGGCAAAGAAAGCTATGTTTATTTAGATACTGCTTACTAAGCTCTAAGTTTAGATAGTTAACTAAATAATTACTATACAATGCGATAACTTGAAAATAATCTAACTAATCTTAGAAGAAATTTCTTAGTTGACTACAAAGCTACAGCATGTTAATGTCTAGAACTACTAGCTTAGGTAAGAAATTTAGAACAAGTAAATTAAAGTAATCTACGTAAAATTAAGCAAGATGCTTGCTAACGGACTTACAAAATTATTACTAGCCACTCAATAGCTGAGGTTTCTACAGCAGATAGGACTAATTAATCTAGGCATACGACCAAGACCAGACGCTGATCTAGTATTAATAGCAACCTAGCTCGACGCCTTAGACCTATAATTAACTACCTCACAAAGGAAACTAACAAGGAAGGTCTTTAGCTTAATCTGTACGTTTAAGCTAAGGGGGTGTGTCAAATTTAGAGCATCAGCGCAGGTGAATCATAAGGCTAGGGAAACTAGCAAAGGGTCCTGCAAGGATTATCAGGGGGTGGCCCTAACAGTTAGTAGCGCCGCCAAGACCCACACAAAATCTAGGTTATAAAAAGGGCACCTAGGACCTGCACAATCAAGACAGAGAACACCAACGATCAATCATTAATACAATCCACTTATCCTCCCTTATATTATCATTATCTTATCAGTATTACTTAACCTCGAATATCTAACAATTGCAGTGCGAGCCTTTTTGTACAGTAAAAGTATAAAAGTACGCAATTAGCTACTAAATAATAAATAAGTTTAGGATTTGTAAGAAATTATGCTAAGCGTCATACTGCAAAGACTGTGTTAGGTCTTGTGTTAACTGCTACAAATAAAAGTAATCTAATCTTTTGTTAGTAGAGGTTAATTTCCCTAAAAGTCGCGTAGCTATCTTAGGGCAACAGCTTAGCATTCATTATTAGAGTATTGCTCTTAATTAAGTAATTGCTTACTAGTTAGTTAATCTTCTTAATAAATACTAACTAGGAGATCTAGATCTTGTGTTATAATTAATCTCCAATAAACTCTATGCTTAAAAACTAATACAAATTGTCTTTTTTAGTTATATCGTACTTCTTTCTTATATCCTTAACAGCTGCTTGCGCGTCTAATTTATAGTCCTTACTGTACATTACAATAACATTGTTAACATAAAGGAACACGAAAATCCCTTTATATATCATGTAAGATAGCTTATATAAAACAACAGTAAATTTATATTTTTAGAAATCAGTAGTAAAGTCCTGTTGCTAAAGCAGTAGTAATATCTAGAGGCTGTACAGGACTTTATTAACCTTTAGAATTATTCTCTATTTTGGGTGTCTACGCAGTATTTTTATATATATAACTTAATTAATCTATGCGTGTGTAAAGGCGTTAGTAATCTTGTACTGCTTAAGCTTGAGGTTAAATTAAGCAGCAATTGCAAGCGCTATTTGAGAGATTTATTCTGCTAACATTGTAGTATAAGTATTTTAAGCAGTAACGTTGCGCTGTTAATTGCCTTATACAACTTAGCGCGCTTTATAATTAACAAACTAATAATTCTTGTGGATCTTGTAGGTATGTACTTATATAAACTTAGGTATTTAGGAGTTAGTTAATTGTGCTTCTTGCGTTAGGACTTTAAACTGAAAATTTAATTGCTTATAGCTTAAAAAGTGATCCTCTACAGCTTTCTTAAACAACTAGTAAAATAGGTGATTCGTTTTTAGTTAATTTAGACTTAGCGCTAGCAGGAGCTCGCTTAAAAAAAGCATTTAGTTATAACTTTAGCTTCTAAGCAATTAATTAGCTGCTGTGCTATTAAGTTTCTTGTTGTTTAGTTGTTAAACTACTTCTGCTTTTGCATCTGCTATAAACGTTAAAGCCTATAAGTCTGTCTAGTTTTTCTAGAGAGTCTTACTACTAAATTTTAATTCTATATTAGCACTCCGTAGACTAGGACACTCGCTGCGGCTAGTACTTAAAGAGTAATTAGGCCTAGGGTTTAATAGCTATTGTAAGGGTGCGTTGGGTTAACTAAAGATGCAAGGAAAACAGTAGTGAATTGAATACAGAACTACAAAGGCTGTCTAGCAAGATTGTCTACTCTTCTGTGAGGTCTATGCTTAGTACTAAGAAAGAGGCAAGGGTAGCTACGTAGCAGCTGCTAACGTAGCTTAAGAAAATAGCGCAAAGCTAAGAGAAAAGTTTAGTAAGCTAGAAAAGTAGAAGGGCTAATACGTCTAGCTTATAGATACTAGGTGCATACAGACACCCAGGATCTGCAAGATAGTAAAATAAGGCTTTTTGTTAAGTACTAAAGATGTTAGGGCTTTAGCCCTTTACAGTACCCCCCTCCTTAACAAGAGTCCTAGAGTTCTTCTAGTCTTATAGTGCTTCTATATCTTCTAGGTTTAAAGCTAGTTCCTACATTAGTTCTAGGTATCCTACCTATTTAACTAGGTATTCTATTCTTCTTCCTATACTTCTTTCCTTTAATAGGCGCTCTACTAGGTACTCTTCTTCCTCGTCTACTTTAATTAGTAAAGGTTTATTATTGTCTTCTAGTTAGCTTAGTAAAATATCCAAGCAAGCTAGTTAAAGTTTGTTAATATTAAAAACTAGATATATCCTTTTAGGAGTATTTAGCCTTACAGCATTTAGTCTAATAATTTTAAGTACTATGTACTTTAAATTCTTCTAATTAAGTTTTTAGCTTAGTCTCTTTATCTTGTAGTAGTCTTTAAGCTTTAACTAAACCTTATCACCTATTTAAAGCTAAAGTAATTATTTTTCTTTATTTACTTAGCGTTCTTGTTCTTATTGAGATTCTGCTATTATAGCTTAAGCTA
Organism: Alternaria sp. 'sect. Undifilum'; assembly: GCA_024321975.1. Lineage (NCBI taxonomy): Eukaryota > Fungi > Ascomycota > Dothideomycetes > Pleosporales > Pleosporaceae > Alternaria > Alternaria sp. 'sect. Undifilum'. The sequence continues at coordinate 6,380,237 of JAJJZI010000005.1, forward strand.
ACTTAATACTTTGCTAAAGTTTATTAGCTATCTTTTCTACTTTCTAGTAGTCCTCCTGTATTCTCCTTCCTTAAGCTTAATTTTAAGGTTTATACTTTACTACTATTCAAAGAGGATCTACCTCGTATCTATACTGTAGAAAGAAAAGCAATATTCTAGTTAATTATGCTTGTCTTGCTATAATTATAATCTTAGCTATTTTTAGATTGCCTTTCTAATTTATTTAATCTTAATTGTAGAAAGCTTATGAGTAGGTCTGTACCCTAGAGTTTATTCGCTCTGTAGAGCTGTTAGTTTTAGAGTAATATTTAGAAGATAAACGTTATTTAATCTCTAGTAGCTTATAAAGTCTAGTCTAAAAGTAGCTTACAAACTGTACACCTTAATTGGATATAATATATTCTAGTAACTAGTAGTAGGCTACTACAGAGTTAATAAACGCTTTAGCTACGCTTTCTATAATAATATTTTTAAGACTTATTAAAACTACGTCTTTACTTAACTTATTTATTTTTTAAGTTGTCAAAGGTGGTGGTTGTTGTTGTAGTCAAAATAGGGTTCCAAAAAAGTGAAAAGCAGCTACCCTCTACTAATTAATCGCAAAAGTCAGAAAAAAAAGATTGTGTGTAGTCAACGAGATTCGAACGGTGGGTGGATGAGTTCTGGGAGGAAAGCTCAGACCACCGAGCGATAATCAGGGTTAAAAAAATTTGCTAAGGTACCAAAAAACGACACCAGTTGAAACGTGTCCAACGGCGATTGCTAGCCTATGGCTGGCAATAGGATTTACTTACTTAAATTATTAGTAACTACTGTTAGGTTTGTGTAACTCTCGCTCTCTAGTGATCTTGTAATAAAGTTAATTAATATTTCCTTCTAAATACGCTCTAGAATTGGTAAAGGCTTTAATAATTCTTATAGGCTATCTTTCTATAGTTTTGCTCTTCTACACACTAATCAGTTTCCAATGTATTACCTTACTATTTATTTAATAGAAGGCTAAAAGTACTCTCTTACTACTGCTTAGTAGGTAAGGTTCCCTCTTAGGTGTCCTAGGGCTCTAGAATAGTAGATTTTATAAGAAATTCTAGTACGCAAAGGTTTTTTGTTTAGTACCTATTTTTAGCTATAGTATAGCAGGTTTCTAGAATTATCTAATTAGTATTTAGGAATAGAAAGCTTAAGGTCTAGCTTTGTTAGAAATTAGTGTTCTTCCTTATTAACTGCTTTCTAGGCTAGCTAGTACGTGTTATCCTCTTCTTTAGCTTTATTCTAAAGCTCTTCTAAATCTATCTATTCCTAAAGTACTGTTGCGGGATAGCTATTACAGCTAAAAGTTTTAAAGGTCTCTTCTTCTTTCTGTTCCTCTATTTCTAGAGTTAATATAGTAGATAGTTTAAAGATTTGTAAGAACCTTCTAGAAATTAAAAATCTAAACTGTTTACAGGCATATCTTGTTGTCTTTAAGATAAAGTATTAGCCCTAGAATTATTAAATCTAGGCTTGTAGGCAATTTCTATGTTAGGAAATTTACTAAGGAATTAGGCCTATCTTATCTATCTTTTACTAAGCTACCTAGGCTTTCTAAAATACTCTAGGTTTTTATAGTCTATTATAACTAAGAACTTTTTTTAAGAACGTAGCATAGCATTCTACTTAAATAACTAGTAAATAACTGTAAGTTATTCTTTGTTGTGTATCTTATAGTTGCTTCAAGCGGTAATTATCTTTTTTAAGTAGTACGCTATTAGTTATAATTTTCCTTTATTATTGTATTGCAAAAGGACTGCTGCTACAACATAGCTAGAAGAATTAGTCTCTAAGATTATTTCTTTATTTAGATCTTATTAAGCTCGTATTAGTTTAGTAACAAATAGCTCCTTTAGCTTATTAAAAGCTTCTTATTCTACTTTTCTCTATTAAAAGGAGACGTTTCTAGTAAGCCTTACAAGTAGGGTAACTATTTTAGAGTAGTTCTTAATAACGTATTAATAAAAGTTTGCAAATCTAAGAAAACTATATACTCTTTTAATATTTGTTAGTACGTTTTATTCTTACATAGCTTTTACTTTCTTAAGGTCTATCTAGAGTCCCTTTCTAGCTTTAATAATAAATCTTAGGTACTTAGTACTTTGTATGTTAAATTCGCATTTCTTAATATCTAGAGGTAACCTAGCCTTACTTATTACTTCTAGAACCTTGTTTGTATTGCGTTGGTGTTCTTTAAGCGTGCTATTTATATAAATTAGTACATCAGTCAAGTAAGCTAAGTAGAAATTTTAATATACTTATATAGTGTCTAGTTAATATATTATTTACAGGTGCTAGGAGCGTTTGCTATGCTAAGAAGAATAACTAGCTATCTATATAATCTCAATCTTATTTTAAAAGTAGTCTTTTATTTATCTCCTGCGTTAATCCTAATTTTGTAAAAAGCTAAAAAGATGATCATCTTAGTAAACTATTTTGCTTTAGCAATATTGTTAAGTGTCTCTTAGATTAATAGTAAAGGATAACAATCTTTTTTTATAATAGTGTTAAGAGCTTAGTAACTAACGCAGAATTATAATCCTCTTCTAAGTTTCTTAGTAAATAGAACTAAGGAAAAAGCTGTTAGAGCTATTAGCTCCAATCTATCCTTTATTGAATAGATATATAAGCTCCTTGCATAGAACTCAAAGCTCTAGTTGACTTATATTATATAGAGGGCCCTAAGGAGGTTCTTTTTCTTTTTTCTTTTTGTCCTTTTTAACTTGATTTAGTAATTAACTTTAAGTCTACATAAAGGAGGTAGTATAGAAGTAGTTTGTAACTTAAAAATTTAAGCTATGTGTTAGTACGCCTTAGAAAGTAATAATAAAATATTTACTTTCTTCTTAGAAGCTAGGGCCTTCTTAATATCCTTAAGAGAAGCTACAAAGGTCTAAATTAACTTACCTTTTTTTACTTATTTAATATAGGAGTAATAGGCTACTGAGTTTATTTACTTTTACTTTTTATTCCTTTAAACAAGGCAGTCTTTAGTGCTTATTAGTTTAATTTTTTGTCTTGAAGTGTAGATGTAGATTAACTTTTAGAAAAGAGTAATAGTAACTTTTCTTCTATTTATCTAGGGCTGTTAAAGTATTAAATTATTTCTAGGGTGTGTTAGAGTAACATAGCCCCAAATAGTATTCTAATATCCTTTAATATTAATTTCTAATCTAGCAACCTTATTAATAGTTCTGGGTTTTTCTATAACTCCTTCTAATCTACGTAGAGAATCAGAGATGCACTGTAAACTAGCATTTTTAATAAGTTAAGAGCTAATAAGAGAGTATACAAGATTTCCTGTATTAATAAAAGTTAAAGTAAAAGTATAATAATTTACTAACGTTTTAATAGTAATTTTATTACTACTTATATCCTTTTTAAAACTAGCCTATTATTTTATTAAATCTTCTTATCTTACGTGTAGCTCTTGCTAGTAACTTTAAGCAAGAGCTATTCTTTTTCTAAATTAGAATCTTTGTCCTCTAGAGTGTCTTTGCTACTTCAGCTTTTCTTACTAGGCTTTCTTGCCTTTGTTTTTAAAGACTCTAATATAATAGTCTTCTTTTTTTCCTCCTTCTTTAGCGTCTTTTCTATAGTACAATTTGTAGCTAAATGTCTGTTTTACTTACAGGTAAAACAACGTCCTTTCTTTATTAGTCTATTTAGTTCTAGATTACTAAACCTACGTAGCTTAGCTAATCTCCTAGTAAACTCTATTCCTTTTATCTAGTCTCTTGTAGGAAGAGGAGAAGGAGGAGAAGTGCGTCTTAGCCTGTATTCCTTAGGCCTTTCCTAGTCTCTGTTCTTAGAGTATTGTTCCTTAGGCTTATCTTAGCCTTTAGAATACTGCTCTATCTAGTATAAGTAGTCTATTATTTTAATAAACTTGTTCTGCAAATTATCTAAATTTGAAAACGTAATAACTACAAGCTTATTTTAAAGCTTATAAGTAAAGCTTTTTAAAAAAAGTATTATTTTTGTGTCTTTTTCTAAGTTACTGTTTAATAGTAGCAACTATTCCTAAAATTCTATAATATTATTACAGAAACTCTTTTTATCTTAAGATATTAACTAGAGTTTGTTCCTAGCTCTCTAAAAGCTGTATAGATCTCTAAACATCTAATTAAAGAAGTTTAACAAGTGTTTAAAGTTCTAAGTATTTAATAATTCTATTTAGTTAAGATAGAGCAGCGTTAAAGTTACTACTAAACCTTTGAGTCTACTAAAGGTATAATTACACGTTCTTCTTTCTGTATTAAAGTCTTCTAGTTGTTTACTTCTTTAGCAGTAAGCTACTTCTTAAAGATTTAATATATCTTTCTTATTCTATTAAAAGCGTCTAGATTAGGTTACTTAAAAGGCCTAGGTTATACTAGCTACTAAACTAGTTTTAATGCAGCAAGTAAGGTTATTAGCTAAGTAGATAGCTATTCTTTTTCTAGTTCTTCTTTAAATACTAAATTAATAGCCTCCTAAATAAGAAAGGCTTCTTATATTATTATTAAAGTTGCTATTTTATTTACTTGATTTACTCTGCAGAGGCCTTCTAAAGTGTTCTCTATTTTAGCCCTGTTAACACTATTTTAGTGTAGTCTTACTATCTAAATAGCAAAGCTTCTAGATATAATCTCTACTCTTACTATTATTGTGTAAAAGTAGTAAATAAATAGCACATGTATTGTTTAATAGCAAGGATTAGTTTCTAGGGCTACTTGTAATATAGTAGGCTTATCTAATAGTTTGTATTGCGAAACGTTCTAGGTAAGGTCTTATATAGCTAGGTATCCATTAGCACTCCTTATGCTTCTTCTACTACTAATCCTTAGTAGATTTAAAACAGCTTTAACTAAGATTAGCAATCTAATTTATTAGAGTCTTATTTAGATGTAGCTCTAGGGGGCTTCTGTGCGTAGATATAGCTCTAGCTAGCTTCTCGTCTAAATATAGCTCTAGGAGGCTTCTAATTTAATATAGCAGCGTTAGCGCTATAGAAGGATTTAATTTTAATATAAGAATGCATTAATTTATCTAAAAAAAAAGGAAATAGTAGTGAATTGAATAAAGAACTATAAAGGCTATCTAGTAAGCTTATCTACTCCTCTGTAAGGTCTATGCTTAGTACTAAGAAAGAGGTAAGAGTAGCTACGTAGCAGCTGCTAACGTAGCTTAAGAAAATAGCGCAAAGCTAAGAGAAAAGTTTAGTAGGCTAGAAAAGTAGAAGGGCTGATACGTCCGGCTTACAGATACTAGGTGCGCACGGACACCGATGATCTGTAGGATAGCAAAACGAGGCTTTTTGTCGAGTACTAAAGACGTCAGGGCTTCAGCGCTTTACAGCTGTGCAAGGGCAACGCTCTAACTCTTAATATTAAGAGAATTATTTTCACGCCTAATGCTCTCTGCTGTTATAAGATTAGTTAAGAAGGCTACTAGTAGAGGTGTTAACAGTAGTAAAAAACAAGCTACTTAAACTTTTCTTCTGCGCTATTAGATTAATTAAGTGTTTTTTTATGTATAAGTTCTTTGTTAAAGGACTTATTTTAAAGAAAAGATTGTGTCTTCTTTTAGTTATTTGTAAACTTTAAAGGAAGTTCTACAGTTCTAATATATGACTTAATCTTTTTAAGGGTGCTATGTATTAAGTTATTTATAACATCTTTTTTATCTTGAGTAAAGATTAATTTTTTGTTAAATACTACATTACGTGTAGTAATTACCTTAAACATAGTTAGTACTTATATACAATAAATATTAGTAAATGAAAATCTAACTAGGTATTTAATTTATGCCTTAGAATTTAGTTGCTGTAGTTTATGCCTGCTGTGCTTTATATTATTTGTTATTACAGACGCCTTACACCTGTATACTTGTAGGTAGCCTTAGTAAAGCTTGTGTAGTAAGGTAACAATTCTGCTTTTATATGCGTTATGCGTAAAGAACTATTGATATAGTAATCTCTATTAATTTGCATATAAAGGTGTTTAATTCTAGAGATTTACCGTTAATTAAGTAATTTTAGGCTACAGTAGCTATAGCAGGTTAGCGTCTAGTTGTATTACTTGTGCTTTTTCTTTAATTACACTCTAAAAGCGTTCTGCTTTACTGTTTTGTGCTTAAGTATTAAGAGCGGAAGGCTTAAATTGCATGCCTTAGAACTTTGCCTAACAAGCTACTTCTAGTTTAATTGTAAAAAAATTGTTATTAGTTTTTATAACCTTTACTGTAATATTGAATTGAGTCTTTATAAGAATTACAAAACACTTTAGTAACTTTATTATAATTTACGGTGTTTAATTGTCTTTTAAGTAGTCTTACATAAATTTAGTAACTTAATTGATAATTAGCATTTAGCTTTGTTCTTTAGTTAAGCTGTTAACTTTAAACTTATAAAAGTTAAGTAAAATGGGGTTTTTTGGAGCTTTATTAATCCTGTGTAGTATATAGCAGATTAGCTTTTTAGCTTTTGCTCTTTTACAGGCGTTGCATTTTACTGTAAGCACTTTAGTAATATTTACCTTTTTAGATCGCTGTACAATGTGCTTAAGTGCACTTCATTGTAAGTAATTTATTTTTTATACTATATAAGCGCTTGTGCGCGTTGTCTTTAATTATATTATTACTTAACTGCTACAAAGCCTATTGTTGCGTAGTTGTTAAGTAAGTTTGCTTTAAGCACCTACTGTCTATACAACTTAGTAAAGTTAGCAATTAGATTGTTAGTAAGTAATCTTTAAAAAACTATTAGATTATGTTAAGTGTCTTACTATAAGCCTTGAAAGTAGAGTATCCTAAATAAGACAAGGGTGCAGAGCAAATTAAGACAGTATACTACGTTTTTTAAGAGTAGTTAGCTTTAAGTGCGTGCTCCTAGCTGCTGTTAAGGTAACTAATCTATATACCTTACATTAATACTTATAAGTTAACTGCCTATAAAAAGTCTCCTTAGAGTGCTAATTATGTTCTAGTAAATTAGCTCGTATTGTTAAAGACATAATATGTTAATTTAAAGTTAAAAATCTATGATTGTTATAAGAAAGACGTAATTTAGTTAGCTTTAAATAAGGTCTTAATAAACGTGTAGTGTATCTTTTGATTTTTTTAACTATATACATAGTTAATTATCTTGCTTAATTATAAAAGTTGCTGTATGTAACTTCTTAATTGCAAATTTTTAAAATTATAATTGCAACTAAGCATTGCGAATTATTTTTTGCATAGCTAAGCTGTTGTTAATACGTAATTAGACTTAATTTATGTTATTATCTTAAGGTTGCTAGTATACTAGTGCGTTATTAAGGTGCGCGTACTAGCAATCTTTAAGCGCGAGTTTTATATTATACGCTTTACATATGCTTAGAGTGTGTTAGATATTAGTTTATCTAGTATTATTAGTAGGCTTTTAGTTTTAGCAGTATTTCCGCTTTTACTTAAGATTATCTAATTCGTCTTTGCCAAGTATTAGTAATCTAGCTCCTACAGCTGCTTTGAAGGATGCTTTAGTTAACTTTGCTTTAAATAAGTAGAAAAGCTGCATGTAATTCTAATATTTGCAAATTATATCTTTAACTGTAAGTAAGAAATTCTTGATTTTATAAAATTTAAGCAATATCTTTTATTATTCTCAATACTTATCTGTAGCTTAAGTCAAGTTCTCTTTAATATACGTATCTAGTTAGTACTCAAGTATTTTAACAGCTTTACTCTTAGTTATAGCATAATTAACTTTAGTAAGCTATTTTTCTTTACAGCAATTACCTTAGGCAGCTTTATTTCAGTTTTGTACTGCTCTTAGGCCTTCTTAATTTTATCTTTAGCGTTAATACTTACAATAGCTATAAATTTAGTAATTTACTAACAGTGTAATCATTTTGCTTTACAGCAATTTGTTTATAAGTAGTTATTAACTATTTACTATGATCTTTGTATAATCTTATTAGACGTTGCCTACTCTTTAGTATACTTTTAAACTTCTGTCTTGTATCAATTTAGCTCCAACTTAAAGATCTTTAGAATTTTTTTATATAGGGTTCTTGCGTTTGTAGCTAGATTAGCGAGTTAAGTAGGTATAAAAGTCAGTATAAGTATGCTGCTGCTGTAATTAGATTAGTACGTTGCAGCGTGCGCGTTAATTTCTTATTGCAACACTTAATAGTCGCTTAGTTCCAGCATTTAAGGCACTGTTAGCTTAGTAAGAGGTTTAATTATAAGGTTTAAATCTATCTTCTTCTACACGTGTAGAGAGTCCGCGCGCATTTTAATCTAGCAGATCTATTTAATCTTGTTTGTGTAATTAGTAAGGACCACAGAGGAGTCTTGTAAAGATAGTGTAGACATTTTATTAATAGTGTATAGAGTTTTCTTGTGTTTGTTAATCCTTGTTTAATTAAGGTAGTAAGACTCTTAAATGTTAGAAATAATAGATTGGTAAGACCAATAGAATACTAATAATGTAGTTAATAATAATTGTATTGTATTGATAGTTAAGTTGTTAGTGTTCTGTTCATAAATTGTACCAATCTTAGGTGCTCCTTTTATCTAGGTAACCCTAAGCGGCGCTAGCGCGTTGGGCGTCTTTAGCGCTACCCCCGATCACCCTTGCAGGATCCTTCCTAGCTAACCTCGCCGACCTCCTGATCAACTGCGCAAATCATTTAAATCTGACAAAGGGCTAGTTATATTTTTATACACAGGTTCTGTTCTTGTAATTCTTTTACTGCGTTATGTGCATCTCCAGGGTTTTTTCTAGATTAATGTGTTTATAAAAATATAAGCTTTGTTGTTTGTCTTATATGTGTACTGCTGGCTTCGGCCTTTTAAGACAACCTTTTGATGTAACTAAACATTTTGTAGACACCTTTTTAGTAAAAAAAAAGATTTATTGCTAACAATAAGTATTAGGGCTTATGCCCCCTTATTTAGCATTGCCGGCACGCAATTAGTGTGTCGCTCTAGCATATTTAGATAGAAATAATGAAAAGCAAGACAAAGACGTAAATTGCCTTCTAACTTAACGCGCCTTATTCTGCCTATGCTACCTACTTATATTAAGGCTTTACTTCTAAGTACACTTAGACAAATTAAAGAAGCAGCATTATTATTGCCTTGCTTTCTAACCTATACATACAACAATAGAACGTCTACTCTTTATTTTCTACCTTTTTCTGCTCTATTGCTATTTTAATATTATGTAACAGCTAGCCTAACTAGTTAATAATTTCTTTACTTAGCTTATGCATAATAAATAAGAAAAGAGGAATACTAAAGTAAAGTATTTTAAGTACTTTACTAGTATTAGCAAATACTTTATAAATCTTGTATTCCTTCTACAACTAGCTAAGTTAAGGCTTAATATTCTTTTTGTATATAGAGATATTGCGGATTCTAGAGTTGTTTATAAGGAATATAATTATGAAGTTCTAAAGAGGCTAAGTTTATAGATACTTAATAAACTTAGGTATCTATATAATTAGCTTAATCTTGACTAGTTTAGGGGCTAAGTGTACAATAGGAATGCTTCTTGTCTTTAGATAAAAGTTAAGGTTAGGGAGATACTTGTTACAGTAGTTACACGCTATTATAGCGTATTGTATACAAAGTATTTGTATACAGTACTATTTAAAAGGTAAAAAGCAGTAAGTAAGAAGTAGCAGCTTTATAAAGTATTATAGGCTCCCGCTACAGTACGTACGTGTCTTTTCCCTCCTCTATTATATTATGTTGCAATCTTATTACAATCCTACTGTAATCCTGTTATTAGCTATAGGCTGGTAATCGCTGTTAGACACGTTTTGACTAGTGTCGTTTTTTAGTACCTTAGCAAATTTTTAACCCTAATTATCGCTTAGTGGTCTAAGCTTTCTTTCTAGAACTTCTCCACCTACTATTTGAATCTCGTTAACTACACATAATCTTTTTTTTGACTTTTGCGATTGATTAGTAGAGGGTAGCTGCTTTTCACTTTTTTGGAACCTCATTTTGACTACAACAACAACCACCACCCTTGACACCTTAAAAAATAAATATGTGTACTGCGCATTTGTTGTTTAGACAACTATACTATAGGTACTTGCATCTAGGCATTCCTATTGGTTTTTTAGGAAACTATCTTAATTTATATTTGTTAGCGTAATAGATTGTACAGCTGTTGTATACATAAATAGTTTATAAGTACTTTGCATGTTTTAGGTTGCGCAGGTCTGTCTAATAGTACATATCTGGAGCGCGGCTACTGTCTTAAGCCTTACGCTTCTCCTTTGTTGCCTAGAGTTTGTTGTAAATCTTCTTTCTTTTTTTGTCTAAAAGCTAGTGTACTAGGTTATTTTAGGATGCCTTAGCATTTTTAGTCAACTTATATACAAAGTTGTTGTGTATAGCTTTATTAATAGTTGCTACTAAAATTATCCCTTTCTTCTGCAGTTCCTTTAGGAAATCGGCATACTAGCTATATTCTTAGAAGGTTCCTCTGCAGGGTCCTGTAAAGATTTCCTTAGTTCGTCCGAGCTGCCTTAGCAGAGCGTTAATCTTCTCCGCTAAATCTTTTAAGTATCTGCTCCTGTCCTTTAACCGTGATAGTGGGTCGTGTAATAACATTCTTTTCTTTATCTACATCGTTGTTAGGTCCTGCACAGTGAATAACATTTAATTGTAAAGTTACCATGCCTTGGCTTCGGCAGTCCTGTTTTATTTATTTTTAGGTTGTCAAAGGTGGTGGTTGTTGTTGTAGTCAATATAGGGTTTCTAAAAAAGTAAAAAGCAGCTACCCTCTACTAATCAGTCGCAAAAGTCAAAAAAAAAGATTGTGTGTAGTTAACGATATTTAAACGGTGGGTAGATGAGTTCTAGAAAGAAAGCCTAGACCACTAAGCGATAATTAGAGTTAAAAAATTTGCAAAGGTACCAAAAAACGACACTAGTTAAAACGTGTCCAACGGCGATTGCTAGCCTATAGCTAGCAATAGAATTACAGTAGAATTGCAATAGGATTACAACATAATATAATAGAGGAGAGAAAGAACACGTACGTACTGCAGCAGGAGCCTGCAATACTTTGTAAAGCTGCTGCTTCTTACTTACTACTTTTTACCTTTTAAATAGCACTATATATAAACAATTTATATATAATACACTGCATTGCAATATAGCGTGAAACTTCTGTAGCAAGTATCTTCTTATTCTAGGCTCTCTTCTAAAAAAAAGCATTCTTTGCTACTATCTACCTAGCACTTGATTTTGTCTAAATTAAACTGCTTATACAGACACCTAAATTTATTAAGTATTTTAAAATCTAACTACTTAGCTAGACTTTTAAGTTTGAAAAAATCTAAAATAAGTTTTTTATTTATAATATCTTTATATATAAAAAGATTATTAAGCCTTATTTAGCTAGTTCTATAAAGAATACATAATCTTTAGAGTATTTACTAATACTAGCATAGTGCTTAAAGTTTAATACTTTAGTATCCTTTTCTTACTGTTTATTGTGTAAGGGCTAAGTACAGACACTAGAACTTAGCTTAAATAGCTATTATAAAACGTTAAATTAGCAATAAAAAAGTAAAAAGTAAAAAAAAAAGAGTAAGCTTTCTATTATCACGTTTATAAGTTAGTAAATAAGGTAATAATAGTGTTACTGCTTTACTTTATCTAAGAGCGCCTAGCAGTAAAGTAACAAGAATAAGCAGGATAAGGCGCCTTAAGTTAAGAGGCAATTTAGATCTTTGTCTTGCTTTTCTTTATTTCTGTCTAAACATGCGACACACTAATTGCGTGCTAATAATGCTAAATAAGGAGGCGTAAGCCTAGATACTTGTTGTTAGCAATAAATCTTTTTTTTTACTAAAAAGGTGTCTACAAAATGTATTTATTTTTAAGGTATCAAAGGTGGTGGTTGTTGTTGTAGTTAAAATGGTTTTTCCAAAAAAGTGAAAAGCAGCTGCCCTCTACTAATTAGTCGCAAAAGTCAAAAAAAGATTGTGTGTAGTCAACGAAATTCGAACGGTAAGTGGATGAGGTCCACGCGCTAAGCGCTCGGAGCAGAAAAGCTTAGACCACCAAGCGAAATTAGGGTCAAAAAATTTGCTGAAGGTACCAAAAAACAACACTAATTGAAACGTGTTTAACGGCGATTGCCAGCCTATGGCTGGCAACAAGATTGCGATGGAGGTGGAGGAGGGTAAGGACACGTACGTTACCGCAGCGGGAGCCTGCAATACTTCATAAAAGCTCCCTGCCTGCTGCTTCTCACCTTCAGGATTTCCCACACCACACGGTACCGCATACGAACGATACAATGCTCGTACAAAATGTATAGTTACATTAAAAGGTTGTCTTAAAAGGCTAAAGCCGTCCTGTTTTATATAACCTTCTTTGCTACAGCTGTAACAAGTAAGCTTCTTGTTATTTTCGTTATACACAAACTTCTTCCTTCTTAGTCCCTTATTAATATTTTTAAGGTGTATTAGTTTGTAACTGTTAGTTGCATAATACCCTAGGGTTCTAGGTACTTAGTTTTGCTAACGTCCTTAGTTAAGGTATAGGCGTTAAAATTTCTAATGTAGTTTAGCGTCTGTGTTCTTAGGTGCGTGATTTTTTCATGCAAATAATTGTTCCTCTAACATAAGCTTGTAGAGTTTATTGTCTACTTTAATAGCTTTAGCTATAAGTTTGTTAAGCGTCTTAAGGCTAGATCTACTTTTTATAAGTTCTTGTTGTATAGTCAGTTTAAGACCTTGTTCGTACATCTTCATAAAAGCGTTGTTGTCCTATTTAATAACTGTTTTATACTGTTAGAATTTGTTTGTGTAGTTAGCAGCAGATTTAGTCTGTTGTGGTATCTAAATCTTTTGCTCTACGGCTGCAGATCCTTTAAAATGTAAAAAGATCTCTTGCATTTTTATCTTAAACGCATCCTTGTTGTAGATAAGGTTCTTGTTTTTGTTGTTGTTAACAGTGTTGTTTATGTAGCGACAGATAATCGGGGTGGCCTATTTCTTAGCGTCGCTGTAGAAAAAGGTAGTAGCTTAGATAACTATGTTGTTGTTTTTAATCTTACTCCTTTTGAAGTAAAAGTAGCAGTTCACCTAAAGTAGCTATGTCTTAAGCTTACTGCAATTACTATAATAAGTCTTAGGCTTATGAGCGCGGCTTATAGTTTATCTAGTGTGGGAATCGGCGGGGGTGTCTATAGCAGTATTACTTATGTTCAAGGGTGTTCAAAGTGGAAAGATTGTCTAAAAATAATCTAGGATAAATTCTTAAGAAATAAGTAAGTGCGATAGACAGAGAGTTGTACTAGCACGATTAGAAGATTAATGTATTAGTACAGGGTGTGTTAGCATACTTAGAAGACTAATGTAATAACACAAGGGTTTAAGAATTAAGTCTAATTCTTAAATTAATAAGTTTAATTAAACACATTAAGCTATAAGGGTTTAGTGTCTACACTATATACTAATAGGTTTAGTGCTTGTGTACAAGCGTGCTTATTAATAAGCAGTCACGTAACAGCGGCGCGGTTGTCGTGCCGTAATCCTTTGCTTACTTCGCATAATCCTTGAGGCGTTGTTCCGAGTGCCCCCTGGTCTAGGTCGTAACAACAGCGACTTAGATAGAGACACGAAACTAAAGCTTTTTTAAACAAGCTTTGCTTATAAGCTTTGAGACAAGCTTGTAGGTAGTACTTTTTTAAACTTAGACAATCTATAGAACAAGTCTATTAAAATTGCAGATCACTTGTAAAGGATAAAGCAGTATTCTAAAGGCTAGGATAAGCCTAAGGAACGATACTGTAAGAACAAAGACTAGGAGAGGCCTAGGAGTTACAGACTAAGACACGCTTCTTCTTCTCCTACAAAAGATTTAAATAGAAGAAATTAAGTTTACTAGTATATTAGCTATGCTACGCAGGTTTAGCAATCTAGAACTAAACAAGCTAATAAGAGAAGGACGTTGTTTTACTTTCAAGCAAAAATGACACTTAGCTGCAGATCATAAAGAAAAAAAGACGCTAAGAAAAAAAAGAAAAAAAAACTACTGTATTAAAGTCTTGAAAAGCAAAGGCAAAAAAGCTTGGTAAGAAAATGTTAGAGTATTGACATGCGCAGCATGCGGATCACCCTGTTGATCAGGTGATACTGGTAAGCTGAACACGTGACGATCGCGCTAGCGCCTATATATACGGGCCAGATCGTCTTATTTCTCTTTAGTAGTTATTCCACACTTTGTTGTAGCACTTAATTAATTAATACACTCATTCTACTCCTTCTAATCAAGTCATTGCCCCTTTTCAGCTCCTACAGTTATGAGCCCGGCTGCTTAATTATAGTTTTGATTCCTACTGCGCGATTAGCAAGCTGTAAGGTTAACTGTTTATTTAGCATCTTACTCTCCTCTATTCTTCTACAGCACAGCCAGCAGATCGCTGCTGCTGCTGTACCTCTCTTACCTATTGATTATACAATCAAACCCTTATCCAATCCTATCTACCTAGCTACCTACTGACCGACCGATCGATCTGTCGTTACCTCAACGATAACCCACGTTGTGATCCTACATAGCATCTCACTAAGATAAACCTTACTAATACACCGCTTGTCGCCTCGGGGGTGATCCTTAAGGCTTGATCAGACTAGCTAAGCTAGTTTGCTCTATTAAAGCTACACTGCTCAGAGAATAGCATCTAGGATTAGGTTAATCCTGATCTCCTAGAGGTACCCTCGATAGATTACTAGGAGCTACAGTATCTAGAACTGCCTGAGGATATAGAGCAGCCAGTTGCTCTATTACCTAGCGCCAGCGCCTAAATACAAGAGGATTATAAAATTGCTTAACGCAAATACAAGGCTTACATGCTTAATACTTAGTACGAGAAGAATAATTACTACAAGCTAGTTAACAAGTACAAAGTACAAGCTGCTTAATTAACAAAGAAAGTTACTAAGATTACTAATGTTAAAGACTAGATTAGCAAGACAGTTTATCTAGAACTACTCTTAAACGCTTTAATAAACATAATTACTTAGAACTTTACTAGCCTTTAAGCCTTAGTAAAGATTCTAAAGGAGGATCTCCCACCCAAAGATTAGAATACGTAGTATTTAATCAGGGCGCAATACAGATTCCACTTAGATAAAGCTTGCTAGGGACAAATAAGCTCTAAGCAATAGTTTACTAAGTAGCAGCTATAATATTAACAAGTAACAATTTACTTGCTTCCTAAGGTTGTTAGGCTGTTAGCGGTTACTAATTTTTTAGACGCCTTAGGCACTAAGATTGCACTAGACTAGTCGCGCAAGAAGCGCAATAAGCTAGCATAAGCAATAGCGCTTAGTAAAGCATATTTAACCCTTAATAATCTAAGAAAAATCTTTAGTACATTGTAGCAAGATCAGTTAATTACTGCTATAAAAAAAAGGACACGCAGTGTTCTAAACTAAATCTAAAATAATAGCAGCTTAACAATCTACAAGCAGTAAGAACTTAAAGTAAAATAAAAGTAGTACGCAATTGCACCCCTTGCCCCTGCAAGGCTAGTAAAGGGCCTGTAATTAAGCACTTTTAGACACTGCGCAACTGCTATTAACTTTAAACTACAGTTATTAGATTAAGGCTATTTAGCTGTATACTAAATAAGCTGTTAAACAACAATAAAAAGAAGATTCTTAAGTAATAAAATAGCGACAAACAGACAACCTTACGCGTTTAGATTAAGAAGAAAGGCTAAAAGACTAGAACTAGCAGATTAGCTACTAATAAGTTAAGTAGATTCTACCCTAGCTTATTAGTTTTAACATTCATTAACTTAAGAGACTTTATTAAGGGAATTAGATTAAATATGTTTAGCGCAGCATTTACTCCTTATGCCTTGTTCTTTTGCACAATTATTAATAGTAAAGCAGTAGTCTAATTAGTGAAAACTATAGATTACATAGTACTAGGCACCTTGAGCAAATGTACTAAAGACAAGACTGTTAAGGCAGGCACTTAATCTATTCTAGTTACTAGAATAGAAAATAGGCTGCTTAAGAATGTTTTGAATAGCAAGGCTGGCCCTAAAACAGCTAATTTTCTGCTTACTAACGTTAAGGTTGTACTAGGTTTCTATGTCAAGATCGTATTAAAAGCAAAGCTAAAGCAGGCAGGTATTTAGTATTTAGAATATAATTACACCTTGCAATTTAAAATAATTAAAAAGAATATTGTCTTAATTAACTTTAAGTGTTACTTTAATCTCTTGTTTGTTAGATACAAGTAGCCTTCTTGTTACTCTGCTCAACTACTGCTTGTAAACGCTATAGCGTAATTAAGGAAACCTTAGTTGCGCACTAGTAAGAAAGACCTATAGCATTAAAAATTAAAATACTTAGAACAACAAGCTCTTGAAGCCTTAATCTACTTTGCGCAGAATATTAAATATACTAGCAAAAAGCTATTAGAATGTAATTACTGCGTAACAGCTTATGTCTTGCAAGTAATTTCACAGCAACTAAGAAAAAGATTACTACAACTTTTTCATAAAATCTTATAAAATCTATTTTATTTCCTAACTTTTTAGCCACTTAAGAAATAGGCACTAATTTTTAAAGAAAATTACTTAGGCAAGCTATACAATTCTAATATCTAGTTAAAGACACTAAATAGTATTAAGCCTGTAATTAAAGGTTTTGCTATAAGGATTAAGAGAAAATATTAGCAAAAGTTTTTAGAGATCTATTAAGATAATAATACTGCTTTAATGACTTAAAAAAGGCAATTTAGAAACAAGAAATAGGCAATAAAGAAAATAATCGTAATTAGAATATTACTGCTATATACTTATTTATTTATTTTTTAAGGTGTCAAGGGTGGTGGTTGTTGTTGTAGTCAAAATGGGGTTTCAAAAAAGTGAAAAGCAGCTACCCTCTACTAATCAATCGCAAAAGTCAAAAAAAAAGATTGTGTGTAGTCAACGAGATGCGAACGGTGGGTGGATGAGTTCTGGGAGAAAAGCTCAGACCACCGAGCGATAATCAGGGTCAAAAAATTTGCTAAGGTACTAAAAAACGACACCAGTTGAAACGTGTCCAACGGCGATTGCCAGCCTATGGCTGACAACAGGAGCTATATACTTATAAGCCTAACGGCTTAGTAGAGAGAGCTAGACAAGAGCTAATTACAAAGGCTATTAAGATACACACAAGCGCTAGTTTACTAGCTAAGCTTTAGCTAGTAATTGTAGATGCAGCGGCTTACTTACATAGTATAAGCTCTACTAAGATTTATAGCTACTAATCCCATAACTAAGTGCTCGAAGAATAGTTTAGGAAATTTTTCTAATACTAGCAACTACTTTAGATTAGATACTAGACTGCTAATCTACGCCTAGACTAGAGTAGAATCTATGACTATAGCTGCCGAGTTTATTCCTTAAACAAGATGAAGGCAGCTAGATATAATTATTGAGGATTTAAGGTCAATTTTTGCGGCTCTATTAGTTATTAAGTTAGTTATTAAGCCTCTGATATATACTTCATATAGTTACTAATACTTAATTAAGTAATTACTACCTGTAATATTACTTTTAACAAACGTTAATTTTACAAAGAAGATTTTAAGAAAGAGCAGCTAATAAATTAAGTAATGAGAATTGTAGAGTTCTTTAACAATAGCAAGCTAGTTAATTGTAAAAATAACTTAAAAGTCCTTTTGCCTGTTTAAGGAAGGGCGAATTAGGATATATAGCTAACTACTAAAGACCTTAAAAGTAATCTATTTACTATCTTAAGCAGTAAGGAAGGCCTGCCTACTAAAAATAAAAGTAGATTAGAAGATGTTAAGTGAATAGAGCATAAGGCTAGTGCACTATTAGAAACTTGCTTAAATTAGCAGCAAAATACTAGTCTTGCTACTCTAGAACTAACTCTTAAACTAGAGACCTTAAGGAGCAACAACGCAATTAATTGCAGAGTTATTAACAGTTAAATAGTAGTGCGCTTGCTAAAAAGAGCTAATCTGTTACTTGGAAGTAAGGAGCCTCTTTTAAATAAGCCTAATAGGTTATTACTAGTCTAACAGTCTGTGCCTAAAGACTCTAACGCGCCAGCTTGTTAAGATAGAACACCTGCTTAAGTAAGCAGGATAGCAGGGCGTGAATTATCTCGCAGGTTAAGATCTTAGGCCTTCAATAGCAAAAGAAGTAGGTAATTATAAGCTAAACTTCTGCTTATAAAACGTAGTGCGCAGATTGCAGGCAAAAGTCTAAATTAGCCTATAAACTGTTATTTTCTACTGCGCAAGCTAGGTAGCAGGCGTAAGCATAAAGACGCAACCTAAGATTCTAACAATTAATAAAAAATTAGAAGCACAGGTAGTGTTAATGCATTCATTGCAGATTATAAAATTTTATGATAGAGCAACTTTTGTATTACCTACCTGCTAAGTTTTAACGCAACTTAAGAAGGCTAAGCAAGCTACAAAACTCTTAGTTTTGTAGATATAGCAGCTTTGCTTACTAAGTATTTATTTGTTAAGGTGTCAAAGGTGGTGGTTGTTGTTGTAGTCAAAATGGGGTTCTAAAAAAGTGAAAAGCAGCTACCCTCTACTAATTTATCGCAAAAGTCAAAAAAAGATTATGTGTAGTTAACGAGATTCGAACGGTGGGTGGATGAGTTCTAGGAGGAAAGCCTAGACTACCAAGCGATAATCAGGGTTGAAAAATTTGCTAAAATACTAAAAAACAACACTTGTTAAAACGTGTCTAACAGCGATTGCTAGCCTATAGCTAACAACAGAATTACAGTAAGATTACAATAAGATTGCAACATAATATGATAGAGGAGGGAAAGGACACGTACGTACTGCAGCAGGAGCCTGTAATACTTTATTAAGCTGCTACTTCTTACCTACTACTTCTTACCTCTTAAACAGCACTGTATAAAAATAATTTGTATATAATATACTATACTACAATATAGCATACAACCTCTACAGCAAGTATCTTCTTATTCTAGGCTCTCTTTTAAAAAAACATTCTTTGCTACTGTCTACCTAGTACCTAATTTAGTCTAACTTAAACTACTTATATAGACACCTAAATTTATTAAGTATCTTAAAACTTAACTACCTAGCTAGACTTCTAAGTTTTTAAAAATCTTAAATAAGTCTCTTATCTATCATATCTCTATAAATTAAAAGATTATTAAGCTCTAATTTAGCTAGTTATAGAAGAAATACATAATCTTTAGGGTATTTACTAATACTAGCGCAGTACTTAAGATCTATTACTTTAGTATTTTCCTCTTCCTATTTATTGTGCAAGAGCTAAGTATAGAGACTAGAATTTAGCTTAAACAGCTATTGCAAGACGTTAACTTAGTAATAAAGAAGAAAGAGGTAAGAAAAAAAGAGTAGGCTTTCTATTATTGTGTTTATAAGTTAGTAAGCAAAGCAATAATAGTGTTACTACTTTACTTTATTTAAAAACGCCTAGCAGTAAAGTAAGAAGAATAGGCGGGATAAAGCGCGTTAAGTTAAAAAGTAATTCGCGTCTTTATCTTGCTTTTCTTTGTTTCTGTCTAAACATGCAACACACTAAGTGCGTGCTAGTAATGCTAAACAAGGGGGCATAAGCCCTAATACCTGTTGTTAGTAATAAATCTTTTTTTTACTAAAAAGGTGTCTACAAAATGTGTGGTCACATCAAAACGTTGTCTCAAAAGGCCGAAGCCAGCTTACTAAGTATAAGCTAAGTAGAAATCCTTAACTGCATTGCGACAATCTACCTAAACTGCCAAGATTATAAAAGTAATTGCTCTAGTATTTTATAAAGGCCTTATTTGAAAATACCTGTAGAAAAGAGATTAATTAGTTAAGTTACAATAAGACTTAAACTATAATATTAAAAGAAGAAGCAAATAATTGCATAATAAATTGCCTTACTGGAGGAGCCCTGCCTATTTTTTCATGAAGATAGAAAGATTCTAGTTTTGTTTTATATAGATGATATCCTACTGCTCTTCACAAAAGATTATAAGCAAAGGGCAATAGATTATTAGTTAAAGATTATAGACAAGTACAAGATACAGAAACAAAAATTAGTTAAATAGTTTCTTAGTATTAAAGTAGTTAGAGATTGCAAGAAGCAAATGATTACGCTTGTATATAATACGTATATTAACAAGATTGCAAAAAGTTTGAACAAAAAAATAGTAGCTTTTCTAAGACTCTACTGCTGTTAAAGAAGCTAATTAAGTATACTAGCAAAGCAACTAAGCAAGAGATCAAGGCCTAGTAAGAAAGAGTTAAATTAGTGCTGTATACAGCTATAATGCTGTGTCTAAATGTTGCTTACTTAATCGTAAAGCTCTGACACTTCTTTATAAACTCTAGTAATTAGTATATACAAGCTGTTAATAGCTTCGGCCTTTTGAGACAACCTTTTGATGTAACCACACATTTTGTAGACACTATTTTGGTAAAAAAGATTTATTGCTAACAACAGGTATCCGGGCTCATGCCCTCTTGTTCAGCATTGCCGGCACGCAATTAGTGTGTCGCTCCAGCATGTTCGGACGGAAACGAAGATACGCGATATCCCTCCAACTAACCCTCTTAACTAATAACCATTTACTAATAACTATTTACTGCTGACCGCAACTTCTATTGTCTCTGTCGCTATTCTAGCGGTGTTGCAGTTGCGGCGTTTCTAGCATGCGCCTATACTTAGATGTAAACATACAACAACAGCGTCACTATCTAAGCACAGCTCTCTTATCCCTAGAGGCGACTTACAAAATCCTCCTGCTCGTTAGTTTATCCTAGCTACTTAATAGCTGTTTTAACACGCTCTTGCTCCTTATAGAGCTACTGCAAGGTCTCTCTACTAAAGTTGTATTTACGCAGGAGGAGATTAGTAAGATAACACATTATTACTGGACCTAGACTATTAACATGCGCAACGTATTAAATAAACTCGCCGCTAAATAAGCCTTTTACAACCTCTATTATAACCTTAACATCTATAATACTAGACGCATTAATAAGTTGTTAATAAATAACAGAATTCAACCTCTGCGTCTACCTAATTACTATAAGAGCTACCGCCGACAGCTCCTCTTTAACTAACTAGGGAGGCTGCTTAACAAAGGTGAACGCAGGCTTTATAATCTACTACTATAGCTTCTTATATAGTAACCTAGTAAGGTCTAACTTTACTTAATATGAGCTATTAGTCTTTGTGTTGAACAGGGAGAAGAATAGTCTAAGTATTATATTGTTTGTATGCAGTACTGTGTAGTGTAGGAAATCCTAAAGGTAAGAAGCAGCAGGCAGGGAGCTTTTATAAAGTATTACAGGCTCCTGCTGCAGTAACGTACGTGTCCTTACCCTCCTCCACCTCCACCTCCTCCACCTCTACCTCCTCTACCTCCATCGCAATCTTGTTGCTAGCTATAAGCTAGCAATCGCCGTTGAACACGTTTCAATTAGTATTGTTTTTAGTACCTTTAGCAAATTTTTTAACCCTAATTTTGCTTAGTAGTCTAAGCTTTTCTGCTCTAAGCGCTTAGCGCGTAAACCTTATCTACTTACCGTTTAAATTTCGTCAACTACACATAATCTTTTTTTGACTTTTGCGACTAATTAGTAGAGGACAGCTGCTTTTCACTTTTTTAGAAAACCTATTTTGACTACAACAACAACCACCACCTTTAATACCTTAAAAATAAATACAAGCTGTTAAACTGGTAATTATGTACCTCTATTAGACAAGATAGGACGCAATCTAGTACAGGAATGACAATAGCTTAGACCTAATAATTGCAGGCAACGCTTTTTTGCAAATAATTGGGAAACTTGTTATTTATTCTATCAATATATAGCTATCTTATGTAGTAGTTTAATATTTTAGAAGGCAGCTCGGCAGACTACAGTTACTACATTAACAACTAAGACCAAACTGCTTGCCCTTAAGCACCCTACTAAGGAGGCTATAGCTCTTGAGCGCTTCTTTTACAAGCTGTTTCTTAATTTAGAAAACGTCTAGACAGTCTAGTATAATTACTAACAAACAATTAGGCTTGTAGTTAGAAAGAATAAGCAGATTAGCACTTAATTAAGGCATGTAGATATATAAAACATGTAGCTAAGGCAAGAATATACTAAAAGATTATTCTAGGTTGAATACCTAAAGACAGCAATTATGCTAGCTAATAGACTAACTATGTTGCTTACCTAACAACAGTTTAAGAAGTTTAAGCAGTTGCTTAACCTTAAGCAAGTTAAGCACTTAAAGAAAAGCAACAAAAACACAACAACACCAACGTCGAATTTTCTAGAAATTGATTAGAAACAACCGGATCCCAAGGAAACAACTCTAAGAAATTAATTGTGATACTTTTTAGGTCCTGCAGCGAGGGCGTTAGTGCGCTAGAGAGAGTGAAAGGGTCACCTGCCCCCTCCTTTTTAGAGGAAAAACTTGCGTTTTCCCTTAAAAGCTTAGACTACATGCTGAGGCATCTTAAGCTAATTAAGATTAAAAAGCTTATTAAAGCCTAACTAAACTAAGAAATTACAACAACTTTAAAAAGTAATAAAAAACAACTTGCTTCTAAGGACCTAGGAAGATTAAACAAAAGACGAATAAAGATAGAAGAAGATAATATAACAACGCCTCGCTAAGAAAGGCAAAATCTAGAAGAACTACAAAGGCCTACACACGTTTAAACTAGAAGCAATTTTTCTTCTTTTATTAGACTTATTTCTTAATACCTTATTAAAAATATAACACTAAAAGCTACTTTTGTAGAAGAAGCACTTAAAATAGCTAGGAACCTAGTAATCTAAGTAGCTAATTTAGCTAAAAATTACCCTACTAAGCAAATAAGCTTTTAATACCTTTTGGAAGTCTTTAGAGACTATACAGAAAAAAAGAGAGTAAATAAAAAAAATCCAGCTATTTTAGCTAATTAGACATTAAGCCTGTTAAACGTCTTAAGGGAGTTAAGATAGAAAATTAGATGTATTAAGAAACTTACCAACACACTTATCTAGAATATACTTATTTAGAACACGCCTATCTAAAACACGACTTACAATACTGCAGCTACTTTTGCTACTATAGCAGGCAACAACAAAGATTAACTATATATAAATAGCTAAAAGATATAAAAACTAAAGGCTACTAACTTAAAAGACTACTAGCTAGTACTAGTTAGCAAGACCCTAGCTGCATTTAAAGCCTTTAAACTTAGAAATGCCTTTAATAATGCCTTTATAACAAAAGGAGGTATATAATTACTTATCGTTGCCTTAATTACAACATCCTCTAAGTCAAATAAAAAAGTTATAACTACACTAGCTTTTAAAGCAAAACACCTCTGAGAGAACTAGGCTATATAGCAAGATATTACAACCTTTAAGGCTACCTAACTTATTATGCTTTAGTTTAAGGTTAATATCTACAAGCTTCCTACAGACTATAGCCTAGAAGTAGTAAAAGAAGAAATTAAAACCTTTAATAGAGGCTTAAAAGTTATTAGTATTGTCTTTTAGCTAACGCCTAAAAATAAAAGAGAAAACTAGAACTTTAGTTTAGCATGCGTGGTATTTACAATAGAGAAGGAAGCCTAAAAGGCTATTAGAGAGAAGCTCTATATCCTATGGCAAAGCCTTAGAGCAGAGAAACTATAAGTTATTAATACCTTAAAATAATGCACTAAATACTAAGGATTTAGCTACTTAGAGGGTAGGTGCTTAAAAGTAGCCTGCTAAATTTGCAGCAAAACACATTATACTAGCTAACATAAGTACAAATCTTATACTAGTAAAAAGAAACTCTACATTTACACTACATTTAGGTATATTAACTACAATAAACTTTATATAGTAAACAGCTAAGAATGCGAAATCCTAGAAGCTAGGACAGCTTAGACTAATTACACTAATTAGTATAATTAAAGTCTTATAAATAAATGTTAATAAGAGTAGCCTTACTGTAGAAAGCGTAATTAACCTAGCTATTACAGTAAACACTAAGATTATTACAATACAAGAGCCTTAGTTAGTAAGAGGTCTATATAAGGACACTAGGTTAATTGCCTATCTAGATTTTACGTAAATACTACTAACTGATTAAGGCCTATAACTTAGAACTCTATTTCATATTTAAAAGGATTGAGAAGTAGAAGTTAATACTTATATTATTAATAAAAACAACTTTCGAGCGATTTTAATACAACTTAACATAAGAAAGATCTACGTCTATAACATTTATAACAAAAAAAAGCCTAAGATAAGAGCAAAATATAGCAATAATCTAAAGACGCCTTCTAGGAGAGTCTATAGAATTATGTTTAATTATCTTAAGGGATTTTAATTGCTACTACCCTAGATAGAGCCTACAGGAGTGTAACCTGACTAACAAGCAGAGGGTCTAGTAAAGTAAGTTAATAACTAAAGCTTATCTCTATTAAATACTATAGGAGTTAGCACTTTCTTTAGAGCTTATATGCAAAAAAAGAGCGTACTTAACCTTACTTTTTTAACAAAAAATATAGCTTCTAGTATTCTAAACTAGCAAGTTATCCCTAAAGTTAGATTAGACTACTACGCTATCCTATTTAGTATTATTAGCTAAGTGCAGCTACCTAGCTAGCTAAAAAAGTACAACACAAAAAAAGCAAATTAGCACCTTTTTAACACTACCTTACAAGAGGAGATATCTTAAGTAAAGCTAGAGGACTAATTACTAGCTCTACTACACGCCTTAAACTACTTTTTAAGACAACTCCTTTTAGGCCCTAAACACTTAGAAGAGAAACTAGATAAAATAGTAGAGGACTTTACAACAGTAATTTAATAAGCACTTAAGAGATTTACTCCTCTTATAAACTAGAAACTAAAACTAAAGTCTTAGTAGACTAACGATTTAGATCTCCATAAGGCTATCTTAAATAGGACCTTTTAAGATTACAGGCGAGTAGCAAGAAGAGGAAATAACACGCTATACTTATAAAAAAGAGATTACCTACTAGCTAAAAATAAGTACCTTACAGCTATTAAGAAAGCTAAACTTAACTATTAAGAATAGTTCCTCTAAAACAAATCGCCTAAACAGATATTTAAAGCAATAGCCTATACAAAAAATAACCTCTTAACAAGAATCCTTGCTATTAGAAGTAAAGAACCCTTTAGAGAGAAGTGCTAAACCTTTAGAGAGGAGCTATTTCTACTACCTCTTTCTATACTATCTCTATTACTTAATAACTATAAAGGAAACTACAAATAGGAGTAGTTAATTCTATCTAAAGAGAAGCTCTACACTGCTTGTTAGAAAATAAAAGCTACCTTACTAGGCCTAGATAGAATAAGCTAAGAAGTTATCGTCAAGGCATATAAATACTAACTAGGCATCTTCTTTAAGGTTTACTTAGCCCTGTTTAACCTAGGATACTAACTAAGGTGCTAGTAAAAAGCAAAAGAGATTATCCTTTAAAAACTAAACAAACTAGACTACTTAATCTTAAAAGCATATAGAGTTATCTCCCACTTATACTACCTAGAGTGGCTTCGGCCTTTTGAGACAACCTTTTGATGTGACCACACATTTTGTAGACATCTTTTTGGTAAAAAAAAAGATTTATTGCTAACAACAGGTATCAGGGCTCATGCCCCCTTGTTCGACATTGCCGGCACGCAATTGGTGTGTCGCATGTTCGGACGGAAACGAAGAAAAGCAAGACAAAGACGCGAATCGCCTCGTATGCGAATCGTTCGTATGCGGTGCTGTTCGAAAGGTGAGAAGCAGTAGGTGAGAAGCAGCAGCTTCAGCTTCATAAAGTATTGCAGGCTCCCGCTGCGGTACGTACGTGTCCTTTCCCTCCTCCATCGCATTATGTTGCAATCCTATTGCAATCCTACTGTAATCCTGTTGTCAGCCATAGGCTGGCAATCGCCGTTGGACACGTTTCAACTAGTGTCGTTTTTTAGTACCTTAGCAAATTTTTTAACCCTAATTATTGCTCAGTAGTCTAAGCTTTCCTCCTAGAACTTATCCAACCACCGTTCGAATCTCGTTAACTACACACAATCTTTTTTTTTGACTTTTGCGACTAATTAGTAGAGGGTAGCTGCTTTTCACTTTTTTGGAACCCCATTTTGACTACAACAACAACCACCACCTTTGACACCTTAAAAAATAAATACTACCTAGAGAAGGTACTAGAAAGGCTCTACTTAAAAAGATTAAGTATCTTAGCAGAAACAACTAGCCTGTTACACCCTACACAAATAGGAGGCAGGCTTAAGAAATTAGCTATTAACGCTACACTCTTCTGCTACAACAATATTTCATAATAGAGAAAGAAAAATAAAGTTACCTTAACAGCCTTTTTAGACATTGGAGGCGCTTTTAACTATTTATCTAAGAACAAGCTTCTAGAAAACATAAGCAACTAATAGCTACCTACCTACCTCTTAGTATAGACAAACTCCTTCCTTACAGAGAGGCTCTTAGAGCTATTTTTTAATAGGCAAATAGAAGACTTATAGAAGGTTAATACTAGTACACCTTAAGGAAGCCTAGCCTTGCTTATTCTATTTCTAATTTACATGAAACTGCTATTCTAGTTAATCACATTAAATTGTACCATATAATCTTTATTCTATATGGACAACCTTTAGATCTTAATATTAACAACATATATTAGGAAAAACATTAAACTACTTAAAAAGGGATCAGCAAACCTCTTTATATAAGTAAAGAAGTTAGCTATTAAGTTTAATAGCTTAAAAATAGAATTAGCAAATGAGACAAGATCTAAGAAAAATATAAATAGATTTCTTACGCTACCTACCTAAGAGACCTTCTAGCTAAAAGGACTAGTTAGATAGCTAGGTATCTTCTTTAACAACACTCTTAAATTTAGAGAACACTGCTACATAAAGATATAATAAGCAAACTAAGCCTTTTTCCGCCTAAGTAGGCTAGCTAATATTAACAAAGGCCTCTTACTAAGATTAATAAGGCAATTATACTTAGCGTGCATTACTAGTATAGCTAACTATAGATGTTAGCTATTCTAGAAAGGCTAACAACACGTCTTTAATAGTAAGCAAAAACTATAAAACTAGGCCTTTAGAAAGATCTTAAGAACTTTTGGATCCTTCCTTACAATGGCTAGTAAGGTAGAAGCTACTCCATTTCTACTAAGAGTTAGGCTAGACAACACAATAAGAAGATACGCCTTTAGATCTACTTTACTAGATCTTAATCACCCTCTAAAAGCTGCTATTAACAACAATAGAGGAGAACAACTTAATTAAATTTAAGAATCTAGTACTTTAGCCCTCTTAGACAATATAGAAGAAATACAACACTAAGCATTTACACTATGTAAGGGTGCGTTGGGTTGACCAAAGATGCAAGGTAAACAGTGAATGAATTAGATACAGAACTATAGAGAGACTACGTGGGTTTTTATATCTAATCTGGATAGTTAGGACTAACTAAGGTTAGGACTAACTAAGGTTATTGGAGGTCGCCGGGTCAGCTAACAGTTAGCGTAACTAGTGCGGCCGATAGTTAGCAGCTAGTGCTGAGGTGCTAATGCTAAGGTAAGAAAAGCTAACGAAGGCCATAGGCTAAGTACTAGAGGACATTAAGGCTTTAGCCCTTTATAATACCCCCCTCCCAAAAAAAATAGTAGGAGTAGTAATCTTG
This sequence comes from Alternaria sp. 'sect. Undifilum', assembly GCA_024321975.1. NCBI lineage: Eukaryota > Fungi > Ascomycota > Dothideomycetes > Pleosporales > Pleosporaceae > Alternaria > Alternaria sp. 'sect. Undifilum'. The sequence goes on from JAJJZI010000005.1 coordinate 6,407,964, forward strand.
TTACTTAGAGTTCTACTCTTCTAGGGCTTCCGTATCTTTTAGATTAATAGCTAGTTCCTAGGTTAGATCTAGATATCCTAACTATTTAACTAAGTACTGCTTTTTTCTTCCTTTTCCTCTTTCCTCTAATAGGGTCTCTACTAGGTATTCTTCTCTATCCTCTGTCTTAATTAGTAGAGGTTTATTGTCGTCTATTAGCTGGCTTAGTAGAGGGTCTAAGGACGATAGTTTAAGGTTATTAATATTAAATACTAAGTAAATCTAGCTAAGAGTACTTAATTTAACTGCGTCTAGTCTAATAACCTTAAGTACTGTGTACTTAAGATTTTTCTAGTTAAGTTTTCTGCTAGGCCTTTTCGTTTTGTAGTAGTTGCCTAGTTTTAACTATACCCTATCGCCTATTTTAAGCTAAGTTAATTAGTACTTTTCCTTATTTGCCTACTTTTCTTGTTCTTATTAACTTTCTTTTATTGTAGCTTATGTAAGCTTAATACTTTGTTATAGTTTATTAATAATATTTTCTACTTTTTAATAGTCCTCTTGTATTCTCCTTAGAAGTTGTAATTGAGGGCCGTGCTTAATTGCAATTTGTAAAAGATCTACCTTATAGCCGTGTTGTAGGAAGAAAGGAGATATCTTAGTAGACTAAGCTTGCCTTGCTATAACTGCAATCTTAGCTATCCCTAACTTACTTTCCTAAATTGTTTAATCCTAATTACAGAAGGCTTATAAATAAGCCTATACTATAGAGTTTATTCTTTCTGTAGACCTATTAGTTTTAGGATAGTATCTTGAAGATAAGTTTTACTTTATTTCTAATAACTTATAAAGCTTAATCTTAAAATGGTTAACAAACTGTATACCTCTATCTAAAGTAATATAGTTTAGTAACTAATAGTAAGCTACAACAGAATGAATAAATACTTTAGTAACACTTTCTATAGTAATATCTTTAAAGCCTATTAGGACAACGTCCTTACTAAGCCTATTTATAACTACTATAAGGTTTGTACAGCTTTTGCTTTCTAGTAACCTTATAATTAAATCTATAGAAATTTCTTTCTATATTTGCTTAGGTTTAGGTAAGGGTTTTAGTAAGCCTTGTACGCTGTCTCTCTAGGGTTTTGTTCTTCTACACACTAAGCAGTTCCTTATATACCTTCTAATACTTTTGCTAACAGAGGGCTAAAAGTATTCTCTTGCAATAGCTTAATAGGTAATATTCCTTCCTAGATAGCCTAAAGCTCTAGAACTGTAGATTTTATAGATAATTCTAGTTCTTAGAGGTTTATTATTAGGTACCTATTTTTAATCTTAGTATAGAAGGTTTCTAGAATTATCTAGTCAGCATTTAGAAATAGAAAGTTTAAGATCTAAAGCTGTAGGAAATCGTTGTTTACTATCCCTTACAGCTTTCTAGGCTATTTAGTAGGTTTTATCCTCTTTTTCAGCTTTATCCTATAGATCTTCTAGATCTAATTGCTCCTAGGGTAATTCTAGTACTGCTGCTAGATAGCTGTTACAGCTAAAGGTTCTAAGCACCTCTTCTTTGTCTTGTTCTTTGTTAGTAGCTGCAGTTGTAAGTTTGAATACTTGTAGAAATCTCCTAGAAATCCTAGTATCCTAGTTGTTTGCTAGCATATCTTGTTGTCTTCTAGATAAGGTATTAGCCCTAGAGTTATTAACTCTAGGCCTGTAAGATATTTCTATGTTAGGAAACTTTCCTAGAAATTAAGCCTACCTTATTTGTCTCTTGCTAAGCTGTCTAGGCCTGCTAAAATATTTAAGGTTTTTATAGTCTGTAATAACTATAAACTTCTTTAAAGATTGTAGCATAGCGTCCTACTTAGATAAGCAGGAGATAACTGCTAGTAATTCCTTATTGTGTATCTCGTAATTGCTTTGCGTGCTAGTTATCTTTTTTAAATAATAAGCTACTAGGCGTAGGCTTCCTTTATTGTTGTATTGTAAGAGGACTCCTGCTACTACATATCTAGAAGAGTCTATTTCTAGGATTGTTTCTCTGTTAGGATCCTATTAAGCTAGTACTAGCTTAGTAATAAATAACTCCTTAAGCTTATTAAAAGCCTTTTGCTTAGTTTTTCCATATTAAAAGGAGATATTACTAGTAAGCCTTAAAAGAGGAGCTACTATCTCTAAGTAGTTCTTAATAAATTGTTAATACAAGTTTGCAAAACTAAGAAAACTGCGTACTCTTTTAACGTTTATAGGCACCTGCTAATTTCTAATTGCTTTTACTTTCTTAAGGTCTATTCAAAGTCCTTTTCTAGCCTTATTAATAAATCTAAGGTATTTTATACTCTATACGTTAAATTTGCATTTCTAGATATCTAAAGGTAATCTAGCCTTGCCTATAGCTTCTAAAACATTATTTGTATTATGTTAGTATTCTTTAAGCGTGCTATTAGTGTAAATTAATACGTCGTCTAGGTAGGCTAAGCAAAAATCGTTAATATACTTGCAGAGGGTCTAATTAATATAGCGTTAAAAAGTACTAAGAGCGTTTGCTATACTAAATAGAGTAACTAGCTACTTATATAACCTAAATCTAGTGTAAAAAGTTATTTTCTACTTGTCTCTTACATTAATCTTAATCTTGTAGAAAGCTATAGAAACGTTAATCTTTGTAAACTATTTAGCCTTTATAATATTATTCAAGGTTTCCTAAAATAAAAGTAAAGGATAACAATCATTCTTTGTAATAGCGTTTAGGGCTTAGTAATTAATGTAGAAACGTAATCCTCCTCTAGGTTTCTTAGCAAAAAGGACAGGGGAGGAGGCAGGAGAGCTACTAGCTCTAATCTATCCTTTATTAAGTAGAGAAATAAGCTCTTTTTGTAATACTAGGAGTTCTAGGCAGCTTATACTGTATAGAGGTCCCTAGGGAGCCTCTTTTTCTTTGCCTTTATTGTCTTTCTCTAGTTTAATTTAGTAATTTACTTTAGATCTGCGTAAAAGAGGTAGTATAGAAGCAGTTTTTAGATTAAAAATCTAAGCTAGATGTTAATAAGCCTTAGGGATTAAAGGTAAGACCTCTACTTTCTTCTTAGGAGCTAGACCTTTTTTAATATCCTTAAGAGAAGCAGCGAAAGTCTGAATATACTTATCCTTTTTCGCCCGCCTAATATAGGAGTAATAAGCTATTGCGCTTATTTGTTTCAATCTCTAGTCTCCTTTAATAAGGCAATCTTTAGTGCTAAATAACTTAATCCTTTAGCTAGAAGAATAGATGTAAATTGTTTTTCTAGAAGGAGCAATAGTAACCTCTCTTCTATTTATCTAGGCCTGTCTAAGTATCAAATTATAACTAGGTTGTGTAGGGGCTACAGAACTCTAAATAGTATTCTTATAGCCTTTAATATTAATGTCTAACCTAGTAACTTTCTTAATAGTTGTAGGTTTATCTGGAACTCCTTCTAATCTCCTAGGAGAAATAGAATAACACTGTAAGTTAGCGTTATTTATAAGTTAAGGGCTAAAAAGCAAGTATACAAGGTTTCCTATATTTATTAAAGTAGAGGCAAAAGTGTAACAATTTACTAGCGCCTCTAAAGTAATTCTATTGCAGCTTATGTTCTTTTTAAAGTTTGCCTACTCCTTAACTAAATTATTCTAACTTATTAGAGGCTCCTGCTAGTGACTTTAAATAGGAGCTACTCTTTTTTTAAATCTAAGTCCTTATTTCAGCTTCCCTTGCTAAGCTTATTATCTTTTTTTTCTTAGAGTTAGAGGACTTAACTACAGTCTTTTTCTCTTTTATAGAGGATCTCTTATTCTCTATATAATATGCAGACAGATAGTGTACGGGTGTTGGAGTGTATGAAGACATACTACTACGAGGGCATGAGATCACTAGTGGTCAGGTCATGCGAGAACGAGGGTGGTAAGATAAAGATCTTATTATAGGTTGTATCTAGAAGAGAAGTACAGGAGTTGAGTTGTAAGGTGGAGGATCTATCATCCCGCTCGTTTTGATCTCCGAAACAAGCTATATACCTTTAGATCAGGTGGTCGTGCACTAACCTAGTAAGCAGCAGGGTATCACCCTGTGCACTAGCACATACCTCCCCTTCCTGCGAGCTTAGCCCTATCAAGTAACCTACTTAGCAAAAAAAAACAGCAAAGCAAAGGAAATAAACCAAAGAAAATAAAAGAAATATAAGTTAATTACCTTATATCTACCCTAGACACCTTCCCTTACTTCTTTAAACGTTCACTCTAGCGAGGTTCTTAAGTAGTAGTTGTAGCACGTAGTCTTAGCGCAGGTGCAGTAGTAGGAGCAGGGACAGGAGTAGTAGGCGCTTAAGATTCTAATATTAATTAAAGGCAACTATAACAAGGCTGCCTTATTAGAGTTGTTAGCACTAAGACATTATCTAAGATAACAGTACCTAATTAAGAACAAACACTAAAAAGGTGTTATATAAAGGAAAGTATTGCAGAATCTTCGCTCTTTTAGAAAACTTAGCGCTTATTAGCCTCTAGGCTAAGCTCCTCTTAGAGGCGTTATAGAGAATTAGCTTAAAAGAAATTAGCATTTTATTTATCCTAGTCTTTTGTTATGTAAGGAGGGTTCTGTTTAAAGTTAGTAAAGTATAAAAAGCGTCCTTCTCTAACTCTTGCACTATAAGCTATAAGTTTTATGAAGTATTGCAGGCTCTCGCTGCGGTAACGTACGTGTCCTTACCCTCCTCCACCTCCACCTCCTCCACCTCCATCGCAATCTTGTTGCCAGCCATAGGCTGGCAATCGCCGTTGAACACGTTTCAATTGGTGTCGTTTTTTGGTACCTTCAGCAAATTTTTTGACCCTGATTTCGCTCGGTGGTCTGAGCTTTTCTGCTCCGAGCGCTTAGCGCGTGGACCTCATCCACTCACCGTTCGAATTTCGTCGACTACACACAATCTTTTTATGACTTTTGCGACTGATTAGTAGAGGGCAGCTGCTTTTCACTTTTTTGGAAAACCCATTTTGACTACAACAACAACCACCACCTTTGATACCCTAAAAAATAAATAAGCTATAAGTTAATAATTTGTTGCAGTATATAGTTGCAGTATTCTTTAATATAATTGTTAATCTACTTCTTGTCCGCGTTCTATAGCATGTTTTTTAGCTTCTTTTAGACAAGAAGATTGTCCTACTTAGCCTATCTAATAAAGCCTTCTAGATCTAGGACTTATATTTAATATAAATATTAGCAGGGAATAGCTAATTAATTTCTTTAAACTTATTATGATAGCTTAAAAAAGTATAAGAAGTAGTAGTAAATTTATAATAAGCCTTGTAAATTTCCTTATAGGTTCCTATAGTAGGCACCTCTATTACTCTATTACAGACTATAATAAACTAAGGGAGGATAGTACAGCAGTTATAAGTAGTTAAGCTAGTAGATCTATAAGATAGTAGAGGTAATAAAATTTAAACTTGCCCTTTCTTGTAGATTTCTTTTGCTTAGTAAGTATTAGGAGCTAGTTTCTATATGTTCTTTAGCTAGTCTGTCTTGTCTTCCTATCTTTTAAAAAGACTATTTAATAATTTAAAACCTACGTCTTTGCGCTACCTTAAGTACTCTAGCACATAGTTAAAAAAGCCTAAGAGTATCTTTATGTAGTTATTTTTATTCTTATTATTAAATAATACAGTGCCTTAGATTATATATATGCTAAGGCCTTTAGTTATTACTTGCTTAAAGTTAAGGTTAATATGATTAAAGTAAGGTTAATTACTCTTCTTAGCGTATTTAGCGTAGTAGAGATAAGAAATTAAAGTATATTTCTTCTAGAGCATAGCATATTGTAACTAGTATTCTAGGTTAGTACGTACAGCTTATTAGATAAGCAAGTAGTATATATTGCGTAGCTATTTAAGATTTAGCTTCCTATCTATATATTATAGATAAAAGCATTACATCTTAAAGGTTTTAAAAATAATATCCTTAACTTAACTGTCCTTAAACAGCTAAGTATAGGCGTTAGTAACAATACTTCTAGTATATTAGAACTCCTTAGCTTATAGTTAAAACTTTTAGTATTAATAGCCTTGTCCTAAGTAGAGAGGGGATAGAGATTAAGTTTAAAAGGTTAATAGTAGTAACTTAGCAGGTCTTTATCCTGCTTAGCTAGATAATACTTGCTAGTAAAAAGCTTTAAAATAACAAGGTTTAATTAGAATTCTTGCTAGCAGCTCTATTCTACATATAGTAAGAGTAGACACTTGTTAAGTATATTAGACAGCATAGCCCTCTTAAACAAACCTATAACGCTTACAGTAGTACGCTTATAAATAAAGTATACCTACTTATACAACAAGTTATTAGAGCTAGGCTATTATTAAATATTAACTTTACAGTACTACTCCTTAATAACCTTAATATAGTTAGAATTAGTAATTGGTTTCTTTGTGTAGGCTCGCTTAAGTAGCTTAAAGAAAGCTAAGGTAGAATTCTTGCAATAACACCCTGCTTAAAAAATCTCCTATTCTTAATTTAGGGTATCTAGCTCCTTATCTATATAGAAAGCGTTATTAAGGTTAGTATCTAATTAAGTAGCTGCCTATTAATAGGCTAGTGTTGCTTTTAGAGCATAAGAGCTTAGTAAAAGTAGTAGTATAGGGACTTGTTAGCTACTAGCCTTAGTCCTAACTTGTTCTACCTAGATGTTAGCAGTGTTACGCCTCTATTATACTATAGTTATTTTGTTTTAAAACTTATGCAACTTAATTGCTAAGTATTAGTTAGGTTTTCAACTAGCTAATATTTCTGTAAATTACCTTAAATTCTTAGTTATAACTAATAGACTATAAGTTTCTAGAGAGTAAGTCTTAGATATTATAAGATCTTTATAGCAATTAATAGCTTAAGCCTTATTTAGGGTCTTTTATAGCTCTACAGTTATAAAGATAACTATACTATATATTAGATGCGTCTTTACACTAAGCAGCCTATATTTATTACTTAAAACGTTTCGTGTAAAGTAGACTAAGCTAGTTTTAGGGTCTTTAGCTTTAGCTATAAATTAAAAAACCTTTTGTTAGAACGCATAGAGAGAATTAGGCTTACTTTACTTATTCTTTACTTTAGTATTAGGCTGTAGCTTCTGTAGGTTAAACTTAATATCTTTTTTCTAGACTTGCGGCTTAGCGCAAATATTATAAAGCTCCTTTACCTCTTACTTATTAATTTCTAGATAAGGTGCTTACTTGTAAAAGTTGTTCTAATTAATAAAAGCATAGATATCCTTATATAGCAGTTTTACTATTACCTAGTTAGCTGTTAATATATATTATTCTTTACTTTAGTTTTTAGATTTAATGCGGTACGCTGCTGTAGTATTAAGGAACTAAGTAGTATCTTTAAGATCTATACGCCTTAATACAAAGGCTATATTAGTTAATTCTTAGTAACTCAGTAGCGTACAAAGTATGTAGATACTACCACATTCTTAAATAAATTTTAGAGCTAGCTTCTTTATAGTTGTAATAGCTCTACCTAGTTCTTTAGCCCTCTTGTCTTACGTTAAGGATACTGCACTAATAATAAGATAGTGTTTCTAGAAACCTTTAATACTACTATATTTGTCTAGAAGTCTAGAGAGCTAAGCATAAAGGTTACCTACTCCTAGGACAACCTTAAGAATTAAGTTAAATTAGTAGGAGGCGTTGTTAAACTAACAATCTATAATAATAAGTTATTGTCTTAGAGCGTTTAAAAGGATCTTGTCTACTAAAGTCTAGATATTAATAACTTTAATGTTATTACTAAGCTTTGTAAGCTCTAGTACTTTATCTTAATACTCTACAACCTTAGGAATTTAGTCTGCAATATAGTCTTTCTTCTTAGCAATAACTCTAAGGTTATTAAAAACTCTTAATAGTCCTAGTATTTACAGCAGTTGTAGCTATAGCTTCTTGCCCTAGGCCTTGTCTAACAGCACTAGAAGTATTATTTAAGTAGGTTTGCTAATATATGTTAAATGTTGTCTTTAGCCGCTGCTAGTTTAAGAGGGGGAGAGATATTATTATTATTATTGTCTTAGAAGGTAACTGCTTTAATAAAAGTTAGTAAAGTTCGTGTAGCAGAAAATTAAGATAGTTAGTAAGGTTGTAGTTCTAGTTTATGCGTAGTGGCGGTATCCTGCTAGCTAGCAGGTAGGGGTAAACAGAGTCTAAATTACGCTAAAATAAGCAAGTTTTGCAATTAAAATAGTTATTATACATAGCTGTTGCCTTAAGAGTGCGTATTATTAAGTATAGTATTAGTGTAGCAGTAAGCACCTAGAATTAGTAGGATAGGTAGCTTATACCTAAATTTTACATAGGAAATTAGTAAACAAGTAGCTAAAGGTAAAAGCAGGTATTACTAGCATAGTATCCCCTTCTCTTCTTAAAATTATAGGCCGTCCTATAGCCTATTAGTTATCTAATATATTGCTATCTAAGTTATAGTTTAAGCTTTTAAAGTCTTGTCTATATACACAACGCTCTTCTTCTATAAAACGTTTAGTAATAATAACTTAAAAATAAAGCTTATTACCTATTATAAGAGGTAAATGTAGTTGTAGTTTTGTATGTAGCTTAGGCAAGTCTAGCGAGATAAGAATGTCTACTATAGGGCTAGTTTGTTCTTAATAGTTAGGATCCTATAACTTTATATTTCTTTAATTTTCCTTAATAATATCCTGTACAAGTCTTTATCTAAATAGCTTTAATTGCTTTTTAGGGGTTGTGTAGGGGAAGCGTGTACCATTAAGGTCTTTAAGACAATAGGTTCCTCTATTAGGTCTAGCCTTATAAATATAGTATAAGCCTAACTATCCTGTATCTAGCTTGTAGTCTCGCAATATATTAATTTCCTAAATAGAGTTCTAGAGAAGAACTAAGTCTTTTAGCTTTATATCTTTATGTTGTATTCTCTTAGTGTTATCCTAGTATTCCTTTTTAGCAGCTCTTATCTAGTTAGTATAGGCAACAGCATATATTTTTTTTTAAGGTGTCAAGGGTGGTGGTTGTTGTAGTAGTTAAAATGGGGTTTTAAAAAAGTGAAAAGCAGCTACCCTCTACTAATTAATTGCAAAAGTCAAAAAAAAGATTGTGTGTAGTTAACAAGATTTGAACAGTAGGTAGATAAGTTCTAGGAGGAAAGCTTAGACTACTAAGCAATAATTAGGTTTAAAAAATTTGCTAAGGTACTAAAAAAACGACACTAGTTAAAACGTGTCTAACAGCAATTGCTTGCCTATAGCTAATAACAAGATTACAGTAGGATTGTAATAGAATTACAACATAATATAATAGAGGAGGGAAAGGACACGTACGTACTGCAGCGGGAGCCTATAATACTTTATAAAGCTGCTACTTTTTACCTACTACTTCTTACCTTTTAAATAGCACTGTATACAAATAATTTGCATATAATATACTGTACTACAATATAGCGTGCAACCTCTATAATAAGCATCTCCTTAACCTTAACTCTTATCTAAAGACAGGAAGCTTTCCTGTTGTACACCTAGCCCGTAAACTAGTCTAGCTTAAGCTAATTATGCGGACACCTAAGTTTATTAAGTATCTATAAACTTAGCCTCTTTAGAACTTTATAATTATATCTCTTATAAATAACTCTAGAATCTGCAATATCTCTATATACAAAAAAAATGTTAAGCCTCAACTTAGCTAGTTATATAAGAAATATAAGATCTATAGGGTGTTTGCTAATACTAGTAAAGTACTTAAAATACTCTACTTTAGTATCTCTCTCTTCTTATTAATCGTGCATAAGCTAAGTAAAGAAATAATTAACTAGTTAGGCTAGCTATTGCATAACGTTAAAATAGCGATAGAGAAGAAAGAGGCAGGAAAAGAAGAGTAGGCGTTCTATTGTTGTATATATAGGTTAGAAAGCAAGATAATAATAGTGCTACTTCTTTAATTCGTCTAAGAGTACCTAGAAGTAAAGCCTTAACATAAGTAGGCAGTATAGGCGGAATAGGGCGCGTTAAGTTAAGAGGCGATTCGCGTCTTTGTCTTGCTTTTCTTTATTTCTGTCTAAACATGCTAGAGCGACATACTAATTGCGTGCTAGTAATGCCAAACAAGGGGGCATAAGCCCTAATACCTGTTGTTAGCAATAAATCTTTTTTACTAAAATAGTGTCTACAAAATGTGTAGTCACATCAAAAGGTTGTCTTAAAAGGCTGAAGCCACAGCATTTTTTATAAACTAATCTCTAAGATCTAGCTGTATTGCTTAAATTATAAGTAGCTGTGTACAGTCCTTTACTTCTCTAAATAGAAGTGTTTGCTATATAAGTAGCGTAAGTTTAATAAGAAGTACTAGGTTCTACCTTATAACTAACTAGTACAGCAAGTAACCTGTCTATTCCTGTATGAAGATCCTGTCTGTAAGGAGAACTATTAGCAAGTTCTTAACCTAAGGTTCTAGCAGCTTTGCAAGGGCGTTTATAATAGGCTTATGCCCTCTTTTAATTTTTCTTATAGCTTAAGAGTTGTGTCCTAAAGACTAGACTTAGTTTATCCTGTACATATTTAATAGATATAATACTACCTTAGTAAAATTAGGCCCTCTATTAACTATAAGTTTGCGCGCTGTGCTTTATTAATATATAATATCTTTATATACAAACTCCGCAATTGTCTTTAAATAGTTATTTAATAGGGCTTTTGCTTTAGGCTAGCTACTAATGTAGTCTTTTGTGATAACTAAAAACTTCTTCCTAAAATACTAAGGCATATATACTATATTGATTGCAATAGTCTCCTAAATAGGAAAACTATAGGTGTTAGTAAGCATATTAACTTTCCTCTTAGAAGATTGTAGTTAATAGTCTAAATAGGTTACTAGCTTTTGCTGTACGTGCTTGTACATTCCTTTCTCCTAGTATTGCTAAGTAAGTATAGAGTACACTGTGTTAACTCCTTTGTATTTAATCTAAGTGTGTAGGTTCTATACTGTAGCTATTCTTAGGTTAGTATTATTTACAACTCTCTAGATTGTAATATTCCTAGATGTTTTCCTAAAGAGTATCCTATCTTGTATAAAGAAGTTTAGAGTTTAATTTTTTTATGCTTATACTTCTTGTAGTTCTATATCTCTAGAAGTCTTAAAGTTAACTAAAAATTAAGTGTATTATTCTAACTCTATTAAGAATTCCTAATAGAGTATCCTTGCCTGTCCTGCTAGTATTAGTGCATTTACATTTCTAATTACATAATTAATGAACTCCTTTAAATCCTCCTTAAGTTCTAGAGATAGTTCCTAATTGTTAGGTTTTAAATACCTTAATAGTGCATTTGCAACTACATTCTTCTATCCTAGTATATACTTAATATTAAAGTCCTATAAAAGAATTATTAATATCTACCTGTTTATAACAGATTCTAGATTGTTAGGAGATAAGTAATTTAGTTAAGCAATAAAGGTTGCCGCGTTAGTTTCTTTAGTAAAGTAAACACTATAAAGGTAGGTATAAAACTTCTTAAGAGCCTACAGCACAGCCTTATATTCTAACTTAGTAGAGTGCTATTGTCTCTCTTGCGCTAACTATAGCGTGCTTTTAAACTGCACTAGGTGTTGCTTATTATCCTTCTTAAGTTGTTTAATATATGCTCTCGCACTGTCTTAACTTGCATTAGTTATTAGGAATATCTTATACTTCTTAGTGTTAGTGTAGTTAAGGTTCGCGAGTACAGGTGCGTTGCATATAGCCTATTTTAGCTTATACATTGCTACATCTTATGCATCTCTTTATTTAAAAGGGACATTGTCTTGTAAGAGTGTAAATAGAGGTTTAGCAATTTTAGTAAAGTTTTTTACCTATATATAGTAGTAGACACATATGCCTATAAAGGATTATACCATTCTTTTATTCTTACATAGTAGCTAGTTTCTAATCTTCTTAACTTTCTTCTAGTTAGGATAACGTCCTTGCAGGCTAACTTTATAGCCTACAACCTTAAGCCGTTCTATAAGAAAATAACACTTCTTTCCTAACATAGTGCCTCTAGCTTATTTAATATTAGTTAGTACCCTATCTAGTTGCAAGATATACTTAAGAACATAATATTCAACACCTAGCATTAATTCTTCTCTGCTATAATTAGTTTTTAGCCCTCCACATGTAATGTTGTTGATAAAGAGCATAGTATTAGGCTAGTAGTCTTTTAGAATCTTTATTATTACACGTTGACATGCTACTATAGAGTTAGTAGCACCTATAACTATTATGTATAATTATATGAGCCTAACTAGTGTTTAAAACGCTGTTATGTTTCTGCTTTCTAGATGTAGTGTAATTTAGTTATATCCTAAGAATAAGTTTATTTATTTTTTAAGGTGTCAAGGGTGGTGGTTGTTATTGTAGTCAAAATAGGGTTCCAAAAAAGTGAAAAGCAGCTACCCTTTACTAATTAATTGCAAAAGTCCAAACAAAAAGATTGTGTATAGTTAATAAGATTTAAAGATTGGGTAGAAAAGTTCTAGAAGGAAAGCTTAGACTACTAAGCAATAATTAGGGTTAAAAAATTTGCTAAGGTACTAAAAAACAATACTAGTTAAAACGTGTCCAACAGCAATTGCTTGCCTATAGCTAATAACAAGATTACAGTAGGATTATAATAAGATTACAACATAATACAATAAAGGAGGGAAAGGACATATACATACTGCAACAGGAGCGTAAAATACTTTATAAAGCTGCTACTTCTTACTTACTACTTTTTACTTTTTAAACAGCACTGCATATAAACAATTTGCATATAATATACTGTACTATAATATAGCATGTAACCTCTATAATAAGCATCTCCTTAACCTTAACTTTTATCTAAAGACAGGAAGCTTTCCTGTTGTACACCTAGCCCCTAAACTAGTCTATCTTAAGCCAATTATGCAGACACCTAAGTTTATTAAGTATTTATAAACTTAGCCTCTTTAGGACTTTATAAATATTTCCTTTATAAACAACTCTAGAATCCGCAATATCTCTATATATAAAAAGAATGTTAAGACTTAACTTAGCTAGTTATAGAAGGAATACTAGATCTATAAGGTGTTTACTAATACTAGTAAAGTACTTAAAATACTCTACTTTAGTATCCCTTTCTTCTTATTCATTATGTATAAGCTAAGTAAAGAAACTATTAACTAGTTAGGCTAGCTGTTGCATAACATTAAAATAGCAATAAAGAAGAAAGAGGCAGGAAAAGAGGAGTAGGCGTTCTATCGTCGTATGTATAGGTTAGAAAGCAAGGCAATAACAGTACTGCTTCTTGAATTTATCTAAGAGTACCTAGAAGTAAAGCCTTAACATAAGTAGGCAGTATAGGCAGGATAGAGCGCGTTAAGTTAGGAGGCAATTTGCGTCTTTGTCTTGCTTTTCTTTGTTTCTGTCTAAACATGCTAGAGCGACACACTAATTGCATACTAGCAATACTAAATAAGGGGGTATAAGCCCCAATACCTGTTGTTAGGAATAAATCTTTTTTTTTACTTAAAAGATGTCTACAAAATGTGTAGTTATATTAAAAGGTTGTCTTAAAAGGCTGAAGCAAGAATAAGTTTATAAGTAAGATAATCTTGCATCCTGTAAAGCTCTTAGAAAACTTGTCTGCTGTTAGTAGTAGGTTTACATCTTATATAGTAACTGTATTTATTTGCTACGTATTGCTAATATATTAAACGCTTTCGTCTTTCTTAGGTACTAGGTGCTATAGGTTGCAATATTAACTATTACACCTTTCCTATGTTCCTTAATTTAGGCGGACGTTAAGTATATCTACTACTTGCAGCTCTAAAGCTTTTAAGATAGTAAAACTTTATACTTACTAAGCTTTGTGTAGTATTGTTTGTATCTTGTATAGCAGATATATATTAGGGTAAATCCTTCCTAACTCCTTAAAATACTAGGAGAGCGCTCTTTCTTTATTAAGAAGCATATATATAAATATCTCCTTTTCTAATAGCTGTAGGTAGTCTCTAGTACATAGCTTATTAAGTTGTTCTTTAGTAAGCCTTGTCTCTTGCAGGAAAACAGTATATTTTAGTTTAAATAGATAATTGCACGGCCTCTTATTAGGATTGTAAATACTTATTCTAAAGAGTTGCTATTCTTTTGCCCTTTCCTTCTAGTCTTCTTATCTAAATTCTATAGGCATCTCCTACTGTAGGATATTAATAGGTTAAACCTTCTTGTCTACTATCTTCTATAGTGTATAAAGATTATTGTGTTGTTAGGCATATTTAAGTAGCTTTTCTCGCATTTACTAACAATTAAGCTTATATATAATTAAAAATTTACTAAGTTTGCAGTTTCTTATAGAGTCTTTAGACTATCTAACTGCATGGGTAAACACTTAGTTTATTTAGACTATCTAATCTTTCCTACTACCCTCTATATACAGCATGTTAAAGTTACTAAATCTAGCTACTAGATTAGACTATGTAGCTTCTTGTATGTATTTTACTGTAGCTGCTTGTAGTTTGTTACTTAATTTATTAGGAATTATATGTAACTATATATTACCTACTATTTCTCCTTCTAAGTTGTTATTAGAGGCTTTGTTTTTAATTATCTATGTAGGGTAATTTAGAGATAGGTTAAACGTAATAAAAACTGCGTTTCTTATACTATCTTTAGATAAAACTTAGCACAAAATTTGCCTAAACGTATTATACTAAATTAATATCTTAGCGCTTACATACTAAGGTTTTCCTAGAATTATAGATCTAGTAACATAGTAACATTAGCAATTCCTAGAATTAACTAGTCCTATAGTATATTAAATGCTCTTAATAAATAGTATACTATTAGCAATAATCTTAAATAGCTAGTCCTAATAGTAACTGTCTCTATTTGTATAGGTATATTAAATGCTTTAGTCTTAATAAATAGGTTAGTTAGTCTAAGCAAAAGCCTACTTATTCCTACGCTAAACTCCTTAGACATTTTTTATAAATATATTATCTAATTTATCTAACTAAGAATTTCTCCTTCTGCTTACCTTATAGTAAGTTTGCGTATCAGATTAATACAAATTTATTACATTGTAATACACGCCCTTAGTAAGTAGTAAATTTAGTAAAATTCTATAGGTAGAGCCTGTGCGCTTATTTAGCTAATTAGAGGCTAGAACAGATTCTAGGTGTAATTTAGCGTACCTAGCATCTGTTAGCTTAGCGTTTTTTACACAAGTTATAACATTAAGCGTACCTATACTCTTTATAATACTAATAACATTATTAAGAAGATTGCGTAGCTATTTTCAATACTAACTTGCCCAATAAGGTCTAATACTGTAACTCCTTTTACTTCCTGTCTAAGTAGGGTAGTTATAATATAGTTTAGCTGTCCTTGTACTATTTCTTTAAGTTCTAGATTAGGACGAGCGTTAATAAACTTTACAGCCTTTTTTTTTCCCTTACTATAAGTGCTTTAGATCTGCTAACATGTTGTTGTCTTAATAAGCTAATTAAAGTAGTTTAATAACTAAAAATAGCATATTATAAGGCTAGCTTATAAAAAGTATATTACTTTATGTTTCTTCCTGCAGATACTGTATATCTATAAGCTGTTAATTAGAAATAGAAGAGATACTTTATATTATTTAATTACTTCCTTATGTACTTAAATCCTTGCTTAACCTTCCTTGCTTCTTTACTTCTCCCTCTTAGACATAATTAATATCTTAGTAGAAGGCATAGCCTCTGCCTTTTAAGCGTATAGCAGTATTTAACTTAGAGATACTATATAAAGTGTTTTCTTTACCTTCTAGTATAATGTTAGCTACATTTATATTATTAAGCTTCTTAACATATTTATTAGTACAAAGAGTATATAGTTATTTCTAGCATTGCTAAAACTACTAAAAGACGTTACTATAGTAACCTTAGCTCGTCAAACTAGTTGCTATATTTACAGAATTAGAGTTTTTCCTCTTATACCTTAAACTTAGTTAAAAGTCTCTTCTAGTAAACTTCTCCAGTAATATACTAGAGGCTAGTTAATTAAGCATATTATTAGTAACGTTGTAAAACTCTTAGATTTTTGCCTTTAACTATAGCAAGACTTAGTTTAATAGTAGTTGCCATAGAATTTCTCCTAAATACTTATATAGTAGACTAAAGTAGTACGTTCCTTCCTTGCTAGAAATATCTTAGTTAAAACAAACTTATTTTATTTACTTTAGGGCGTAGTATTGTTTACACTTCTTAAGCATATGTCCTACTATATTATATATACAGTAGAGAGGGTGTGTCTTTATATTATTTATATATACTGTACTTGTCTTGTTAGATAACCCCTTTAGAGCCTTAGTAATAAAAAAACTATTATTTCTTTTACTAAAGAATTTCATATTAGTTGCCTTTGTAATAAAGAATATATAGTTAAAGAGTTTCTATAAGAGTCTTTTAGTTGCAAGATAAGCTATAAGTATATTAATAGTCAATAATTTAAGCTTTAGGTCACCTAAAGACTTAATAAGGTTCTTAACTTCTAAGTTAACATCTACCATTATACTTATCTTCTTACATGCTTTGCTAATCTTAATTTCTGCTTCCTTTACTTCCTCTAGAGTAAAGGTTACTTGCTAGTTAAATAGCATAATCTAGCGTATTTTAGCATTAGTACCTTCTTACTCTAGCTAATAAATCTTATCTAGGCCAGTTATCATCTTATAGTAGGATTTTTAAAAAAGAATAGATCCTATCTAGTTTATACGTATTCTAATTATCTCAATTTAAAGCAGAAGGCATATAGTATATAACTACCTCTTTATTAGTTTATAGTAGGCCTTAGAAGAAAAGAATACTTTCCTCTTTTTAAGGAATTTGCCTATTCTTAATGCATATATTAGTAACAGAAGTAAAGTGCGTATAGTACTTTACTAAACTAGGCTAGGTTTATACAAATTAATAAATATAGGCTTAAAAGTATAAGCGTTTACCTATCTTAATAGCTATATTCTTATCTTTCTACTATTTTTTTATGTATGTCTGTAACTTACACTAATCCTTCTTAATATATTTAGGTAAGCGCTTTAGGATACAAGAAAAAGATTAATTTTTATAAAAAAAGTAGTCTTATAGAATAGAGACCCTTATAGTATAATAGATACCTTTATTATTAGCTTATTAATTAAAGTTCTCTAGGAATTCAATAATATTCTTCTTAGTAAAAACTAATATACTATGTCTTAATTTAATTATAGTTAATACTAAGTTGTGCGTAGGTGTAGCTATAGTGTTAATAACAGAGCTTAATACAGTTAATAGTAGATTAGGGCTAGTAGTAGTAGGTCTGGATAGAGGAAGCGTTGCGCCTTCCTGCCCTTAACCTGTCTTCTAATCCCTTTCTAACATCTAGAGTATAGTAAGACTTATATAAGTTCTTTATACAAATAGTTAACAAGTATTTGTAAAAAAATAGATAAGGTATAGTTTTTAAGAGAAAGAATATCTCTTTTTAAGTTTTTGTTGTGTGTGTTTTCTTAGGTATAAGTATATTAATTCTTACCTCTAAGGTGCCCCTTATCTTGCTAGGTAGGCTTATATTTATACTTAAAGCTAGTACTTATATATAAGCTTTTAGTGCTATCTCTATTTTGCTAGATAATACCTCTACTTAGTATTTCTTTACGCATATATTACTATCTCTATTTTACTAGACAGGTTACTACTTTTATTTTGCTAGGTAGACTTTAAATCTGCGTTTAGAATATATATAAGACTGCCTCTATTTTACTAGACAGTTTACTGCCTTTATTTTGCTAAACAAACTTTAAATTAGCATTTAATAATGTATTTTGTTTTTTTATTAGTAGATTTTGCTTTTCCTTATTGTTGTTGTTAGTGCTAACTTAGGTAACATTGTCCTTGACGTAGTCTGTAATAGGGAATAGTACTAACCCCCTAAAAGTAAGTCTAGTAATAATCCTAAGGATTCTATGCTTACGTAAGATTATTATATTGTTCTTATAATAATTATGCACTAGTTTCTTTGTGCACTAAGTAGTAGAGTATGTCTCTATGGGCTTTGCTATTTATACAGGTGTTAGAGTGTATAAAGACATACTACTACGAGGGCATAAGATTACTAGTGGTTAGGTTATGCGAGAACAAGAGTAGTAAGATAAAGATCTTATTATAGGTTGTATATAGAAGAGAAGTACAGGAGTTGAGTTGTGAGGTGGAGGATCCATTATCCCGCTCGTTTCGATCCCCGAAATGAGCTATATACCTTAAGATCAGGTGGTTGTGCACTGACCTAGTGAGCAGCAGGGTATCACCCTGTGCACCGGCACAATAGCCTTTCTATTCGCAGTTAAAATAGCGTCTTTCTTTATATAACTGTTCTAACTCCTAGTTACTAAACTATTAAGGTTTAGCAGTTCTTCCTATGTATTCTATCCCTTCTATCTAGTCTCCTTTTCAAGAAGAAGGAGGAGGAGAAGTTCTTCTAGATTTATACTCCTTAGGCTTGTTGTCTCTGCCTTTAGAGTACTTCTCTATTCTAATTATTTATTTATTTTTTAAGGTGTCAAGGGTGGTGGTTGTTGTTGTAGTCAAAATGGGGTTCCAAAAAAGTGAAAAGCAGCTACCCTCTACTAATCAATCGCAAAAGTCAAAAAAAAAGATTGTGTGTAGTCAACGAGATTCGAACGGTGGGTGGATGAGTTCTGGGAGGAAAGCTCAGACCACCGAGCGATAATCAGGGTCAAAAAATTTGCTAAGGTACCAAAAAACGACACCAGTTGAAACGTGTCCAGCGGCGATTGCCAGCCTATGGCTGACAACAGGATTACAGTAGGCTCTATTCTATAAAGGTAATTAGCAATCTCTATTACTTTGTTTTGCAGGCTATCTAAATTCTTATAGGTAGTACTTACAAGTTTGTCATAAAGTTTCTAAATAAGACTTTTTTAGAAAAGCATTATCCTTGTATCCTCGTCTAAACTACTATTAGATAATAGTAGTTGTTTCTAGAATTCTATAATGTATTTGGGTATGCTTTTCTTACCTTAGCTTATAGACTAGAGCTTGTTCTTAGCTCTCTCTGCACTATATGTATCTCTAAATATTTAGTTAAAGAAGTTTAATAGCTTATTAAAGTTCTATAAATTAGAAATTCCTATTTAGTTCAGGAAAGGCAGGGTAAGGGTTACAGCTAAGCCTTTTAGTTAACTGAAGGCGTAATTACAAGTCCTTTTATCTATATTAAAATCTTCCTTATTATTTTCTACTTTAGTAGTTAGTTGTTGTTAAAAGATTCAATACATCTTTCTGTTTCTGTTAAAGGTATTAGGATCTAGTTGTTTAAAACGCCTAGGCGTTTAAGCTTGTTAATTTCCTAAGGCAGCTAATAGGGTAGGTAACTAAGGTAGAGGTTGTTGTTCTACTTTAGGCTCTCTTTCTTGTTGCAATGTTGTGCCTATAGCTTCCTAAGCTTAGAAAGCTTCCTATACTTTTGTAGAAGTGGCTATCTCGTCTAGGCCCCCTGCTCTACAAAGTCCCTCTAAGGTAGTCTCCACTTCAGGTTTGCTAACACTATCTCGGTGTAATTCTACTATCCTCACAACTAGAAAAGCTGTTAAGGGTTCTGCTATTGTATTTTTAGGTACTCGCTAGTACTCTATTTTTGTTGGCAGGAATTGTTATAGGTGCTACTACGCTTAGTAGGCTTATCCTTTTCGTGTAGGGGCTACTACGCTTAGTAGGCTTATCCTTTCTATTTTCTGGGGCTACTACGCTTAGTAGGCTTATCCAACGAATTTAAACCCCTTAGGGACTTATACAACTAAGTATCCCTTAGCACTTTTAATCAAGTGCTTCTTCTGTTAATCCTTCGGTAGATTTAAACAGTCAACTAATTAACCAGCGGTCTGATTAATTAGATTCTCATGCGTAGATAAAGCTCTAGCAGGCTGCCAAGTACGACGTAGCTACGCGAGTAGCTAAAGAAGGATCTAATTCAATTGTAAGGGTGCGTTGGGTTGACCAAAGATGTAAGGTAAACGGTGAAGGTGAATGAATTAGATACAGAACTATAGAGAGACTACGTGGGTTTTTTATATCCAACCCGGATAGTTAGGACTAACCAAGGTTAGGACTAACTGAGGTTATCAGAGGTCGCCGGGTCAGCTAACAGTTAGCGTAACTAGTGCGGCCGATAGTCAGCAGCTAGTGCTGAGATAAGAAAAGCCAACGAAGGCCACAGGCCGAGTACTAGAGGACATCAAGGCTTCAGCCCTTTACACACTATAGAATGCTAGAACTCTCTACAAGGTCTATATTTTAAACATACTATAAGATATAGAAGGTAAAAGCTATAAAAAACTACTAGTAGACAACAACTTTCTATTAATATACTTAGATGCCTTAGCTATAAGAGATAGCAAAGAAATTAGCGTAGGCGTTGCCTTCTACAAAGGCGCTACTCTTATTAAAGAACTACAAGCAAATATAAGAAATAACTAGCTAGTTTATAATTGTGAACTAGAGGGTATTACCCTAGGTTTAGAGAAAGCATTCAGCCTATTAAACAACTGCTAAAACGTCAATATTCATACATATAATCAAGCTGCTCTATTTTAATTAAAAAACACCTTAAACAACCCTAGCTAAGAGTAGCAAATTAGGTGCATTAGGGCAGTAACTTAACTAGAAAGAAAAGGCATTACCCCTACGCTATATTAGGTCCTAGGACACTAAGATATACTAGAAAATATTTAAGCAGACTCCCTAGCAAAAGAGGCTACAAAAATAAACCTTTTAATAAACAAGATAAGCCTAGTAGTTGTTAGTTCTTAAATTAAATAATAAGCAAATGTTAAGTAGTTAAGCCTTCTAGAGAATTACAAGAAAAAAGCTACTACTAAGAACCTTAGCACCTACTTAGTAACCTTTAAATAGAAAATAAAGAAATAGATACTTATCCTCTCTACTAGGAGAGATATATCTAGCCTCTTCTTTTAATTAAAACTAGGGCATAGCTACCTAAAGAGCTATCTATTTAAGAGAGAAAAAGTAGAATCTAAAACTTGCCTATGTAATTTTAGAGCTATACAAGACAAAGCTTATATAATCCTTAAGTGCTAACTATACAAGGATAGCAGAACTATACTTTAGAACTTATGTATAGAGCTAATCTCTCTACAATATCTTTTTTAAACAGAAGAAGGCATTAAGGCTACTTTAGCCTTTATTTAAGATACTAGGGTTGGTACACAGGCCTGGTACAAAGGAAACTCTAATTACTAGATGCAATCGCCTAGCCAGGCGACTAAGCTCTAAGCACCCCTCCCCCCCCCCTCCCTCGACCTTACACAATAGGCTAAGAGCCTCACCTTCATTTAGATAAACCACCCCTTGTAAACTACTTAGTAGATAGAAAAACTACATAGGTACCTGCAGGCCTCGGCCTGCACGTCTTATATAGCCCTTCAGGCTGAGAAAGGACGTTAAACTACAAAAAAAAAGCAACAAATATTAACAAGCAAATTTTTTTATTATTAAATAGCAATATCTATATACTAAGCTAAGATTCTTCTTAGTAGCTCAGAATAAGAAGGAGAACGTAAGCTAGACGAGCAGAAAAACTAGAAAATCAAAACTAAAATTACTATTAAGCATTAGAATTTTTGTAATTGCTTAACTCTATTATAAGATTATGCTTAGCTTTTTTAGCCTTAGCTAGCTTAAGAGCATCTTAGGCTAACCTAGCCTAAGCAGCAAGAGTTTAGAAGTAAGCAGTATAACAGCGCAAATCTAATTTATGACTTCTATAAATAGAATTATAAAATAATTGCTAGCTTACTTTAGCGTAATAATTGCGCCTATATATATAAGTTGTATAGCAATAAAGACGGCGAACTTAAAGGCAATTATGTAGAACAAGTAAAGGCAGCATTTTTTAAGCATACTATTTTTAAAGAGATAATTGCTAAAGAAGACATTGTTGTTAAGGCTACTGCTGTTGCTGCTATTATTAATTATACGCTCACTGTTATGCCGGCTGCTACGCAGGTTGACCTAGAATATATACAGTATAAAGCTGCGTATTATAAGGCTTATGTTTATATAGACAACCTTATTTAAACTTATAGCCTGCTAAGCAGGCTGTGTCCGTCGCAAATAATCTTCAGCAGTGTACCTTAAGATAAAAGAAAGCAAAAGCAGGAGCAGGAGGAATAGCAGGAGCAGCCAGCAAGAGCTAAGCAGTAAGACTACAAAACAACATCTCTTAAACGCGACAATTGTTAACAAGAGGCTTTTGCGCAGAAAACCTTCTAGTAAATATAACATTGCTATTAATTTCTTTGCAGCAAGCAATAGTGTTCTTAAGCAGTTAAGCTTTTAAAGCTTGGTACAGCTTACTATTATTCTATCCCTAAAATCAAGTTAGTACCCCAAGCAAGGAGCTAAAAGGATTAAAAACTTACCTCTTTATCTTTATATATAGCTAAAAATTAATTAACAAGATTAATATTAACTGTGTAGCGAATATACAATAAGCGACTGCTGCCGTGTAAGCTACTCTAATTGCTAGTCTAAACAAAATTACAGCAATGTTCAGCGTACAAACTATTTAGTATTTTCTTTATACAGCGCTTACAAGGCAGAACAAAAGAGTACAATAGATAAGCAACAATTTTTAAAAGGCTATTAGGCGCCTTTTTCTAAGTGAAATGGGGCGTGTTGCGCCTAGTAAATAGCTTAATAGATGTAGAAAGGCTATTGCTGTTGCTATGTTGCTGCTTACGCGTTGCTGCTTAAGCAGTAAGCTGCTAAGACTTTTGCATTTCCCTTTAAAAGCCTTGCCCTTGCGCTAGCTAAACAAGTTAGTTAGACTTTTATGTAAAATAAAATTTAATCAAGGACTTAACAGCAGACTTAATTCAGCAGATAAAGTAATTAGCCTCTAAGCAGCGCTACTAGTTGTCTCGTAGTATATATATAAATTAACAGGCAACAGCAACTAATTCTTATTATTACAGAAATTAGCTGCTTGTTAAATTTTATTATTAACTAGGCTTTAACAAGCGCAATGTTTATGCTTAGCGCAGTTTTTATGTTGCTAACAACTTCTATTTAAGCAATTCTTATGCTTATAACAGCAGCTTGCTGGTTAACGCTTGCGCTTATTGCTGCTAGAGACAAACTACACTAGAAAGAATAGTAGCTAATTAGTAAGAGAACAAGAAGGCAACGCTGCTTACTATGTTAGTAATAGTAGTTGAGACAGTCTAGAAATGGCTTAGTAATTAATATAGTAGAGAGGTAAAGGATAAAAAAGTTTTAGAGGAGCAGTAGACGCAATTGATATTGTTGTAGAGCTGCGCATTAACAAATTACGCAATATTTAGGGTTTTTCTACTGTTTTAATATTAGGGCTGCTAGATTAATCAAAACATTAACAAGCAGCATTACTACAATAACAGAAGATTAGGCAGAGGAGCTATAATTACGGAGGGACCTCTTAATTAACAACCTTAAGTTATTACAATTGCCTAGTTGCTTACAGCTCAGATTAATTGTATCTAACTAACCTAGGGGGTGTGTTGGAGTATTAACATGCGCAACATGCGGATCAACCTGTTGATTCGGTAATCCTGGTAAGCTGAACACGTGACGATCGCGCTAGCGCCTATATATACGGGCTAGATCGTCTTGTTCCTGTTTAGTAGTTTTTTGGACACATTGTTGTAGCACTTAGTTAATCAATACACTCATTCCACTCCTCCTAATCAAGCAATTGCTCCATTTCAGCTCCCACAGAAAGCTTAAGCAGCCAAGACAATCTAGAGAACTAGCATTTCAATTTAGAAAAATAATAGCTCTTGCTTAAAGGCACTAGCAAGAGCTACACGTAAGCTAAAATAACTTAACAAAAAAATAAGCAAGTTTTAAGAAAAATATAAGCAGCAATAGAATTACTGTAAAAACATTAGTTCATTGCTACATCTTTGCTTTAACTTTTAGTAATACAGGAAACCTTGCATACTGTCTTATTAACCCTGAACTTGTTAGAAATGCTAGTTTACAGTGCATCTTTATTTCTCGGCACAAATTAAAAGGAGTTATAGAAAATCCTAAAACTATTAACAAAGTTGCTAGGTTAGAGATTTACATTAAAGGATACAAGGAGACTATCTAGGGTTTTATTGCCTTTACACCCCCTAGATACAATTTAAAACTTAGACAGCCTTAGATAAATAGAATAAAGATTACTATCGATCCTTTTCAAAATTAGTCTATATCTACTCTGCTAGACAAAAGATTAAATTGCTAAGCACTAAAGATTGCACTTTTTGAAAAAAAAAAGTTAAGGCAAATAAATGCAACAACCTTTTACTTCTATATTAGATAAGCCAAGAGGAACAAGTTAATCAAGACCTTTGCAGCTTCTCTTAAGGATATAAAGAAAGCTTTGGTTTCTAAAAAGAAAGTAAACGTTTTGTCATTACTTTCTAAAGCGTACTAACACATAGCTTAGAATTTTAAGTTAAAAACTGCTTCTGTGCTACTGCTTTTACGCAGACCTAAAGATAACTAACAGATTAAATTGCAAAAAGACAAAAATAAAAATAAAACTTATATGATATAACGTGTTTCACAAGCGAGCGGCTCACGCCCTACCAGCGCGTTAACGTTGACACTACAGCGCGTTAACGTTGACACTACAACGCGTTATGTCTTAACAACGCACTACTTAAACTTTATATACTAAATTAGATCTTTAGCTTGCTCTTTTTAATTTTAAATTGCAACGTGTTTAAAGCTAAAAAAACCTGCTGCCTCTATCTATAACGTGCCTTGGAGAACTTTATCTTACTAACGCGCTAGAAGACGTCCCTAACGCAACTGCGAAGCGAACTTAAAGCGCCTAAACAAGCTAGAAGAGGAAGCTGTAGTTAGGCGTATTCTTAAGGAGTTTAAGCGAGAATTTGCGCCTATAAAAGCTAAAGTTTAAGCAATAGCTAATAAACTATTACATAAGCAGATAGGCAACTCTGTTAACAAAAACTAAGTTAAAAACTTTATTAAGCAAACTCCTAAGCTCTGCACGCGCTAGAGCTATTCTTACAATTAAAGCTAGCCGCCTGCGAGGACCTAGCAGCTTTTTAGCGCTAGTTTAATCTTGTTAAGGCAACAAAGCAGAAGTAGAATATTGTAAATAATAATATTTACAATTTTAATAAAACTAGCTTTATGATAAGTAAGATTTTATTATAGTTATTTATTACACCCTCTAAAAGGTCTAGAAAAAAGAAGCAGATACAGCTAGGCAACTATAAGTAAGTTACTGTAATCTAAAGCATAAGCACGTTAGGTTGCTAGCTACTACTTTTTGTTATCTTTGCAGGTAATGTGCTTATTAACATCTAGATTAAGAATCTACCTGCTAACTAAGTTCTTAAACTTAGTTTTAATAGCTAGATAAGTAATTAGCTTGCTCTTGCGTAGTTAGAGCACTTTAATACTTATACAAAGAGCTGCACTAAAAGTAAGTATTAACTGTTTATTTTTAACAGCTATAAGAGCTACTACTTAGTTAATTTTGAAGAATCTTGTATGGAGAAGAATATTATTCTTCTCTACATGCCTGCACACTTCTTTTACCTATTACAGCTTCTTAATAATGCCTGCTTCGCGCTGTTAAATCGCAAGTATAGCAATGTAGTTTTAGGCTTAGCACGTAACTGCACTAACTATATTAGCAAAAAGACCTTCCTACTAGCCTCAAAGGCTACCTTTAAGTAGTCTTTTATAAAAGAGAATATCTAAGCTAGCTTTGAAAGCGCTAGTCTAGTTTTATATAACTTACAGGCTGTGCTATTAAAGCTTAATATAGTAATGCAGACGCTAAAACAATTGCCACGTTAGGTAGACGCTTAGAAGGCGCAAACACTACGCAATGCCTATAAAGTTAAAGCTTAAAGTTCTTTTGTTTAATAGAAAATAAGAAATCGCTGTAAGTCTTCTACATTTTTAGTTAACAAGCAGATTATGCAGTTAAGTAAAAAGGCTTATTAAATAGCATGTAAAATAACGCTTATAGTAGAGGAAATAGCTAAGCTTTAAAAGACTCTAAATGCAGTAAATAAGCGTTAGAGCTGTAAGCAGCAATATATATAGACAGACAAGACTTTTAATATTAGCAAAGTACAAGAAGTATTAGCTTAATAAGTAAGTAGCAGTTATAGCGATAGTAAAAGCGCGTTAAAGAAGGTGCAAGAAGAGAGGCAGTGTAGGCGTTGCAA
Source organism: Alternaria sp. 'sect. Undifilum' (assembly GCA_024321975.1). Lineage (NCBI taxonomy): Eukaryota > Fungi > Ascomycota > Dothideomycetes > Pleosporales > Pleosporaceae > Alternaria > Alternaria sp. 'sect. Undifilum'. The sequence continues at coordinate 6,434,261 of JAJJZI010000005.1, forward strand.
GCAGACTAGACACAACGCCCGTACCTGCGCAGTTAAGATAAATAGTGCTAGTAATAGTAGTAGTTTTAAGAAATACATTAGTATACTGCAATAGTTTATTAACTATAATAAAAGTGCGTAATATCGTCTCAACGTTAACGCGCTGGTAGGGCGTAAGCTACTTACTTAGGTGAGCCGCTCGCTTGTGAACCACGTTAGGCAGACTAGAGCTTTTAGTTCTACGTAAAGAGCTTTTATATCTATTAGATAAGAGTTAAATTAAAGCTAGTAGTTCTGCAGCCTCTTCTCTAGTTTTATTTGCTAAGAAGTCTGGAAGAGAATCACAGTTCTGCGTTAATTATCAAGCTCTAAACGCTATTACTAAGGAAGACTGCTATCCTTTACTACTAATCCAAGAGACGCTTAATAATATTGCTAAGGCAAAATAGTTTATAAAGATTAATGTCTCCGCAGCTTTGTACAAGATTATAATTAAGGCAGGATATAAGTAGAAGACTGCTTTCTGCACTAAATTTATACTATATAAATAGCTAGTTATTCCTTTTAGAATAACGAACGCTCTTAGTACCTTTCAACAATATATTAACTAGACACTACGCAAGTACATTAACGATTTTTGCTCAGCCTACTTAAATAATATATTAATTTACACACATAGCACGCCCAAAGAACACTAACGTAATACAAATGTCAGATTTAAGAGGTCGGCGAGGTTGGGAATCCTGCGAGAGTAATCAGGGGGTGGCGCTAAAGGACGCTAAGCGCGCTAGCGCCGCCAAGGGTCACTCGTATAAAAGGAACACCCGGGATCAGTCCAATCAATCAACTGAACATGAACAAATTAATTATTAATACAATACACTCAAGTTATTATTAATCATATTATCACCATCCTATTAGTTTTAATAACTTATGATTTCTGACAATTAAGAGTCTCACTGCCTCAACTAAAGGAGGAACAACAAACACAAGAAAACTCTACAAGCGATTAACAAGATGTTTATACTACTTCTACAAGACTCCTCTATAATCCTTACTAATTACACAAACCAGATCAAATAGATCTGCTAAATTAAAACGCGCGCTGACTCTCTACGCGTGTAGGAGAAGATAGATCTAAACCTTACAATCAAATCTCTTACTAAACTAGAGGTGCCACAAATGCCTTAACTGAGAGACTATTAAGCGTCGCAACAAGCGATCAACGCGCACGCTACAACGCACGAAGACAATTATAGCAGCAGCGCACTAATACTACCTTTTATACCTACTTAACCTGCTAATTTAGCTACAAACGCAGGAGCCTTATACAAAGAAAATTTAGAAATCTAGAAACTAGAGTTAGATTAATACAAGACAGAAGATTTAAATTATACAAAAGAGTAAGCAGCGCTAGATAAAATTACGCAGGAGATACAGTATACAGTTAAAAACTACTAATACATAAACTACTGTAGAGCAAGTTAATTACATTGTTAGTAGATTACTAATCTAATAGCTACTGTAGGCATTAACGCTAAGGATAAGATTAAGGTAGCCTAAGAGCAGTACAAAACTGCAATAAAGGCGCCTAGGGTAATTAACTTATGAGAGACATAGCACACTAAAGTTAATTACGCTATAACTAAGTGCAAAGCTGTCAGAATACTTAAGTATTAACTAAACACGTATATTAAAAAGGACTGTCCTTAAGCTACAGCTAAGCACTTAAAACAATAAACAATATTAATTATAATCTATAAATAAAAGAATCTGTTATTTATAATTAAAGATATAATCTGTGAATATTAGGATTACATGCAGCTTTTCCACCTATCTAAAGCAAAGTTAACTAAAGCGTCCTTTAGAGCAGCCGCAGGAGCTAGATTACTAATGCTTAATAAAAATAAATTAAACAGTTCTAAGCAGATGCGTAAACACTACTAAAATTAAAAGCTTACTAAAGATACCTAATAAAATATTTTCTAACATACTACTAGCAAATGCAAAGCATGCAATAAAAGACAAGCTTTTAAAAATTGCTAGTACACGCACTTTAGTAACGCGCTAGCTTAGTAGCAACTCTAAAAAGACAGAAAAAATCAAGTCTTATTGCATATTAACAACAGCCTAGCTATGCAAGAAACAATTTGCAACACTAAGAAGTAATTACAATTTTAAAGACTTGTAATTAGGAAGTTACATACAGCAACACCTATAATTAAGCAGAACAACTAACTACTTAGTTAGAAAATAAGAAAAAATAAACTACACGTTTATTAAGGCCTTGTTTAAAACATGCTAGATCATGAATTTTTTACAACAATTATAGATTCTTAAATCTAGATTAATATGTCACGTCTTTAACAATACAGGTTAATTTACTCGAACACAATTAGCACTCTAAGAAGACTTTTTATAGGCAGGTAACTTACAAGTATAAATTAAGGCAGATAAATTAGTTACTTTAATAGTAGCTAGAGGCAGAACTTAAAGCTAACTACACATAAAAGGCATAACATACTGTTCTAATCTGCTTTGTAATCTTGTCCTGTCTAAAATACTCAGCTTACAAGGCTTATAGTAGAACACTAAACATAATTTAACAGTTCTTTAAGAATTAATTACTAACAATTTAATTGCTAACCTTACTAAGGTACATAGACAGTATGTGTTGAAACTAAACCTAATTAACAACTACGCAACAATAGCCTCTAAAGCAGTTAAAGTGCAATATAATTAAAATCAACGCGTACAAGCGCTTACATAGCATAAAAGAATAGATTACCTAGAACTTAGTGCGCTTAAGCACCTTGCATAATAATCTAAAGAGGTAAAGATTACTAAAGTGCTTACAGTAGAATGCGACGCCTGAAAAAAAGGAAAAGCTAAAAAGCTAATCTGCCGCATACTGCGCAGAATCAATAAGGCTCTAGAAAAATGCATCTTACTTAACCTTTGTTATTATAAAGTTAACAGCTTAACTAAAGAAAGAAGCTCAATACTAATAACAAATCAACTTACTAAATTTATGTAGAACTAATACTTGAAAAAATAATTAAACAGCGTAAATAATTATGAAATTACTAGAGTCTTTTGTAATCTCTATAACGACGCAATTAATATTACAGTAAAGGTTATTAAAACTAATAACAAGATTGTTACAGTTAAACTAGAAGTAGCTTATTAGGCAAATTCCTAAAGCATGCAATTTAAGCCTTCTACCCCTAATACTTAAGTACAGAACAGTGGAGCAGAATGCTTAGGAGATATAATTAAGGATAAAGTACAAGCAATGCAACTAAACAATAACCTGCTATAGCTACTGTAGCCTAAGGTTACTCAATAAGCGGTATATCTCTATAATTAAACACCTTAATACGCAAAAAAATTGAAATTACTATATTAAGAGTTTTTTATACAAAATGTATACAAAAACAGAATTGTTACCTTACTACGTAAACTATATTAAGGCCATCTATAAGTATATAGGTGTAAAGCGTTTGTAATAACAGATAATACAAAGCGTAGCAAGCGTAAACTACAGCAGCTTCATTGTAAGGCATAGATTAGATACTTAGATAGAGATTAATCTACAAACATTTACTGTGTATAGGTGCTAACTATATCTAAAGTAATTACTACACGTAATGTAGTATCTAATAAAGAATTAATCTTTACTAGAGATAAAAAGAAATTTATAAATAACTTAATGCATAGCACACTTGAAGAGATAAGGGCATAGATTAAGACTGTAGAACTTCCCCTAGGGATTACAATTAACTAGAAAGAGATTTTTTTTTTAAGGATAAGTTCTTTAACAAAGAACTTATACATAAAAAAACACCTAATTAATATAATTAGCGCAGTAGAAAGGTTGAAGTGGATTACCCTTTACTACTGCTAACGTCTCTACTAGTAGCTCTCCTTACTATTTTTATAACAGCAGAGAGCATTAAGCGTGTAGATAATTCTTTTTATATTAAGAGTTAGAGCGTTGTCCTTGCGCAGCTATTTAACACTAGGCTTAATTACTTCTGAAGTACTAGCAGCAGCAAGTGTCCTTATCCACGTAGTGCTAATATAGAATGAAATTAGTTAGTAAGACTTTCTAAGAAAACTGGACAGACTTATAGGCTTTAGTACTCATAGTAAGTATAATAGCAAGAGAAGTTTAATAAATAAACAACAAGAAACTTGATAGCATAGCAGTTAATTAATTGCTTAAGTACTAAAGTTATAACTAAATGCCTTTTTTGAGCAAGCTTCTGCTAGCGCCTAGTCTAAATTAACTAAAAAAGAATTACATTTTCTACTAGTTGTTGGCTTCAGCCTTTTAAAACAACCTTTTGATGTGACCACACATTTTGTAGACACCTTTTTAGTAAAAAAAAAGATTTATTGCTAACAACAGGTATCTAGGCTCACGTAAGCCCCCTTGTTTAGTATTACTAGCACGTAATTAGTGTGTCGCTCTAGCATGTTTAGATAGAAACAAAAAAAAGCAAGACAAAGACGCAAATCGCCTCCTAACTTAACGCGCTCTATCCCGCCTAGTCTTATTACTTTACTGCTAGGCGCTTCTAGATAAAGTAAAGCAGCAACACTATTATTACCTTATTTACTAATCTATAGACGCGACAATAGAAGGCCTACTTATTCTTTCCTACCTCTTTTACTCTATTGCTAATTTAAGGTCTTGCAATAGCTGTTTAAGCTAAGTTCTAGTCTCTATACTTAGCCTTTATACAATAAACAAGAAGAGAAGGATGCTAAAGTAATAGATCTTAAGTACTGCGCTAGTATTAGTAAATACTCTACAGATTATGTATAACTTACATAACTAGCTAAATTAGGGCTTAATAATCTTTTAATATATAGAGATATTGTAGATAAAGGACTTATTTAAGATTTTTATAAACATAAAAGTCTAGCTAAGTAGTTGAGTTTTAAGATACTTAAAAAATTTAGGTGTCTATATAAGCAGTTTAAGTTAGACTCAATTAGGTGCTAAGTAGAAAGTAGTAAAAAATACTTTTTTTAGAAGAGAGCCTAGGATAAGGAGATACTTGCTGCGGAGGTTATGCGATATATTGTAGTATAGTGTATTATATACAAATTGTTCGTATGCGGTGCTATTTAAAAGGTAAGAAGTAGCAAGTAAGATGTAGCAGCTTTAGCTTTATAAAGTATTACAGGCTCCCGCTGCAGTACGTACGTGTTCTTTCCCTCCTCTATCGCATTATATTATAATCCTATTGCAATCCTACTGTAATCTTATTGCTAGCTATAGGCTAGCAATCGCTGTTAGACACGTTTTAACTCGTGTTGTTTTTTAGTACTTTAGCAAATTTTTTTGACCCTAATTATTACTTAGTAGTCTAAGCTTTCCTCCTAGAACTCATTCATCTACTATTTAAATCTCGTTAACTACACATCATCTTTTTTTTTGACTTTTGCAACTAATTAGTAGATGGTAGCTAAGTTTCACTTTTTTAGAAACCCCATATCGACTACAACAACAACCACCACCTTTGACACCTTAAAAATAAATTATACTAGTTGTTTAAGAAGGCCGAAGAAGATTACTTTGTAAGCTATAAGCAATTAAACTTATCCTTAGAAGTCCTAACATAAGAAGCATAACTAACTAACATATAGATACTTAAGTTTATGTAAGTATATACTTACAAGATTAACGAGAATTATTAGTTTATTAAGTATAAAACGCGCTTAGTAATATAAGGCAATTAACAGCGCAACGTTACTGCTTAAGATACTTACGCTGCAACATTAGCAGGACAATTCTTTTAAATAGCACTTGCAATTGCTGCCTAGTTTAACTTTAAGCTTAAGCAGTATAATTATACTAATGCCTTTACACACGCACAAATTAATTAAGTTATATACATAAAAATGCTGCGTAAGTACGCAAAAAAGAAAACAATTTTAAAGCTTAATAAAGCTTTGTACGGCCTCTAGATATTGCTACTGCTCTAGCAACAAGACTTTACTACCTATTTTTAAAGATGTAGATTTACTGCTGTTCTACATAAGCTATGTTACATAATCTGTTAAGAGATCTTCGTGTTCTTCTACGTTAACAATATTATTGTAATATACAGCAAAGACTATAGATTAGACACGCAAATAGCTGTTAAAGAAATAAGAAAAGAATACTGTATAACTAAAAAACATAATCTGTATTAGTATTTAGGCATAGAGTTAATTAGAAATTCATTACAAGGCAATATTTTATTTTCCTAATTAGCATATATTAAGAAAATTACTTAAATAGTAGGCGACTACTTGATTAAGAGTAATATCTTAATAACTAAAGCCGAGCTGCTACTCTAAGAAGGCTACGCGACTCTTAGAAATATTAACCTCTTCTAATAAAAGATTAGATTATACCTTTTCGCTGCAGTAAACACAAGACTTAACACAGCCTTTACAGTATTATGCTTAGCGCCATTCCTTATAAACTCTAGACCTAATTATTAGTTAGCAGCTAATTGCGTACTTTTATACCTTAATTGTTCCTAGACGCTCGCACTGCAATTTAGTGGACACAATTACTTAGTAGTTACAAGTAACACCTTATTTTTGTTAACAATACACTTAATTGTAACAGATTTTAAGGCTATGTAATTAAATAGTTTAGCAAACTAATAGCTTAGAGAGCAAACAAATAAAATATAGTTACAACTTGAATAACAAAATGTAAACTGCTTACGCTCTTATAATTCGCAAAAGAAGCTATATTAATCTTAATGCTGCTTAATAAGCTACAAGTTTAGATAATTAACTATACAATTACTATATAGTGCAATAACCTGCAGACAATCTGCTTAATTTTAAAAGAGATCTCTTAGTTAAATACAAAACTATAACATGTAGATATCTATAATTATTAGCTTAGGCAAGAGGTTTAGAGCAAGTTAATTAAAGTAATTTATGTAAAGTTAAGCAAGATGATTGCTAACAGACTTACTAAATCTTTACTAGCTAATTAATAGTTACAATTCTTACAACTGATAGGACTAATTAACTTAGGCAGCTAACTACGGCCAGAGGCTAATTTAGTATTACTAATTAATTGTTATAACGCCTTAGACTTTAAATTAAACAGTGCGCAAGAGGTCTTTAGCTTAATCTGTACGTTTAATTTAAGAGGGTGTGTTGGATTTAGGAGGTCGGCAAGGTAATAAGAAGGTCAGCTAGGTTAGGGATCATGCGAGGGTGATTAGGGGGTGGCTCTAAAGGACGCTAAGCGCGCTAGCGCCGCCAAGGGTCACTCGGATAAAAGGAACACCCAAGATCGGTACAATCAATCAACAAAACATGAACAACTTGATCATCAATACAATACACTTATCATAAATTATATTATCACTATCCTATCAATTTTGACAACCTATGATTTCAGACAACAAACAAGGTTTTAGAAGCAATAGGCAAGGCTAGGTTATTTCTTAAGATTAAGAAATATAAGTTTGATGTGCAAAGCACTAAATACCTAAGATGTATTATTAAGGCTAAACAAAAACTTTAGATAGACCTTGAGAGAGTAAAAGCTATTTAAGAATAGGACGCACTAACAAATATTAAAAGAGTACAGAATTTCCTTAGATTTGCAAACTTTTATTAAAGCTTTATTAAGAACCACTTGAATATAGTTACCCTGCTCTTAAGGCTTACTAAAAACGTCTTCTTTTAATAGGAAAAGACAGAGTTAGAAGCTTTAAATAAGCTAAAGAAACTGTTTGTTACTAATCTAATACTAGCTTAATAAAATTCTAACAAGGAAACTATTGTCAGATTTAATAGTTATTGTAAAGGCTAATTAATAATTAATAATATAATTAATAATAAGTTTATTGTTTTAATTGTTGTAGTTGTTAATTATGTAGATGCCGGGTGCTCCTTTTTCTACCTAGAGTCTAGGCAAGCCTTTGTGGCGCTAGCGCGTTTGTAGCGCCACTTCCTAATTACTATTGCCGAACCTCTAGATCTACTTAATATATCTAATACACCTCCTTAGCTTAGACGTTATTTAAGCTAGAATCCTTAGTAGTTAAGTATAAGGCCTTTAAGTTGCTCTTAGATCTTGTTAAGTAGCACTTTGTTAGTTACCTCTCTCTAGGGAATCTCTACTAAACTAATTTATCTAAGAAATCCGTTCTACTTATTTACTAGGAGGACCTTAGTAAACTTGTTAGCAATGATTTCTGCTAATTAAACATACTCTACTATAATCTTACCTGTAGAAATCTCTTGTTGTAGCTAGTAGTTGTTGATATTAACGTAGCAAAGCTTAATTTTTTTTTTAATAACTAGCCTAATCATCTGTGTGTTGTTACATTAAATAGTAAATGTAGATTGTAGAAGAGAAATATTAAGCTCTTATAGTATTTATAAACTAAAGATTGCTTCTTTTACAACTTAGGAAAGCGTAAGAAGTTTTACTTCTATAGTTAACGTAGTAATAGTATCTTGCTTATTTACTTATTATGTTATAAGTCTGTTAAAGAGCTTAATAGTATAACTCTAAGAGCTTTTTCTATTTAGTATGTTTTCTGCAAATAACGCGTTTCTAGCAATTTAAAGTATATTCTTTCTTTTTAGCTATAGTGCCTGCTATAATGTGTAGGCTAGGTAGAGGAGAAGGCAGTTAGCTGCATTATAATGCTCTTAGTTTAAGTTAGAAAGGAAGCATGCAAGTTGTAATGTAGCAAAAGCTATATTTAGGCATATAGTAACTATAGTTAATAAAAGTAACTAAATCTTATGCTAGTATTTGTTAATCTAATTTAGTATGAATAGTAAGGTTAATAGCTTAATTTCTATTACTCTTATAAGTATATTATAGTGCAAGTCTTGCTTATTAACTAGCTAGTATATCCTGTCTACATAAGCAGTTTATAAGAGCTAAATTAGTTCTTGTATTTTATCCCTAATTACCTTTACTTCTAGGAACTATTATAAGTTATCTCTACTAGTTAATATATACTTGTTTTAGAGTAGCTTAACAGTTTAATAAGCTTCTTTGGTTTAGCACTAGCCATAGGCAAGAATAATATTGTTAATATAAAAAGAATAATACTGTTTTAAATTATGTAGCAAGGTTTGTATAAAATAAACTAAAAGCTAGTTACTTTAGGTGTTATTATAAATTCTTTCTGCTATAGCATAGGTAAAATGCGTAGGCTATATAGGGCTTTTTTAACTTTAAAAATAGTATCTCTCTTTTAATATTTTTTTAGGTATTCTTATATAGACGTCGCGGTCTATAGTAGCGTAAATAAAGGCGTTAGTGACATTATATTGCTTAAGGTTGAAGTTATATATAGCTGTAATTACTATAAGTATATAAAAGAATTAACTTGCTAAAGTTGCTGCGTAAGTATTTTATAAAGAGATATGTTTTTACTAGTTTTACGTACAAATAATTATTCTGTATAAATAACAAATTAAGAGTGCTTGTGAAGTTTTTAAGTATATATTTACATACTATCTAGAATCTATTAGCCTGTAAATTCAATAAAAAAAGAAAATACTTTTCTTTATAATTTTATTTAATAAAAGCTTACTAGTTAAGTACGTTCTACTTTTGAATATATTTTGCTTATTAAATAATTCTTGGGTCTTGTCTATTTATTAGTAGAAGTAGGAGCTAGCTGGAATAGAGCTTAATTCTAGTAGTAAGTAGTCTCTTTATTTTAGCCTTATCTATTACTTCTTTTTAGTATTTTCTAATATTTCTAGCTTAAGTGCCTGCTATAAAAGTAGCTACTTATAAGACAGTCTTTAATAACCTGTGTAGTGTTAGCTAGTTCTAAACTCTAGCTATTAACCTAGCTAGTAGTGCAGCTAGTAGTAGTATTAGTAGAGGTACTAGGTACGCGCCTATAATCTTCCTCCTAGCTTTAGCCTTTTAAGATAACTTTTTAATATAACTACACATTTTGTAGACACCTTTTTAATAAATAAAAAGATTTATTGCTAATAATAGGTATTAGAGCTTATGCCCTCTTATTTAGCATTACTAGTACGCAATTAGTGTGTCGCATGTTGAAATAGAAATAAAGAAAAGTAAAATAAAAACACAAATTGCCTCTAAACTTAACACGCTTTATTCTACCTATTCTTATTACTTTACTACTAGGCGCTCTTAAATAAAGTAAAGTAGTAACACTATTATTACCTTGCTTATTAACTTATAGACGCGATAATAGAAAGCCTACTCTTTCTTTCCTACTTCTTTCTTCTCTATTACTAATTTAACGTCTTATAATAGCTGTTTAAGCTAAGTTCTAGTCTTTATACTTAGCTTTTACACAAAAACTAGGAAAAGAAGGATCCTAAAGTAATAGATCTTAAGTACTGCGCTAGTATTAGCAAATACCTTAGAGATTATGTATCCCTTCTACAACTAGCTAAATTAGGGCTTAATAATCTTTTTGTTTATAGAGATATTATAGATAAAGAACTTATTTAAGATTTTTATAAACTTAGAAGTCTAGCTAAGTAGTTAAGTTTTAAGATGCTTAATAAATGTAGGTGTCTATATAAGTAGTTTAAGTTAGACTACATTAGGTGCTAAGTAGGTAGTGGCAAAAGATGTTTTTTTTTAAAAGAGAGCTTAGAATAAGAAGATGCTTGCTGTAGAGGTTGTACATTATTATAGTGTATTATATGCAAATTATTTGTATGCGGTGCTGTTTAAAAAGTAAGAAGTAGTAAGTAAGAAGTAACAGCTTTATAAAGTATTATAGGCTCCTGCTATAGTATGTACGTGTCCTTTCCCTCTATTACATTATATTACAATCCTATTACAATCCTACTGTAATCCTATTGCCAGCTATAGGCTAGCAATCGCTATTAGACACGTTTTAACTAGTGTTGTTTTTTAGTACCTTAGCAAATTTTTTTAACACTAATTATCGCTTAGTGGTATAAGCTTTCCTTCTTGAACTTATCCACCCACCGTTCAAATCTTATTAACTACACATAAACTTTTTTTTGACTTTTGCGATTAATTAGTAGAGGGTAGCTGCTTTTCACTTTTTTAGAACCCCATTTTGACTACAACATCAACCACCACCTTTGACACCTTAAAAAATAAATACTTTATACTAGGAAACAATTAAGTAGACTTTCTAGCAAAAGAGGCTACAGAAACAAACCTTTTAACAAACGAAACAAGCCTAGCTGTTGTTAGTTTACAAATTAGACAAAAAACAAATATTAACTAATTAAGCCTCCTAGAGAAATACGAGAAGAAAGCTACTAGCAAGAACCTCAGCACCTACTTAGCAACTTTTAAAGCAAGAATAAGAAAACAGACATTTATCTTCCTACTAGGCGAGATGAATCTAGCTTTTTTTTTTAATTAAAACTAGGTTATAGCTACCTAAAGAGCTATCTATTTAAGAAAGGAAAAGTAGAATCTAGAACTTGCCTATGCACTTTAAGAGCTACACAAGACACAGTATATATAATTCTTAGATACTGACTATACAAGGATAGTAGAGCTATACTTTAGAACTTTTGTGCAGAGCTAATCTCTTTATAGTTTCTTTTTTAAACAGAAGCAGGTATTAAGGCTACTATAGCCTGTATTCAAGAAACTAGGGTTGGTACACAGACCTAGTACAAAGGAATCTCTGATAACTAGATGCAAACGCCTTTCTAGGCGTCCAAGCTCTATTTACCCCTCCCCTCCCCTCCTCCCCTATCTACCTCTACACAACAGGCTAAGAGCCACACCTTTTTTAGAAAAACCACTCCTTGTAAATAACCTAGAAGTAAAACCACATAGATACCTGCAGGCCTCAGCCTGCACGTCTTATATAGCCCTTTAGGCTGAGAAAGGACGTTAAACTACAATAAAAAAACATTAGTAATCTTCGCAACTTTTTTTATTGATTAAGCAGCTTATTTATTTTTTAAGGTGTCAAAGGTGGTGGTTGTTGTTGTAGTCAAAACAGGGTTCCAAAAATGTGAAAAGCAGCTACCCTCTACTAATTAATCGAAAAAGTCAAAAAAAAAAGATTATGTGTAGTTAATAAGATTTGAACGGTGGGTGGGTAAGTTCTAGGAGGAAAGCTTAGACCATTAAGCGATAATTAGGGTCGAAGAAATTTGCTAAGGTACTAAAAAACAACACTAGTTAAAACGTGTCTAACAGCAATTGCTAGCCTATAGCTAACAATAGGATCACTGTAGGATTGCAATAAGATTGTAACATAATGCAATAAAGGAGGGAAAAGACACGTACGTACTGCAGCAGGAGCCTGCAATACTTTATAAAGCTGCTACTTTTTACTTACCGCTTCTTACCTTTTAAATAGCACTGTATACAAACAATTTGCATATAATATACTACACTACAATATAGCTTGCAACCTCTGCAATAAGCATCTTCTTAACTTAAACTTTTATTTAACAATAAGAAGCTTTCTTGTTGTACACTTAGCTTTTAAACTAGTCTAGCTTAAGCTACTTATATAGACACATAAGTTTATCAAGCATTTATAAACTTAGCCTCTTTAAGACTTTATAATTATGTTTCTTATAAACAACTCTAGAATCTGCAATAATTCTACATACAATAAAAATGTTAAGCCTTAACTTAGCTAGTTGTAAAAAGAATATAAGATCTACAGAGTGTTTGCTAATACTAGCAAAGTACTTAAAATGCTCTGCTTTAGTATTGTACGGGTGTTGGAGTGTATGAAGACATACCGCTACGAGGGCAAGAGATCACTAGTGGTCAGATTATGCGAGAACGAGCGTGGTAAGATAAAGAGCTTATTATAGGTTAGCTATTGAAGAGAAGTGCAAGTGTTAAATTGTGAGGTAGAGGATTAATAGATAAATCCCGCTCGTTTTAATCCCCAAAACGAGCTATATACCCTTGGATGAGGTAGTTGAGCACTAACCTAGTAAGTAGCAGGGTATCACCCTGTACACTAGCACACACCTCCTCTTCCTGCGAGATTAGCCCTATTAAGCGACCTACTCAGCAGAAGGAAAAACAGTAAAACAAAGGAAATAAAACAAAAGAAATATAACTTAATTACCCTATAACTAGCCTAGTCACCTTTTCTTACTTCTTTAAACGTTTACTTTAGCGAGGTTCTTAAGTAGTAGTTAACACACGTGGCCTAGGCGCAGGTACAGTAGTAGGAGTAGGGACAGGAGTAGCAGGCGCTTAAGATTCTAATATTAATTAAAGGCAACTATAACGAGGCTGCCTAGTTAGAGTAGTTAGCACTAAGATGTTATCTAAGATAACAGTACCTAATTAAAAACAAACGCTAGGTAGGCGTTACATAAAGGAGAGCATTACAAGATCTTCGCTCTCCTAGAAAACTTAGCGCTTATTAGCCTCTAGGCTAAGTTCCTCCTAGAAGTATTGTAAAGAATTAGCTTAAGAGAAATTAGTATTTTACTTATCTTAGTCTTTTGTTGTATAAGGAGGGTTCTATTTAAAGTTAGTAAAGTATAAATAGTCTAGGAAGCCTTAAACTAAATTAGTATAAAAAGCGTCCTTCTCTAACTCTTGTACTATAGGCTATAGGTTAATAAATTATTGCAGCATATAGTTGTAGTGTTCCTTAATAAAGTTATTGATCTACTCCTTATTAGCGTTCTATAGTATGTTGTTTAGCTCCTTAATGACAAGAGGATTGTCCTACTTAGCTTATCTAATAAGGGCCTTCTAGATCTAAGACTTATACTTAATATAAATATTAGTAGGGAATAGCTAATTAATTCTTCTAAACTTATTAGGATAGCCTAAAAACATATAAGAAGTAGTAGTAAGGTTATAATAAGCCTTACAAGTTTCCTTATTAGTTCTTATAGTAGGCACCTTTATTACTCTATTACAGACTATAACAGAGATAGTATAGTAGTTGCAAGTAGTTAGGCTAGTAAATTTATAAAGTAGTAGAGGCAATAAAATTTAAACTTATCCTTTTTTATAAATTTGCTTTGTCTAGTAAGCGTTAGGAGCTAGTTTCTATACATTCTCTAGCTAGTCTGTCTTGTCTTCCTACTCTTTAATAAGACTATTTAATAATTTAACACCTGCGTCATTACGCTATCTTAAGTACTCTAGCACATAGTTATAAAAACCTAGAAGCATTTCTATGCAGCTGTTCTTATCTTTATTATTAAATAATACGCTACTTTAGATTATATTTATACTAAGGCCTTTAGTTATTACCTGCTTAAGGTTAAGGTTAATGTGCTTAAAGTAAGTTTAATTACCTTTCTTAGCGTATTTAGCGTAGTAGGGGTAGGAAACTAAAGTATGTTCTTTATAGAGTATAGCATATTATAACTAGTATTCTAGATTAGTGCGTACGGCTTGTTAGATAAGTAAGTAGTATATATTACGTAGCTATCTAAGGTTTAGCTTCCTGTCTATGCGGTGTAAATAGAAGCAGTACATTTTAAAGGTTTTAATAATAATATCCTTAACCTAACTGTCCTTAAACAGCTAAGTATAGGCGTTAGTAACAATACTTCTAGTGTGTTAGAACTCTTTAGCTTATAGTTAAAACTCTATAGTATTAATAACCTTGTCCTAAGTAGAGAGGGGATATAGATTAAGTTTAGAAGGCTAATAGTAGTAGCTTAGTAGGTCCTTATCTTACTTAGCTAGACAATACTTGCTAGTAAAAAGTTTTAAAATAATAGGGTCTAATTAGAATTCTTACTAGTAGCTCTATTCTATATATAGTAAAAGTAGACATTTATTAAGTATATTAGACAGCATAGCTCTCTTAAATAAACCTATAACACTTATAGTAGTATGCTTATAAATAAAGCATACTTGCTTATATAATAAGTTATTAGAGCTAGGCTGTTGTCTAAAATTAACCTTATAGTACTATTCCTTAATAACTATAATATAGTTTAAATTAGTAATTAGCTTCTTTGTGTAAGCTTGCTTAAGTAACTTAAGGAAAGCTAAGGTAGAATTCTTGCAATAACACCCTGCCTAAAAGATCTCTTATTCCTAATTAAGGGTATTAGGCTCCTTGTCTATATAGGAAGCGTTGTTAAGGTTAGTATCTAATTAAATAGCTGCCTATTAGTAAGCTAGTGTTGCTTTTAGAGCACAAGAGCTTAGTAGAGACAGTAGTATAGAGACTTATTAGCTACTAGCTTTAGTCCTAACTTGTCCTGCCTAGATATTAGCAGCGTCACGCCTCTATTATACTATAGTTATTCTATTCTAAAACTTATGCAACTTAATTGCTAAGTATTAGTTAAGTTTTTAACTAGCTAACATTCTTATAGATTACCTTAGATTCTTAGTTATAACTAATAGACTACAAGTCCCTAAAGAGCAAGTCTTAGGTGTTATAAGATTTTTATAGTAATTAATAGCTTAAGCCTTATTTAGAGTTCTTCTTAGCTCTATAGTTATAAAGATAACTATACTATATATTAGATGCGTCTTTATACTAAGCAGCCTGTACTTATTATTTAAAACGTTTTGTGCAGAGTAGACTAGGCTAGTTTTAGGGTCTTTAGCTTTAGCTATAAGTTAAAAAACCTTTTGCTAGAATATATAGAGAGGATTAGGCTTACCTTACTTATTCTTTGCCTTAGCATTAGGCCGTAGCTTTTGTAGGTTAAACTTAATATCTTCTTTCTAAACTTGCAGCTTAGCGTAGATATTACAAAGCTCTTTTGCCTCTTATTTATTAATATCTAAGTAAAGTGCTTAGTTGTAAGGGTTATTCTAATTAATAAAAGCATAAATGTTTTTATATAGCAGTTTTACTATTGCCTAGTTAGCTATTAATATATATTATTTCTTACTTTAGTTCTTAAAGTTAATACAGTAAGCTACTATAGTGTTAAGGAACTAAGTAGTATTCTTAAGATCATTACGCCTTAACACAAAGGCTATATTAGTTAATTCTTAGTAAATAAGTAGTGTAAAAAGTATATAGATGCTAACGTATTCTTAGATAAATCCTAGAGCTAGCTTCTTTATAGTTATAATAGCTCTACCTAGTTCTTTAGCTCTCTTGTCTCGCGTTAATGATACTGCACTAATAATAGGATAGTGTTCCTAGAAACCTTTAACACTACTAGATTTATCTATAAGTCTAGGGAGCTAAGTATAAAGGTTACTTACTTCTAGGACAACCTTAAGGATTAGATTAAATTAATAAGAGGCGTTGTTAAACTAACAATCTATAATAATACTTTGTTGTCTTAGAGCATTTAGAGGGATCTTATTTACTAGAGTCTAGATATTAATAGTTTTAATATTGTTGCTAAGCTTTGCAAGCTTAAGTACCTTATCTTAATGCTATATAATCTTAGGAATTTAGTCTATAACATAGTCTTCCTTCTTAGCAATAACTCTAAGGTTGTTAAAAACCCTTAATAGTTCTAGTGTTTACGGCAGTTGTAGCTATAGCTACTTGCCCTAGGCCTTTTCTAACAGCGCTAGAAGCATTATTTAAGTAAGTTAGCTAATATAAGTTAAATGTTGTCTTTAGCTATTACTAGTTTGTAAGAGGAGGTATTATTGTTATTATTATCTTAAAAGGTAACTACTTTAATAAAAAGTAGTAAAGTTTGTATAGTAGGAGAGTTAGATAGTTAGCAGGGTTGTAGTTCTAGTTTATACGTAGTAGCGGTATCCTGCTAGCTAGCAGGTAGCGGTAAACAGAGTCTAAATTATACTAAAATAAGCAGGTTTTGCAATTAAAATAATTGTTGTAATTAGCTGTTACCTTAAGAGTGCGTGAAATTAAGTATAGTATTAGTGTAGTAGTAAGCACCTAGAATTAGTAGAATTGGTAGCTTATACCTAAATTTTCCATAGGAAATTAGTAAACAAGTAGCTAAAGGTAAAAGTAAGTACTACTAGCATAGTATCTCCTCTTCTTCATAAAATTATTAGCTATCCTATAGCCTATTAGTTATCTAATATAGTAGTATTAGAGTTAGAGTCTAAGCTTTTAAAGTCTTATTTATATGCACAACATTCCTTTTCTATAAGATATTTAGTAATAACAACTTAAGGACAAAGCTTATTACTTATTATAGGAGGTAAATGTAGTTATAGTTCTGTATGTAGCTTACGCAAGTCTAGTAAGATAGGAATGTCTACTATAGGGCTAGTTCGTTCCTAATAGTTAGGATCCTATAACTTTATGTTTCTTTAATCTTCTTTAATAATATCTTAGACAAGTCTTTATTTAAACAGCTTTAATTACTATCTAGGTGTTATATAGAGGAAGCGTGAACTATTAAGGTCCTTAAGATGATAAGTTCCTTTATTAGGTCTAGCTTTATAAATATAGTATAGGCCTAAATATCTTGTATCTAGCTTATAGTCTCACGACATATTAATTTCCTAAACAGAGTTCTAGAAAAGAACTATGTCTCCTAGCTTTATATCCTTATGTTGTATTTCCTTAGTATTATTTTAGTATTCCTTTTTAGCAGCTCTTATCTAGTTAGTACAAGTAATAGTATCCTTTGTAAACTAATCTTTAAGATCTAACTATATTACTTAAATTGTAAGCAGCTGTATATAGTCCTTTACTTCCTTAAATAGAAGTATTTGCTATATAGGTAGCACAAGTTTAATAGGAAGCACTAGGTTCTATCTTATAACTAACTAGTACATCAAGTAACCTGTCTGTTCCTGTATTAAGATCCTATCTATATAGAGAACTATTAACAAGTTCTTAACCTAAGGTCCTAGTAGCTTTGCAAGGGCGTTTATAATAGGCCTATATTCTCCTTTAATCTTTCTTATAGCTTAAGAGTTATATTTTGAAGACTAGACTTAGTTAATCCTATATATATACAATGAATGTAATACTACCTTAGCAAGATTAGGCCCTCTATTAACTATAAGTTTGCGCGCTGTGCTCTATTAACATATAATATCCTTATACACAAACTCCGCAATTATCTTTAACTAGTTAATTAACACGGCTTTTACTTTAGGCTAGCTGCTAAGGTAGTCTCTTGTAATAACTAAAAACTTCTTCTTAAAACACTAAGGTATATATACTACATTGATTGCAACTGTCTCCTAAATAGCAAAACTATAAGTGTTAGTAAGCATATTAACTTTCCTCTTAAAAGATTATAGTTAATAGTCTAGACAGGTTACTAGCTTTTGCTGCACGTGCTTATACATTCCTTTCTACTAGTATTACTAAGCAAGTATAGAGTATACTGCGTTAACTCCTCTATATCTAATCTAAGTTTGTACGTTTTATACTACAGCTGTTCTTAGGTTAGCATTATCTACAACCCTCTAAATTATAATATTTCTCGATGTTTTCCTAAAGAGTATCCTATCTTATATAAAGAAGTTTAAAGCTTACTTTTTTTATACTTATAGTTCTTGTAGTTCCATATCCTTAGAAGTCTTAAAGTTAACTAAAAATTAAGTATATTATTCTAACTTTAGCATGAATTCCTAACAGAATATCTTTGCCTGTCCTATTAGTATTAGTGCATTTACATTTCTAATTATATAATTAATAAACTCCTCTAAATCCTCCTTAGGTTCTAGAGGTAGTTCCTAATTATTAGGTTTTAGATACCTTAATAGTGCATCTGTAACTACATTTTTTAGTCTTAGTATATACTTAATGTTAAAGTCCTATAAAGGAATTGTTAATATCTACTTATTTATAACAAATTCTAAATTGTTAGTAGATAAGTAGTTTAGTTAAGCGATAAGAGTTGCTGCGTTAGTTTCTATAGTAAAGTAAACACTATAGAGGTGGGTACAAAACTTCTTAAGAGCCTATAGCACAGCCTTGTATTCTAACTTAGTAGAGTGCTATTGCCTCTCTTGCGCTAACTATAGTGTGCTTTTAAACTGCACTAGGTGTCGCTTATTATCCTCTTTAAGTTATTTAATATATACTCCTGCTCTATATTAACTTATATTAGTTATTAGGAATATCTTGTAATTCTTAGTATTAGTATAGTTAAGGTTCGCAAGTGTAGGTGTGTTGTATATAGCCTATTTTAGCTTATACATTATTGCGTCTTATACATCTCTTTATTTAAAAGGGATATTATCTTGTAAGAGTGTAAATAGAGGTTTAGTAATCTTAGTAAAGTCCTTTACCTATATATAGTAGTAGACATATATGCTTATAAAGGATTGTACCTCCCTTTTTTTCTTGTATAGTAGCTAGTTTATAATCTTCTTAACTTTCTTTTAGTTAGGATAACGTCCTTACAGGCTAACTTTATAGCCTATAACCTTAAGCCTTTCTATAAGAAAATATCACTTCTTTCTTAACATAGTGCCTTTGGCTTATTTAATATTAGCTAGCACCCTATCTAGTTACAAGATATGCTTAAGAATATAAAGTTAAACTCTTAGCATTAATTCTTCTCCATTATAATTAGTTTTTAGCCCTCTACATGTGATGTTGTTAACAAAGGGCATAGTATTAGGCTAGTAGTCTCTTAGAATCTTTATTATTACACGCCAAAATGCTACTACTAAGTTAGTAGCACTTATAACTATTGTATATAATTATATAAGCCTAACTAGTGTTTAAAACGCTATTATGTCTCTACTTTCTAGATATAGTGTAATTTAGTTATATCTTAAGAATAAATCTATAAGCAAGATAATCTTATATCTTATAAACCTCTTAGAAAACTTGTCTGCTGTTAGTAGTAGGTTTACATCTTATATAGTAACTGCATTTATTTACTGCGTATTACTAATTTATTAACCGCCTTTGTCCTTCTTAGGCACTAGGTGCTATAGGTTGTAATATTAACTATTACACTTCTCCTATGTTCCTTAATTTAGGTAGACGTTAACTATATCTACTACTTATAGCTCTAAAGCTTTTATAATAGTAAACTCTTATATTGCTAAGCTTTATATAGTATTGTTTGTATCTTATATAGTAGATATATATTAGGGTAAATCCTTTCTAATTCCTTAAATTACTAGAAGAGCGCTCCTTCTTTATTAAGAAGCATATGTATATATATCTCCTTTTCTAATAGCTGTAGGTAGTCTTTAGTATATAGCTTATTAAGTTTTTCTTTCGTAAGCTTTGTCTCTTGCAGGAAAACAGCATATTTTAGTTTAAATAGATAATTATACAGCTCCTTATTAGGATTGTAAATGCTTATTCTAAGGAGTTGCTGTTCTTTTACCCTTTCCTTCTAGTCTTTTTGTCTAAATTCTATAGGCATCTCCTGCTATAAGATATTAATAGGTTAAACCTTCTTATCTACTATCTTGTATAATGTGTAAAGATTATTGCATTATTAGGCATTTTTAAGTAGCCTTTCTTATATCTACTAACAATTAAGCTTAAATATAATTAAATATTTACTAAGTTTGCAGTTTCTAATAAAGTCTTTAGACTGTCTAACTGCGTGTGTAAATACTTAGTTTATCTAGACTATCTAATCCTTCCTGCTACCTTTTGTATACAGCATGTTAAAGTTGCTAAATTTAGCTACTAGATTAGACTATACAGCTTCTTATATGTATTTTACTACTGCTGCTTATAGTTTATTACCTAATTTATTAGTAATTATATGCAACTACATATTACCTACTATTTCTTTATCTAAGTTATTCTTAGAGGCTTTGTTTCTAATTGTCTACGTAGGGTAATTAAGAGATAGGTTAGATATAATAAAGACTGCGTTTCTTGTACTAATTTTAGATAAAACTTATTACGTAATTCGCCTAAACGCATTATACTAAATTAATATCCTAGCGCTTGTACACTAAGGTCCTCCTAGAATTATAGATTTAGTAACATTAGCAACAATCCTAAACATAGTCCTAATAGCAACTGTCTTTATTTATATAAGTATATTAAATGCAGTCTTAACAAACAGGTTATATATGCTATTAGCTAAAGTAACACTAGAAGGAGGCTACTCTAGCTAGTGCTCTATTATTTTATATAGTATCTTTAATGCTTGCGTAGCACTTAGTCTTAGGATATTTATTTATGCCCTAGTGTTAATTAGGCACTTTAGAAAGCTGCTGTTCGCAGTAACCTAGCATTCTACTAAGTTAGTTTAAGCAAAAGCCTGCCTATTTCTTTGCTAAACTCCTTAGACATCCTTTATAAGTATATTATCTAACTTATTTATCTCGAAATCTCTTCTTTTACTTACCTTATAGCAAATTTATGTATTAAATTAATACAAATTTATTACATTGTAACACGCGCTCTTAGCAGGTAGTATATTTAGTAAAATTCTAAGAGTAGGGCCTGTGCGCTTGCTTAGCTTATTAGAGACTAGAATAGATCCTAGGTGTAATTTAGCGCACCTAGTATCTATTAGCTTAGCGTTTTTTACACACGTTATAATATTAAGCATACTTAAACTATCTATAATATTAACACTATTATTAAGAAGATTGCGTAGCTATTTTTAAATGCTAGTTTGCTCTATAAGGTCTAATACTGTAACTCCTTATACTTCCTGTCTAAGTAAGGCAGTTATAATATAGTTTAGCTATCCTTACACTATCTCTTTAAGTTCTAGATTAGGAAGAGCGTTAATAAACTTTATAGCTTTTTTCTTCCTTTCTTGCTGTAAGTGCTTTAGATCTGCTAATATATTATTGTCTTAATAAGCTAATTAAGGTAGTTTAATAATTAAAAATAGCATATTATAAGGCTAGCTTACAAAAGGTATATTGCTTTATATTTCTTCCTGTAGATACTGTATATCTATAGGCTGTAAGTTAGGGATAGGAGAGTTACTTTATATTATTTAATTACTTCTTTGTGTACTTAAATCTTTACTTAGCCTTCTTTACTTCTTTACCTCTTCCTTTTAGACATAATTAATATCCTAGTAGAGGGCAGGGCTTTTACCTCTTAAGCGCATAGCAGCATTTAACTTAGAAATGCTATATAAAGCGTTTTCTTCACCTTCTAGTATAATGTTAGCTACATTTATATTATTAAGCTTCTTAACAGATTCTTTAGCAGAAGGAGTTTATAGCTGTTCCTAGAATTGCTAGAACTGCTAAAAGACGTTATTATAGTAGCTTTAGCTTGTTAAACTAGTTGCTACATTAATAAAATCAGAGTTTTTTCCTTTATACCTTAAACCTAGTTAAAAGTCTCCTCTAGTAAACTTCTCTAGTAGTATACTAGAGGCTAGCTAATTAAGCACGCTATTAGTAACGTTATAGAAATCTTAGACCTTCGCCTTTAACTACAGCAAGACTTAGTTTAATAGTAGTTACTTTAGGATTTCCCCTAAACGCTTTTGTAGTAGACTAAAGTAGTACATTCTCTTCATACTAGAAATATCCTAGTTAAAACTAACCTATCCTATATACTTTAGGGCGTAGTATTATTTATACTCTTTAAGCATGTGTCCTACTATATTATATATATAGTAGAGAGAGTGTGTCTTTGTATTACTTATATATGCTGTACTTGTCTTATTAGATACCCTCTTTAGAACCTTAGTAATAAAAGAACTATTATTCTTCTTACTAGGGAATTTTATATTTATTACTTATGTAATAAAGTACGTATAGTTAGAAGGTTTCTCTAGAAGTCTCTTAGTTGTAAGATAAGCTATAAGCATGTTAATAGTTAATAGTTTAAGCTTTAGGTTGCCTAGAGACTTAATAAGGTCCTTAACCTCTGGGTTAACGTCTACTAGCGTACTTATTTTCTTATGTGCTTTACTAATCTTAATCTCTACTTCCCTTACTTCTTCTAGGGTAAAGGTGACTTGCTAGTTAGATAGTATAATCTAGCGTATCTTAGTATTAGCGCCTCCTTGCTCTAGCTAATAAATCTCCTTTAGGCTAGTTATCTTCTTATAGTAGGATTTTAGAACAGAATAGATCCCTTCTAGTTTATACGTATCCTAATTATCTCTATTTAGGGCAGAAAGTATATAGTATATAACTGCCTCTTTATTAGTTTATAGTAGGCCTTAAAAGAAAAGAATACCTTCCTCTTCTTAAGAGATTTGCCTATTCTTAATATATATATTAGCAATAGAGGTAAAGCACATATAGTACTCTACTAGACTAGGCTAATTTTATACGCATTTATAGATATAGGCTTAAAAGTATAAGCGTTTACCTATCTTAATAGCTATATTCTTATACTTCCACTGTTCCTTTATATGTGTCTGTAATTTAGACTAATCCTTCTTAGTATATTTCAGGTAAGCATTTTAGTATACAAGAGAGAGATTAATTCTTATTAAAAAAGTAATTTAGTAGAATAGAGACTATTATAGCATTATAGATGTTTCTATTATTAGCTTATTAGTTAAAGTCCTTTAGGAATTTTGTAACATTCTTTCTAGTAAAAACTAATATACTATATTTTAGTTAAATTATAGTTAACACTAAGTTATACGTAGGTATAGCTATAGTGTTAATAATAGAGCTTAATAGAGTTAATAGTAGATTAGGGCTAGTAGTAGTAGGTCTAGAGAGAGGAAGCGTTGCGCCTTCCTGCTCTTAACCTGTCTTCTAATCCCTTTTTAACATCTAAGGTATAGTATAACTTATTTAAGTTTTTTATACAGATAGTTAACAAGTGTTAGTAAAGAAATAGACAAGATATAGTCTTTAGGAGAAAGAATATCTCTCTTTAAGTCTTTGTAGTGTGTGTTTTCTTAAGTGTAAGCATATTAATTCTTGCCTTTTAGGTACCCTTTATTTTGCTAGGTAGGCTTAGATTTATACTTAAAGCTAGTACTTATATATAAGCTTTTAGTGCTATCTCTATTTTGCTAAATAGCACCTTAGCTTAGCATTTCTTTACGCATGTATTACTGTCTCTATTTTGCTAGATAGGTTACTACCTCTATTTTGCTAAGTAGACTTTAAATTAGCATTTAAAATACATGTATAACTGCCTTTATTTTACTAGACAGTTTACTGCCTCTGTTTTACTAGATGGACTTTAAATTAGTATTTAATAATGTATTCTATTTTTATTAGTAGGTTTTATTCTTCCTTATTGTTGCTGTTAGTGCTAACTTAGGTAACTTCGTCCTTAACATAGTCTACAATAGGGGATAGTGCTAACCACCTCAAAGTAAGTCTAGCAATAATCCTAAGAATTCTGTGCTTATATAAAATTATTATATTATTCTTGCAATAATTGTGCACTAGTTCCTTTGTGCACTAAGTAGTAGAGTATATCCCTATAGGCTTTGCTATTTGTACGGGTGTTAGAGTGTATAAAGATATACTGCTATAAGGGCAAGAGATTACTAGTAGTTAGATTATGCGAGAACAAGCGTAGTAAGATAAAGATTTTATTATAGGTTGGCTATTAAAGAGAAGTACAAGTGTTGAATTGTGAGGTAGAGGATTGATAGATGAATCCCGCTCGTTTCGATCCCTGAAACGAGCTATATACTCTTAGATCAGGTGGTTAAGCACTGACCTAGCAAGCAGCAGGGTATCACCCCGTGCACCGGCACAGTATCTTTCTTTTCTTGTTAATTGTGAATAAGCTAAGTAAAGAATCTACCAACTAGTTAAGCTAGCTGTTGTATAACGTCGAAATAGATATAAAAAAAGCAGGAAAGAAGAAGTAGGCGTTTTATTATCGCATGTATAGGTGAGAAAGTAAGGCAATAATAATGCTACTTTTTTAATTTGTCTACGAGTACCTAGAAGTAAAGCCTTAATATAAGTAAACAGCATAGGCAGGATAAAGCGGGTTAAGTTAAAAAGCAATTTGCGTCTTTGTTTTGCTTTTCTTTGTTTCTGTCTAAACATTCGACACACTAATTGCGTGCCAGTAATGCCGAACAAAAGGGCGTAAGCCTGGATACCTGTTGTTAGCAATAAATCTTTTTTTTATCAAAAAGGTGTCTACAAAATGTGTAGTTACATCAAAAGGTTGTCTCAAAAGGCCGAAGCCAATTAAGCAGCTTATACTTTGTACCTGTTAACTAGCTTGATGTGAATATTTTTCTTGTATTTAGTATTAAGCATTTAAGCCTTGTATTTACGTTAAGTAATTTTATAATTTTTGCGTTCTTGTGTGCTTGCGCTGGGTAATAGAGCAACTAGCTGCTTAATATTCTTAGTTAGTTCAGGATACTGTAGCTCCTGGTGATCTTTTGAGAGTACGTCCGGGAGATCAGGATTAACTTAATCCTAGATGCCTTTCTCTAAGCAGTGTAGCCTTAATAAAGCAAACTAGGTTAGCTAGTCTAATTAAGCCTTAAGAATCACCCCCTAGGCGACAAGCAGTGTATTAGTAAGGTCTATCTTAGTAAGATACTTTGTGTAGAATTATAACGTGGGTTATCGTTAAGGTAACGACGGATTAATTAGTTGGTTAGTAGGTAGCTTGGTAGCTTGTAGGTTGGCAGGAGGTTGATTGTATAATTAAATAAGAGAGAAGTACAGCAGCTGCAGCAATTTGCTGGCTGTGCTGTAGGAGAATAGAGTAGAGTAAAGTAATTAATAATTAAACAGTTTACCTTCCAGCTTGCTGATTGCGCAGTAGGAATTAATACTGCAATTAAGCAGCCGGGCTTATAACTATAAGAGCTAAGCAGGAGCAATTGCTTGATCAGGAGGAGTGGAATGAGTGTATCAATTAACTAGGTGCTACAACAAAGTGTCCAATAACTACTAAAGAGGAATTAGACGATCTGGCCCGTATATATAGGCGCTAGCGCGGTCGTCACGTGATCAGCTTAACAGGATCACCTGATCAACAGGGTGATCCGCATGTTCCGCAGCTTGTTAATACTTTAACAGCAGTTAACCTAGTATCCTTGTAAAGTCCTCTTACTAACTAAAGCTCTTGTATTGCAATAATCTTAGCGTTTACTGTAATAGCTAAGTTAATCGCGCTCTCTGTAGCAGGGCTTCTTCTATTAATATTTATCTGTAGGACTTTAATTATACTAAATAGTTTAATAAGCCTTAGCTGTCCTAGCTTGTAATATTTTGCATTCTTAGCTGTTTGCTACATAAGGTTTGCTGCAGTTAGTACACTTAAATATAGTGTAAATACAAGGTTTCTCTTTACTAGCATATGACTTGCACTTGTGTTAGCTAGTGCAGTGTGGTTCGCTGCAGATTTAGCAGGCTACTTGTCAGCATCTAACCTCTAAGTAGCCAAATCTCTAGCATTTAGTGCATTGCTTTAAGGTATCAATAACTTGTAGTTTCTCTGCTTTAAGGCTTTGCCCTAAGATATAAAGTTTTTTTTCAATAGTCTTTTAGGCTTCTTCTTCTGTAGCGAAGGCTATGCATGCTAAACTAAAGTTTTAGTATTCTCTTTTATCCTTAGGCGTAAGCAAGAAAGAACTATCTCAACTTTCAAGCCTTTCTTAAAGGGTTTAATTTTTTCTTTTACTACTCTAAGACTGTAGTTTGTAGAGAGCTTGTAGATAACAACCTTAAACTAGGGCGTAATAAGCTAGGCAGCCTTAAAGGTTGTAATATCTTGCTATATAGCCTGATTCTTCAAGAGGTATTTTGCTTTAAAGGCTAGTGTAGTTGTAACTTGTTGGAGTATTGACATGCGCAACATGCGGGTCACCCTCTTGAGCAGGTGATCCTGGTAAGCTAAACACGTGACGATCGCGCTAACGCCTATATATACGGGCTAGATTGTCTTATTCCTCTTAAGTAGTTATTGACCACTTAGTTGTGGCACTTAGTTGTTTAAAACACTTATTCCACTTCTCCTAATTAAGCAATTGCTCCTTTTTAGCTCCTATAGTTATAAGCCCGGCCGTTAATTATAGTTTTAATTCCTACTGCGCAATTAGCAAGCTGTAAGGTTAACTGTTTAATTAGTATTTTACTCTCCTCTATTCTCCTACAGCATAGCTAGCAGATCGCTGCTACTGCTGTACCTCTCTTATTAATTATACAATTAACCTCTTTCTAATATAAGCTACCTAGCTACCTACTAACTAACTAATTAATTTGTCGTCACCTTAATAATAACCTACGTCGTAATCCTACACGAAGCATCTTATCTTAAGATAGACCTTACTAATACACCGCTTGTCGCCTTAGGGGTAATCCTTAAGGCTTAATTAGACTAGCTAACCTAGTTTGCTCTATTAAGGCTACACTACTTTGAGAAAGGCATCTAGGATTAAATTGATCCTAATCTCTAAGACATACCCTTAATAGATTACTAAAAGCTACAGTATCTAGAATTGCCTAAGGATATTAAGCAGCTAGTTGCTCTATTACCTAGCGCTAGCGCTTAAATACGAGAAGACTATAAGATTGCTTAACACAAATACAAGGCTTAATTACTTAATACTAAGTACAAGAAAGATAATTACAACAAGCTAGTTAATAGGTATAAGGTATAAGCTGTTTAATAAATGAGAAAGGTTGCTAAGATTACTAATGTTAAGGACTAGATTAGTAAGACTATTTATCTAGACCTGCTTTTAAACGCCTTAATAAGCATAATTACTTAAAACCTTACTAGCCTTTAAGCCTTAGTAAAGATCCTAAAGGAGGATCTTGCACCTATAGATTAGAATACTTAATATTTAATTAGGGCGCAGTATAGATTACACCTTAATAAGGCTTACTAGGGACAAATAGACCCTAAGTATTAGTTTACTAAGTGGCAGTTACTGTATTAACAAGTGATAATCTACTCGCTTCCTAAGGTTGTTAGGCTATTAGCAATTACTAATTTTTAAACGCCTTAGGTACTAAGATTACACTAGACTAGTTGCGTAAGAAGCAAAATAAGCTAGCACAAGTGATAGGGCTAGGCAAAGCTTATTTAACTCTTAATAATCTATAAAAGATCTTTAGTGTTTTGTTATAGGATTAGTTAATTACTTCTTTAAAAGGAAAAGGACACGTAGTGTTCTAAACTAGATCTAGATTAGAGGTAGCTTAATAATTTACAGGCGCTAATAAGCTAAATAAGGGTAGTAAGTAATTACACTTTTGCCCCTGCAAGGCTAGTAAAGAGCCTATAAGTAAGCACTTCTAGATACTACGTAACTACTATTAACTTTAAACTACAGTTACTCGATGAAGTCTTCCTAGTAGTATACTAATTAAACTGTTAGATAACAACAAAAAGAAAACCCTTAAGTAATAGAACAGTAATAAATAGGCAACCTTACGTATCTAGATTAAGAAGAAAGGCTAGAAGGCTAGCACTAGCAGATGAGCTACTAATAAGTTAAGTAGATCCTCCCTAGCTTATTAGTTCTAGCATTAATTAACCTAAAGGACCTTATAAAGGAAATTAGACTAAATATGTTTAGCGTAGCTTTTACCCTTTATGCCCTATCTCTCTGCACAATTATAAATAGTAGGTTAGTAGTCTAGCTAGTTAATACTATAGATTACATAGTACTAGGCACCTTTAGTAAATACGCTAAGGACAAGATTATTAAAGCAGGCACTTAAATTATACTAGTTGCTAGTATAAGAAATAGGCTGCTTTAGAACGTCCTGCATAGCAAGGCTAGCCTTAAGATAGCAAATTTTCTGCTTACTAATGTTAAAGTTGTACTAGGTTTCTATATTAATATTATATTAGAAGCACAGCTTAAGTAGGCAGGTATTTAGTATTTAGGATATTATTACACCTTATAATCTAGAATAATGAAGAAGAATGTTGTCTTAATTAACTTTAAGTGTTACTTTAATCTCTTGTTTATTAAATATAAGCAACTTACTTATTACCCTACTTAACTACTACTTATAAACGCTGTAGCGTGATTAAGGAAACTTTAGTTGCGTACTAGTCATAAGGACCTTTATTATTAATAAATAAGACACCTAGGATAATAGGCTATTAAAGCCTTAGTTTGCTTAGCGCAGAACGTTAGGATTACTAGCAAGAAGCTATTAAAATGCAAATACTGCGTAACAGCTTATTCTTTATAAGTAATCTTACAGTAACTAAGGGAGAGATTACTACAACCTTTTTATAGGATCTTATAAAATTTGTTTAATTTCCTAACTAGTTAGCTGCTTAAGAAATAGGCACTAATTATTAAGAAAGACTACTTAGGCAAGCTGTATAATTACAATATCTAGTTAAAGACACTAAATAATATTATACTTATAATTAAAAGCTTTACTGTAATGATTAAGAGGAAATATTAGTAGAAGATTGTAGAGATTTATTAAGATAATAATACTGCTATACTGCCTTAGAGAGGGCAATTAAGTTATAAGAAATAGGCTATAGAGAAAGGAATTGTGATTAAGACACTACCGCTATATACTTATGAGCCTAATAGCTTAGCGGGGAAAGCTAGTTAAGAGCTAATTATATAGGCTATTAAGATGCGTATAAGCGCTAATCTACTAGCTAAGCTTTAGCTAGTAATTATAGATGCGGCGGCTTACCTACATAGAATCAGCCCTACTAAGATTTATAGCTACTAATCCCCTAATTAGGTGCTTAAAGAATAGTTTAGGAAATATTTCTAATATTATTAACTACTTAAGATTAGACACTAGACTACTAATCTACGCCTAGACTAGAGTAAAATCTATACCTATAGCTGCCAAGCTTATCCTTTAAACAAGGAGAATGTAGCTAGGCATAATTATTAAGGATTTAAGGTTAATTCTTGCAGCTATATTGGTTATTTAGTTAATTATTAAGCCTCTAAAATATAATATATAAAAGTACTAACACTTAATTAAGTAATTACTACCTATAATATAACCTTTAATAAACGTTAATTTTATAAAGAAGATTGCGAAAAAGAGCTACTAAAGGATTAAGTAATTAAGATAATAGGGATTCTTTATAATAGCAAGCTAGTAAATCTAGAAGAGGATTTAGACTTCTCGCCTATTTAAGGAAAGGCAGATTAAGATACGCAGCTAACTACTAAAGACCTTAGAAGTAATCTATTTACCATCTTAAGTAGTAAGGAAGGCCTACCTACTAAAGACGACAGTAGATTAGAAAACGCTAAGTAAATAGAGTATGAGGCTAGTGCACTATTAAGAACTTGCTTAGATTAGTAGCAAAATACTAGTCTTGCTACTCTAAAACTAACTCTTAAACTAGAGACTTTAGGGAGCGATAACGTAATTAATTGTAAAGTTATTAATAGTTAATTAGTAGTGCGCATGCTAAAAAGAGCTAATCTATTAATACTTAGAAGTAAGGAGCCTCTTTAAAATAAGCCTAATAACTTATTACTAGTCTAATAGTCTGTGCCTAAAGACTCTAACGCGCTAGCTTGTTGTAATAGAACACCTGCTTAGGTTAGCAGGATAGCAGGGCGTAAATTATCTTAAGATTTAAGATCTTAGGCCTTAAATAGTAAATAGAGTTAGTAATTATAAGCTTAACCTCTACTTATAAGACGTAGTACTTAAATTATAGGCAAAAGTCTAAATTAGCCTATGAATTATTATCTTCTACTGCGTAAGCTAGGTAGCAGGCGTAAGCATAAGGACGCAACTTAAGATCCTAATAATTAACTAGAGAGGAGAAGTATAAGTAGTGTTAATGCATTAATTGCGGATTATAAGAATTAAATATAGAATAATTTTTATAATACCTACTTACTAGGGTTGTAAGCAACTTAGGAAGACTAAGTAAGCTATACAACTCTTAATTATATAGTTATAGCAGCTTTGCTTACTAAGTATAAGCTAAGTAGAAATGCTTAATAGTATTGCAACAATCTACCTAAACCGCTAAAATTATAAAAGTAGCTACTTTAGTATCTTATAAAGGCCTTATTTAAGGATACCTGCAAAAAAGAGATTAATTAGTTAAGTAAGAATAGAACTTAGACTAAGATATTAAGAGAAAAAGCAAATAATTGCTTAATACCTATAAAGTAGGTTTATACCTATAAGTTTAATTAAGATAGCTTCTTTCTTAAATATAAGGCGTGGATTGTTGTAAAAGGTAACCTTTAAAAAAAGGACTTAATTAACTTAACATATACTGCTATATTAGCAGCTAAGTCCTTCTAAGCAGCAATAGCTATCACCGCTAAGAATAATCTAGAGATTAAGTAATATAATGTTGTAAGAGCATTCCTTAATATATTAATTACAGCAGACAACCTAGTAATTTGTAAGATACTAAATAGCTTTAAGAAGCCTAGAAAGTATATACAGCTTAACTGCGCACTTTATAAATTATAAGACTTACTACTATTATAGCTTAAGAAGTTCTTAGAATTACTAAAAGAGATTAGACTAATTACCTTAGTAGAGGAGCCCTGCCCATTCTTTAATTAAGATAGGAGGATCCTAGTTTTATTTTATATAGATAATATCCTACTGCTATTCGCGAAAGATTATAAGTAGAGGGCGATAGATCTTTAGTTAAACATTATTGACAAGTACAAGATACAGGAACAAGAATTAGTTAAATAGTTTCTTAGTATTAGAGTAATTAGAGATTACAAAAAGCAAATAATTATGCTTGTACATAATACATATATTAATAAGATTATAAAAAGTTTAAGCTATAGAATAGTAGCTTTCCTAAGACCCTATTACTGTTAGAGGAGCTAATTAAGAATACTAGCAAAGCAACTAAGTAAGAGATTAAGGCCTACTAAGAAAAGGTTAGTTTAGTACTATACATAGCTATTATACTCTAACTAGATGTTACTTACTTAGTCTTAAAGCTCTTACACTTTCTTATAAACCCTAGTAATTAGCATATAAAAGCTATTAAATAGGTAATTATGTACCTCTATTAAACAAGATAGGACGCGATCTAGTACAGGAACTATAATAGCCTAGACTTAATAATTGCAGGCGACGCTTTCTTTGCAGATAATTAAGAAACTTATTAATTATTCTATAGTTATATAGCTATTCTATATAGTAGTCTAATATTTTAGAAGGCAGCTTAGCAGACTACAGTTACTACAATAACTACTAAGGCTAAGCTGCTCACCCTTAAGCATACTACTAAGGAGGCTATAGCCCTTAAGCGCTTTTTTTGTAAGCTGTCTCTTAATCTAGGAGATATCTAGATAGTCTAGTATAATAATTAACAAACAATTAGGCTTGTAGTTAAGAAGAATAAGCAGATTAGCACTTAATTAAGGCATGTAGATATACAAAATATGTGACTGTGTAAGGGTGCGTTGGGTTAACCAAAGATGCAAGGTAACAGTAGAAGGTGAATGAATTAGATACAGAACTATAGAGAGACTACGTGGGTTTTTTATATCCAATCCGCATAGTTAGGACTAACCAAGGTTAGGACTAACTGAGGTTATCAGAGGTCGCCGGGTCAGCTAACAGTTAGCGTAACTAGTGCGGCCGATAGTCAGCAGCTAGTGCTGAGGTGCTAGTACTGAGGTGCTAATGCTGAGGTAAGAAAAGCCAACGAAGGCCACAGGCCGAGTACTAGAGGACATCAAGGCTTCACCCCTTTACAGACTGCAGTAGGAATATGCTAAAAAATTATTTTAGGTTAAGTACCTAGAAATAGTAATTATGCTAGCTAAAAGACTAACTAAGTTCTTTACCTAACAACAGTTTAAGAAGTTTAAGCTGTTGCTTAACTTTTAGTAAGTTAAGTACTTAATTAATAGAAATAATAATTAATAAGCAAAGGATTTGTATTAAGCGGCAACATCTATATACTAGGCTAAGTCTTCTCTTGATAGCTTATTTTATTAAGCAGGAGAACGTAAGCTAGAATATTAAACTAGGACTAGGAGCCTCATCACTAATTAGCATTAAACTTATTATACTTGCTAGACTTTATTATTGCATTACGCTTAGCCTGCTTAGCTTTAGCTAGCTTAAGAGTAATTTAAGCTATCTAAGCTTAAACAGCAAGAGTCCTAAGGTAAGCAGCGTTACAGCGTAATTCTAACCTATTACTTCTATTTATAGAGTTGTTAGATAATTACTTTCTTACTTTAGCATAATAATTATGCTTATATAAACAATTTGTATAGCAATTAGGACAGCAAACTTAAGGGCAATTATATAAAAAAGTAGAAGAAGTATTACTTAAGCATGCTATTCTTAAAGAGATAATTGCTAGGAAGGTTATGATTATTAAGGTTACTTATATTATTGCTGCTGCTACTGTAGATAATAAGCTATTATTTGCGGCTGTTAAGCGGGTTGCTAAGCAGGAGCGAACGCAGGAGCAGAAGTAGGAGCAAGAGGTTAAGCAGCAAAACTACAATATAACATTTCTTAAGCGCAATAATTATAGACAGGAGGCTTCTACAAAGAAGGCTTTCTAGTAGACGTAACACCGCTATTAATCTCTTTGCAGCAAGTAATAATGTTCTTAAGTAGTTAAGCTTTTATAGCTTAGTATATCTTATTGTTATTTTATTCTTAAAAATAAGTTAGTAAGCAGAGCAAGAAGCTGAAAAATTAAAGACTTACTACTTTATCTTTTTACATGGCTATAAATTAATTAGCAAGATTAATTTTAACTGCATAGTAGGTGTGTAATAAGCAACTACTGTAGCGTAAGCTACTCTAACTACTAGTCTAAACGCAATTACAGTAGTGTTTAGCGTATAAACTATCTAGTATCTTTTTTATATAGTGATTACAAGGCAGAACGCAAAAGTATAATAGATTAGTAGCAATCTTTAAAGAGCTATTAGGCGCCTTTTTCTAGGTTAAAAGGGGCACGTTGCGCCTAGTAAACAGCTTAATAGGCGTTTGTAGGCTATTGTTGTTGTCTTATTACTAATCGCGGGACGGTGCTTAAATAGTAAGCTACTAAGACTTTTATATTAGCTCCTAAGGAGCCTTGCCTTTACGCTAGCTTAATTGCTTAGTTAGACTCTTATGTAAATTAAAATCTAAGTAAGGACTTAATAGTAGACTTAATTTAGTAGGTAAGGCGATGAGCCTCTTAGTAGAGCTACTAGATGTTTTGTGATAAGCGTACAGATTACACAGTAGTAGTAACTAACTCTTATTATTTTTGTAAGGGTGCGTTGGGTTGACCAAAGATGCAAGGTAAACAGTGAATGAATTAGATACAGAACTATAGAGAGACTACGTGGGTTTTTATATCTAATCTGGATAGTTAGGACTAACTAAGGTTAGGACTAACTAAGGTTATTGGAGGTCGCCGGGTCAGCTAACAGTTAGCGTAACTAGTGCGGCCGATAGTTAGCAGCTAGTGCTGAGGTGCTAATGCTGAGGTAAGAAAAGCGAACGAAGGCCACAGGCCGAGTACTAGAGAACATTAAGGCTTTAGCCCTTTACAATACCCCCCTCCTAAAAAAATAGTAGGGGTAGTCATCTTGTTACCTAGAGTTCTACTCTTCTAGGGCTTCTGTATCTTTTAGATTAACAGCTAGTTCCTAGGTTAGATCTAGATATCCTAACTATTTAACTAAGTATTACTTTTTTCTTCCTTTTCCTCTTTCCTCTAATAGGGTCTCTACTAGGTATTCTTCTCTATCCTTTGTCTTAATTAGTAGAGGTTCATTGTTGTCTATTAGCTAGCTTAGTAGAGGGTCTAAGGACGCTAGTCTAAGGTTATTAACACTAAATACTAGGTAAATCTAGCTAAGAGTATTTAATTTAACTGCGTTTAGTCGAATAACCTTAAGTACTGTGTACTTAAGATTCTTCTAGTTAAGTTTTCTGCTAGGCCTTTTTGTTTTGTAGTAGTTTCCTAGTTTTAACTATACCTTATCGCCTATTTTAAGCTAAGGTGATTAGTGCCTTCACTTATTTGCCTGCCTTTCTTGTTCTTGTTAGCTTTCTCCTATTGTAGCTTATTAACAATATTTTCTGCCTTTTAATAATTCTCCTGTATTCTCCTTAGAAGTTGTTGTTAAGGACTGTGCTTAGGTGCAATTTGTAGGGGATCTACCTCATAGCCGTGTTGTAGGAAGAAAGGAGACATTTTAGTAGACTAAGCTTGCCTTGCTATAACTGCAATCTTAGCTATCCCTAGGTTACTTTTCTAATTTGTTTAATCCTAATTACAGAAGGCTTGTAAATAAGCCTGTACTATAGAGTTTATTCTCTCTGTAGAACTGTTAGTTTTAGGATAGTATCTAGAAGAGAAGTGTTGCTTAATTTCTAATAACTTGCAAAGCTTAATCTAAAAATAGTTAACAAACTGTATACCTCTGTCTTAAGTAATATAGTTTAGTAACTAATAGTAAGCTACAATAGAGTTAATAAAGCTTTATTAACACTTTCTGTAGTAATGTCCTTAAGGCTTATTAGGACAACGTCCTTACTAAGCCTATCTATAACTACTATTAGGTTTGTACAGCCTTTGCTTTCTAGTAACCCTATAATAAAATCTATAGAAATTTCTTTCTATATTTGCTTAAGTATAGGCAAGGGTTTTAGTAAGCCTTATAGGCTGTCTCTCTAGGGTTTTATTCTTCTACACACTAAGCAGTTCCTTATATACTTGCCAATACTTTTGCTAATAGAGTGCTAAAAGTATTCTCTTGTAATAGCTTAATAGGTAATATTCCTTCCTAGATGGCCTAAGGCTCTAGAACTGCAAATTTCTAAAATAATTCTAGTTCTTAAAAATTTATTATTAGGTACTTATTTTCAATCTTAGTATAGAAGGTTTCTAGAATTGTCTAGTTAGTATTTAGAAATAGAAAGTTTAAGATTTAAAGCTGTAGGAAATCGTTACTTACTATCCTTTGCAGCTTTCTAGGCTATTTAGTAGATGTAGAGAACAAGGAGCTGGTAACAGTGGTTTAGGAGAACTAGATGGTTAATTTTGCCTTTCTACCTGCGTCTAAGACGCGCTATATATACTATATACAAAGGAAATAGTCCTAACCTAGAAAGGCTGCTATAGAACTTAGAGGGATTACCTCTAAGTTTGCTACGTATCCTGTAGAGCTTAGGAGTAAGCTCCTAAGCTTAGCATAAAAACTCTAATATGCAGTTAACTAGCGTGAGCCTAGCGCGTAAGCTAACAGGCGCCTAGGTCTAATACCTAAGATCGCCTTAGGCCTTAAGGATAGTACGTTATATATGCGACACACTCCTTAGGTAACTAAGACCTTAGTTACCTGCGCGGAGCTCTATATAGTCCTAGCGCACCGTATAATACGCTGCACACGTGCAGCTTAGCGCAAAGCGCAATAACAATAATAAATTTTAAGCCTCTTAGGCTTAGTATCTAACACTACTATAGCTACTATAAGTATTACCCCGCAACTTGCCTAAATCTTTTAAAAGCAATACTAATTACTTACGCAGTTTTAACTATACCCTTATAAAGTTTTTTTAGGCTATTACGCGCGCTACTTCTTACCCCTACGCAGCTTCTAGCTTTATTTTAGCACTCCTTCTATTTAATTACTAACTTTATATAGAAGTTAAAACTACAAAAAGCTACTGCCGCCCGCGCCTCCGCGCCCGCCGCCGCCGCCGCTGCGCCGCCGCCCTCGCTAGTAGCGCGGACGCCCCTACCTCGCGCTTCTCGCGCAGAATTAACTAGTGCTGCTTTAGGTACAGCACTAGCCTGTACGTCTAGAGGGCGTGTAAGTAAGGTTAAAACCCTAGTTAAGACCGCCTGTAGGGGTAAGACCTTAGTTGTAACTCCTAGTTACTAGGGCGCACCTAGTGCGTATTGCAACGTGCCCTGTCTTAAGTACGTTAAGAGCGCTTTATTTAGCAGCTCTAATAAGGCTTATTAGAACAGGGCCTCTAGCTCTAGAACATACTACTAGTAGTGCTCTAATAAAAAGACCTGCAAGGTCCTATAAATAATTTCTTCTTAAATTTTAAGCTTCTACTAATAATTAAAGCCTTTAAATTACTATCTCTTTAGCTAAAAAGCTTCTTACTAAGCTTTAGAAGAATTTGCTAGTATAAGCCCTTCTTTTATTTTTTCTTAAGTTTCTTATACTAACACATTTGCAGAGTAAGTAGGCTAAAAAGCTTATAAGCTACTATCTATATCTTTCTAGAGAAAGCGGCTAAAGAGAAGAAGTCTAGTGAGGGCCTGAGTAGTAAGGATGGGGCTAGTAAGAATAACTAGGAGAGATCCTCTAGTAAGGCTAATAGTCTCCCTACGCGTTATTAACGTGTTAGAGAGCTGTTAGACATGCTAGTAGACCTCCTAGTTACCTAAATACTTATTAGGAGGGGGTTATTCTCCCTAAATTTTATAAGTTCCCTAGAGGTAGGGGGCTAATCTACCCTAATAATTAAATACTTATCTCTTCCTTTTTTGTACTCTCTTTCTTTTGTAAATCTTTATAAGTTACGCAACTTATATTAATAAGCTCCTTAAAGTACTTAAGCTTTTACCTTAATAAGTATTTAGTAAGTCTGTTAGCTAGCATCTTAGCTGTTAGTAAATACTTAATTTAAAACAAGCCTTTAGCGTGCTCCTAGTAGAGCTACATGTTCTGTATATTAATATGTTAGAGCTTAGTAGTAATTCTTTCTTACTCTTTAATAACTAGGCGTATTGTTTGCTAGTTATTATAGAAGATTCTCTAGGCTCTTAAGATTATAAGCTTAAGCTCTTTAAATAGCCTCTTAAGCGCTATAAATTCTTTTGCTACATGCTTTAATACAAGGAGCTTAGCTTTTATTATTAAATTTATTACTGTAGCTTAATAAGCTGCTTTCTAAACAATTAGACCTCTAAAGAGTATAATAATGTAGCCTTAAGAAGATTAATAAGTCTCTAAATTATCTGCAAAAGACATGTCTTTATATATAGTAAGTTCTTTACTATTATTATTATTATACATAATTCCCTTATGCCTTGTATAGTAGAGGTATTATATAAGATAATTTACAGCCTTTATGTAAGCTTCTAAAGAGTTAGTTAAAAAGTAAGAGAGCTTAGAGACTGCGTAGGCAGCGTTAGGACGCAGCATAATAGCTATATACAGCGCGCTGCTAACGCGCTCTTAGTAGGCCTTAATTTAAGGCTTTAGGGCCTCTTCTAGATTTTTAACTAGCTCCTCTAAGGGCAAAGGAGTTTAAGAGAACCTGCTAAGGGCGTCTAAATTAAACTTTTTAGCAACTTAATTAATATAGGTGTTGTGTAGTAGCAATATTATGCGCTTCTTTTAATTTCTTATAATCCTTATCTCTAGAAACTAGCTTGCCTCTTCTTTATTTTTAACTTTATAGGTGTCTTTAATAGATTTAAAGAGCTTATAGGCTCTAGTTTAGTAAGTTTAATAATACATAAGAAGTATATTGTCTATATAGAATATTAGGAGGAGCGCGTGATCCTTAGTAAAGAAAAAGCACAGCTCTTTAGCTAAGGCCTGCAGGCTAAGCTTCTTTAGTATGCTTAAGAACTTATTATACTATAATAATAGCAAGTCTTGTAGGCTGTATAAGGCTCTCTTAAGCTTAACGCACTTGCCTAGGTACTTATAACTGTCTAGTAGGTTGTATAGGACTGTTGTTTTATTACTAATATTAGCGTTAAAGAACACGCCTACTATATTCAGCTACTGTATCTCTATAGTAAACTTAGCTATAATTGCAATTATAAGCTTAAAGGATTACGTAGCTAGTGTTACTGCGTATATTAAGTGTAGTAAGTCCTTTACTTAAAAGTCTTCTCTTACTATAAGACGTGCTTTGCATTTAAGAAAGTAGCTGTTCTTATTAAGCTTGTAGGTAAATATCTATTTAAGAGAGAAAGGCTTAGAATTCTCTAGGATCTCCTCTTCTATCTAGGTACTTTTTAAAAGTAGAGTATTAATCTCTTTTTAGCTAGCCTATCTAAATAGAGTCATATATTAGTAGTTGTGTAGGTCCTTCTATTTATTTAGAAGCTTTAGGAGATTATTAAAATGCGTTTAAAGTGAATTAGCCTTTCTAAGAGCTACTACTATTACAGCGTAAACTATAATTAGCTCTCTATTATCTTAAGGCTAAGAGAGTAGTGCCTTAAGCTTAGAAGCCTTTAAGGGGTTATATAACAGGCAATATACGCCTACACTCTCTACGTTAGGACCGCGTTAGTCCTTATCCTTTAGCCTTAAGGAGCTCCTTGCAGGAGGTCCCTATACCTTCTTTTTATAAGGTCTTTTTACTAGAGAATTCTAAGGAGCTCTAGTTAGTGTTATAGGATTCTTAGCACTACGCTAGGCGTCTTTAGAAGTAATCTCTACTCCCTCTTAAGACTATAAGAGTCTTAGCGCGTTTATTAAGCTTAATCTACTAGTAGTTTATAATTTCTAGGAGCTAAGCAGCTTATTACTACTACTTACAGCTTTTTAAGCTAGGGTGCCTTGCTCTAGCATTTAGGCTCCTAGTAAAGGAGGCGCTAGCATTGCCTTAGGCGTTAGTAGCTATTCTAAAAGTCCTTTCTACCCTGCACAAATTCCATAAGAAGTGTTAGCTTAACGCTTTTTACGTGCTGTTAGCGTACTACCTATTAGAAATTATAATAGGCTTTCTATAGTCTCTATTACTAGCTAATTACTTATTAGCTGTAAGTCCTCCTGTGTTGTTACTACTACTTAACTAATTTATTTTTTAAGGTGTCAAAGGTGGTGGTTGTTGTTGTAGTCAAAATGGGGTTCTAAAAAAGTGAAAAGCAGCTACTCTCTACTAATTAATCGCAAAAGTCAAAAAAAAAAGATTGTGTGTAGTTAACGAGATTTGAACAGTAGGTGGATAAGTTCTAGGAGGAAAGCTCAGACCACTAAGCGATAATCAGGGTCAAAAAATTTGCTAAGGTACTAAAAAACAACACTAGTTAAAACGTGTCTAACGGCGATTGCCAGCCTATAGCTAACAACAGGATTACAGTAGGATTGCAATAGGATTGCAACATAATGTAATAGAGGAGGGAAAGGACACGTACGTACTGCAGCGGGAGCCTGTAATACTTTATAAAGCTGCTGCTTCTCACCTACTGCTTCTTACCTTTTAAACAGCACCGCATACAAACAATTTATATATAATATACTGCAATAGCGTGTAACCTCTACAGCAAGCATCTCCTTATTCTAGGCTCTCTTCTAAAAAAAAGCATCCTTTGCTACTATCTACTTAGCACCTAATTTAGTCTAACTTAAACTGCTTATGCAGACACCAAAATTTATTAAGTATCTTAAAACTTAACTACCTAGCTAGACTTCTAAGTTTATAAAAATCTTAAACAAGTCCCTTATCTGCAATATCTTTATATACAAAAAAATTATTAAGCCCTAATTTAGCTAGTTGTGCAAGGAATACACAATCTCTAAGGTATTTACTAATACTAGCGTAGTACTTAAGATCTATTGCTTTAGCATCTCTTTTTTCCTGTTTGTTGTGTAAGGGCTAAGTATAGAGACTAGAACCTAGCTTAAACAGCTATTACAAGACGTTAAATTGGCGATAGAGAAGAAAGAGGCAGAAAAGGAGAAGTAGGCTTTCTATTATCGCGTCTATAGGTTAGCAAGCAAGGCGATAATAGTGTTACTACTTTACTTTATCTAGGAGCGCCTAGTAGTAAAGTAACAAGAATAGGCGGGATAAGGCGCGTTAAGTTAGGAGGCGATTTGCGTCTTTGCCTTGCTTTTCTTTGTTTCTGTCTGAACATGCTGGAGCGACACACCAATTGCGTGCTGGCAATGCCGAACAAGAGGGCATGAGCCCGGATACCTGTTGTTAGCAATAAATCTTTTTTACCAAAATGGTGTCTACAAAATGTGTGGTTACATCAAAAGGTTGTCTCAAAAGGCCGAAGCCAACTACTTAACTAATATTAGTAAGCTATTTAAGTACTTCTCTAGCTTTACTAATTTTATCCTTATTAAGGGTGTTTACTATAAGGACTGCGTCCTGCCTAGGCAGCTTATAAGCTAGTCTTTAGTAGTATAGTGTCTTATTAAATGTAATATTGCGCGTTGTAATAACTTAGTTAAGCGCTAGGACTTATATATAGTATATATTAGAGGCTCTATAGCCTACTAAGTAACTAATATAGCCTCTAGGAAGAGTCTTAAAGCTCTTCTTATATTGCCTAGCCGCTCTATTCTTGTTTAAGGGATAGGCGCGGTAGCTGTAGGCGTATATACTATTCTAATCTAGTTTTATGTTTGCTGTAAGGCTCCTAAGAGGCTTAGGCTTATAGTACTTAAAGTACCTTCTACTCTATTGCTTAAGGAGCTTGTTTAGTAAGCACAAGCTATGCGCTTAAGAAAGACTTATATTATAAAGCTATGCTATAGCCTTAACTATCTCTAGCTAGAGTTTCTTAGGCAGGTTTACGCTTGCCCTTATCTTAATTAACTTAGTTATTAGCTCCTAGCCTGCTTATTTAGTAGCTCTATTTAGTTTATATGTATATAGTAGAGAAGGCTTAATAGTAATACTGTGTTCCTTACACTATATTTAGTACTACAACATTTCTTACTAAAGAAGTGTTAAAGGGTTATTATCTTGTGTAATTTTAACTATCTAGAGCTTATAACAAGCTTTGATAAGTGCCTTAAAGTTATAAAAGTCTCTTATAATCTCTAGAATAGATTTTGCTTATAGGATATATATATAGAGCTTTCTACTAAAGGCGTCTTTTATTATTTGTATCTATTGCTCTCCTAAATAACCTTAAGGCATGTTAAATAGGTCCTACAAGATCCTCTAGTATAGCTAAAAAGAGGGCTCCTTTAGCTTTTGTAATATAACCTATTTTGCGTAGGTTTAAGTACAGTGCTTGCACTTAATACATGCTATTCTTTTAATCTTTACTCCCTAAGCTATGTTAATAAGTACATCTAGTGCTTTAAGGCCTAGGTGCCTTATATAAGCATATTAAAGGTCTTCTAAGTTACTTCTTAGATAGGTTATCTATAAGCTTCTAACGAAAGGCATTATATTTAGAATAAGGTTAAGATAAGAGGATAAAGGCTTGTATTTAAGAAATAAGAGGTTAAATCAGCGTTTAAGCTTTACTAGTACAACGTTTCTACCTAGTGTACTTTAGCAGAGAGTATTATCTAAGCCTAGATACTAGACTCCTTTTTTATTTAGGCAAGCTTCTAAGATAATATTTAGGTAAAAACCTTAAACAACTGCTACGTCTATAAGTGTAAGGTCCTTAGTTTTATTACTAAATATTCTACTTAGAACTTAGCGTAAAATACGAGTGCCTTAGCCGCTAATAGGGAAGGCCTCAGTACCTGCCTCTACTGTCTCTAACTCTGTAGCGGGTATAAAGGAACCTAGTACAAGTAGTTCCCTATTATTTACTAGGTGCAACGCGGCCCTACTGTCTAGTATAGTGCTCCCTAATAGTATATTAGCGTTAAAGTTGCTAGTATAGTATACACTAGTATTGTTTTCCTTAAGAAGCGCTAGGTTAATTAAGGATATAACTATACTACCTAGAAAAGGCTTTAACTTGCTTTTTTTCTTCTAAAAAAGCTTATATCCTACTTTAACAAGTTTGTCTTAAAGTTCTTTATACTAGTTAGTATGTAGGCGTTCTTAAATCTTTTTAGCTTTCTCTTTACTAACACTATAGTTAACTTTTGCGTAGGCCTTAATTGCTACTAAAAGCGTATAGCATTCTATAAGATCCTAGAAATGCTTACTATCTTTATTATCTTAAAATAAGCACTTGTAGCTACGTTTCTAGCCTACGCCCTTAGTGCCTTTTAGTTTACAAGGTTTTAAGTTTCTTAAAGTAGTATAGGCTCTTAAGAAGCTTACCCCTAAGCTTAGTAAGCTAATTAAGCGCTAGTAGATTATTTCTAAGAACACTTAACTAGTTTAGTTAAAATTAGAATAACTCTTCCTAAGCGTCTAGTCCTACTAGTAGAGCGTCTTTATAGTGCTAGCCTATTTAGAAGCGTATTTAGCTTTTACAACGTCTAGAAAGTTAAATATAGTAAGCGCGCCGTCTACCTTAAGGATCTTTAGCCACTTAGCTTTTAGTTAGCTTATCTACTATTTATTATACTAAGCTTGTAGTTCTATAGTACTAAGCTTTGCCTTTTTAAGGCTTACACAGTAATCTTAGCGTATTACTATTTAGTTAACAGCGTCTATTAAAGCTAGTTTAATTTTGAATTGTTTAATAAGCTTGTTTAGAGCTTAACTAGTACTATCTACAAGTTGAATTATAATTAGAGCTAGTGACTGTTTATTAACAGTTGCATAGACCTAATCTTAAATATGCTAAAAAGTATACGCGTTTACTGCCTAGTTTACGTGTTTTATATAATATTTGTTAAGCTTTCTATTATAGGCGTTAAGTTTTTTCTTAGAGGAGTCCTCTGCAGGCGCTAAGGGCCTTAGAGGCAGCCCTATTAATATATTAATAGTTACAATAGCTTCTAAGTTTACATATTCCTAGACTCCTTTAGATTTAGCGTTAAACTTTAGCTAGGTATACTAGTAAGTCTAGCTTACGTAGCCTATAAGGCGCGCTAAGTTAGTAATTTACAAAGAGTTGCTTGCTATAGTAATATATGCAATTAGTAAGTAAGTTAAGAAGTGTGTTTTAAATAAATTAGAGGGTCTAAACTACTACTAGCGTACTCTAAGATCCGTAGGGAGAATCTAAACTGTAATTTAAAGCGCTAGGCTTATAACTAAAAAGAACAAGAAGCTAGTAACAGTAGTTTAGGAGAACTAGATAGTTAATTCTGCCTTTCTACCTGCGTCTTAGACGCGCTATATATACTATATACAATGAAAATAGTCCTAACTTAGAAAGGCTGCTATAGAACTTAGAGAGATTACCTCTAAGTTTGCTACGTATCTTGTAGAGCTTAGGAGTAAGCTCCTAAGCTTGGCGTGAAAACTCTGATATGCGGTCAACTAGCGCGAGCCTAGCGCGTAAGC
This sequence comes from Alternaria sp. 'sect. Undifilum', assembly GCA_024321975.1. Lineage (NCBI taxonomy): Eukaryota > Fungi > Ascomycota > Dothideomycetes > Pleosporales > Pleosporaceae > Alternaria > Alternaria sp. 'sect. Undifilum'. Next base: position 6,478,032 of record JAJJZI010000005.1, read on the forward strand.
TGACAGGCGCCTGGGTCTGATGCCCAAGAGCGCCTTAGGCCTCGAGGATGGTACGTCATATATGCGACAGTAGATTTATCCTCTTTTTTAGCTTTATCCTATAGATCTTCTAGATCTAATTAGTCCTAAGGTAATTCTAGTACTGCTACTAAATAGCTGTTGCAGCTAAAGGTTCTAAGCACCTCTTCTTTTTCTAGTTCCTTGTTAGTAGCTGCAGTTGTAAGTTTGAATACTTATAGAAACCTCCTAGAAATCTTAGTATCTTAGTTGTTTACTAGTATATCTTGTTATCTCCTAAATAAGGCATTAGTCCTAGAGTTATTAAATTTAGGCCTGTAGGAAATTTCTATATTGGGAAGCTTTCCTAGAAATTAAGCCTATCTTATTTGTTTCTTACTAAGCTATCTAGGCTTACTAAAATATTTAAGGTTTTTATAGTCTGTAATAACAATAAACTTCTTTAAAAACTATAGCATAGCTTCCTACTTAGATAAGTAGAAAATAACCAACAGTAATTCCTTGTTGTGTATCTTGTAATTGCTTTACGTGCTAGTTATCTTTTTTAAATAATAAGCTACTAGGCGTAAGCTTCCTTTATTATTGTATTATAAGAGGACTCCTGCTACTACATATCTAGAAGAGTCTGTTTCTAGGATTATTTCTCTGTCAGGATCCTATTAAGCTAGTACTAGCTTGTAAGGGTGCGTTGGGTTGACCAAAGATGCAAGGTAAACGGTGAATGAATTAGATACAGAACTATAGAGAGACTACGTGGGTTTTTATATCCAATCCGGATAGTTAGGACTGACCAAGGTTAGGACTAACTAAGGTTATTAGAGGTCGCCAGGTTAGCTGATAGTTAGCGTAACTAGTGCGGCCGATAGTCAGCAGCTAGTGCTGAGGTGCTAATGCTGAGGTAAGAAAAGCGAACGAAGGCCACAGGCCGAGTACTAGAGAACATTAAGGCTTTAGCCCTTTACAATACCCCCCTCCTAAAAAAATAGTAGGGGTAGTCATCTTGTTACCTAGAGTTCTACTCTTCTAGGGCTTCTGTATCTTTCAGATTAACAGCTAGTTCCTAGGTTAGATCTAGATATCCTAACTATTTAACTAAGTACTACTTTTTTCTTCCTTTTCCTCTTTCCTCTAATAGTGTCTCTACTAGGTATTCTTCTCTATCCTCTGTCTTAATTAGTAGAGGTTTATTATTATCTATTAGCTAGCTTAGTAGAGGGTCTAAGGACGCTAGTCTCAGGTTATTAACATTAAATACTAGGTAAATCTAGCTAGGAGTATTTAATTTAACTATGTTTAGTCTAATAACCTTAAGTACTGTGTACTTAAGATTCTTCTAGTCAAGTTTTCTACTAGGCCTTTTTGTTTTGTAGTAGTCGCCTAGTTTTAACTATACCTTATCGCCTATTTTAAGCTAAGGTAATTAGTGCCTTCTCTTATTTGCCTGCCTTTCTTGTTCTTGTTAGCTTTCTCCTATTATAGCTTGTGCAAGCTTAATACTTTGTCGTAGCTTATTAACAATATTTTCTGCCTTTTAATAATTCTCTTATATTCTCCTTAGAAGTTGTTGTCAAGGACCGTGCTTAGGTGCAATTTATAAGAGATCTACCTCATAGCCGTGTTGTAGGAAGAAAGGAGATATTTTAGTAGACTAAGCTTGCATTGCTATAACTACAATCTTAGCTATCCCTAAGTTGCTTTTCTAGTTTGTTTAACCCTAATTATAGAAGGCTTGTAAATAAGCCTGTACTATAGAGTTTATTCTCTCTATAGAACTGTCGGTTTTAGGATAGTATCTAGAAGATAAGCGTCGCTTAATTTCTAATAACTCGCAAAGCTTAATCTAAAAATAGTTAACAAACTGTATACCTCTGTCTAAAGTAAAATAGTTTAGTAACTAATAGTAAGCCACAACAGAATTAATAAAAGTTTTAGCAATACTTTCTGTAGTAATGTCCTTAAGGCTTATTAGGACAACGTCCTTGCTAAGCCTATCTGTAACTACTATAAAGTTTGTGCAGCCTTCGCTTTTTAGTAACCCTATAATAAAATCTATAGAAATTTCTTTCTATATTTGCTCTAGTATAGGCAAGGGTTTTAGTAAGCCTTGTAGGCTATCTCTCTAGGGTTTTGTTCTTCTACACACTAAGCAGTTCCTTATATACCTTCTAATACTTTTGCTAATAGAGGGCTAAAAGTATTCTCTTGCAATAGCTTAATAGGTAATATTCCTTCCTAGATAGCCTAAAGTTCTAGAACTGTAGATTTTATAGATAATTCTAGTTCTTAGAGGTTCATTATTAGGTACCCATTTTTGATCTTAGTATAGGAGGTTTCTAGAATCATCCAGTCAGCATTTATAAATAGAAAGTTTAAGATCTAAAGCTGTAGGAAATCGTCGTTTACTATCCCTTATAGCTTTCTAGGCTATTTAGTAAGTTTTGTCCTCTTTTTTAGCTTTATCCTATAGATCTTCTAGATCTAATTGCTCCTAAGGTAATTCTAGTACTGCTACTAGATAGCTGTTGTAGCTAAAGGTTCTAAGCACCTCTTCTTTTTCTAGTTCTTTGTTGGTAGCTGCAGTTGTAGGTTTAAATACTTGTAGAAACCTCCTAGAAATCCTAGTATCCTAGTTGTTTGCTAGCATATCTTATTGTTTCCTAGATAAGGCATTAGCCTTAGAGTTATTAACTCTAGGTCTGTAGGATATTTCTTTGTTAGGAAACTTTCCTAGAAATTAAGCCTATCTTATTTGTCTCTTGCTAAGCTGTCTAGGCCTGCCAAAATATTTAAGGTTTTTATAGTCTATAATAACTATAAACTTCTTTAAAGATTGTAGCATAGCATCCTACTTAGATAAGTAGGAGATAACTGCTAGTAATTTCTTATTATGTATCTCGTAATTGCTTTGCGTGCTAGTTATCTTTTTTAAATAATAAGCTACTAAGCGTAAGCTTCCTTTATTGTCGTATTGTAAGAGGACTCCTGCTACTACATATCTAGAAGAGTCTGTTTCTAGGATTGTTTCTCTGTCAGGATCCCATTAAGCTAGTACTAGCTTAGTAATAAATAACTCCTTAAGCTTATTTAAAGCTTTTTGCTTAATTTTTCCCTATTAAAAGGAGATGTTACTAGTAAGCCTTAAAAGAGGAGCTACTATCTCTAAGTAGTTCTTAATAAATTGTTAATAGAAGTTTGCAAAACTAAGAAAACTGCGTACTCTTTTAATGTTTGTAGGTGCCTGCTAATTTCTAATTACTTTTACTTTCTTAGAGTCTATTTAAAGTCCTTTTCTAGCCTTAATAATAAATCTAGGGTATTTTGTACTCTATACGTTAAATTTGCATTTCTAGATATTTAAAGGTAATTTAGCCTTACCTATAGCTTCTAAAACCTTTTTTGTATTGTGTTGGTGTTCTTTAAGCGTGCTATTAGTGTAAATTAATAAGTCGTCTAGGTAGGCTAAGCAAAAATCGTTAATATACTCGCGGAGGGTCTAATTAATATAGCGTTAAAAGGTACTAGGAGCGTTTGCTATACTAAATAGAGTAGCTAGCTACTTATATAACCTAAATCTAGTACAAAAAGCTGTTTTCTACTTATCTCCTGCATTAATTTTAATCTTATAGAAAGCTTTAAAAACGTTAATCTTTGTAAACTATTTAGCTTTTGCAATATTGTTAAGGGTTTCCTAAATTAAAGGTAAAAAATAACAATCTTTCTTTGTAATAGCGTTTAGGGCTTAGTAATTAATACAGAAACATAATCCACCTCTAGGTTTCTTAGCAAAAAGGACAGGGGAGGAGGCAGGAGAGCTACTAGCTCTAATCTATCTTGTATTGAGTAGAGAAAGAAGCTCCTTTTGTAATACTAGGGGTTCTAGGCAGCTTATACTATATAGAGGTCCCTAGAGAGCCTCTTTTTCCTTGCCTTTATTATCTTTCTCTAGTTTAATTTAGAAATCTACTTTAGATCTGCGTAAAGGAGGTAGTACAGAAGCAGTTTTTAGATTAAAAATCTAAGCTAAGTGTTAATAAGCCTTAAAGAGTAAAGGTAGGACCTTTACTTTCTTCTTAGGAGCTAGGGCTTTTCTAATATCCTTAAGAGAAGCAGCAAAAGTCTAAATAAACTTATCCTTTTTTACCCGCCTAATATAGGAGTAATAAGCTATTGCGCTTATTTGTTTTAATCTCTAGTCTCCTTTAATAGGGCGATCCTCGGTGCTAAGTAACTTAATCCTTTAGCTAGAAGAATAAATGTAAATTATTTTTCTAGATAGAGCAATAGTAACCTCTCTTCTATTTATCTAAGGCTATCTAAGTATTAAATTGTAACTAAGGTGTATAGGGGCTACGTAACCCTAAATAGTATTCTTATAGCCTTTATTATTAATGTCTAACCTAGCAACTTAGTTAATAGTTCTAGGTTTATCTATAACTCCTTCTAATCTCCTAGAAGAAATAGAAATGCACTGTAAGTTGGCGTTTTTAATAAGTTAAGGGCTAATAAGCGAGTATGCAAGGTTTCCTGTATTAATAAAAGTAGAGGCGAAAGTGTAATAATTTACTAGCGCCTCTAAAGTAATTCTATTACTACTTATATTTTTTTTAAAATTTAGCCTACTCCTTAAGTAAGTTATCCTAACTTATTAAAGGCTCCTGCTAGTAAGTTTAAACAGGATCTACTCTTTTTCTAAATTTAGATCCTTATTTAAGCTTCTCTTGCTAAGCTTATTATCTTTCTTAGAGTTAGAGGACTTAACGAAAGTCTTTTTCTCCTCTTTAGAAGATCTTTTATTCTCTGTATAATATGCAGACAGATGGCCTTCTTGTTTATAGTTAAAACGGCGTCTTTCTCTATATAACTGTTCTAACTCCTAGTTACTAAATTGTTAAGGTTTAGCAGTTCTTCCTGTGTATTGTATCTCTTCTATCTAGTCTCCTTTTAAAGGATAAGGAGAAGGAGAAGTTCTCCTAGATTTATACTCCTTAGGCTTGTTGTCTCTGCCTTTAGAGTACTCTTCTATTCTGTAGAGATAATTAGCAATCTCTATTACTTTGTTTTGCAGGCTATTTAAATCTTTATAAGTAATACCTACAAGTTTGTTTTAAAGTTTCTAAATAAGACTTTTTTAGAAAAGCATTATCCTTGTATCCTCGTCTAAACTACTATTAACTAATAGTAGTTGTTCCTAGAATTCTATAATGTATTTACGTATGCTTTTCTTACCTTAGCTTATAATATAGAGCTTGTTCTTTGCTCTCTCTGCACTATAGGGATCTCTAAACATTTAATTAAAGAAGTTTAATAGCTTATTAAAGTTCTATAAATTAGAAATCCCTATTTAATTAAGGCAAGGCAGGGTAAAGGTTGCAGCTGAGCCTTTTAGTTAACTAAAGGCGTAGTTACAAGTCCTTTTATTTGTATTAAAATCTTCCTTATTGATTTCTACCTTAGTAGTAAGCTGTTATTAAAAGATTTGGTACATCTTTCTGTTTCTGTTAAAGGTATTAGGATCTAGTTGTTTAAAACGCTTAGGCGTTTAAGCTTATTAATTTCCTAAGGCAGCTAATAGGGTAGGTAACTAAGGTAGAGGTTATTGTTCTACCTTAGGCTCCCTTTGTTGTTGCAATGTTGTGCCTATAGCTTTCTAAGCTTAGAAAGCTTCCTCTACTTTTGTAGAGGTGGCTATCTCGTCTAGGCCCCCTGCTCTACAAAGTCCCTCTAAAATAGTCTCTACTTTAGGTTTGCTTACACCATCTTAGTGTAATTCTGCTATCCTTACAACTAGAAAAGCTGTTAAGAGTTCTACTATTATTTTTGTAGGTACTTGCTAGTACTCTATATTGTTAACAGGAATTGTTATAGGTGCTACTACGCTTAGTAGGCTTATCCTTCGTCTGTTTTCTGGGAAACTAAGTATCCCTTAGCACTTTTAATCTAGTGCTTCTTCTGTTAATCCTTCGGTGGATTTAAACAGTCAGCTAATTAACTAGCGCTCTAATTAATTAGATTCTCGCGCGTAGATATAGCTCTAGCTAGCTTCTCGTCTAGATATAGCTCTAGAGGGCTCCTAAGTACGACGTAGCTACGCGAGTAGCTAAAGAAGGATCTAATTTAATTATAAGGGTGCGTTGGGTTGACTAAAGATGCAAGGTAAACAGTGAATAAATTAGATACATAACTATAGAGAGACTACGTGGGTTTTTATATCTAATCCAGATAGTTAGGACTAACCAAGGTTAGGACTAACTAAGGTTATCGGAGGTCGCCGGGTCAGCTGACAGTTAGCGTAACTAGTGCGGCCGATAGTCAGCAGCTAGTGCTGTGGTGCTAATGCTGAGGTAAGAAAAGCCAACGAAGGCCACAGGCCGAGTACTAGAGGACATCAAGGCTTCAGCCCTTTACAATTTTAAAGATTAGCTACTTATTAAATCTTATTGTTAAATAGGCTTGAACGTGCGTATTGCTTATGCTTAGCACTGTTATTACGCTTATAACGGCGGCTTTCTAAACAACGCTTATGCTTATTGTTACTAGAGGCGGACTACACAAGATTAGCAGCTAATTAGTAAAATAAAAATAAAGTAACGCTGCTTACTATATTAGTAATAGTAGTTAAGACAGTCCTAAAAAGCTTAGTAATTAATATTAGAGTGAGGTTAAGGACAAAAGTTTTAGAGGGGTAGTAGACGCAATTAATATTGTTGTAGAGGATGCGCACTAACTAATTACGCGATATGTAGGGTCTATCTAATGTTTTAATATTAGGGCTACTTAGATTAATTAAAACATTAACAAGCAGCATCACTACAACAACGGAGGATTAGGCAGGAAAAGCTATAATTACAGAGGGACCTCTTAATCAACGACCTTAATTTATTATAATTGCTTAGTTGCTTATAGCTTAGATTAATAGTATCTCACTAACCTAGGGGTTGTGTTGGAGTATTAACATGCGCAACATGCGGGTCACCCTATTAAGCAGGTGATCCTAGTAAGCTAAACACGTGACGATCGCGCTAGCGCCTATATATACGGGCTAGATCGTCTTATTCCTCTCAAGTAGTTATTAACCACTTTGTTGTGGCACTTAGTTGTTCAATACACTCATTCCACTCCTCCTGATCAAGCAATTGCTCCTTTTCAGCTCCCACATAACTATTTTGTTTCTTTTTGAGGATCGCGTGATTAAGGCTACTACAGGCGATTGTACACTTCTTTTTGTTATAAAGGCGTTGTTAAAGGCATTTCTAAGTTTAAAGGCGTTAAAAGCTGCTAAGGTCTTACTAACTAGCACTAGTTGTTAATATTTTAGGCTAGTTATAGCCCTTAGTTTTTTTTCTTTTAGATATTAGTTTATATTTAATTTTTGTTGTTGCCTGCTATAGTTGCAGAAGTAGCTGTAGTAGGTTAAGGCGTGTTTTAGGTAAGTGTTTAAGTAGGCGTATTCTAGATAGGCGTGTTTGTTGTTAGTATCTTAATATGTCTAATTTTCTCTCTTAACTCCCTTAAAACGTTTAAGCGGCTTAATATTTTGTCTGCTAAAGTAGCAGTATTTTTCTTGTTTACTTTGCTGTTTTCTATATAGCCTTTAAAGTCTTCTACTAAGTCTAAAAGACTAAATTACTAAATAGAGTTGTTTTTAGCTGAATTAGCTGCTTAGATTACTAAATTCCTAGCAATCTTAAGTGCCTCCTTAACTAAGGTAGCTTTAGGTGTTTTATTTCTAATTAGGTATTAAGATATAAAGCTAATAAAAAGAGGAATGTTCCTCTTAGTTTAGTTGTATGTAGGCCGTTGTGGCTCCTCTAGGGTTTGCCGTTCTAGGCTAGGTGTAGTTATGTTGTCTTTGTCTATCTCTATTTGTCTTTCATTTAATCCTTCTAAGTCTTTAGAAGCAATTTGCTTTTTATTGCTTTTTAATATTGTTGTACTTTCTTAGTTTAACTAGGCTTTAATAAGCCCCTTAATCTTAATTAGCTCTATATGCCTTGGCATGTAGTCTAAGCTTTTTAAGAAAAACAAAAAAAATTCCTCCTATAGGGAGGACGCAGGTGACTCTTTTACCCTCTCTAGCGCGCTAGCGCCCTCGCTGCAGGCTTTGAAAAGTATCACAATTAATTCCTTAGGGTTGTTTCCTCAAGATCCGGGAATTTCTAATTAGTTTCTAGAAAAGTTGACGTTGGTGTTGTGTGGATGTTCAACACTTTTTTTTGTAGTTTAACGTCCTTTCTTAGCCTAGAGGGCTATTTAAGACGTGCAGGCTGAGGCCTGCAGGTATCTATGTAGTTTGGTCTTCTTAGGTTATTTACAAGAAATTGTTTATCTAAATAAAGGTAAGGCTCTTAGCCTATTGTGTAGAGGTAGAGAGGGGGGGAGTAGGAGGAGGAGGGAGAGGAGGGGTAAGTAGAGCTTGGTCGCCTAGAAAGGCGTTTGCATCTAGAAATCGGAGTTTCCTTTGTACCAGGCCTGTGTAACAACCCTAGTTTCTTAAATAAACGCTATAGTAGCCTTAATACCTGCTTCTGTTTAGAAAAGGTACTGTAGAGAGATTGGCTCTGTACAGGAGTTCTAAAGTATAGCTTTACTATCCTTGTATAGTTAGCCTTTAAGTATTATATAAGCTGTGTCTTGTATAGCTCTAAAAGTGCATAGGCAAGCTTTAAATTCTACTTTTCTTCTCTTAAGTAGATAGCTCGCTAGGTAGCTAAAATTTAGTTTTAATTAAAAGAAAGAGCTAGATATATCTAGTTTAGTAAGAGGGATAAGTATCTGTTTTCCTGTTTCTTATTTAAAGGTCGCTAAGTAGGTGCTTAGGTTCTTGCCAGTAGCATTCTTCTTGTTTTTTTTAAAAGGCTTAACTAGTTAACATTTGCTTATTGTTTAATTTAAAAACTAACAACTGCTAAGCTTATTTTGTTTATTAAAGAGTTTATTTCTGTAGCCTTCTTTGCTAGAAAGTCAGCTTAATTGTTTTCTAGTTTATCTTAGTGTCCTAGGGCCTATTGTAGCGTAGGAGTAATGCCTTTTTCTTCTAGTTAAGTTGCTGCCCTAATGCACCTAATTTGTCACTCTTAGCTAGAGTTGTTTAAGGTGTTTTGTAATTAAAATAATACAGCCTAATTATCTGCATAAATATTTACGTGTTAGCAGCTGTTTAATAAGCTAACTGCCTTCTCTAGCCCTAAGGTAATACTTTCTAGTTTACTATTGTAAACTCTTTGGTTATTTCCTATATTTGCCTGCAGGTCTTTAATAAGAGAAGCTTGTTTATAAAAGGTAACGCCTACGAAATTTTTTTTGCAGTTTTTTTAGCTAAGGCATCTGTGTTTATTAATAAAAGATTGTTGTCTACTAGTAGTTTCTTCTAGTATACTGCTTTATTGTTTTTTAGCTTATTTAAAAATAGACTTTATAGGGAGTTCTAGCATATTATAGCATAAAGGGATAGTGTTGTACTTCTTCTGTATTGTCTAAAAGGGTTAAAACAATAAATTTTTAAATTTAATTAAGTTGCTCTTCTTTGTTATTGATAATAGCAGCTTTTAGAGGGTAATTTAGATTTAGTAAAGTAAGTTTAAAAGCGTATCTTCTTATAGTGTTGTCTAGCCTAACTCTAGGTAGATATAGAGCAGCTTTTGTTTTACTAGGCATTGCAGGAAAAATCCAAAAGCTCTTAAAATCTTTCTATTTATTTTTTAAGGTGTCAAAGGTGGTGGTTGTTGTTGTAGTCAAAATGGGGTTCCAAAAAAAGTTGTCGGAAACAAAATACCGACCGATCGATAGATCGCGCTCCGGCTAGAGGATACATATACACGTTGCGACAAAAGTGAAAAGCAGCTACCCTCTACTAATTAATCTCAAAAGTCAAAAAAAAAGATTGTGTGTAGTTAACGAGATTCGAACGGTGGGTGGATAAGTTCTAGGAGGAAAGCTCAGACCACTGAGCGATAATCAGGGTCGAAAAAATTTGCTAAGGTACCGAAAAACAACACTAGTTAAAACGTGTCTAACAGCGATTGCCAGCCTATAGCTAGCAATAGGATTACAGTAGGATTGCAATAGGATTATAACATAATGTAATAGAAGAAAAGGACACGTACGTACCGCAGCGAGAGCCTGTAATACTTTATAAAGCTGAAGCTACTGCTTCTTACCTACTGCTTTTTACCTATTACTTCTTACTTTTTAAACAGCACTGTATACAAATAATTCGCATATAATACACTGCAATAGCGTGTAACCTCTACGGCGAGCATCTCCTTATTCTAGGCTCTTTTCTAAAAAAAGTATCCTTTGCTACTGTCTACCTAGCACCTAATTTAGTCTAACTTAAACTACTTATGCAGACATTCAAATTTATTAAGTATTTTAAAACTTAACTACCTAGCTAGACTTCTCAGATTACAAAAATCTTAAACAAGTCTTTTATCTGCAATATTTTTATATACAAAAAGATTATTAAGCCCTAATTTAGCTAGTTGTAGAAAGAATACACAATCTTTAGGGTATTTGCTAATACTAGCGCAGTACTTAAGATCTATTACTTTAGTATCCTCCTCTTCCTATTTGTTGCATAAGAGCTAAGTACAGAGACTAGAACCTAGCTTAAACAGCTATTATAAGACGTTAAATTAGCAATAGAGAAGAAAAAGGTAAGAAAGAAGGAGTAGGCTTTCTATTATCGCGTCTATAGGTTAGCAAGCAAGGTAATAATAGTATTACTACTTTATTTTATCTAAGAGCGCCTAGTAGTAAAGTAATAAGAATAGGCAGGATAGAGCGCGTTAAGTTAGGAGGTAATTTGCGTCTTTGTCTTGCTTTTCTTTATTTCTGTCTAAACATACTAGAGCGATACACTAATTGCGTGCCGGCAATACTAAACAAGAGAGCATGAGCCCTAATACCTGTTATTAGCAATAAATCTTTTTTTTACTAAAAAGGTGTCTACAAAATGTGTGGTCACATCAAAAGGTTTTCTTAAAAGGCTGAAGCCAAAAATCTTTCTATAAGCCTATTTTTAAAGTTTTTGCCTGCTATTAAGTACGTGTTATTGGTTTTTTTTAAAATAGCTAATATTTATAAATAGCTACGCTTGTAATGCACGCTAGGTATAATTGCCTTATTGCCCCTAGTAAGAGTCCTTTGTTAATATTAGCTAGCCTGCTTAGGCAGAAAAAGGCCTAGTTTGCTTGTTGTATCTTTATATAGCAGTAGTGTCTAGATTTAAGAGTATTGTTAAAGAAAATGCCTAGCCATCTAACTAGTCCTTTTGGCTAGAAAGTCTCCTAAGTAGGTAGCGTAAGAAATCTGTTTGTATCTTTTCTAGATCTTGTCTAATTTGCCAATTCTGTTTTTAAGCTATTAAACTTAATAGCTAACTCTTTTGCTTAGTTAAAGAGATTTGCTAACTTCTTTTTAAGTAGTTTAACATTCTTCCTAATAAACGATGTTAATATTGAGATTTAAACGTCGTCTATATAGGATAAGGAGTATATATTGTCGTTTAATGTAATTGACTGGAATAGCAGTTTCGTGTAGATCAGAAATAGGATAGAAGAGGCTGGGCTCCCTTGAGGTGTACCAGTATTAATCTTCTGTAGTTCTTCTGTTTGCCCATCAAAAGATAACTCTAAGAGCCTCTCTGTAAGGAAGGATGTTCAACACTTGGCTGCTGCCTAATCTAGCAACTGCAGCGCGCCCGTCATGATATTCTATTTCTAGGCTTTACACCACCGCACACACATCTTTTTATAAAAAGAGTATCCTTTTCTCCGGAACAGCCTCAGTAAACTTGACCCCAGCAAGATGTCCTCAATTTCACCTACAGATCTGGTCCGTACCAAAAGGCGCCTCAGACAAGAACTCCGAAACATAACCAACGATCCGCCAGAAGGGTGTTCAGCTAGTTTAATCGAACTATCTAATCTCTTTTCGTGGGAAGCATTAATCAAAGGACCAGCATCAACACCCTACGAATCCAGCACCTTCAACCTCACCTTGCAGTTTCCAGAAAACTATCCGTTCGCCCCACCAACAGTCATCTTCACCAATAAGATCTACCACCCAAATATCGATCATGAGAATGGATATATGAGCCTGAATATCTTGCATGCCGATTTGTGTCCCGTGTTGACGGTTTCATCAATGTTGTGGAGTTTGAGATCGTTTCTGGGCAGCCCGGACACGGACAACCCATATTATCCAGAGATTTCGAAGGAGTACGTGGAGAGGAAGCAGTTGTAGATGATACGACTAGGAAATGGACAGAGGAATTTGCAAAGAGAGAATATCAGTTTAGGCAACGATAAAGGGAAGTGCGGTGTTAAGAGTTGGTCAGCACAATTGAACCCAGCCATGTTCACACGTGTAGTAGATGTAAAAACTGTAGTACTGTATTACCTGAACTTCCATATATATCAAATCTCAGATTTCGCAAGACGTGACAGCACGATCCGATGATCTCTCAACGAATCTGTCTCGAGAAACTTCCTCAATCAACTCATTGTCCAGGCCACCCATTTCGCCCCCCTCAAACAATACTGCCGTATTCGTCTGCTCCAGCAGCCATAACTATCCTCAAAAAGGGTAGAAAGGATACATAGCCAAGATAGTAGCTTTGTCGCCGGCAGAAATATCAAAATGCGGATAAGGCCTAGTACCCTTGAGAGGCAAAGGAAGAGACTGGGTTCGCTTTGCATTGAATGTGAACATAGGGTACAACGTAGAATTTGTAGCATCCTGCTGCGAGATGGCTGAATTCGCCGCATGCCGACCATCATAATGCATGATGAAGTTGATATCGTAGGGGGTAAAGATATCGGAAGCCAATGGCTTGAACCGAATGAACTCCGCGCCGATCCAACCGTACAGCTGGGCAACGCCAGCCTGATTGCAGAGCTGATCGCTAGTGTAACCATCGGCCATAGCCTTTGAAGTGCCTGTTGGTATCCGTACACGTTCTTACATTCGTAATGGATGTGGTAATCTCGATCGGCGCGCTGATGCTCGTAGAGAAGACCAAAGATATGACCAAGCTCATGTGCCGCAGTCCAGTCAGGATTCTGGGATGGCGCAAGAATCATTTGTTGTCGACCTGGCGTGTTTCCCACCTCGTAGCCCTGTGTAGATCGCCCCTGGGCATTTAGTCCGTGATTGGCAAACGATATAACCACAGCATCGGTAGGCACTCGGCGGTTCCAATGGCCGTTCGTCTCGTAGCAGTACGGGTAGTAGTTCGTGTTGAAAGGCATCCAATGCTTCAGCTGCAAGTTGTGGCGATTTTCACGAGAAGCCTGGCCGATTGTACGTGTCTAGGTCTCCCAACCGCGATCGATAGCAGCACCGATAGCTTGCTCAGACTGGACGTCCTTGAAGCACCAGGGGATAATGACCTCCCAGGCTATACTACGAGGCCACCGCTTTTCCCGGTTGATGGGAAATCTGTAGGCGTTAGTAACTGCAGATCCTGTCGAGGTTAAGAGTATCTTACCCGGCTTGACCACCAGTGTCAAGGTCTTGGGTGTTGTTGAAGGTATCCGGTACAGTGACAGCGTAGTCCAAATCAGGTTGCTCCTGAGCGATCGCGAAGACGAGCCCGAAAAGGGCGAGGAGCAGAAAGAGAGGGTGCATATTCGGAAGTTGATTCGAGCTTCGCTGGGTAGTGGTGCTTGGGGTTGATTCTGTTGTAGAATGTCTAGTAGATGGAGAAAAGGGGTAAATATATACTTGGGCCAGGGATCAATCAGGGTCAGGCAGCAAAGGTATGTGGCGAGTTTAATGCGTAATGCGCGTAAATTATACCTTTGAGTGAATACTAGTTTGTGAAAGCGGTGTCGGGTAGCCTTTGTCTGTACGAAGGCTCTGCTAGTACAACAATCACTAGTGTAGCAGTGAGACTGCATGTGCCCCTGACCTACTCGTGTAGCCTTACTCGGTATATGGATTGATCTAGGTATCTTATTAGCGTTAAGCTGGTATTCTTGTACTTGTTTGCGACATCTTTTTTCGAGATGTAAGGCTTGACGCCTGACAGATGATCCGTCTGCTACAGAAGTAGGGCAAACAGTACGCTCAGAGATATAACTATAGTTTTCAAGATGACTTACGCACGGTGGAGGTATGTTCCGCAATACAATTAGTATCGCGTATTGGAGGAGCCTGAAAGCAGGATTCTTATTCTAGACGCAAACTATCTAAGCTTTCTAATTGTCATGATGACCCATGTTTGATGTTTCCCTTCTAGATCCATGTCTAATCATCTGCGTCTCAAGATAGGAAGCAAACCGATTGAGCTTCTCAAAAACAGCCACTGTAGTAGCTTCCGTACCCCAGGGAATAGCGCTTCACTTCTCGAACACTGCTCACTCCCACGGATATAACATTTTGATAGCATCTTTATCCAGATTCGAGATCGACCACCCTGGATATGGTCTTGACAACGGTAGGAGGGACTTCAGCCCGTTCTTTCCGCCGGCAAGGCGAGCCATTGGATAGCGGTCAGGGTTGTTCGGATCTGAATTAGTAAGAGCGGGGTTGTGGCTCTGCCATGAGCTGTAATGCATAATTGAATCATAGTCGTAGTCCGAGCTATACTTCATGCCATCATTCTTCCACTTATAGAACTGTGTAGCATCGAATTTGTAGTGGTTTGCGACGTTGAAGTTGTTACAAAGTTCATCTTGGGTAAAGCCGTCGGCAGTAGCCTTCCTGAGAACCTCGTCATAACCGACGAGGTTGGCACAGTTAAACTGAACGTACTCGTCACGATCTCCACGAGATTGCTCGTGCATCAACCCGAAAATGTGGCGTAGATAAATACTGTTAGTTGATTACTGTACAATTTTCGAGGTGATAAAATCTTACCGAGCTCATGAGCCACAACTGTCCACTTGTTAGCATATTCAAATAGCTGAGGGTTGTTCATCAACTTACCCCAGGCTTGATCTTTATTCGGAGCTTGTTCCGCGTCGCCGATGCTCAAGTAGTGACGACCAGCTTCACCCGTAGGATTGTATCCCAGAGAAGACGACGCTGCCCATCCTCCTGGAGCGCCACGCTTGATGACGACAGCATCGGCTGGAAACAGCTGATTCCAATTGCCATTCTCTAGATAACAGTACCAGATCTGGCCAGGAACAAGACGGCGTGCAAAAAGCAGGGAATGACCGCTATCTGGGCCATAATGACCAATAGAGCGCTGCCATGCTCCCCAGCCCTGCCCAATAAGTCCTTCGAGCTCATCCTTGGCAATCTTGTTTTCGTAGCAGTAGGGAATGTCTGTCTTTCCGTGGTCGTTGGGGTTCTTTGGCCAGCGACCGCTCTTGTCGTCGCCAAATCTAGGGGTATTGGCTATAACTGATTGCCAGTGAGTATACTAACCATGGACCGAAAATTCCCGTACCTCCGCCGTGGGGAACGCTAGTGTTAAAGTTGGGGTACTGGGTGGGGCACGCAGCGGCGCACCAAGCGAAGAGTGTGAGAAGAAGAAGAAGAAGTAGTAACATCGTGGGTCTATTATCTTGTTGCAGCTTCGGTTGAAACTTGCACAGGTTATGAGAGTTTCTTCCTTATTGTGATACGGAGGGTGTAGAGGAAATGGAACAAATGTAGAATATTAAAAAAGGGGTGGGAACACAAGCTCAAGCTTTCCCAATCAAGCTAAGGATCTGAGCTTGGAAAGGGTAGCAAAAAAGTGAAAGGCGATTGCGATTGGTAATCCCGCTCACTTCTACTCTTTATTGTCGAATGATCATGATATCCGACCTTTGACAGTGAAACACAACAGGTTTTAACAGTATCTTTGACATCCTTAGAACCACTCCTAGTAGCACCACATTTTGGAAGATACACAAACGAATAGACCTTTCCTATTAAGACAGACGGCTACCCTTAACACGACCAGTTTTAACGGGAAGACGCAATGGAGATAATATAACGCTAAAGCGTACCTTTTTTTTTAATTATAGTTTAACGTCCTTTCTCAGCCTGAAGGGCTATATGAGACGTGCAGGCCGAGGCCTGCGGGTATCTATATAGTTTTTCTATCTACTGAGTAGTTTACAAGGGGTGGTTTATCTAAATGAAGGTGAGGCTCTTAGCCTATTGTGTAAGGTCGAGGGAGGGGGGGGAGGAGGAGGAGGGGGAGGAGGGGGGAGGGGTGCTTAGAGCTTAGTCGCCTAGCTAGGCGATTGCATCTAGTAATCAGAGTTTCCTTTGTACTAGGCCTGTGTACTAACCCTAGTTTCTTAAATAAAAGCTAAAGTAGCCTTAATGCCTACTTCTATTTAAAAAAGATATAGTAGAGAGATTAGCTCTATACATAAGTTCTAAAGTATAGTTCTACTATCCTTGTATAGTTAGCACTTAAGGATTATATAAGCTGTGTCTTATGTAGCTCTAAAATTTTATAGGCAAGTTTTAGATTCTACTTTTTCTCTCTTAAATAAATAGCTCTTTAGGTAGCTATGCCCTAGTTTTAATTAAAAGAAGGAGCTAGATATATCTCTCCTAGTAGAGGGGATAAGTATCTTTTTCCTTATTTTCTATTTAAAGGTTACTAAGTTAGTGCTAGAGTTCTTAGTAATAGCTTTTTTCTTATAATTCTCTAGAAGGCTTAACTACTTAACATTTACCTATTATTTAATTTAAGAACTAATAACTACTAAGCTTATCTTATTTGTTAAGAGGTTTATTTTTGTAGCCTCTTTTGCTGGGGAGTCTACTTAATTGTTTCCTAGTATATCCTAGTATCCTAGGACCTAATATAGCGTAGGAGTAATGCCTTTTCTTTTAAGTTAAGTTGCTGCCCTAATACACCTAATTTGCTACTCTTAGCTAGGGTTGTTTAAGGTGTTTTTTAATGAAAATAGAGTAGCCTAATTATCTGCATAAATATTATTGTTTTAGCAGTTAATCAATAGGCTAACTGCTTTCTCTAGACTTAAGGTAATACCCTCTAGTTTACTATTGTAAACTAGCTAGTT
This sequence comes from Alternaria sp. 'sect. Undifilum', assembly GCA_024321975.1. Lineage (NCBI taxonomy): Eukaryota > Fungi > Ascomycota > Dothideomycetes > Pleosporales > Pleosporaceae > Alternaria > Alternaria sp. 'sect. Undifilum'. The sequence goes on from JAJJZI010000005.1 coordinate 6,495,035, forward strand.
ATTTCCTATATTTACTTGTAGTTCTTTAATAAAAGTAGCTCCTTTATAGAAGGCAACGCCTACGCTAATTCCTTTGCTGTCCCCTATAGCTAAGGCATCTAAGTATATTAATAGAAGGTTATTGTCTGCTAGTAGTTTTTTATAGCTTTTAGCTTCTATATCTTTTAGCATGTTTAAAATATAGACCTTGTAAGGAGTTCTAGCATCCTATAGTGTAAAGGCGTAGTTTGTATTTCCTCTATATTATTTAAGAGGGCTAAAGTAATACATTCTTAAATTTAATTAAGTTGTTCTTTTCTATTATTGTTAATAGCAGCTTTTAGAGGGTGATTTAGATCTATTAAAGTAGATCTAAAGGCAAATCTTCTTATAGTGTTGTCTAGCCTAACACTAGGTAGAAATAGAGCGGCTTCTACCTTACTAGACATTATAGAGGATGATCTAAATGTTCTTAAGATTTTTCTATAAGCCTAGTTTTGTAGTTTATGCCTGCTATTAAGGAAGTGTTATTAGCCTTTCTAGAATAGCTAATATCTATAGTTAGCTACACTAGTAATGCATGCTAAGTATAATTACCTTATTGCCCTTAGTAAGAGGCCTTTATTAATATTACTTAGCCTACTTAGGCGGAAAAAGGCTTAGTTTGCTTGTTGTATCTTTATATAGCAGTGTTCTCTAAACTTAAGAATATTGTTAAAGAAAATGCCTAGCTATCTAACTAGTCCTTTTAGCTCGAAGATCTCTTAAGTAGGTAGCGTAAGAAACCTGTTTATATCTTTCTTAGATCTTGTCTAATTTACTAATTCTGTTTTTAAGCTATTAAACTTAATAGCTAACTCTTTTACTTGTATAAAGAGGTTTACTAACTTCTTTTTAAGTAGTTTAATGTTTTTCCTAATAGATGTTGTTAATATTAAGATCTAAAGGTCGTCTATGTAGGATAAGAAGTATATATTACATTTAATGTAATTAACTAGAATAGTAGTTTCGTGTAAATTAGAAATAGAATAAGCAAGGCTAGGCTTCCTCAAGGTGTACTAGTATTAACTTTCTATAATTCTTCTGTTTGCCTATTAAAAAATAGCTCTGAGAGCCTCTCTGTAAAGAAGGAGTTTATCTACAATAAGAGGTAGGTAGGTAGCTATTTGTGGCTTATGTTTTCTAGATGCTTGTTCTTAGATAAATAGTTAAAAGCGCCTCTAATATCTAAAAAGGCTGTTAAATTAACTCTATTCTTCTTTCTCTATTGTTAAGTATTGTTGTAGAAGAAGAGTATAGCGTTACTAGCTAATTTCTTAAGCCTACCTCTTATTTATGTAGGGTGTAACAGGCTAGTTGTTTCTGCTAAGATACTTAATCTTTTTAAGTAGAGCCTTTCTAGTGCCTTCCCTAGGCAGCATAAGAGAGAGATAACTCTATATACTTTTAGGACTAAGTAGTCTAGTTTGTTTAGTTTTCTAAGGATAACTCCTTTTGCTTTTCGCTAGCACCTTAGTTAGTATCCTAGGTTAAATAGGGCTAAGCAAACCTTAAAGAAGATGCTTAGTTAGTATTTATATGCCTTTAAGATAACCTCTTAGCTAATTCTATCTAGGCCTAGTAAGGTAGCTTTTATTTTCTAACAGGTAGTGTAGAGCTCCTCTTTAGATATAATTAGCTACTCCTATTTATAGTTTCCTTTAGAGTTATTAAGTAATAGAGATAGTATAGAAAGAGGTAGTAGAAATAGCTCCTCTCTAAAGGTTTAGCACTTCTCTCTAAAAGATTCTTTGCCTCTAATTGTAGAGATTCTTGTTAAGAGGTTATTTTTTGTATAAGCCATTGCTTTAAATATCTCTTTAGGTAATTCTTTTTAGAAGAACTATTCTTCATAGTTAATTTTAGCTTTCTTAATAGCTCTAAAGTACTTATTTTTAGCTAGTAAGTAATCTCTTTTTTAAAAGTATAGCGTGTTATTTCTTCTTCTTGCTACTCGCTTGTAATCTTAAAAGGTCCTGTTTAAGATAGCCTTAAGGAGATCTAAATTGTTAGTCTACTAAGGCTTTAGCTTTAGTTTCTAGTTTATAAGAGGGGTAAATCTCTTAAGTGCTTGTTAAATTAATGTTGTAAAGTCCTCTGCTATTTTATCTAGTTTCTCTTCTAAGTGTTTAAGGCCTAAAAGGAGTTGTCTTAAAAAGTAGTTTAAGGCGTGTAGTAGAGCTAGTAATTAGTCCTCTAGCTTTACTTAAGATATCTCCTCTTGTAAGGTAGTGTTAAAAAGGTGCTAATTTGCTTTTTTTGTGTTGTACTTTTTTAGCTAGCTAGGTAGCTGCACTTAGCTAATAATACTAAATAGGATAGCGTAGTAGTCTAATCTAACTTTAGAGATAGTTAGCTAGTTTAGAATACTAGAAGCTATATTATTTGTTCAAAAAGTAAGGTTAAGTATACTCTCTTTTTATATGTTAGCTCTAAAGAAAGTGCTAACTCTTATCGTATTTAATAGAGATAGGTTTTAGTTATTAACTTACTCTACTAAATCCTCTGCTTGTTAGTTTAGGTTACACTCCTGTAGGCTCTATCTAGGGTAGTAGCAATTAAAATCCCCTAAGATTATTAAACATAATTCTATAGACTCTCCTAGAAGGCGTCTTTAGATAATTATAATATCCAGCTCTTATCTTAGGCTTTTTTTGTTGTAAATGTTATAGACGTAGATCTTTCTTATATTAAGTTGTATTAAAATTACTAGAAAGTTGTTGTTTTTGCTAATATAAGGATTAACTTCTACTTCTAAATCCTTTTAAATATAAAATGGAGTTCTAGGTTGTAGGCCTTGATAAGTTAGTAGTATTTGCATAAAGTCTAGATAGGTAATTAACCTAGTATCCTTATATAGACCTCTTACTAACTAAGGCTTTTGTATTACAATAATTTTAGCGTTTACTGTAATAGCTAGGTTAATTACGCTTTCTGTAGTAGGGCTACTTCTATTAATATTTATTTTTAAGACTTTAATTATACTAATTAGTATTATTAGTCTTAGCTGTCTTAGCTTGTAGAATTTCGCATTCTTAGCTGTTTACTGTATAAAGTTTATTGTAGTTAATACACCTAAATATAGTATAAATATAAGGTTTTCTTTTACTAGCACAAGACTAATACTTATATTAGCTAGTATAGTGTGTTTTACTGTAAATTTAGTAGGCTACTTTTAAGCACCTAACCTCTAGGTAGCTAAATCCTTAGCATTTAGTGTATTGTTTTAAAGTATTAATAACTTGTAGTTTCTCTGCTCTAAAGCTTTGCCCTAGAATATAGAGCTTCTCTCTAATAGCCTTTTAAGCTTCTTCCTCTATTGTAAATGCTACGCATGCTATACTAAAGTTTTAGTTTTCTCTTTTATCCTTAGGCGTTAGCTAAAAGAGAATACTAATAACTTTTAAGCCTTTATTGAAGGTTTTAATTTCTTATTTTACTACTTTTAGGCTATGGTTTGTAAAAGGCTGGTAAATAACAACCTTAAACTAAAGCGTAGTAAGTTAAGCAGCCTTAAAGGTTGTAATATCTTGCTATATAGCCTAGTTCTCTAAGAAGTATTTTGCTTTAAAAGCTAGTGTAGTTATAACTATTTTATTTCTCTTAAAAGATATTGTAATTAAGGCAACTATAAGTAATTGTACACTTTTTATTATTATAGAGGCGTTGTTAAAGGCATTTCTAAGTTTAAAGGCATCAAATATAGCTAGGGTCTTACTAACTAGCACTAGCTAGTTATCTTTTAGGCTAGTAGCCTTTAGTTTCTGTATTTTTTTAGCTATTTGTCTATAGTTAATCTTTGTTGTTGCCTGCTATAGTAGCAAAAGTAGCTACAGAGTGTAGATTGTGTTTTAAATAGGCGTGTTCTAGATAAGTGTATTCTAGATAAGCGTGTTTGTAGGTTTCTTAATACGTCTAATTTTCTCTCTTAACTCCCTTAAGACGTTTAAGAGGCTTAATATCTAATTAGCTAAAATAGCTATATTCTTCTTATTTACTCTTCTAATTTCTGTATAGTCTCTAAAGACTTCTACTAGGTCTAAAAAGCTTGTTTGCTAGGTAGGGTTGTTTTTAGCTAAATTAGCTACTTAGATTACTAGGTTCATAGCTATTTTAGCTTCTTCTTCTATTAAGGTGGCTTTTAGTGTTTTATTTCTAATAGAGTATTAAGGAATAAGTCTAATAAAAGGAGAAAAATTGCTCTTAGTTTAAACGTGTATAGGCCTTTGTAGTTCCTCTAGATTTTGCCTTTTTTAGCAAGGCGTTGTTATGTTATCTTCTTCTATCTCTATTTATCTTTTGTTTAATCTTCCTAGGTCCTTAGAAGCAAGTTGTTTTTTATTACTTTTTGTCGCATATATGACGTACCATCCTCGAGGCCCAAGGCGCTCTTGGGCAACAGACCCAGGCGCCTGTTAGCTTACGCGCTAGGCTCGCGCTAGTTAACTGCATATTAGAGTTTTCATGCCGAGCTTAGGAGCTTACTCCTAAGCTCTACAGAATACGTAGCAGACTTAGAAGTAATTCTTCTAAGTTCTACAGCAGCCTTTCTAAGTTAGGACTATTTTCTTTGTATATAGTATATATAGCGCGTCTTAGACGTAGGTAGAAAGGCAGAATTAACTATCTAGTTCTCCTAAACTACTGTTACTAGCTTCTTGTTCTCTATAGTTATAAGCCTAGCGCTTTAAATTGCAGTTTAGATTCTCTCTACGCATCTTAAAGTACGCTAGTAGTAGTATAGACTCTCTAGTTTGTTTAAAACATACCTCTTAACTTACTAACTAATTGCATGCATTACTATAGCAAGCAACTCCTTACAAATTACTAACTTAGCGCGCCTTATAGGCTACGCAAGCTAGACTTACTAGTACACCTAGCTAAAGTTTAATGCTAAATCAAAAGGAGTCTAGGAATATGTAAACTTAGAAGCTATTATAACTATTAATATATTAACAGGGCTGCCTCCAAGGCCCTTAGCGCCTATAGAGGACTCCTCTAAGAAAAAACTTAACGCCTATAATAGAAAGCTTAACAAATATTACGTAAGGCACGTAGACTAGACAGTAAACGCGCGCGCTCTTTAGTATATTTATGATTAAGTCTACGCAATTGTTAATAAACAGTTACTAGCTCTAATTATAATTAAACTTGTAGATAGTGCTAGTTAAACTCTAAATAAGCTTATTAAATAATTAAAAATTAAACTAGCTCTAACAAACGCTGTTAACCAAATTGTAACATACTAGGATTACTATACAAGCCTTAAAAAGGCAAAGCTTAGTACTATAGAACTACAAGCTTAGTATAATAAGTAGTAGACAAGCTAACTAAAAGCTAAGAGGCTAAAGATCTCTAAAGTAGACAGCGCGCTTGCTGTATTTAACTTTCTAGACGCTATAGGAGCTAAATACGCTCCTAAATAGGCTAGCACTACAAAGACGCTCTACTAGTAGGACTAAACGCTTAGAAAAAGTTATCTTAATCTTAACTAAACTAGTTAAGTATTATTAGGAATAATCTACTAGCGCTTATTTAGCTTACTAAGCTTAGGAGTAAGCTTCTTAGGAGCCTATACTACCTTAAGAAACTTAAAACTTTATAAACTAAAAGTCACTAAGGGCGTAGGCTAGAAACGCGGCCACAAGTGCCCATATTAAGACAATAAAGATAGTAAGTATTTCTAAGATTTTATAGAATACTATATGCTTTTAGCAGCAATTAAGGCCTACATAAAAGTTAACTATAGTATTAGTAAAGAGAAAGCTTAAAAGATTTAGAAACGCTTACACACTAACTAGTATAAAGAACTTTAAAATAAACTTGTTAAAGTAGAATACAAGCTCCCTTAGAAGAAAAAGAGTAAGTTAAAGCCTTTTCTAGGTAGTATAGTTACATCTTTAATTAACCTAACGCTTCTTAAGGAAAATAATACTAATATATACTACACTAGCAACTTTAACACTTATATACTATTAGAGAGCACTATACTAGACAGTAGGGCCGCGTTGTATCTAGTAAACAACAGAGAACTGCTTATATTAGGCTCCTTTGTACCTGCTACAGAGTTAAAGATAGTAGAGGCAGGCACTTAGGCTTTCTCTATTAGTAGCTAAAGCACTTGTATTCTACGCTAAGTTCTAAGTAGAATACATAGTAATAAAACTAAAGACCTTATGCTTATAGACGTAGTAGTTATTAAAAGTTTTTACCTAAATATTATCTTAGAAGCTCGCCTATATATAAAAGGAGTCTAGTACCTAGGCCTAGATAATACTCTCTACTAAGGTACACTAGGCAGAAACGTTATACTAGCAAGGCTTAAACGCTGTTTTAACCTCTTATTTCTTAAATATAAGCCTTTATCCTCTTATCTTAATCTTATTTTAACGTAATGCCTTTAGTTAGAAGCTTATAAGTAACCTATTTAAGGAGCAACTTAGAGAACCTTTAGTATTCTTATATAAGGCACTTAGGCCCTAAAGTACTAGAAGCACTTATTAATATAGCTTAAAGAGTAAAAATTAAAGAGATAGTACGTATTAAGTGCAAGTACTATGCTTAAACCTACGTAGAATAGGTTATATTACAAAGGCTAAAGGAGCCCTCTCCTTAGCTATACTAGAGGATCTCGTAAGACCTATTTAACATGCCTTAAGGTTGTTTAGGAGAGCAATAGATACAAGTAATAAAAGACGCCTTTAGTAAAAAGCTTTATGTGTATATCTTATAAGCAAAATCTATTTTAGAAATTATAAGAGCCTTTTATAACCTTAATGCACTTATTAAAGCTTATTATAAGCTCTAGATAGTTAAAATTACATAAGATAATAACCCTTTAACACTTCCTTAGTAAGAGACGTCGCAGTACTAAATATAATGTAAAGAACATAGTATTACTATTAAGCCTTCTCTACTATATACACATAAACTAAATAGAGCTACTAAACAAGTAGGCTAGAAGCTAATAACTAAGTTAATTAAGATAAGGGCAAGCCTAAACCTGCCTAATAAACTCTAGCTAGAGATAGTTAAGGCTGTAGTATAGCTTTATAATATAAGTCCTTCTTAAGCGTATAGCTTGCGCTTACTAAATAAGCTCTTTAAGCAATATAGCAGGAGGTACTTTAAGTACTATAAGCCTAAGCCTCTTAGGAGCCTTACAGCAAACATAAAACTAAATTAGAGTAGTATGTATGCCTATAGCTGCTGCGCCTATCGTTTAAATAAGGATAGAGTAGCTAGGCAATATAAGAAGAGCTTTAAGACTCTTCCTAGGGGCTATATTAGTTACTTAGTAGGCTATAGAGCCTCTAATATATACTATATATAAGTCCTAGCGCTTAGCAAAGTTATTACAACACGTAATGTTATATTTAATAAAATACTATACTACTAGGGACTAGCTTATAAGCTACCTAGGCAGGACGCAGTCCTTATAGTAAACACCCTTAATAAGGACAAAATTAGTAAGGCTAGAGAAGTACTTAAACAGCTTACTAGTATTAGTAAAGTAGTAGTAATAATACAGGAGGACTTGTAGCTAATAAGTAAGTAGCTAGCAATAAAGACTATAGAAGGCCTATTATAATCTTTAATAGGTAGTATACTAACAGCACGTAAAAAGTATTAGGCTAACACTTCTTAGGGAATTTATGTAGGGCAGAAAGGTCCTTTAAGACAGCTACTAACGCCTAAGGTAACGCTAGCGCCTCCTTTACTAAGAGCGTAAATGCTAAGGCAAGGCACCTTAGCTTAAAGAGCTATAAGTAGTAGTAATAAGCTGCTTAGCTCCTAAGAATTGCAAACTACTAGTAGATTAAGCTTAATAAACATGCTAAGACTCTTATAGTCTTGAGAAAAAGTAGGGATTACTTCTAAGGACGCCTAGCGTAGTGCTAAGAATCCTATAACACTAACTAGAGCCCTTTAGAATCTTCTAGCAAAAAGACTTTATAAAAAGAAGGTATAAGAACCTCTTACGAGGAGCTCCGTAAGGCTAAAAAATAAGAACTAACGCAGTCCTAATATAGGGGGTGTAGGCGTATATTACCTGTTATTTAACCCTTTAAAGGCTCCTAAGCTTAAAGCACTACTCCCTTAGCCTTAGAATACTAAAAAGCTAATTTTAGTTTACGCTGTAATAGTAGTAGCTCTTAGAAAGGCTAATTAACCTTAAACATATTTTAATAATCTCTTAAAGCTTCTAAATAAATAGAAGGACCTACACAACTACTAATATAGAACTCTATTTAAATAAGCTAGCTAAAAGAAAATTGATACTCTACTTTTAAAAAGTACCTAGATAGAAGAAGAGATTCTAGAGGACTCTAAGCCTCTTCCTCTTAAATAGGTATTTACCTATAAGCTTAATAAGAATAGCTACTTTCTTAAATGCAAAGCACGTCTTGTAGTAAGAAGGGACCTTTAAGTAAAGGACTTACTATACTTAACATACATAGCAACACTAGCTATGTAATCCTTTAGGCTTGCAATTATAATTGCAGCTAAGTTTAACATAAAGATATAGTAGCTTAACGTAGTAAGCGCGTTTCTTAACACTAATATTAGTAATAAAATAATAGTCCTGTGCGACCTACTAGACAGTTACAAGTACCTAGGCAAGTGCGTTAAGCTTAAAAGAGCTCTATACGGCCTACAAGACTCGCTATTATTATAGTATAATAAGTTCTTAAGCACACTAAAAAAGCTTAGCCTACAGGCCTTAGCTAAAGAGCTATGCCTTTTCTTTACTAAGAATTACGCGATCCTCCTAATATTTTATATAGACAATATACTCCTTATATATTATTAAACTTACTAAACTAGAGCCTACAAGCTCCTTGAATCTATCAAAGACACCTACAAGGTTAAGAATAAAGAAAAGGCAAGCAAGTTTCTAAAAATAAGGATTATAAAAAATTATAAAAAGTGCATAATATTACTACTACACAACACTTATATTAACAAAGTTACTAAAAGGTTTACTTTAGACGCCCTTAGCAGGTTCCCTTAAACTTCTTTACTCTTAGAAGAGCTAGTTAAAAATCTAGAAGAGGCCCTAAAGCTTTAAATTAAGGCCTACTAAGAGCGCGTTTGTAGCGCGCTGTACACAGCTGTTATGCTGCGTCCTAACGCTGCCTATGTAGTCTCTAAGCTCTCTTACTTTCTAACTAACTCTTTAGAAGCTTACATAAAGGCTATAGATTATCTTATATAATACCTCTACTATACAAGGCATAAGGGAATTATATATAGTAATAATTATAGTAAAGAACTTACTATATATAAAGACATGTCTTTTGCAGATAATTTAGAGACTTATTAATCTTCTTAAGGCTACATTATTATACTCTTTAGAGGTCTAATTGTTTAGAAAGCAGCTTATTAAGCTACAGTAATAAATTTAATAATAAAAGCTAAGCTCCTTGTATTAAAGCATGTAGCAAAAGAATTTATAGCGCTTAAGAGGCTATTTAAAGAGCTTAAGCTTATAATCTTAAGAGCCTAGAGAATCTTCTATAATAACTAGCAAACAATACGCCTAGTTATTAAAGAGTAAGAAAGAATTACTACTAAGCTCTAACATGTTAATATACAGAACATGTAGCTCTACTAAGAACACGCTAAAGGCTTATTTTAGATTAAGTATTTACTAACAGCTAAAATACTAGCTAACAGACTTACTAAATACATGTTAAGGCAAAAGGTTAAGCACTTTAAGGAGCTTATTAATATAAGTTACATAGCTTACAAAGATTTACAAAAGAAAGAAAGTATAAAAAAGAAAGAGACAAGTGTTTAATTATTAGGGTAGATTAGCTTCTTAACCCTAGAGAACTTATAAGATTTAGGGAAAACAACTTTCTCCTAATAAGTATTTAGGTAACTAGGAGGTCTACTAGCTCGTCTAACAGCTCCTTAACGCGTTAACAACGCGCAGGGAGACTGTTAGCCTTACTAGAGGATCTCTCCTAATTATCCTTACTAGCCTCCTTCTTACTACTAAGGCCCTCCCTAGACTTCTCCTCCTCGGCCGCTTCCTCTAAAAGGATATAGACAGTAGCTTATAGGCTTTTTAGCCTACTTGCCCTGCAAATTTATTAGTATAAGGAACTTAAGAAAGAACAAGAGAAGAGCTTACGCTAGCAAATTCTTCTAAAGCTTAGTAAAAAGCTTCTTAGCTAAAGAGATAGCAATCTAAGAGCTTTAATTGTTAGTAGAAGCTTAAAATTTAAGAAGGAATTATATATAGAACCTTGCAGGTCTTCCTATTAAAGTACTGCTAGCAGCGCGTCCTAGAGATAGAGGCCTTATTCTAACAAGCTCTATTAGAGCTGCTAGACAAAGTACTCTTAATGCACCTAAGATAAGGCACGTTGTAATGTGCACTAAATGCGCCCTAGCAACTAAAAGTTACTGCTAGGGTCTTACCTCTATAAGTAGTCTTAACTAGAGTTTTAACCTTGCTTATACGCCCCCTAGACGTGCGGGCTAGTGCTATACCTAAAGCAGCACTAGTTGACTCTGCGCGAGAAGCGCAAGGTAGGGGCGGCTACGCTACTAGCAAGGGCGGCAGCGCGGCGGCGGCGGTGCGCGCGGAGGCGCGGGCAGCAGCATAGGCAGCAGTAGCTTTTTGTAGTTTTAACTTCTGTATAGAGTTAGTAACTAAATAAAAGAAGTGCTAAAATAGAGCTAGAAGCTGCGTAGGAGTAAGAAGTAGCACGCATAATAGCCTAAAAAACTATATAAAGGTATAGTTAAAACTACGTAAACAATTAGTATTACTTTTAAAAGATTTAGGCGAGTTGCAGAGTAATACTTATAGTAACTATAGTAGTATTAGATACTAAGCCTAAGAAGCTTAAAAATTTGTTATTATTATTGCGCCTTATACTAAGCTGTATATGCGCAGCGCGTTGCGCAGTGCGCTAGGACTATATAGAGCTCTATATAAGTAACTAAGGTCTTAGTTACCTAGGGGGTGTGTTGCATATATAACGTACTATCCTTAAGGCCTAAGGCATTCTTAGGCAATAGACCTAGGCGCCTGTTAGCTTACGCGCTAGGCTCGCGCTAGTTAACTACATATTAGAGTTTTTACGCTAAGCTTAGGAGCTTACTCCTAAGCTTTATAGGATACGTAGTAAACTTAGAGGTAATCCCTCTAAGTTCTATAGCAGCCTTTCTAGGTTAGGACTATTTCCTTTGTATATAGTATATATAGCGCGTCTTAGCCGCAGGTAGAAAGACAGAATTAACTATCTAGTTCTCCTAAACCACTGTTACTAGCTCCTTGTTCTCCACACTTTTTAAAGTTGTTGTAATTTCTTAGTTTAGTTAGGCTTTGATAAGCTCCTTAATCTTAATTAGCTTAAAATGCCTTAGCATGTAGTCTAAGCTTTTAAGAGAAAACGCAAATTCTTCCTCTAAAAAGGAGGGGGCAGGTGACCCTTTCACCCTCTCTAGCGCACTAGCGCCCTCGCTGCAGGACCTGAAAAGTATCGCAATCGATTCCTTAGGGTTGTTTCCTTGGGATCTAGTTGTTTCTGATCAATTTCCAGAAAAGTCGACGTTGGTGTTGTTTCTAAAGCGTATCTTTGTTCGCGCGTTAAAAGCTTAGAAATCTGTAATTTCTATAAGTAAAAAGTGCAAGGTTATTTCTACCTTCTTAATTAGTTGCTATTGCGTCTTGTTGTTGGGGCGTAGTAAGTATAAGACAAAACATGTAGTTTTAGCAGAAACTCAATAGCTTAATAGGTTAACTAGCTTAATAGTAGTTTACGTTACTTTATATTAGAGAAAAAAGCTATTCTAATAAAACTTATAGGTCTAAACTTACTATATTCGTTTTGAGTAATTATTTCTTCTTTTCTAAACATTATAGTTTAAGTTTTATTTTTACTTAGCTGATTATTCTCCTTCTTGCAAGCATTCTTAAACATTGCCTTTATAGAATATGTAAGGACATAGCTCTAGACTACTACGCCACTACACCTCTAACGAAAGAGGATTAATAACTAAAATAGTTTTCTTAGCCTAGAATAGTAAATATACTAGCACGGATCTCTGTCGCCTCTAGCTTAGAGCTAGCTACTAGCTAGGAGTATAGTCTAATCCTAGTTAAGTCTAGTCCTTACATAAAGAGTAGCTAGAGGTTAGAGAATATATAGCTAGTAAATAGTAACTCTTTTCCGCAATCCACAGAACAGGTTATATACCTTGAGATCTAGTAGATAAGCACTAACTTAGTGTGTAGTAGGGTACTACCTTGTGCACTAGCACACTATTATAACATAACTACAACTTAACCTTAAGGTAAAGTCTCTATACAATAACCTGCCTTAACTTTAACATATAGTCAATATAACTTTATTCCACAACACCAACGTCGACTTTTCTGGAGATTAATCAGAAACAACCGGATCTTAAGAAAACAACCCTAAGGAATCGATTGGGATACTTTTCAGAGCCTGTAGCGAGGGCGCTACCGCGCTAGAGATGTTGAAAGAGTCACCTGCCCCCTCCTTTTTAGAGGAAAAATTTTCGTTTTCTCTCAAAGCTTAGACCACATGCCAAGGCATTTAGAGCTAATTAAGATTAAGGAGCTTATTAAAGCCTAACTTAAATCGAACACCAACTTTTCGAGGCGAGAAAAAGGTCTAGCTTTGCCTTTTTCTCGCCTCAACTATCTTAAACGCCTTCCTAATATCAGTTTCTGATACCTGTTTTCCTAGTGCAGGTGTTGTAGCGTGCGCGCTGACTGTTGTAGAGAAACAGAGTAGTGATCTGTTAAAAACTCCGCACGTGGTCTGTGCGTAAGCTAATTTTAGAGTTCGATCGAAGGCAATTCGACCCCTACTCAACAAAGCAACGGCTTTCTACTTAGATAAATAGATCTATTGGCGTAGTGAACTAATAGATCTATCTTTCTAGCTATCTACCTACCATCCGAAATCCCCTCGACTTGATATACTAACCTCCTATACCGAACACACAATAGAACGATAGCTAGGTCTAGCGCACCTAGCTATCTACCTACACCGAAATACCCCAAACAACTCAATATACCGACCTTATATACCGACCTACACATTAGAATTGATAACTAGACGAGTACCTTGCTCCTAGCACCTTGCTCTTAGCACCTTGCTCCTAGCTATCTACCTACACCGAATTCCCCCTATACCAACTCGATATACCGACCCAATATATGTACCGACCCACACATTAGAATCGATAGCTAGACTAGCACCTAGCTATCTACTTACACCGAAACCCCTATACCAACTTGATATACCGACCTAATATATCGACCTTATACCGAACTGCTTAGCGTACCTATATAAGCAATACAAGAGAGCAGCTAGCATAGCCTACAACAACATACATATAAGAAGTAAAGGAGATAACTAGACTAGCATACTAGCTCTACATACTTCCTAACAAAGGACTAAGAGAGATACTCGTTAAAACTACCCTAGGCTACAAGCCTTACCTTTATTTAGACAAACCCCTCCTTGTTAATAAAGTATTAGAAAACACTACGTAGATACTTGTAGGTCCTAAACCTACACGTCTTATATAGCTCTTCAGGCTGAGAAAAGACGTTAAACTACAATAAAAAAAACCTAGCTTAACCAAGTGTAAAGGGCTGAAGCCCTGATGTCTTTGGTACTCGACAAAAAGCCTCGTTTTGCTATCTTACAGATCCCGGGTGTCCGTGCGCACACGGCATCTATAGGCTTGGCGTATTAGCCTTTCTACTTAGCTTTTCTTTGCTTGCTTAGCCTGCTCAGCCCTTCTACCTTTCTAGCCTGTTTAACTCTTCTCTTAAGCTCTGCGTTATTTTCCTAAGCTACGTTAGCAACTGCTACGTAGCCACTTTTGCCTTTTTTGTAGTTCTAAGCACAGACCTTACAGAGGAGTAGATAAACCTACTAAACAGCCTTTGTAGTTATTTATTTTATTTATTACTGTTTTCCCTACATTTTTAGTTAATCTAACGCACTCTTACACTAAAATGGAATTCTTCTATAGTGCTAACGCTACTACGTTGAATTAGAAGCTCCATAGAGCTATATCTAGATAAGAAGCTAGCTAGAGCTATATCTGCGCACAGAAGCTACCTAGAGCTATATTTGAATAAGACTCTAATTAATTAGATTGCTAATTTTAGTTAAAGCTGTTTAAATTTACTAAGAATTAATAGTAGAGGAAACATAAAGAGTACTAAACAATTCTTAGCTGTACAAGACCTTACCTAGAACATTTTGCAATATAAACTGTTAGATAAGCCTACTATATTGCTAGTAGCCCTAGAAACTAATCCTTGCTATGAGACAATACAAGTACTATTAATTTAGTATTTATATACAATAATAGTAGAGGCAGAGATCATATTTAGAAGCTTTACTGTCTAGATAGCAAGACTGCACTAAGATAGTGGTAGCAGAACTAAAATAGTAAACACACCAGAAGGTCTCTGTAGAATAAGTAAACTAGATAAAATAGCAACTATAACAACAATTTAAGAAGCCTTTCTTATTTAAAAGGCTATTAAATTAGCCTCTAAAGAGACTAAACTAGAACAAGAATAGCTACTTGCTTAGCTACTAACTTTACTTGCTGCATAAAAACTAGTTTAGCAGCCAGTACAACTAAAGCGTTTTACGCAACCCAATCTAGACGCTTTTAATAAAATAAGAAAAATATATTAAATTTTTAAGAAATAGTTTACTGCCAAGGTAGAGAACAACTAAGAAGATTTTAATACAAAAAAAACCTACAACTACGCCTTTAGTTGGCTTATAAGTTCTGTAGCTACTTTAACGCTGCTCTACTTTAACTAGATAAATTTATTAAACGCTTAGAGTTTTGAATACTTATTAAACTTCTTTAACTAGATGTTTAAAGATCTAAACAGCGCTAAAAGGGCTTAAAATAAGCTCTAGTTTATGTTTTAAGGCGAAAAAAGTATCTGTAATTATATTATAAAATTCTAGGAACAGTTGCTATTGTTAAACAGCAACTTGGATTATAATACAAAAATAATACTTTTTTAAACAAGCCTTACTAATAAGCTTTAGAATAAGCTTGTAAGTATTACTTTTTAAGACTTAAATAACTTACAGAATAAGTTTATTGAAATTGCAGACTACTTGTACTAGATAGAATAATATTCTAAAAGCTAAGAAAAGCCTAAGGAATACAGGCTACAACGCGCGTCTCCTTTTTCTCCTCCTCTTTCTCTTCCTCCTCCTACATGAGGTTATATAGAAAAAATAGAGTTTACTAGAAGATTAGCTAGGCTACGCAGGTTTATCAATCTAGAACTAAATAAGCTAATAAAGAAAGGACGTTGTTTTACCTGTAAGTAGAAAGGATACTTAGCTGCAGATTGTACTACAAAGAAAACGCTAAAGAAGAAGAAGAAAAAGAGAACTATTATGTTAAACTCCTTAAAAACAAAGGCAAAAAAGCCTAGCAAAAAAAGCTCAAGTAGCTAAAACACTTTAGAAGACTAGAATTTTAATTTAGAAAAAAAATAGCTCTTGCTTAAAGTTACTAGCAAGAGCTACACATAAGCTAAGAAGACTTAATAAAGGAATAGGCTAGTTTTAAAAAGGATATAAGTAGCAATAGAATTACTATCAAAACGTTAGTAAATTATTATACTTTTACTTTAACTCTTATTAATACATGAAACCTTATATACTCTCTTATTAGCCTTTAACTTATTAGGAACACTAGTTTGCAGTACATCTCTATTTCTCTACGTAGATTAGAAGAAGTTATAGAAAAACTTAGAACTATTAACGAAGTTGCTAAGTTAGAGATTAATATTAAAGAATATAAACATAATATCTAAGGCTATATTACTTCTACACACTCTAAATACAATTTAATACTTAGACAGCCTTAGATAAATAGAAGGGAAGTTACTATTACTCTTTCTAAATAGTTAATCTACATCTACTCTTCTAGACAAAGAATAAAACTGCTAAGTACTAAAGACTACTCTATTTTAGAGAGTAAAAAGTTAAAGCAAATAAACATAACAGCTTATTACTTTGATATTAGATAAGTAAAAAAGGATAAGTTAATTTAGATCTTTATAGCTTCTCTTAAAAACATTAAGAAGGCCTTAGCTCTTAAAAAAAAAGTTAATATTTTGTTATTACTTCTTAAGGCGTACTAATATATAGCTTTGATTTTTAAGTTACAAACTGCTTCTACACTACCTTCTTTACGTAGACTTAAGGTAGATTACTAAATTAAGTTATAAAAAGATAAAAATAGAAAGGAAAAAGAACCTCTTTAGGGCCCTCTATACAATATAAGTAAACTAGAGCTTTTAGTTCTACGCAAATGTAAAGGGCTGAAGCCTTGATGTCCTCTAGTACTCGGCCTGTGGCCTTCGTTGGCTTTTCTTACCTCAGCATTAGCACTTCAGCACTAGCACCTCAGCACTAGCTGCTGACTATCGGCCGCACTAGTTACGCTAACTGTCAGCTAACCCGGCGACCTCTAATAACCTCAGTTAGTCCTAACCTTAGTTAGTCCTAACTATCCGGATTAGATATAAAAAACCCACGTAGTCTATCTATAGTTCTGTATCTAATTCATTCACCGTTTACCTTGCATCTTTGGTCAATCCAACGCACCCTTACAGCAAAGATCTAATATCTCTATTAGATAAAGAATAAATTAAAGCTAGCAGTTCTGTAGCTTCTTCTCTAGTTCTATTTACTAAGAACATTACCAGAAGATTATAGTTTTATATTAATTACTAAGCTCTTAACGCTATTACAAAAAAAGACCGTTATCCTATATTATTAATTTAAGAGACGCTTAATAATATTACTAAAGTAAAATAGTTTATTAAGATTAACGTCTCTACAGCCTTCTACAAAATTAGGATTAATATAAAGAATAAATAGAAGACTACTTTTAGAACAAGATTTCAATTATATAAATAGCTAGTTACCCCTTTTAGCATAGTAAACGCTCCTAGTACCTTTTAATAATATATTAACTAAATACTACGCGAGTACATTAACATTTTCTTCTTTGCTTACTTAAACAATATATAAATTTACACGAATAGCACGCTTAGAGAACACTAATACAACATAAATAAGGTTCTAGAAGTAATAAGTAAGGCTAGGTTACTTCTAGATATTAAGAAATGCGAATTTAACGTGCAAAGTACTAAGTACCTAAGATTTATTATTAAGGCTAGAAAAGGACTTTAGATAGACCCTAAGAAAGTAAAAGCTATCTAAGGATAGGACACACTAATAAACATTAAAAAAGTATAATGTTTTCTTAGATTTGTAAACTTTTATTAACACTTTATTGAGAACTACTCTAATATAGTTACCCTACTTATAAGGCTTACTAGAAACGTCTCCTTTTAATAGGGAAAAATAGAACAAGAAGTTTTCAATAAGCTAAAAGAGCTATTTATCACTAAACTAATACTAGCTAAATAGGATCTTAACAAAGATAGAATTTTAGAGACTAATTCTTCTAGCTATGTTGTAGTAAGAGTCTTTTCGCAATACAATAATTAAGGAAGATTATAACTAGTAGTGTATTACTTAAATGAGATAACTAGCGCTTAAAGCAGCTATAAGATACATAACAAAGAATGACTTATAGTTATTTACTACTTATTTAAATAGGATACTATGCTACGTTCTTTAAAGAAGTTCTTTGTTATAACAAACTATAAAAACTTAGAAGATTTTAGAAAGCCTAGGTAGCTTAGTAAAAGATAGACAAGATAGGCTTAATCCCTTAGTAAATTTCCTAACATAGAAATTGCCTACAGGCCTAGAGTTAATAACTTTAAAGCTAATGCCTTGTCCTAAAGATAATAAGATATGCCTATAAATAGTTTAGATTTTTAAATTTCTAGAAAGTTGTTATAAGTCTTAAAACTATGTACTATAACAACCTTAGAAAGAGAGGAATAAGAAGAAGAGAAGACCTTTAGAACTTTTAGCTGTAATAGCTATTCTGCAATAGTACTTTAGGAATACATAGATTTAGAGGAGCTTTAGAACAAAGCTAAAGAAGAGGATAACACGTACTAGCTAGCTTAGAAAGCAGTTAGCAAGGAAGAATACTAATTTCTAATAAAGCTAGACTTTAAGCTTTCTATTTCTAAATGCTAATTAAGTTATTCTAGAAACTTACTGTACTATAGTTAAAAATAGGTGCTAAACAACAAACTTTTGCGCACTAGAATTATCTATAAAATCTATTTTCCCAGAGCTCTAAGGTATCTAGAAAGGAACTTTACTTACTAAGCAGTTGTAAGAGAGTACTTTTAGCCTTCTATTAGCTAAATAGTAGAGTAATACATTAGAAACTACTTAGTATATAGAAGAACAAAACTATAAAGAGATAGCTTATAAGAATTCTTAAAGCCTTTGCTAATTCTAGAATATATTTAAAAGGAGATATTAATTCATTTTATACAAGTTTACTAAAAAGCAAAGATTATAAGAAATTAAAAGTAGTTACTAATAGGCTAAGTAAAAATGTAGTTCTAATAGGCTTTAAAAACATTACTATAGAAAGTGTTACTAAAGCGTTTATCAACACTGTAGTAGCTTACTACTAGTTACTAGACTATATTACTTCTAATTAAAGTATACAGTTTGTAAGCTACTTTTAGACTAGGCTTTATAAGCTACTAGAGATAAAATAACCTTTATCTTCTAGATATTACCCTAAAACTAACAGCTCTATAGAACAAATAAACTCTATAGTACAGGCCTACTTATAAGCTTTCTGCAATTAGGATCGAACAAACTAGAAAAGTAACTTAGAAATAGCTAAGATTGTAATTATAGTATGACAAGCATAATCTACTGGAATATTGCCTTTCTTTCTACAATATAGATATAAGGTAGACCCTTTTAAAATAATAGTAAAATATAGACTTGAGAATTAAGCTTTAGGAAGGAGAATACAGGAAGACTACTAGAAAGTAGAAAATATAGCTAACAAACTCTAGCAAAGTATTAAGTTAGCCTAAGCTGTAATAGGATAGTCTTAATAAGAACAAGAATATTAAATAAATAAAAGAAGAAAACAATTACTTTAGCTTTAAATAGGAAATAAAGTTTAGTTAAAGCTAGAAGACTACTACAAGACAGAAAGACCTAGCTAAAAACTTAATAGTAAGAATCTAAAGTATATAATACTTAAAATTATTAGACTAAATGCTCTAAAGCTAAATACTCCTAGAAAAAAATATTTAGTATTGTTACGATCCAGACCAAGGGAGCGGAGGACAACCCCGCAGGGACCATGCAACATAGACAGATGATTACAGCTAGGCAACTACGACGCCGTCACGTGACTGCTCACTAACGAGCGCTTATCCACGAGCGCAACCACGTGACTGCTTACTAACAAGCGCTTATCTATAAGCGCATGCTTGTACACAAGCGCTACCCTTATTAGTATATAGTAGTAAGTAATATGCCTTTATAGCTTATTGTGTTTAACTTAGAGATTTACCTTAGTAATTAATCTAAGGATTAAGACTTGTTACTTAACCCTTGTGTTATTACATTAATCTTCTAATTGTGCTAACACACCTTATACTATTACATTAATCTTCTAATTATGCTAGTACACCCTGTGTCCTTAGTACTTGTTTATTCCATAAGAACTAACCTAGATTATCTCTAGATAATCTTTACACTTTCAACACTCTTAAAATAAGCAATACTGCTATAAACACACCTACTAATTCCCTTACTAGGAGGACTACAAGCCGCGCTAATAAGCCTAAGACTTATTATAGTAATTGTAGCAAGCTTGACACTTAGCTCCTCTAGGTTAACAGATACTTCTATATTAAAAGAGACAAGATTAATAATAATAATAAGGTAGTCTTAGCCTCTACGTATTTTTGAAGAGGATATAGAGAAGTAGGCTAACCTAATCCTTTAACGCTATATAAATAGTGCTATTATAAACGCTAACAACACAGCTCTAGTTAAAGACTAAAATGCCTTTAAAGCTAAAATAAAAGAAGTTTTCTTACCTTTTGAAGAATCTGTAGTTGTAGAGCAAAAGATCTAGAGACTATAACAAACTAAGTCTACTACTAACTACACGACAGAATTCTAATATTATAAAATAGTTATTAAATAAAACAACAACGCTTTAATATAGATGTACTAATAAGGTCTTGAATCTACTATATAACAAAAACTTATGCGAAGCAGAGCTAGCTTTAATATACTTAACAAACTTATAGCTAAAGCTATTAGAGTAGATAACAAACTTTAGAAGCTTATATTAAAGGAATAGTTATCCGCGCTAAGGAATCACGCACCTAGGAACACAGACGCTTAACTACCTTAAACATTTTAACGCCTGTAATCTAACTTAAGACGTTAGTAAAACTATATACTTAGGACCCTAAGGCATTATATTACTAATAGCTATAAGCTAATGCACCTTAACATCATTAATAAGGGACTTAGAAGAAAGAAGTTTGCGCATAATAAGAGTAACAAGAAGGTTACTTATTATAAATGTAGTAAGAAAAGTTATATAAAATAGGACTACTAAAGCTAAGGCAAGGTAACTTAATAGCTTATAATTATTTACTATACAGAACCTAATAATAATCTAAATAACAAATAAAACATTATTATACAACCTACTATTACAGTTTAAGGACAAGACTAGGTAAGTATTAACAGTTTAGATAACATAGTTATAATTACACTAGAGAAAGCCTAAGATAACAATATTTCTAAAATAGTGCTAGACAAAGCAATAGAAGCAACCCTAGTAAAAGAAACTAAATATAGTAAAATAGCTAAGTTTTAGGAAAGCTATTAACTAGCTACACTAATTATATAGGAAGAGCTAGTAGTATATAACAAGGAGATAGTTCCTATATATATAGAAACTCCTTACCTACACTATAGAAGATAAATATAATATTAGCATATAGGTACTACTACCTATAGAGACTAGATGCTTTATAGATTTAGTAGAGAAGATTAATACCCTATTTAGGTAACTTAGACAACCTAAATAAGTCTTTATAGAACCCTATAGAGGAATATTCCTAGACTATAGCTAGTATACTAATTTACTAGAGGAACTGCAGAAGAAAGGACTTACTCTAGTAGCAATTATTAACAAGGCTATATACAACAATTTTGTATAAAAATAGACCAAAGAAGCTAAGGCTTTCTAGAATAAGCTAACACGCTAGCTCTTAGACAAGGAGACAAAAGAGATTTACAACAAATTTAAGGCAACACAACAACAGTGTAAGGCTTAAAGTAATAGCCGCGCTAAGAATATTTACTACTAGATAGACCTACACAACCTAGAATATATAAAGGATTTATAGACTATATATACACATAACAACTACATAATCTATTATCTTAACAAAAGTAGATTAGGATAGTTTCTTAAGAAGTCTAAGAGAATGCCTCGATGTAAATACTAATAGTAAAATTACTCTAACAATAAATGCATAGTATATATATAGAATAAGAGACACAGCCTATACTTTTATAGACATAATAATCTAGAAAAAACCCTACAGATACATATAACGCAGTAGAAGGATAATAAGGACAGAACTAGTGTAAAGAAGTATAACTAACTCCTATAGCGCACGTGCTTTAATATTAAATACAGTAAATACCTTATTGTAAAGAAGTTCTATAAATTTAGTACATAGTCTTTTTTAGATAAACGCCCTAGACACCTAGAACTACTAGGGAGATTAACGCAATAAATTACTTAAGCTTCTTTAAGCTTATAGTAAAGCTTAATAAATACTAAATACAAGCACTAGTAGATTTTAGCTTACAGGCTAACTTTATTTCTACTTAAGCAGTACTAGTAGCAGGTCTATAACTACTAAGAAAATAAGAACCCTATCTACTACACGTAGCTAACAGTTAGCCTATACTAGATAAGACAACAATTACTTATAAGGTTACTTAAGTAACGCTCCGCATCTAGAAACACTAGGAAGAGATAGACCTAGATGTTTTTAAACTAGCTACCTACAATATTATATTAGGACTTTTTTAGTTACAAGAACATAACCTATAGATTAACTTAAAGTTAAAAAAGTTCTTATTTAAGTGCTGTAAACTTAATATAACTATAAGCTTGCCTACGTATCTAATAACTAAGATGGTAGATAAGAGACAGATTAATAATATTACTTAGAGACAGCAAACCTTAACTAAGAACAGCCTTAAGATAAGAGAATTTAACTTAATAAATACTAGAAGGGCTTTTCTAGATTACAAAGTTAGAGTTTTAAAGATATACGTAACTCTAGATATTCTAAAAACTATAAAGAATTTTAGCTTCTCTTTATAAAAGTAGTAGATAGCAAAGCCTTACTAAGATACTAACTCTAGAATGATAAGATTGTCCTAGAAGAAAGGAAAACTCCACCCTTTAGACTAATTTCTTAACTATTAGAGATAGAACTTAAGCTATTAAAAAAAAAGCTAAATAAGGATTTAGCAAAAAGATATATAAAACCTTTAACATTACTAGTAGAATTCCCTATACTCTTTATACTAAAAAAGAATAGGCTACTAAGAATGTGCGTTAACTATTAGAGGTTAAACAACATTACAGTAAATTATTGATATCTACTACTTAATATTATAGAACTTAGAGATTAGTTATCTTACGCTAAGGTCTTTACGGCACTAGACCTATAAGATAGATACTATCTTATTAAGATTAAGAAAGGTAAAGAATAGAAAATAGCATTGTAAATAAGATATAGATACTACAAATATACTATTCTGCTGTTTAGGTTAATAAACGCCTTAACAACATTTTAAGAACTTATTAATAATATATTAAGAGCACACCTAGATATTTTTATTATTATATACTTAAATAATATCCTTATTTGCTCTAAGAACCTAAGAGATTATATTAAACATGTCTACACAGCCCTAAGGTGTCTAGACTAGTTTAACCTACAACTAAAACCTAAGAAATATAGGTTTTACAAGAACAAAGTTGCCTTTCTAGGATATATTATAAAGGCATAAGGAGTATAGATAAGTAAAGAAAAGATATAGGTAATTAAAGAATAGCTATAAGTAATAATAGTTAAGGAAATACAATCTTTCCTAGAATTTCTAAACTTTAATTAATAGTTTATTAAGGATTACTCTAAGATTGCTATTCTATTAACTAGACTTACAAGAAAGAAGATACTCTTTAAGTAGAGTAAAGAAGTAGAGAACGTCTTCTAAACGCTTAAGAATATTAGTATACAACTACTATGCTTTTGCATATTTTAAGTAGGACAGCTACTATAATTTAAAATAAATGCATTAGACCTCGTACTTAAAGAATACGCTAGCCAATTACACAAAGGCAAATAGCACCTAATTGCCTATTATTCTTGTAAGTTTTTAGGACTAGAAGAATAATATAATGTTTACAACAAGGAGCTATTAGCTATTTTTAATTATTTAAGATATTAGAGAGTATACGCTAAAAGCTGCTTAGAACTTATAATATTTACAAATTACAAGAACTTAGTTAATTTTACAAGGACTAAAAGACTTAAATAATGCTAAGTTTAATAGTTAGAGGAACTAGAACAACACAAGTTTAAGATTGTATATATACTAGGAAAAAATAATAGAAGAGTGAATGCTCTTAGCCGCAGACACGACATTACAGGAACAAAGGAGATAACTAATACTATAATATTATAGGTTAATAATAATAGATTACTAGGACTAGTATAGATGCTTAATCTACTAATGCGTATTACGCACAACATACTAGAAGAATTATAAAAAGTAATTATTAGACAACACTACAACAACCTAGTATATAGTTACCTTAGTATTATAAGAACTATAGAACTTATTAAGAGAAATTATAAGTTTCTTTAAAGAAAGGATAAAGTTACTACCTTTATTGCTAAGTGTATAGACTATTAGAAGAATAAGCATAGTACACACGCACCTTATTAAGAAATATAAGTAATAGAACTACCTAACGCACTATAGTTAGACAAATTTATAGACTTTGTTACAGTCCTACTAGTCTTAAGAGACCTTATTATAAAAGTATCTTATAACACAATTCTTATAGTAGTTAATTAATTTACAAAATAAGTAGAGTATATCGCTTTTAGAGAAGACTTTACAGCAGTATAGCTTACGCACATTATTAATAACTAAATTATTTAATATTACAGCATACTAAAGTTAATTATTAGTAATAGAGACAAGCTCTTCAACTTAAATTTTTAGATAATATTACTTCCTATAATTAGAACTAAGAGAAAGCTATTAACAGCGTATTATCCGTAGACAGATAGACAAACAGAGCAATTAAACTACATAATAAAAGCATACCTTAGGATATATGTTAATTAATAATAGAACAATTAGGTATTATTACTACCTATAGCACAAATAGCATACAACAATAAGCTTTTTTAGTCTACAGGATAGACGTTATTCTATATAAATTATAGGAGACACCTAAATCTCTTTACACGTACACTTCTAAGCTTAAAGATAGAAGTAGCTATTGCAATAGCTAATAAATCAAAATTAGTATATCAGTTACTAAAGAAGACATTTAAAAAGGCCTAACACTAAAGCCTTTTATATATTAACTAGAAACAAAAAACAGCACCTTAGCTAAAGAAGAGAGATAAAGTATACTTGCTTACAAAGAATCTTCGCACTAAATAACCTAGTAAAGGGCTTAATAACGTTAAAGTTAGACTATTTTTAATTCTGAACTAGAAGGGACTAGTAACATATACACTTAACCTCTTAGTAGACACAAAGATCTACCTGAGATTCTATATTAATATGTTAGAACTAGCAGACTTAAAAACGCTACTCTAGAAAACCTTTTATTACAAAATAGAAGAAGAAAACAAATTTAAAGTTAAGAGAATCCTTATACACTAGAACAACAACAATAGCAAGGAATATCTAGTTAAATAGTTAGGCTACTTAGATAGTCACAATACATAGGAACCTAACATAAACCTAACTAACTGCTAATAAATACTGCAAACATACAACAACTATACTAGGAATTAAACTAAGGACGTTAGCACACATACATACAGAAATTCAAAATAACTTACCTAAGCCTTATAACTAGACTACTGTGTTAGAACGCTTAAGTAGCAAAAATAAAATAAACAACGTACCTTATAAACTACTACTAGTTTCTAACACAGCAACACTAAGCTTAGCAACAGAAGTATTAATCAAATATATAGTAGCCTACATTCTAAGGGAAAGAGCTATGCTAATAGATGCCGCAGGACAATTAGTTTCTTGCGCTATTTTAAGCTTACTAGCAATCTCTATATCTAAAGCAAGGCACAACGCTTTGTTACAAGCACGCTCTTTAGCCTATTTTAGAATTTTCTTATTCCGTAGCAAACGCGAAATTACTATTATAAGCAACTTTTTATTATTATCTACTTTCTTTTAATACTTATCGCGAGTACAATCTAGAGACTTCTAAGATATGTTTACACATGCTTGACCTAGCCGCGTATACTTAGCACACTTTAGACAAGAATTAAGCATAATAAAATAAACAAGGCCTTCTAAGAAACAATAGTTATAAGGAGCTTTAGCAGGATAGTTAGCACAAACAATTTTAGAACTAAAACGTAAGCAACGTTAATAAAAGGAGAATATAGCAACTACCTAACTTATAACACAGGGCAAGCCTTAGTTATTTAACTAAAACTTACAATATAACTACGTAATTTAAGGACAAATTTTTAGAAAAGGAGAATAGTGTTACAATCTAGACTAAGGGAGCAAAGGACAACCCCGCAGGGACTATGCAACATAGACAGATAATTATAGCTAGGTAACTACGACGCCGTTACGTGACTGCTTACTAACGAGCGCTTATCTGCAAGCGTAACCACGCAACTGCTCACTAACGAGCGCTTATTTACGAGCGCAACCACGTAACTGCTTACTAATAACCGCTTATCCACGAGCGCATGCTCGTACACGAGCGCCACCCTTATTAGTATATAGCAGTAGGCAATATGCCCTTATAGCTTATTATATTCAACTCAGAGTTTTACCTTAGTGATTAATCTAAGGATTAAGAC
Organism: Alternaria sp. 'sect. Undifilum'; assembly: GCA_024321975.1. Classification (NCBI taxonomy): domain Eukaryota; kingdom Fungi; phylum Ascomycota; class Dothideomycetes; order Pleosporales; family Pleosporaceae; genus Alternaria; species Alternaria sp. 'sect. Undifilum'. Next base: position 6,521,229 of record JAJJZI010000005.1, read on the forward strand.
TTGTTTCTTAACCCTTGTGTTATTACATTAATCTTCTAATCTTGCTAACACACCTCGTACTATTAAATCAATCTTCTAATCGTGCTAGTACACCCCGTGTCCCTAGTACTCGTTCATTCCCCGAGAACCAACCTAGATCATCTCCGGACGATCTTCACAAGTATTTAATATTAACAACCTCTAACTAGCTTCTTTAGATCCTTTACTAAGCTAACTATTAGACAACAGTAAACCTTTACTAATTAAAGTAGACAGTAAAGAAGAGTACCTAGTAAAGCGCCTATTACAGGAAAGAAGTATAGGAAGAAGAAAAGAAAACCTAGTTAAATAAGTAGGATACCTAGAACTAACTTAAGAACTAGTTTTAAACTTAGAGGATATAGAAGTACTATAGGACTAGAGGAACTCTAGGACTCCTATTAAGGAGGGGAGTACTATAAAAGGCTGAAGCCTTAACATCTTTAGTACTTAATAAAAAGCCTTGTTTTGCTATCCTATAGATCCTAGGTGTCTGTGCGTACCTAGTATCTGTAAGCCTAGCATATTAGCCCTTCTGCTTTTCTAGCCTACTAAACTTTTCTCTTAGCGCTGCGCTATTTTCTTAAGCCACGTTAGCAGCTGCTACGTAGCTACTTTTGCCTCTTTCTTAGTACTAAGCACAGACCTCACAGAGGAGTAGATAAGCTCGCTAGATAGCCTTTGTAGTTCTTTTTTCAATTTATTACTGTTTTCCCTGCATCTTTAGTTAATCCAACGCACCCTTACAATGCCTTTAAACTTAGAAATGCCTTTAACAACGCCTTTGCAACTATAGGAGGCGTACAATCTCATATAGTTGCCTTAATTATATTATCTTTAAAGGGCAATAAAATAGTCACAACTACGCCAGCCCTAAAGCAAAATACCTCTGAGAGAATCAGGCTATATAGCAAGATAACACAACCTTTAAGGCTGCCTAGCTTATCACGCCTTAGTTTAAAGTTGTTATCCACAAGCTTCCTACAAACTATAGCCTAAAAGTGGTAAAAGAAGAAATTAAGACCTTTAACAAAGGCCTAAAGGTTATAAGCAATCTGTTTTAGCTTACGCCTAAGGGTAAAAGAGAATACTAAAACTTTATATTAGTATGTGTGGCCTTCGCTATAGAGGAAGAAGCCTAAAAGGCTATTAAAGGGAAACTCTATATCCTAGAGCAAAGCCTTAGAGCAGAAAAACTACAAGTCGTTAAAATCCTATAACAATGCACTAAATACTAAGGATTTTGTTATTTAGAGATTAAATGCTAAAAAGTAGCCTGCTAAATTTGCAGCAAAGCACACTACACTAGCTAATACAAGTACAAGTTTTATGCTAGTGAAGGAAAACCTTGTATCTACACTATATTTAAGTGTACTAACTGCAACAAACCTTACGCAGCAAACAGCTTAAAACGCGAATTCTTACAGGTTAGAACAGCTAGGACTAATAAAACTAATAAGTATAATTAAAGTCTACAAATAAATGTTAATAAAAGTAGCCCTGCTTTAAAAAGCGCAATTAACCTAGCTATTACAGTAAACACTAAGATTATTGCAATACAAAAGCCTTAGTTAGTAAGAAGAGCTTAAAATGATACTAGGTTAATTGCTTATCTAAACTTTACGCAAATTGTACTAACTTACTAAAGCTTACAACCTAGAACTCTATTCTATATTTCAAAGAACCTAGAAGCAGAAGTTAATTCTTATATTAGCGACGACAACGACTTTTAAACTATCTGATACTCCTTAATACAAGGAAAATCTACATCTATAACATTTACAACAAAAAAAGCCTAAGATAAGGGCTAAATATAACAACAATCTAGAGACGCCTCCTAGGAAGGCCTACAGAATCTTATTTAATTATCCTAGGGGATTTTAAGTGCCACCACTCTAGATAGAGCTTACAAGAATGCAACCTAAACTAACAAGCAGAGGATTTAATAAAGTAGGTTAATAACTAAAACTTATCTCTACTAAATACTATAGAAGTTGGCACCTTCTTTTGAGCTTACGTGCACAGAGAAAGTGTACTTAACCTTACTTTTTAATAAATAATATAGCTTCTAGTATTCTAGACTAGCAAGCTATCCAAGAAGTTAGATTAGACTACTACGCTATCCTGTTTAGTATTGTTAATTAAGGTTAGGTACCTAGCCAGCTAAAGAGATACAGCACAAAAAAATTAAATTAGAACTATTTTAATATTGCTTTACAGGAGGAAATAACTTAAGCAAGCAAAAGAATTAATTAATAGCTCTACTACGCGCCTTTGAACAGGTTCTTTTAGGCCTTAACAAACCTTTAAAGAAGAGGCTAGATAAAATAGTAAAGAACCTTACTACAGCAATTTAATAGGCACTTAGAAAATCTACTCCCGTTGTAAACTAAAAACTCAAAATTAAGCCTTAGTAGACAAGTAATTTAGATCTCTTTAAGACTAGCCTAAACAGAGTCTTTTAAGAATTTAAGAAAGTAGCAAGAAGCAAAGACAACACGCTATACTTATAGAAAAAAGAGTACCTGCTTGCTAAGAATAAATACCTTAGAGCAATTAAGACAGCTAAGCTTAGCTACTAAGAACAGTTTTTCTAAAACAAATTGCCTAAAGAGATATTTAAAGCAATAGCCTATACAGAAAACTACCTTTTTACAAGAATCTTGAGAATAAAAGGCAAAATATTGTTGGAAAAAAGGTGCTAAACCTTTTGAAAAAAGCTTTTCCCTCTACCTTTTTCTACACAAACTTGATTACTTAATAACTACAAAAGAAACTACAAATAGGGGTAGCTAAGTTTCTTGAAGAAAGAGCTCTACACTGCCTACCAGAAAATAAAAGCTACCTTACTAGGCCTAAATAGAATTAGCTGAGAAGTTATCTTAAAAGCATACAATAACTAACTAGGCACTTTTTTTAAAGTTTACTTAGCTTTTTTTAACTTAGGATACGAACTAAAATGTTAGCAAAAAGCGAAAAGTGTTATTCTTAAAAAGCTAAACAAAATAGACTACTTAATTCTAAAAGCATACAGAGTTATCTCTGTTACGATCTAGACTAAGGAACATTCGGGATAACACTTCAAGGACCATGCAACGCAGGCAGATAACTACAGCAAGGCAACTACGCCGCTGTCACGTAACTAATCGTCTACGAGCAGGACCTACACGCTCTTCTACAAGTGCGGCCACGTAACTGCTTATTAACAAGCACACTCTTCTACAAGCGCACGCATGCTCTTCTACAGGCGCACGCTTGTACACAAGTGCTACACTTATTAGTATATAGTATAGGCACTAAACTTTTATAGCTTAGTGTGTTTAACTTAGAATTTTACTTAGTAATTAATCTAAGGATTAAGACTTAAATCTTAACCTTTGTGTTATTATATTAATTTTTTAATTGTGCTAACACTCCCTTGTACTATGATATTAATCTTCTGATTATGCTAGTACACTCTGTGTTCTTAGTACTTACTTATTCTCTAAGAACTAACCTAAATTATTTTTAGACAATCTTTACACTTTAAACACCCTTAAATTAAGTAACACCGCTATAGACACACCTGCTAATTCCTACACTAGAGGAACTACAAGCCGCGCTAAGAAACCTAACAACTATTATAGTAATTGTAGCAAGCTTAAAGCTTAGCTTCTCTAGGTTAATAGATACTTCTACATTAAAGCAGACAGGATTAAAGATAATAATAAGACTATCTTAGCCTCTACGTATTTCTAAGAAGATGCAGAGAAGTAGGCTAACTTAATTCTTCAATATTACATAGACAATTCTATTATAAACGCTAACAACACTACTCTAGTTAAAGACTAAGACGTCTTTAAGATAAAAATGCAAAAAATCTTTTTACTTATTAAGAAATTTGTAGTTGTAGAGCAAAAACTTTAAAAACTATAACAAACTAAGTCTGCTGCTAACTATACAACTTAATTTTAACAGTATAAGACAGTTATTAAATAGAACAATAATATTTTAATATATATGTACTAACAAGGTCTTAAACCTACTGTACAACAGGAACTTATAAGAAGTAGATCTAGCTTTAACACGCTTAACAAACTTATAGCTAAAGCTATTAGAGTAAAAAACAAACTTTATAAGCTTATATTAAAGAAATAATTATTTGCGCAAAGGAATTGCGTAGTTAGAAATATGAACGCTTAACTACGTTAAACATTTTAACGCCTATACTCTAACTAAAGATGTTAGCGAAACTATGTACCTAGGATCACAAGGCATTACGCAACTAATAGCTACAAGCTAATATACATAATAACATTAATAAAAAATTAAGAAAAAAAAAGTTTGCGCATAACAAGAGAAACAAGAAAGTTATCTATTACAGCTATAATAAAAAAAGTTATATAAAACAGGACTGCTAAAGCTAAAGCAAGGTAACTTAACAACTAAATGTTTATTTACTATATAAAACCTAACGATGATCTTAATAATAAATAGAATGTTATTACACGACCTACTATGACAATTTAAGGACAGGACTAGGTAAGTATTACAGAGGGGTGACAAAAAAAATGTCAAAAGAGTTATAGGTTTCAAAGCTTTATATTTTTACAACCAGAAGGGCTATACCCAAAATGGTTAGTACTTTGGAAAGCCAAGATCTTCTTGTTTAAACTGGGCTACTTAGTAAGCTGCTTAGTAAGCACTTTTGTCCTCAACTTCAGCAGTGAAAATAAAGATAAAAAACTCAAGAATAAATAACAAAATAACTTTTTTTTAAAGATGTATGAATCGCTATAAGTTATATATTAACTAATACTAGTTAAACTCATCTGTGTGTAGGTTTAAAGGTAATTGTAAGAAAAACTATTAAGTAGTAATTCAGAGCTTGTTTTTAGGATTTTTTCTTAAAAAATAACGAAGAAAGCTTACTAATACTTAGTGTACTAGCCTTCAGCTTCCTTAACGTCCAAATAACGCCTTAGTGAAGATAGAATACAATTATCAATCGCCTTTTGAGGTAATTAATCCTATTCCTCCCTTATAGCAGCCTTTAAGGCTGCTATACTTTTTTTAATCTTTCTTATACTTAAAGAAGTAATAGGCCTGTTAGCTAAAGCGTTTTTTAGCAAGACCAACACGTTTTCTAAAGGATTTAGATTAAGACTATAAGCAGGATGCTCAAAAAGCAATATCCTATTCCTAGAAAACTAAGATAAAACTTCTAGAGTTTTATAAATCTTAGCGTTATTCTGTTAAAACTTCCAGCCTATTTAGAGGTTAGTAGGTCCTTTGATTATATAAAAAAAGATTGCTACTTTATAATTTAAATATAGAGTAAACACTCTCTAAGTAGGAAAAAGGAGTATATGTAACTTACCTTTTTTTATCGCAGGTTTTACTATAGGAAGAAGGATCTTTTTAATATAATCTGAACTCCTAAAAGGAGTAGTGATTAAAGGGCTTATAATTACTACTAATTTAGATCTACTACTTATCCGAATCGCTCCCCAAACTTAGACAGAAATATCTTAACCTATAACTTGATTATTAAGCGTGCTAAAAAATAGATTAGAATAATAGAAAAATAATAGATATATTCAGGTTTTTTTTAAGTTAAATAGAGTTTTTTTAAACTTACTTGTGTTAGTTGTAGAAACTTTGTTCTTTCTAACCCTATTATTTTGCCGTGTTTAATAGTATTCTGTCCTAGCACCGTGCCCTTGCTTAATAGCAGACTTGTCTGAAAATATATCTTTATTAAAGTTGATATTTTTAAGGTTTGTAAGTAATTGCTTAGCGTAAATATGACAATTATAAGCTTTTTCAGCGTCTAAATGCTTCTTTTTTTAAGAAATGTTAAAAGAATAGTTCTCTTTTTTTAAAAAGCGTTGTAAGCTTTTACTAGAAAGATCTTGACTATTTTCTTTTAAAAGACGTCGATTTGTCTTTTTAGGGCTTTTAGTAAGGTCTCTATTAAGCACTCTTTTTGCTTTATTTAAGATCTTTGTAGGACTACCTTTTTAAGGCCTAAAAGTAGATAAAGGAGCCTTTTTTTTGTTTTATTTCATAAAGAGTATTAGTAATACTTCTAAACGACTTTTCGTATATGACTAAATAAAGAAATAGGCTTGTTTTGAAAATATAAAGTATAAACTTCTTGCTTAAATTAAGAAAGATTGCGAGACATAAAGGAGGTATTATAAAAAAAGCAAGTTAGGACAAACAAGATAAGTTAATATACTAGAAGCTTACTAAGCTACTACGTAATTAGCGCTTACGTAAGCAACCCCTATTTTTTCACCATTTTATTAAACTCCAAGGAATTAAGATGTAAGCCTCTAAAATACGCTTACGTTATACTTATGTAAGCTTATTAATCTTATTTTTTTCTTAGCGTGTTTTTATACAATTATTAAAAAGTTATACTAAAATCTATTTTTACTTTTTTTCTTCTCATTTCAAGCAAGATTAAAGGGACAACTGTGCTAACTAAGCAGCGTACTAAGCCACCCAACTTAAAAAGAAGATATTAGCTTTCCAAATCACTAATTATTTTGGGTATAGTACTTCTAGTTGTCAAAATATAAAGCTTTAAAAACTATAACTCTTCCAACATCTTTTTTTTGTCACCCCTCTGTAATCTAAGAAAGAACCTGCAAATGTACATAACGTAGTAAAAAGATTATAAAAATAAAACCTGTAAGGGTGCGTTGGATTAGCCAAAGATGCAGGAAAAATAGTAATAGATTAAATAAAGAACTACAAAGGCTATCTAGCAAGCTTATCTACTCCTCTATAAGGTCTGTGCTTAGTACTAAGAAAGAGGCAAGGGTAGCTACGTAGCAGCTGCTGACGTGGCTTTAAAAAAATAGCGCAAAGCTAAGAAAAAAGTTTAGTAGGCTAAAGTAGGCTAGAAAAGTAGAAGGGCTGATACACCTAGCTTATAGAGACTAGGTAAGCACAGACACCTAGGATCTGTAGGATAGCAAAACGAGGCTTTTTATTAAGTACTAAAGACGTTAGGGCTTTAGCCCTTTACAGTACCCCTGTTCTTGATAAGAGTCCTAGAGTTCTTTTAGTCCTATAGTGCTTCTATATTTTCTAGGTTTAAAGCTAGTTCCTACGTTAGTTCTAGGTATCCTACTTATTTAACTAGGTATTCTATTCTTCTTTCTATGCTTCTTTCTCGTAATAGGCGCTCTACTAGGTACTCTTCTTCGCTGTCTACTTCAATTAGTAAAGGTTTATTGTCGTCTTGTAGTTAGCTTAGTAAAGGATCTAAGCAAGCTAGTTAGAGGTTATCAATATTAAATACTAGATGCATCCTTCTAGGAGTATTTAGCTTTACAGCATTTAGTCTAATAATCTTAAATACTATATACTTTAGATTCTTTTAATCAAGTTTTTAGTTTTGTCTCTTTGTCTTGTAGTAGTCTCTAAGCTTTAACTAAACCTTATTACTTATTTAAAGCTAAGATAATTACTTTCTTTTTTTATTTGCTTAGCGTTCTTATTCTTGTTAAGATTCTGCTATTATAGCTTAAGCTAACTTAATACTTTGCTAGAGTTAATTAGCTATCTTTTCTACTTTCTAGTAATCTTCCTGTATTCTTCTTCCTTAAGCTTAATTTTAAGGTCTATATTTTACTACTATTTAAAGAAGATCTACCTTGTATCTATATTGTAGAAAGAAAGGTAATATTCTAGTTAATTATACTTATCTTCCTATGATTATAATCTTAGCTGTCTCTAGGTTGCCTTTCTAATTTATTTAATCCTAATTTTAAAAAGCTTATAAGTAAGTTTGTACTGTAGAGTTTATTTATTCTAAAGAGCTATTAGTTTTAGGGTAATATCTAGAAGATAAATATTATTTAATCTCAAGTAGCTTATAAAGTCTAGTCTAAAAGTAGCTTACAAACTGTACACTTTGATTAAATGTAATATAGTCTAGTAACTAGTAGTAGGCTACTATAGAGACAATAAACGCTTTAGCTACGCTTTCTATAGTAATATTTTTAAAACCTATTAAAACTACGTCTTTGCTTAACCTATTAGTAACTACTATTAGGTTTATGCAACCTTCGCTCTCTAGTAATCTTATAACAAAGTTTATTAATATTTCCTTCTAAATACGCTCTAGAATTAGTAAACCTTTAATAAGCTTTATAAGCTATTTTTTATAGTTTTATTCTTATACACACTAAGCAGTTTCTAATATATTGCCTTACTATTTAGCTAATAGAAGACTAAAAGTACTCTCTTGCAACTACTTAGTAGGTAAGGTTCCTTCCTAGGTGCCCTAGGGCTCTAGAATAGTAGATTTTATAGATAATTCTAGTGCGTAAAGGTTTGTTATTTAGTACCTATTTTTAACTATAGTATAGTAGGTTTCTAGAATTATTAAATTATTATTTAGAAATAGGAAGCTTAAAGTCTAGCTTTGTTAGAAATTAGCGTTCTTCCTTACTAACTGCTTTTTAGGCTAGCTAGTACGTGTTATCCTCTTCTTTAGCTTTGTTCTAAAGCTCTTCTAGATCTATCTATTCCTAAAGTACTATTACAGGATAGCTATTGTAGCTAAAGGTTCTAAAGGTCTCTTTTCTTCCTATTCTTCTATTTCTAGAGTCATTATAGTAGATAGTTTAAAGACTTACAAGAACTTTCTAGAAATTTAAGAATTTAAACTATTTATAGGCATATCTTGTTATTTTTAAAAAAAGGCATTAGCCTTAGAGCTATTCACTCTAGGCCTGTAGGCGATTTTAATGTTAGGAAATTTACTAAGATTTTAGGCCTATCTTATCTAACTTTTACTAAGCTGCCTAGGCTTTCTAAAATACTCTAAGTTTTTGTAGTCTATTATAACTAAGAACTTTTTTAAAGAACGTAGCATAGCATCCTACTTAAATAAGTAGTAAATAACTATAAGTAATTCTTTGTTGTGTATCTTGTAGTTACTTTAAGCGCTAGTTATTTTTTTTAAGTAGTACACTACTAGTTATAATCTTCCTTAATTCTTGTATTACAAAAAGACTCCTGCTAAAACATAGCTAGAAGAATTAGTCTCTAGGATTGTTTCTCTATTAGGATCTTATTAAGCTAGTATTAGTTTAGTAATAAATAGCCTCTTTAGCTTATTAAAAGCTTTTTGTTCTACTTTTCCCTATTAAAAGAAGACGTTTCTAGTAAGCCTTGTAAGCAGGGCAACTATATTAAAGTAGTTCTTAATAAAGTGTTAATAAAAGTTTATAAATCTAAGAAAACTGTGTACTCTTCTACTATTTATTAGTACGTCCTACTCTTAAATAGCTTTTACTTTCTTAGGGTCTATCTAAAGTCCCTTTCTAGCTTTAATAATAAATACTAGGTACTTAGTACTCTATACGTCAAATTCGCATTTTTTAATATCTAGAAGTAACCTAGCCTTACCTGTTACTTCAAGAACCTTATTTTTATTGCGTTAGTATCCTTTAAGCGTGCTATTTGTGTAAATTAATACATTATCTAAGTAGGCTAAGTAGAAATTGTTAATGCACTTGCGTAGTGTCTCGTTAATATATTATTAAAAGGTGCTAGAAGTGTTTACTATGCTAAAAGGAGTAACTAGCTATTTATACAATCTAAATTTTGTTTTAAAATCAGTCTTCTATTTATCTTCTTTATTCATCCTAATTGTGTAGAAGGCTGTAGAGACGTTAATCTTAGTAAACTATTTTGCTTTAGTAATACTGTTAAGCGTTTCTTAGATTAATAGTAAAGGATAATAGTCCTTTTTAATAATAGCGTTAAGAGCTTAGTAATTAACGCAGAACTATAATCCTCTTCTAAGTTTCTTAGCAAATAGAACTAGGGAAGAAGCTATAGAGCTGCTAGCTCTAATTTATTCTTTATTTAATAGAGATATAAGCTCCTTGCGTAGAACTAAAAGCTTTAGTTTGCTTATATTATATAGAGAGCCTTAAGGAGGTTCTTTTTCCTTTCTATTTTTATCCTTTTGGGACTTAATTTAGTAATTAACCTTAAATCTATGTAAGGGAGGTAGTATAGAAATAGTTTGTAACTTAAAAATCTAAGCTATATGTTAGTACGCTTTAAGAAGTAATAATAAGACATTTACTTTCTTCTTAAGAGCTAAGGCCTTCTTAATATCCTTAAAGGAAGCTGTAAAGGTCTAAATTAACTTATCCTTTCTTGCTTATTCAATATAGGAGTAATAGGCTGTTACGTTTATTTACTTTAACCTTTTAATCTCTAAAATAAAGTAATCTTTAGTACTTAGTAGTTTGATCCTTTGTCTAGAAGTGTAGATGTAAATTAATTTTTTAGAAGAGGTAATTATAACCTCTCTTCTATTTACCTAAGGTTGTCTAAGTATTAAATTGTATCTAGGGTGTGTAGGAGCAATATAGCCCTAAATAGTATCTTTATACTCTTTAATGTTCATCTCTAACCTAGCGACTTTGTTAATAGTTCCAAGTTTTTCTGTAACTCCTTCTAATCTGCGCGGAGAAATAGGGATGCACTATAAACTAGCGTTCCTAGCAAGTTAAGGGCTAATAAGAGAGTATATAAGATTTCCTATATTAATCAGAATTAAAGTAAATATATAACAATTTACTAATGTTTTAACAGTAATTTTATTACTACTTATGTCCTTTTTAAAATCAGCTTATTTTTTTATTAAGTCTTCTTAGCTTACGTGTAGCTCTTACTAGTAACTTTAAGCAAGAGCTATTCATTTTCTGAATTAGTATTTAGGTCTTCTAGAGTATCTTTGCTACTTAAGCTTTTCTTGCTAGACTTTCTTACTTTTGCCTTTAAGAACTTTAATACAATAGTTCTCTTCTTCTTCTCCTTCTTTCTTAGTATCTTTTCTTCTGTAGTATAATCTGTAGCTAAGTATTTTTTCTACTTATAGGTAAAACAACGTTTTTCCTTTATTAGCTTATTTAGCTCTAGATTGCTAAACTTGCGTAGCTTAGCTAATCTCCTAGTAAACTCTATTCCTTCTATCTAGTCTCCTGTAGGAGGAGGAGGAGGAGGAGAGGCGCCTCTTAGCCTGTATTCCTTAGGCCTTTCCTAGTCTCTATTCTTAGAGTATTGTTCCTTAGGCTTATCCTAGCCTTTAGAATACTGCTCTATCTAGTATAAGTAGTCTACTATTTTAATAGACTTATTCTGTAAATTATCTAAATCTAAGAACATAATACCTACAAGCTTATCCTAAAGCTTATAAGGAAAGCTTTTTTAAAAAAGTATTATATTTATATCCTTGTTTAAGTTGCTGTTTAATAGTAGCAACTGTTCTTAAAATTCTATAATATAATTATAGATACTCTTTTTACCTTAAGATATCAACTAGAGTTTGTTCTTAGCTCTTCTAGAGCTGTATAGATCTCTAAACATCTAATTAAAGAAGTTTAACAAGTGTTTAAAGTTCTAGGCGTCTAACAATTCTATTTAGTTAAAGTAGAGTAGCGTTAAAGTTACTGCTAAACCTTTTAGCCTGCTAAAGGCGTAATTACACGTCTTTTTTTTTGTAGTTTAACGTCCTTTCTCAGCCTGAAGGGCTATATAAGACGTGCAGGCCGAGGCCTGCAGGTATCTATGTAGTTTTTTCTATCTTCTAAGTAATTTACAAGGGGTGGTTTATCTGAATAAAGGTGAGGCTCTTTGCCTATTGGGTAGAGGTAGAGACAGGGGAGGAGAGGGAGGAGAGGGGGAGGAGAGGGAGGAGAGGGGGAGGAGAGGGGAGGTGTGCTTAGAGCTTAATCGCCTAGGTAGACGATTACATCTAGTTGTCAGAGTTTCCTTTGTACCAGGCCTGTGTACCAACCCTAGTTTCTTAAATAAAGGCTATTATAGCCTTTTTACCTGCTTCTGTTTAGAAAAGATATTATAGAGAGATTAGCTCTGTACAGGAGTTTTGAAATATAGCTCTACTATCCTTATATAGTTAGCACCTAAAGATTATATGAGCTGTGTCTCAAGTAGCTCTAAAATTGCATAGGCAAGTTTTAGATTCTACTTTGCCTCTCTTAAATAGATAACTCTTTAGGTAGCTATGACCTAATTTTTATTAAAAGAAAGTGCTAGATATATCTCTTCTACTAGAAGAGATAGGTATCTGTTTCCTTATTTTCTATTTAAAGGTTGCTAAGTATGTGCTTAGGTTCTTAGTAGTAGCTTTTTTCCTATAGTTCTTAAGGAGGCTTAAATAATTAACATTAGCTAGTTGTTTAATTTAAGAGCTAACAACTGCTAGCTTATTTTATTTGTTAAAGAGTTTATTTTTGTAGCCTCTTTTGCAAGGAGGTCTGCTTAATCGTTTCCTAGTATATCCTAGTGTTCTAGGACCTAATGTAGTGTAGGGGTAATGCCTTTTTCTTCTAGTTAAGTTATTGCTTTAATACACCTCATTTGCTACTCTTAGCTAGGGTTGTTTAAAGTATTTTTTAATTAAAATAAAGCTGCCTAATTATCTACGTAGATATTAACGTTTTGGCATATACTTAATAGGCTAACTGCTGTCTCTAGCCCTAAGGTAATACCTTTAAGTTCACTATTGTAAACTAGCTAGTCATTTCCTATATTTGCTTATAGTTCCTTAATAAGAGTAGCTCCCTTATAGAAGGTAACGCCTACGCCTATTCCTTTGCTATCCCTTATAGCTAAGGCATCTTAATATATTAATAGAAGGTTGTTGTCTACTAGTAGTTTCTTTTAGCTTTTAGCTTTAATATCTTTTAGCTTGTTTAAAATAAAGGCTTTGTAGAGAGTTCTAGCATTCTATAGCATAAAGGCGTAGTATTCTATTTTCTCTATATTGTCTAAGAGAGCTAAAGTAATAAATTCTTAAGTTTAATAAAGTTGCATTTCTTTGTTGTTATTAATAGCAGCTTTTAGAGAGTAATTTAGATCTAGTAAAGTAGATTTAAAAGCATATCTTCTTATAGTATTGTCTAGCCTAACTCTAGGTAGAAATAGAGCGGCTTCTATCTTACTAGGCATTGCAGGAGAAGATCTAAAAGTTCCTAAGATCTTTCTTTAGGCCTAGTTTAAGAGTTTTAACTTACTATCAAGGACATATTGTTAGCATTTTTAAAATAGCTTACATCTGTAATTAGCTATGCTAGTAATACACGCTAAGTATAATTACTTGATTGCCTTTAGTAAGAGGCCTTTATTAATATTAGCTAGTCTACTTAGGCAGAAAAAGGCCTAGTTTACTTATTATATCCTTATATAGCAGTAGTCTCTATACTTCAGGGTATTGTTAAAGAAGATACCTAGCCACCTAACTAGTCTTTTTAGCTAAAAGATCTCTTAAGTAGGTAGCATAAGGACTTTGTTTGTATCTTTTCTTAATCTTGTCTAGTTTGCTAATTCTGTTTTTAAGCTATCAAACTTAATAGCTAACTCCTTTGCTTAGTTAAAGAGGTTTGCTAACTCCTTTTTCAGCAGTCGAATGTTTTTCCTAATAGATATTATTAAAACTAAGATTTGAAAGTCGTCTATATAGGATAAAGAGTATATATTGTCGTTTGCTGTAATTAATTAGAATAGCGGTTTCGTGTAGATTAGAAATAGGATAAGAGAGGCTAGGCTCTCTTATAATGTACTAGTATTAACCTTCTGCAGGTTCTCTGTTTGCCTATTAAAGGATAAATCTAAAAGCCTTTCTATAAGGAACGAGTTTGTCTATAATAGGAGGCATACAGGTAGCTACTAGTTGCTTATATTTTCTAGAAGCTTGTTCTTAGATAAATAGTTAAAAGCATCTCTAATGTTTAAAAAGGCTGTTAAAGTAACTCTGTTTTTCTTTCTCTGTTATTATATATTGTTATAGAAAAGGAGTCCTGCGTTAATAGCTAATTTCTTTAACCTGCCTCCTATTTAGGAGGGATAGAGTAGGTTAGTTGTTTCTGCTAGGATACCTAATCTTTTTAAGTAGAGCCTTTCTAGTGCCTTCCTAAGGCAGCATAAAAGGGAGATAACTCTATATACTTTTAGAATTAAGTAGTTTAGTTTGTTAAGCTTTCTAAGGATAACCCCTCTTACTTTTTGCTAGCACCTTAGTTAATATCCTAGGTTAAACAAGGCTAAGTACATCTTAAAGAAAATTCCTAGTTAGTAATTATATACTTTTAAGACAACTTCTTAGCTAATTCTATCTAGTCCTAGTAAAGTAGCTTTTATTTTCTAACTGGCAGTGTAGAGCTCCTCTATAGATAGAATTAGCTACTCCTATTTCAGGTTTCCTTAGTAATTGTTAAGCAATTAAGGAGGAGTAGAAGGAGGGGGTAGAAATAGCTCCTCTCTAAAGGATTCTTTGCCCCTAATAGCAGGGATTCTTGTTAAGAGGTTGTTTTTTGTATAGGCTATTGCTTTAAATATCTTTTTAGGCAATTTATTTTAGAGAAATCGCTCTTAATAGTTAATTTTAGCTTTCTTAATAGCTCTAAGGTACTTGTTATTAGCTATTAGATAATCTCTTTTCTATAGGTATAGCGTGTTGTCTCCTCTCCTTGCTACTCACTTGTAATCTTAAGAAGTCCTGCTTAGGATAGCCTTAAGAAGATCTAGATCGCTAGTCTACTAAGGCTTTAGTTTTAGTTTTTAGTTTGTAAGGGGGGTAGATCTCCTAAGCGCTTTTTATATTGTTGTTGTAAGATCCTCTACTATCTTATCTAGCCTCTCCTCTAAAGAATAAATAAGGCCTAGAAGTAATTGTCTTAAGAGGTAGTTTAAACGGTGTAGTAAGGCTAGTAATTAATCTTTTAGCTTTACTGAAGCTATCTCCTCCTATAAGGTAGTGTTAAAAAGATTCTAATTTGTATTTTTTGTGTTATAGTTTTTTGGCTAGCTAGGTATCTGCCCTTAGTTAATAATACTAAACAGGATAGCGTAGTAGTCTAATCTAACCTTAGGGATAATCTGCTAGTCTTTAATTATAAGAGCTATATTACTTATTGAAAAAGTAAGGTTAACTACGCTCTCTTTTTGCATATAAGCTCTAAAGGAAGTGCTTACTCCTATAGTATTTAATAGAGATAGGTTTTAGTCTTTAACTTACTCTACTAAATCCTCTGCTTGTTAATTTAGGTTACATTCCTGTAGGCTCTATCTAGGGTAGTAGCAATTAATTCCCTTAAGATAATTAAATGTAATTTAATTAGCTCTCCTAAGGGGCGTCTTTAGATTATTTTTATATTTGGCCCTTATCTTAGGCTCTTTTTATTGTAAATGTTATAGAGGTAGATCTTTCTTGTGTTGAGTTGTATTAAAATAGCTTAAAAGTCGTTGTCGTCGCTAATATAAGGAGTAACTTCTACTTGTAAATCCTTTTAAATATAAGTTAGAGTTCTAGGTTATAGGCCTTAATAATTTAGTAGTATTTGCATCAAGTCTAGATAAGCAATTAACCTAGTATCTTTGTAAGGTCCTCTTATTAACTAAGGCTCTTGTATTGCAATAATTATAGCGTTTGCTGTAATAGCTAGGTTAATTGCGCTTTCTATAGCGGGGCTACTTCTATTAACATTTATTAATAGGACTTTGATTTTACTAATTAGTTTAATTGTTCCTAGCTGTTCTAGCCTGTAGGATTTTACACTCTTAGCTGTTTGCTACGTAGAGTCTGCTGTAATCAGTATACTTAAATATAGTATAGATACAAGGTTTTCCTTTACTAGCACAAGACTTATACTTGTATTAACTAGTGTAGTGTTCTTTGCTGCAAATTTAGCAAGCTAATTTTAAGCATTTAACCTCTAAGTAGCTAAATCCTTAGCATTTAGTGCATTGCTTTAAGATATTAACAACTTATAGTTTCTTAGGCTTTGCCCTAAGATATAGAGTTTACCTCTAATAGCTTTTTAGGCTTCTTCCTTTGTAGCGAATGCTACGCATGCTAAGCTAAAGTTCTAGTATTCTCTTTTATCCTTAGGCGTAAGCTAAAAAGGAATGCTTATAACCTTAGGGCCGTTGTTAAAGGTTTTAATTTCTTCCTTTACAACCTCTAGGCTATAGTTTGTAGGAAGCTTGTAGATAACAACCTTAAGCTACAGCGTAATAAGTTAGGCAGCTTTAAAGGTTGTAATATCCTGCTTTATAGCCTAATTCTTTAAGAGGTTTTTAGCCTTAAAGGCTAGTGTAGTTGTTATTATTTTATTGCTTTTAAAAAAAATGTAATTAAGGCAACTATAGGCAATTGTACGCCTTCTTTTGTTATAAAAGCATTGGTAAAATTGATTCTAAGTTTAAAGGCATTAAATACAGCTAGAGTCTTGTTAACTAGAACTAGCTAGCAATTTTTTAGGCTAATACTCTTTAGTTTTTATGTCTTTTAAATATTTGTCTACTGTTAATTTTTGTTGTTACCTGCTATAGTAGCGAAGGTTGCTGTAGTAGCAATAGGCGTGTTCTAGATAGGCGTATTCTAGATAGAGGTGTTCTAGATAGGCGTGTTTGTTGTTAGTTTCTTAATACATCTAATTTTCTCTCTTAACTCTTTTAAGACGTTTAAGAGACTTAATATCTAGTCTACTAAGATAGCAGTATTCTTCTTGTTTACTCTGCTATTTTTAGTATAGTCTCTAAAGACTTCTACTAAGTCTAGGAGGCTTAATTGCTAGGTAGGATTGTTTTCAGCTAGATTAGCTGCTTAGATTACTAGGTTCCTAGCTATCTCAAGAGCCTCTTCTACTAAAGTAGCTTTTAGTATTTTATTTCTAATAAGATATTAAGAAATAGGTTTAATAAAACGAGAAAAATTACTCCTTGTTTAAACATAAGTCGGTCTTTAAGGTTCTTTTGTATTTTGCCTTTCTTAGCGCGGCGTTGTTATGTTGTCTTCCTCTATCTCTATTTGTCTTTTGTTTATTCCTCCTAGACCTTTAGAAGCAAATTATTTTTTATTATTTTTTTAAGTTGTTGCAATTTCTTCATTTAGTTAAGCTTTAATAAGCTTCTCAATCTTAATTAGCTCAAGACACCTCGGCATGTGGCCTAAGCTTTAAGAAAAAAAAAATTCTCTCCTCTAAAGAGGGGGTAGGCGACTCTTTCACCCTCTCTCGCGCGCTGGCGCCCTCGCTGCAGGCTTTAAAAAGTGTCGCAATCGATTCCTCGGGGTTGTTTCCTTTAGATTCGGTTGTTTCTGATTAATTTCCAGAATAGTCGACGTTGGTTGTTGAAACACACGTCCTTCTTTCTGTGTTAAAGTCTTCTTAGTTGTTTTTTACTTTAGCAGTAAGCTGCTTTCTAAAGATTTATTATATCTTTCTTATTCTATTAAAAGAGTCTAGATTAGGTTACTTATAACGCTCAAGTTGTACTAGCTACTAAACTAGTTTTAATGCAGCAAGTAAGGTTAGTAGCTAAGTAGGTAGCTGTTCTTGTTCTAGTTCTTCTTTAGAGGCTAGATTAATAGCCTCCTATATAAGAAAGGCTTCTTATATTATTATTAAAGTTGCTATCTTATCTAGTTTGTTCGCTTTGTAGAGGCCTTCTAGAGTGTTCTCTATTTTAGCCCTGTTAACACTATCTTAGTGTAGTCTTGCTATCTAGACAGTAAAGCTTCTAGATGTAATCTCTACCCTCACTATTGTTGTGTAAAGGTACTCAATAAATAGCACTTGTATTATTTAACAGCAGAGATTAGTTTCTAAGGCTACTAGTAATATAGTAGGCTTATCTAACAGTTTGTATTATAAAATGTTCTAGGTAAGGTCTTGTAAAGCTAAGAATTCTTTAGTACTCTTTATGTTTCCTCTACTATTCATTCTTAGTAAATTTAAAACAACTTTAACTAAAATTAGCAATCTAATTAATTAGAGTCTTGTATAGATGTAGCTCTAGGGGGCTTCTGTGCGTAGATATAGCTCTAGCTAGCTTCTCGTCTAAATATAGCTCTAGGAGGCTTCTGATTTAACGTAGCAGCGTTAGCGCTATAGAAGGATTAATTTAATTATAAGAGTACGTTAGATTAACTAAAGATGCAGGAAAAATAGTAATAAATTAAATAAAGAACTACAAAGGCTATCTAGTAAGCTTATCTACTCCTCTGTGAGGTCTATGCTTATTACTAAGAAAGAGGCAAGGGTAGCTACGTAGCAGCTGCTAACGTGGCTTAAGAAAATAGCGCAAAGCTAAGAGAAAAGTTTAGTAGGCTAGAGTAGGCTAGAAAAGTAGAAGGGCTAATACGCCCGGCTTACAGATACCGGGTGAGCACGGACACCCAGGATCTGTAGGATAGCAAAATGAGGCTTTTTGTCGAGTACTAAAGACGTTAGGGCTTCAGCCCTTTACAAAACCTGTACATAAGAATGTAACTAGCCCTTCTAGCACACGTACTTTGATATTAAATGCAACTAACACATTGTTGCAAAGAAGTTCTATAGATTTAGTATATAGTTTTTTTTAGACAGACGCCCTAGACACCTAGAACTACTAAGGAGATTAATATAATAAATCTCTCAAGCCTTCTTAAGCTTACAGTGATGCTTAACAGATATTAGATGCAGGCACTAGTAGATTTAAGCACATAAGCTAACTTTGTTTCTGCTTAAGCAGTATTGATAGCAGGCCTATAAGCACTAAAGAAACAAGAACCTTACTTACTACGTAGCTAATAGTTAGCCTATGCTAAGTAAGATGACAATTACTTACAAGGTTACTAGAGTAACGCTCCGCATCTAGGAACACTAAGAAGAGATAGACCTAGACGTCTTTAGACTAGCTACCTATAACATTATATTAGGACTTCTTTAGTTATAAGAACACAACTTGCGTATTAACTAGAAGTTAACGAAGTTTTTATTTAAGTGCTATAGAACTAACGCCACTATAAGCTAGCCTATGCATCTAACAACTAAAATAGTAACTAAAATAAAATTAATAATATTGCTAAAGGACAGCAAACTTTAACTAAAAACAACTTTAAGATAAAAGAGTTGAACTTGAAAAATACTAGAAGAGCTCCCCTAAAATAAAAAGTTAAAGTTTAGAAAAAATGCATAACTCTAGATATTTAAAAATAGTATGAAGAATTTTAGCAACTTGTTGTAAAAGTAGTAAATAGTAAAGCCTTACTAAGACAATAACCTTAAGATTATAAGATTATCCTAGAAGAAGAGAAGACTCTACTCTTCAGACTAATTTATCAACTATTCAAGATAAAACTTAGGATATTAAGAGAAACGCTAGACAAAGATTTAGCAAAAGGCTATATAAAACTTTTAATATTACTAGCAAGATTCTTTATACTCTTTGTACTAAAAATGAATAAGCTACTAAGAATGTGTATTAACTATTAGAAGTTAAATAATATTACAGTAAAGAATTAATTTCTACTACTAAATATTATAGAACTAATAGATTAATTACCTTTCGTTAAGGTCTTTACAGAACTAAACTTTTAAAATAAATACTATCTTATTAGGTTTAAGAAAGGTAAAGAATAGAAGACAGCATTCTAAATAAGATGCAAACACTATAAATACACTATTATACTGTTTAGGTTAATAAACGCACTAGCAACATTTTAAGAACTTATTAATAATATATTAAGAGTATACCTAGACATTCTTGTTATTATATACTTATATAACATCTTTATTTACTTTAAGAACTTAAAGGATTATATTAAACATGTCTACACAGTACTAAGGTGCTAAGACTAGTTTAACTTACAACTAAAACTTAAGAAATGTAAGTTTTATAAAAATTAATTTACTTTTCTAGAATAAATTATAAAAGTACAAAGAGTACAGATAAGTAAAGAAAAGATACAGGTAATTAAACAACAGCTAAAATTTAAGATAGTTTAATAAATATAAATCTTTTTAGAATTTCTAAACTTTAACTAATAATTTATTAAGAATTACTTTGGGATTGCTATCCTGTTAACAAGACTTACAAGGAAGGAAGTACCCTTTAAGTAGAGCAAAGAAGCAGAGAACGCCTTCTAGATACTTAAAAATACAAGCATAAAACTACTATACTTCTGTATATTCTAAGTAGAACAGCTATTATAATTTAAAATAGACGCATTAGACTTTGCACTTAAAAAGTGCGCTAGCTAACTACACAAAGGCAAATAGCACCTAATTACTTACTATTTTTGCAACTTTTTGAGACTAGAGTAATAATATAATATTTACAACAAGAAGCTGCTAGCTATTACTAATTACTTAAGACATTAAAGAGTATACGCTAAAAGCTACTTAGAACTTACAATATTTATATATTACAAGAACTTAGTTATCTTTACAACTACTAAGAGACTTAACTAACGCTAAGTTTAATAGTTAAAGGAACTAGGACAACACAAGTTCAAGATCGTGTATACACTAAAGAAAGATAATAGAAGAGTAGACACTTTTAGCTGCAAATACAATATTACAGGAACTAAAGAAAAAAACTAATTCTGTAATACTTAGAGTTAATAACAATAGATTTTTAGAACTAGCACAAACGCTTAATTTACTTATTCGTATTACGCATAACGTACTAGAAGAATTGTAGAAAGTAATTATTAGACAACATTACAATAACATAATACATAGTTACCCTAGTATTATAAGAACTATAAAACTTATTAAAAGAAAATACAAGTTTTTAGGAATAAAGGACAATGTTACTACCTTTATAGCCTAATATGCAGACTATTAGAAAAACAAGCACAGTACACACGCACTGTACAAAGAAATACAAGCAATAAAACTACTTAATATACTATAGTTATATATCTTTATAGACTTTGTTATAGATTTACTAGATTGCCAGCCATAGGCTGGCAATCGCCGTTGGACACGTTTCAACTGGTGTCGTTTTTTGGTACCTTAGCAAATTTTTTCGACCCTGATTATCGCTCGGTGGTCTGAGCTTTCCTCCCAGAACTCATCCACCCACCGTTCGAATCTCGATGACTACACACAATCTTTTTTTTTGACTTTTGCGACTGATTAGTAGAGGGTAGCTGCTTTTCACTTTTTTGGAAACCCCATATTGACTACAACAACAACCACCACCTTTGACGCCTTAAAAACAAATAGATCTACTAGTCTTAAATGACTTTATTACAAAAGTATCTTACAACGCAATTCTTATACTAATAAATAAATTTACAAAACAAGCTAAGTATATAGCCTTTAAGAAAGATTTTACAACAGTATAGCTTACACATATTATTAATAATTAAATTATTAAATATTACAGCATACTAAAGTTAATTATTAGTAATAAACACAAGCTTTTTACTTTAAACTTTTAGACAACATTACTTGCTGCAATTAGAACTAAAAGAAAGCTATTAACAGCGTATTATCCGCAGACAGACAGACAGACTAAACAAAAAATCACACAATAAAAGCATATCTAAGAATATATGTTAATAAACAATAGAATAATTAGGTAGCGTTACTACTTATAGCACAACTAGCATATAACAACAAGCTTTTAGAGTTTATAAGACAGATTTTATTCTACGTAAACTATACAAGACACCTAAATCTCTTTACACGTATACTTTTAAGTTTAAAAATAAAAGTAGCTATTGCAATAGCTAATAAGCTAAAGTTAGTATATAAGTTACTTAAGGAGACACTTAAGAAGGCCTAACACTAAAGCCTTTTATATATTAACTGGCAACAAAAAACAGCACTTTAGCTAAAGAAAGAGGATAAAGTCTATTTACTTATATAGAATTTCTACACTAAGCAACTTAGCAAAGGGCTTAGCAACGTTAAAATTGAACTGTGTTTAATTTAAGACTAGAAGGGACTAGTTATGTACACACTTAACTTTCTACTAAATGCAAAAATTTACTTAAGATTCTATGTTAACTTGTTAGAACTAGCAAACTTAAGAATGCTACTTTAAATAACTTTTTATTATAAAATCAAAGAAAAAAACAAGTTTGAAGTTAAGAGAATCCTAGCACACTAGAACAACAACAACAGAACAGAGTACCTAATTAAAAAGTTAAGTTACTTAAATAGCAATGATATATAGAAGCTAGATATAAACCTTACAAATTGCTAGAGGCATCTCTAGCAGTACTAAGCTTAGCAACAAAGGCATTAAGCAAATTTATAGTAGCCTACATTATAAGCAAAAAGGCTATGCTAATAAATACTGCAGGACAGTTAATTTCCTGCGCTATTTTAGTTTTACTAGCAGCCTTTATATCAGAGGCTAGACACAGCGCCTTCTTACGCGCTTACTCTTTAGCCTGTTTTAAAATTTTCTTATTTTGCAGCAGCTGCAAAATTACTGTTGTAAGGAATTTTCTATTATTATTAACCTTCTTCTAATACTTATTGCAAGTACAGTTTAGAGACTCCTAAGATATATTTACATATGCTTAACTTAACTGCATACACTTAGCACACTTTAAACAAAAATCAAGTACAATGTAATAAATAAGGCCTTTTAAAAAATGTTAGTTATAAAGAGCTTTAGCAGAATAGTTAGCACAAATAATTTTAAAACTAAAGCATAAGTAACGTGAGTAAGAAAAGAACATAACAACTGCTTTACTTATAATGCAAGGCAAGCCTTAGTTATTAACAACAAAAGTACAATAAAAAACTACATAATTTAAGGACAAATCTTTAAGAAAGGAGAATAGTATTACAATTTAGACTAAGAAATATTCAAGATAACACTTTAAGGACTATGCAACGCAGGCAGATAACTATAGCAAGGCAACTACGCTGCTGTTACGTAACTACTTGTCTACAAGCAGAACCTACACGCTCTTCTACAAGCGCAGCCACGTAACTGCTTATTAACAAGCACGCTCTTCTACAAGCGCACGCTTGAACACAAGCGCTACACTTATTAGTCTATAGTGTAGGCACTAAACCTTTATAGCTTAGTGTGTTTAACTTAGAATTTTACTTAGTAATTAATCTAAGAATTAAGACTTAATTCTTAACTCTTGTGTTATTACGTTAATCTTCTGATTGTGCTAACACACCCTCGTACTATTACATCAATCTTCTAATCGTGCTAGTACACCCCGTGTCCTTAGTACTCGCTCATTCTCCGAGAACCAACCTAGATTATCTTCGGACGATCTTCACAATCTCTCTCTTATGCTGTCTAAGCAAGGCACTTAAAAGGCTCTACTTAAAGAGGCTAGGTACTTTAGCAGAAACAACTAACTTACTCTACCTTACGCTAATAGAAGGCAGACTAAAGGAATTAGCTATTAATGCTAGACTTCTCTTTTATAAAAACATTTAACAACAAAGAAAGAAGAACAGAGTTACATTGATAGCCTTCTTAAATATTAGAAGCGCTTTTATCTATTTATCTAAGAACAAGCTTCTTAAAAATAAAAGCAACTAATAGCTACCTGTCTACTTTCTATTGTAGACAAACTCCATCTTTACAAAGAGGCTCTTAGAGTTATCTTTTAATAAGCAAACAGAAGAACTACAGAAGATGAATACTAGTACACTTTAAGGCAGCCTAGCCTCTCTTATCCTATTTTTAATCTACACGAAACCGCTATTCTAATTAATACTATAAACAATAACATATACTCCTTATTTATATAGACAACGTTCAAATTTTAATATTAAAAACATCTATTAGGTAGAAAACTAAACTACTTAAAAAGGAGTGAGTAAATATCTTTAAATAAGTAAAAGAGCTAGCTATTAAGTTTAATAGCTTAAAAACAGAATTGGAAAATTTGACAAGATCTAGAAAAAATATAAATAGATTTCTTACGATACCTATTTAAAAAACTTTCTAGCTAAAAAGACTAGTTAGATAGCTAGGCATCTTCTTTAACAATACTCTTAAATTTAGAGACTACTGCTACATAAAAATATAACAAGCAAACTAAGCTATTTTCTACCTATGGAGGCTAGCTAATATGAATAAAGGCCTCTTACTAAAGGCAATAAAGTAATTATACTTAGCGTGTATTACTAGCATAGCTAATTATAGATGTAAGCTATTTTAGAAAGGCTCATAATATGTCTTTAATAGTAAGTTAAAACTCTTGAACTAGGCCTAAAGAAAGATCTTAGGAACTTTTAGATCTTCTTCTGCAATGCCTAGTAAGATAGAAGCTACTCTATTTCTACTTAGAGTTAGGCTAGACAACACTATAAGAAGATATACTTTTAAATCTACTTTACTAGATCTAAATTACTCTCTAAAAGCTGCTATTAACAACAACAAAGAAGAGTAACTTAATTAAACTTAAGAATTTATTACTTTAGCCCTCTTAGACAATATAGAGAAAATAGAATACTACGCCTTTATGCTATAGAATGCTAGAACTCTTTACAAAGCCTTTATTTTAAACAAGCTAAAAGATATAAAAGCTAAAAGCTACAAGAAACTACTAGTAGACAACAACCTTCTATTAATATACTTAGATGCCTTAGCTATAAAGGACTGCAAAAGAATTAGCGTAGGCGTTGCCTTTTATAAAGGAGCTACTCTTATCTAAGAACTAGAAGCAAATATAAGAAATAACTAGCTAGTTTACAATAGTAAACTAGAAGGTATTACCTTAAGGCTAGAAAAAGTAGTTAGCCTATTAAACAACTGCTAATACGTTAATATCTATGCAGATAATTAGGCTGCCCTATTTTAATTAAAGAACATCTTAAATAACACTAGCTAAGAGTAGCAAATTAAGTGTATTAAGGCAGCAACTTAACTAGAAGAAAAAGGCATTACTCTTACGCTATAATAGGTCCTAGGACACTAAGATATACTAGGAAACAATTAAGTAGACTTTCTAGCAAAAAAGGCTACAAAAATAAGCCCTTTAACAAATAAAACAAGCTTAGCAGTTATTAGTTCTAAAATTTAAAAATAGGCAAATGTTGACTAGTTAAGCCTCTTAGAGAAATACAGGAAGAAAGCTACTGGCAAGAACTTAAGGACCTACTTAGCAACCTTTAAATAGAGAATAAAAAACAGATACTTATTCCTCCTACTTAGCAAAATATATCTAGCTTTTTCTTTTAAACTAACACTAGGTTATAGCTACTTAAAGAGCTATCTATTTAAGAGAGAAAAAGTAGAATCTAAAACTTGCCTATGCAATTTTAGAGCTACACAAGACACAGCTTATAAAATCCTTAAATGTTAACTATACAAGAATAGTAAAGCTCTACTTTAGAACTCTTATGCAGAGCTAATCTCTCTACGGTATCTTTTTTAAACAGAAGCAGGTATCAAGGCTACTATAGCCTTGATTAAAGAAACTAGAGTTAGTACACAGGCCTAGTACAAAGGAAACTCTGATAACTAGATGCAAACGCCTTTCTAGGCGACCAAGCTCTACTCATCCCTCTCTCCCCCCCCCCTCTCTACCTCTACACAATAGGCTAAGAGCCTTACCTTTATTTAGATAAACCACTCTTTGTAAATAACCTCGAAGATAAAACTACATAAATACCTGTAGGCCTCGGCCTGCACGTCTTATATAGCCCTTTAGGCTGAGAAAGGACTTTAAACTACAATAAAAAAAAGTAACTTTATTTTACATTACCTTAATTTTAGTATAAAAAACTTAGGTTACCTATAGGTAAAATAAGATTGTAATATAATCCAAGCTAACCGAACCTTAATCTAGCCTATACTAACTTGCTAGCGTACATTAGAGATGTTAGAATCTGTCACAACATGTTATATTATTACCATTAAACCTTTATTATTAAGTATTGGATATAATAAGTTATATAACTGCTTTACGTATACTCTCTTTTACGTTGCTTAGCTAAGATATAGCAGTTATCTTAAAGTTAAGTTATGTTTTAGTAAAAGTACCTTACTTACTTATCTACGTCACTTGCTTATAACATGCGTTTTTACCTTCGGCCTTTTAAGACATCCTTTTGATGTGACCACACATTTTGTAGACGCCTTTTTGATAAAAAAAGTCTATTGCTAATAACAAGATTATAGGCTCACGCCCCTTTGTTTAGACGGCACGTAAGTAGTGTATCGATCCAGCATGTTTAGACAGAAACAAAGAAAAGCAAAACAAAGACATAAATTGCCTCCTAACTTAACACGCCTTATCCTACTCTTATCCCGCCTCTGCTGTCTATGCTACCTACTTATATTAAGGCTTCACTTCTAGGTACTCTTAGACAGATTTCAGAAGCTGCATTATCATTATTCTGCTTTCTAACTTATACATGTAACAATAAAATGCCTACTTTTTTTTTCTATTTCTTCTATATTGCTATTTCAACGTCATGTAAAAGATAGCCTAACAAGTTAATAATTTCTTTACTCAGCCTATACATAATAAATAAGAAAAAAAAATACTAAAGCAAAGCATTTTAAGTACTTTACTAGTATTAGTAAATACTTGATAAATCTTGTATTCCCTCTACGAATAGCTATGTCAAGACTTAATATTTATTTTATTTACAGAAATATTGCAGATACTAAAGTTGTTTATAAAAGAAATAATTATAAAGTCTTAGAGAAGCTATGATTGAAAATACTTAATAAACTTAGTGTAGAGAACAAGAAGCTGGAAACAGTGGTTTAGGAGAACTAGATAGTTAATTCTGTCTTTCTATCTGCGTCTAAGACGCTCTATAAATACAAAGGAAATACTGTAGTCTGTAACTATAGTTATAGAGCTTAGAGGCATGCCTCTAAGCACAGCAAGTATCTTATAGAGCTTAGATGCAAGTATCTAAGCTTAGCGTAAAATCTCTAAGCCTTAGCGTAAAGGCTCTAAGCCTCGGCGTAAAGGCTCTAAGCCTCGGCGTAAAGGCTCTAAGCCTTGGCGCTTAGCGCTGCGCGTGCCGCGCAGGCCTTAACGCTTAGGCCTAGAGCCTTATAGCTAAGGCGCGTAGCTAGTATATGCGACACACCTCCTAGGTGACCGAGACTTTAGTTAGCTGTATAAAGCTCTATGTAGTTATAGCGCGTCCTATAACGCGCTCTATACGCGCGGCTTAGCGCAAGGCGCTAAAATAATAACAAATTTTTAAGCCTCTTAGGCTTAGTATCTAACACTACTATAGCTGCTGTAAGTATTACCTAGCAACTCGCTAAAATCTATTAAAAGCATTACTAGTAGCTTTTTTAGGTTCTACTATACCCTTATAAAGCTTTTTAGGCTATTATAGGTTACTCTATACTCTTACGTAGCTTCTAGCTCTATTTTAGTACTCTTTCTATTTAGTTACTAACTCTATATAGAAGTTAGAACTTTAAAAAGCTACCGCCGCTTATACTACCGCCTGCGCCTCTGCGCGCGCTGCTGCTAGGCCGCCTTCGCCCTCGCCTGCGCCCTCGCTCTCGCTAGAGCTGCGGCCGCCCTTACTAAACTGCGCTTCTTGCGTAAAGTTAACTAGTACTACTTCAAGTATAGTATTAGCCTGCGCGTTTAGAGAGCGTGTAGGCAAGGTTAAAATCCTAGTTAAGACTGCCTACAGGCGTAAGACCTTAGTAGTAACCCTTAGTTGTAAGAGCACACCTAGTACGCATTGCAGCGTGCCCTATCTTAGGTATATTAAGAGTGCTTTATCTAGCAGCTTTAATAGAGCTTATTAGGACAGGGCCTCTAGCTTTAGAACACACTACTAGTAGTACTCTAATAAGAAGACTTATAAGGTCTTATATATAATCTCTTCTTAAATTTTAAGCTTCTACTAATAATTAAAGCTCTAAGATTACTATCTCTTTAGCTAAAAAGCTTCTTACTAAGCTCTAGAAGAATGTGCTATTGTAAGCCCTTCTCTTATTCTTTTTTCAGCTTCCTATATTAATAAATTATAGGGTAAGTAGGCTAAAAAGCATATAAGCTGCTGTCTACGTCTTTCTAAAGGAAGTAGCTAAGGAAGAGCAGTCTAAAGGGGACCTTAGTAGTAAAAAGAAGAGTTAAGATAACTAAAATAAGCCCACTAGCTCTCTTAATAGTCTTCTTACGCGTTGTCTGCGCGTTAAAGAGCTGTTAAGTAAGTTAGTAGACCTCCTAGTTACCTTAAAACTTATTTAGAAAGAGGTTATCCTCTTAGAATTTTATAAGTTCTCTAGAGGTAGGAGGCTAATCTACCCTAACAATTAAATATCTATCTTTTTTTTTTCTCTTTTTCTCTTGTAAACCCTTATAAGATACATGTCTTATATTAATAAGTTCTTTAAAGTGCTTAAGCCTTTGTCTTAATAAGTATTTAGTAAGACTATTAGCTAGTATCTTAGCTATTAGCAAATACTTAATCTAAAACAAGCCTTTAGCATACTCTTAGTAAAGCTATATATTCTATATATCTACATAGTAGAGCTTAGTAGTAATTCTCTCTTACATTCTGACAACCAGGTGTATAGTTTACTAGTTATTATAGAAAATTCTCTAGGCTCCTAAGACTACAAGTTTAAGCTTATTAATTAGCCTCTTAAGCGCTATAGACTCCTTTGCTACATATTCTAACGCGAAGAGCTTAGTTTTTATAATTAAGGTTGTTACTATAGCTTAATAATCTACTTTCTAAACAATTAGTTCTCTAAAGAGCATAATAATGTAGCTTTAAGAAGACTAATAAGTCTCTAAATTATCTGCAAAAAAAGCGTCTCTATATATAGTAAGCTCCTTACTATTATTATTACTATCTGTAATCTCCTTATACCTCGTATAGTAGAGGTATTGTATAAAATAATTTATAGCCTTTATATAAGCTTCTAAAGGGTAAGTAAGAAAGTAAGAGAGCTTAGAAACTATATAAGTAGCGTTAGGACACAGCATAATAGCTGTGTAAAGCGCACTACTAATACGCTTTTAGTAGGCCTTAATTTAAAGCTTTAGGGCCTCTTCTAGATTTTTAACTAGCTCCTTTAAAGGTAGAAGAGTTTTAGGAACTTACTAAGAGCGTCTAAACTAAAGTGTTTAGCAACTTTATTAATATAAGTGTTGTGTAGTAGCGCTATTGTACGCTTCTTACAGTCTCTTACAATCCTTATCCCTAGAAACTAGCTAGCTTCTCCTTTATCCTCTACCTTATAGGTGTCTTTAATAGATTAAAGGAGCTTATAGGCTTTAGTTTAGTAAGTTTAGTAATACATAAAGAGTATATTATCTATATAGAATAGTAGGTGGCTTCGGCCTTTGAAGACAACCCTTTGATGTGACCATACATTTTGTAGACACTATTTTAGTAAAAAAAAAGATTTATTGCTAACAACAGGTATTAGGGCTTACGCCTCCTTATTTAGCATTACTAGCACGCAATTAGTGTGTCGCATGTTTAGATAGAAATAAAGAAAAGTAAGACAAAGACGTAAATTGCCTCCTAACTTAACGCGCCCTATCCTGCCTATGCTATTTACTTATGTTAAGGCTTCACTTCTAGGTACTCTTAGACAAATTAAAGAAGCAGCATTATTATTGCCTTGCTTTCTAATCTAGACATACGACGATAGAACGCCTACTTCTTTTTTCCTGCCTCTTTCTTCTTTATCGCTATTTTAACGTTATGCAACAGCTAGCTTAACTAGTTAATAATTTCTTTATATAGCTTATGCATATTGAACAAGAAGAGAAAGATACTAAAGTAGAGCATTTTAACTACTTTGCTAGTATTAGTAAATACTTTGTAGATCTTATATTCCTTCTATAACTAGCTAAGTTAAGGCTTAATATTATTTTTGTATATAGAAATATTGCAGATTTTAGAGTTGTTTATAAGAGATATAATTATAAAGTCCTAAAGAGGCTAAGTTTGTAGATACTTAATAATCTTAAGTGTCTACATAATTAACTTAAGCTAGACTAGTTTAGGGGCTAGGTGTATAATAAGAAAGCTTCTTGTCTTTAGATAAGAGTTAAGGTTAAGGAGATACTTATTATAGAAGTTACACGCTATTGTAGCGTATTATATGCAAGTTATCTATATATAGTGCTGTTTAAAAAGTAAAAAGTAGTAGGTAAAAAGTAGTAGCTTTAGCTTTATAAAGTATTGCAGGCTCCTGCTACAGTACGTACGTGTCTTTTCCCTTCTCTATTACATTATGTTGTAATCCTATTGTAATCCTACTATAATCCTGTTGTTAGCTATAGGCTAGCAATCGCCGTTAGACACGTTTTAACTAGTGTTGTTTTTTAGTACCTTAGCAAATTTTTTAACCCTAATTATCGCTTAGTAGTCTAAGCTTTCCTTCTAGAACTTATCCACCTATCATTCGAATCTCGTTGACTACACACAATCTTTTCTTTTAACTTTTGCAATTAATTAGTAGAGGGTAGCTGCTTTTCACTTTTTTAGAACCCTATTTTGACTACAACAACAACCACCACCCTTAACACCTGAAAAACTAAAAAATAAATAGAATAGTAGGAGTATTAAGTGCTCCTTAGTAAAGAATAAGTATAGCTCTTTAGCTAAGGCCTGTAGGCTAAGCTTTTTTAGTGTACTTAAGAACTTGTTATACTATAATAATAGCAAGTCTTATAGACTGTATAAGGCTCTCTTAAGCTTAACGCATTTGCTTAGGCACTTATAACTATCTAGTAGGTTACATAAGACTATTATTCAGTTACTTATATATATCTTAAAGAACGCGCCTACTACGTTATGTTACTGTATCTCTATATTAAACTTAGCTACAATTACAATTATAAGCCTAAAAGATTGCGCAGCTAGTGTTGCTACGTATATTAAGTATATTAAGTCTTTTACTTAAATGTCTCCTCTTACTACAAGACGTGCTTTATATTTAAGAAAGTAGCTATTCTTATTAAGCTTGTAGGTAAATACCTACTTAAGAAAGAGAGGCTTAGTATCTTCTAGAATCTCTTCCTCTATCTAGGTGCCTTTTGAAAGTAGAGAATTAATTTCCTTTTAGCTAGCCTATCTAAATAGAGTCCTATATTGTGCCGGTGCACGGGGTGATACCCTGCTGCTTACTAGGTCAGTGCTCAACCACCTGATCTGAGGGTATATAGCTCGTTTCGGGGATCGAAACGAGCGGGATTCATCTATTAATCCTCCACTTCACAACTCAACACTTGTGCTTCTCTTTAATAGCTAACTTATAATAAGACTTTTATCTTACTACTCTTGTTCTTGCATAATCTAACTACTAGTAATCTCTTGCCCTTATAGTAGTATGTCTTTATACACTCTAACACCTGTACAAATAGCAGAGCCTATAGAGATATACTCTACTATTTAGTATATAAAGGAACTAGTGCACAATTATTATAAAAATAATATAACAATTTTACGCAAGCATAGAATTCTTAAGATTATTACTAGACTTACTTTTAGGGGGTTAGTACTATCCCCTATTACAGACTACGTTAAGGACGAAGTTACCTAAATTAGCACTAACAGCAATAATAAAAAAGAATAAAACCTACTAATAAAAACAGAATGCGTTATTAAATACTAATTTAAAGTCTATCTAGTAAAATAGAGGCGGCAAACTGTCTAGTAAAATAGAGGTAGTTATATATATGTTTTAAACGCTAATTTAAAGTCTACCTAGCAAAATAGAGACAGTAATACATATATAAAAAATGCTAAGCTAAAGTACTATCTAGCAAAATAGAGATAGCACTAAAAGCTTATATATAAGTACTAGCTTTAAGTATAAATCTAAGCCTACCTAGCAAAATAAGGGGTACCTAAGAGGTAAGAATTAATACGCCTACACTTAAGAAAACATACACTACAAAGACTTAAAGGGAGATATTCTTTTTTCTAGAGACTATACCTTGTCTATTTCTTTACTAACACTTGTTAACTATTTATACAAAGAACTTATATAAGTCCTACTATACTCTAGATGTTAAAAAGGGATTAGAAAACAGGTTAAGAGCAGGAAGGCGCAACGCTTCCTTTCTCTAGACCTACTACTACTAGCTCTAATCTACTATTAACCCTATTAAGCTCTATTATTAATACTATAGCTACACCTACGCATAACTTAGTGTTAACTATAATTTAACTAAAATATAGTATATTAGTTTTTACTAGGAAGGATGTTACAGAATTCCTAGAGAACTTTAACTAATAAGCAAATAATAGAGGCATCTATAATGCTATAAGGGTCTCTATTCTACTAGACTACTTTTCTAATAAGGATTAATCTCTCTCTTGTATACTAAAACGCTTACTTAGATATACTAAGAAGGATTAGTCTAAATTACAGATACATAGAAAGGAACAGTAGAAGGATAAAAATACAGCTATTAAGATAGGTAAATATTTATACTTTTAAGCCTACATCTATAAATGCGTATAAAATTAGCCTAGTCTAGTAGAGTACTATACGCACTTTACCTCTGTTGCTAATGCATGTATTAAGAATAGGCAAATCCCTTAAGAAGAAGAAGGTATTCTCTTCTTCTAAGGCCTACTACAAACTAACAAAAAGGCAGTTATATACTATATACTTTCTACCTTAAATAGAGATAATTAGAATACGTATAAACTAGAAGAGATCTATTCTTTTCTAAGATCCTACTACAAGAAGATAACTAGTCTAGATAAGATTTATTAGCTAAAGCAAGTAGGCGCTAATGCTAAGATACGCTAAATTATACTGTCTAACTAGTAAGTAACTTTTACTCTAGAGGAAGTAAGGAAAGTAGGGATTAAGATTAGCAAAGCATATAAGAAGATGAGTACGCTAGTAGATATTAACCTAGAGGTTAAGGACCTTATTAAGCCTCTAGGTAACTTAAAGCTTAGACTATTAACTATTAACATGCTTATAGCTTATTTTATAGCTAAGAGACTGCTAGAGAAACCCTCTAACTATACGTACTTTAATATATAAGCAACAAATATAGAATTCCTTTGTAAAAAGAATAATAGTTCCTTTATTGCTAAGGTCCTAAAGGGGGTATCTAATAAGACAAGTACAGCATATATAAGCAATATAGAGATATACTCTCTCTGCTGTATATGTAATACAGTAGGACACATGCTTAAGAAATGCAAATAATACTACGTCCTAAAGCAGATAGAATAGGTTAGTTTTAACTAGGATATTTCTAGCAAGAAGAGAACGTACTACTTTAGTCCACTACATAAGCGTTTAAGGGAAATCCTAAGATAACTACTATTAAACTAAGTCTTGCTATAGTTAAAGGCGAAGATCTAAGAGTTCTACAACGTCACTAATAACGTGCTTAATTAGCTAGCCTCTAGTGTGCTACTAGAGAAGTTTACTAGAGGAGACTCTTAACTAGGTTTAAGGTATAAAGGGAAAAACTCTAACTTTGTGTAAGGGTGCGTTGGGTTGACCAAAGATGCAAGGTAAACGGTGAAGGTGAATGAATTAGATATCAAACTATAGAGAGAGACTACGTAGGTTTATATATCCAACCCGGGTGATTAGGACTTGACCCCGGTTAGGTCTAACCGAGGTTATCGGAGGTTGTCGGATCAGCAGATCAGCTAGAAACTAGCGCAAATAGTGCGGCCGATAGTCAGCTACTAGTGCTGAGGTGCTAGTACTGAGGTGCTAGTGCTGAGATAAGAGAAGCCAACGAAGGCTACAGGCCGAGTACTAGAGAACATTAAGGCTTCAGCCCTTTACAATACCCCCCTCCTAAAAATAGTAGGAGTAGTAATTTTGTTACCTAGAGTTCTACTCTTCTAGGGCTTCCGTAGCTTTGAGATTAATAGCTAGTTCCCAGGTTAGATCTAGATATCTTAACTATTTAACCAAGTACTACTTCTTTCTTCCTTTTCCTCTTTCCTCTAATAGGGTCTCTACTAGATATTCTTCTCCATCCTCTGTCTTAATTAGTAGAGGTTCATTGTCGTCTATTGGCTAGCTCAGTAGAGGGTCTAAGGACGCTAGTCTAAGGTTATTAACATTAAATACTAGGTAAATCCAGCTAGGAGTATTTAATTTAACTGCGTTTAGTCTAATAACCTTAAGTACCGTGTACTTAAGATTTTTCTAGTTAAGTTTTCTGCTAAGCCTTTTTGTTTTGTAGTAGTCGCCTAGTTTTAACTATATCTTATCGCCTATTTTAAGCTAAGGTAATTAGTGCCTTCTCTTATTTGCCTACTTTTCTTGTTCTTATTAGCTTTCTCCTATTGTAGCTTGTGCAAGCTTAATACTTTATTATAGCTTTTTAACAATATTTTCTACCTTTTAATAATCCTTCTTTATTCTCCTTAGAAGTTGTTGTTAAGGACTGTGCTTAGGTGCAATTTGTAGGGGATCTACCTTATAGCCATGTTGTAGAAAAAAAGGAGACATTTTAGTTCACTAAGCTTGCCTTGCTATAACTGCAATCTTAGCTATCTCTAGGTTGCATTTCTAATTTGTTTGATCCCAATTACAGAAGGCTTGTAAATAAGCCTATACTATAGAGTTTATTCTCTCTATAGAACTGTTAGTTTAAGGATAGTATCTAGAAGATAAGTGTCGCTTAATTTCTAATAACTCACAAAGCTTAATCTAAAAATAGTTAACAAACTATTTATTTTTAGGGTATCAAAGGTGGTGGTTGTTGTTGTAGTCAAAATGGGTTTTCCAAAAAAGTGAAAAGCAGCTGCCCTCTACTAATCAGTCGCAAAAGTCAAAAAAAGATTGTGTGTAGTCGACGAAATTCGAACGGTGAGTGGATGAGGTCCACGCGCTAAGCGCTCGGAGCAGAAAAGCTCAGACCACCGAGCGAAATCAGGGTCAAAAAATTTGCTGAAGGTACCAAAAACGACACCAATTGAAACGTGTTCAACGGCGATTGCCAGCCTATGGCTGGCAACAAGATTGCGATGGAGGTGGAGGAGGTGGAGGTGGAGGAGGGTAAGGACACGTACGTTACCGCAGCGGGAGCCTGCAATACTTCATAAAAGCTCCTGCCTGCTGCTTCTCACCTTCAGGATTTCCCACACCACACGGTACCGCATACGAACGATACAATGCTCGGACTGTTCTTCTCCCCGTTCGACACGAAGACCGATGGCTCACATCGAGTGAAGTTAGACCTCACCAGGTCACCATACGAGAAGCTATGGTGGTGGATCACGAAGCCCGCGTTCACCTTCGTTGAGCGGCCTCCCGGTCGGTCGAAGAGGAGCTGTCGGCGGTAGCTCCTATGGTAATCAGGTGGACGCAGAGGTCGAATTCTGTCATTCATCAACACCTCATCGATGCGTCTGGTATCATGGATGTCAAGGTCACAATGGAGGTTGTGAAAGGCTTGTTTGGCGGCGAGTCCATCAAATACGTTGCGCATGTCAATGGTCCAGGTGCGGTGACGGTGTGTCATCTTACAAATCTCCTCCTGCGCGAATGCAACCTTAGTAGAGAGACCTTGCAGTGGCTCTACGAGGAGCAAGAGCGTGTCAAAACAGCTATTGAGCAGCTGGGACAAACCGACGAGCAGGAGGATTTTGTGAGTCGCCTCTGGGGATGGGAGAGCCGTGCTTGGATGGTGACGCTGTTGTCGTATGTTCACATCCGAGTATAGGCGCATGCCAGAAACGCCGCGACTGCAACACCGCCGGGATGGCGACAGAGACGACAGAAGTTGCAGTCAGCGGTAAATGGTCATCGGTAAATGGTCATCGGTCAAGAGGGTTAGTTGGAGGGATATCGCGCATCTTCGTTTCCGTCCGAACATGCGACACACCAATTGCGTGCCGGCAATGCCGAACAAGGGGGCATGAGCCCGGATACCTGTTGTTAGCAATAAATCTTTTTTACCAAAATGGTGTCTACAAAATGTGTGGTCACATCAAAAGGTTGTCTCAAAAGGCCGAAGCCAGTTAACAAACTATATACCTCTGTCTAAAGTAATATAGTTTGGTAACTAATAGTAAGCTACGACAGAGTTAATAAAAGCTTTAGCAATACTTTCTATAGTAATGTCCTTAAGGCCTATTAGGACAACGTCCTTGCTAAGCCTATCTATAATTACTATAAGGTTTATACAGCCTTTGCTTTCTAGTAACCCTATAATAAAATCTATAGAAATTTCTTTCTATATTTGTTTAGGTATAGGCAAGGGTTTTAGTAAGCCTTATAGGCCGTCTCTCTAGAGTTTTATCCTTTTACACACTAAGTAGTTCCTTATGTACCCTCTAATACTTTTGCTAATAGAGGGCTAAAAGTATTCTCTTGCAATAGCTTAATAAGTAATATTCCTTCCTAGATGGCCTAAAGCTCTAGAACTATAGATTTCGTAGATAATTCTAGTTCTTAGAGATTTATTATTAGGTACCTATTTTTAATCTTAGTATATGAGGTTTCTAGAATCGTCTAGTTAGCATTTAGAAATAGAAAGTTTAAGATCTAAAGCTGTAAGAAATCGTCGTTCACTATTCTTTACAGCTTTCTAGGCTATTTAGTAAGTTTTGTTCTCTTTTTTAGCTTTATCTTATAGATCCTCTAAATCTAACTGCTCTTGTACTACTGCTAGATAGCTGTTGCAGTTAAAGGTCCTAAGCACTTCTTCTTCTTCTAGTTCTTTGTTAGTAGCTGCAGTTGTAGGTTTAAATACTTGTAGAAACCTTCTAGAAATTCTAGTATCCTAGTCGTTTGCTGGCAAATCTTGTTGTCTCCTAGATAAGGCGTTAGCCCTAGATTTATTAACTCTAGGCCTGTAGGAAATTTTTATGTTAGGAAACTTCCTAGAAATTAAGCCTATCTTATTTGTCTTTTACTAAGCTGTCTAGGCTTGCTAAAATATTTAAGGTTTTTATAATCTGTAATAACTATAAACTTCTTTAAAGATTATAGCATAGTATCCTACTTAGATAAGTAGGAGATAACTGCTAGTAATTCCTTATAGTATATCTTATAATTGCTTTGCGTGCTAGTTATCTTTTTTAAATAATAAGCTACTAGGCGTAAGCTTTCTTTATTGTTGTATTATAAGAGGACTCCTGCTACTACATATCTAGAAGAGTCTGTTTCTAGGATTATTTCTTTGTCAGGATCCTATTAAGCTAGTACTAGCTTACTAATAAATAACTCCTTAAGCTTATTAAAAGCCTTTTGCTTAGTTTTTCCCTATTAAAAGAAGATGTTACTAGTAAGCCTTCAAAGAGGAGCTACTATCTCTAAGTAGTTCTTAATAAATTATTAATAGAAGTTTACAAAACTAAGAAAACTGGGTACTTCTTTAACGTTTGTAGGTGCCTGCTAATCTCTAATCGCTTTTACTTTCTTAGGGTCTATTTAAAGTCCTTTTCTAGCCTTAATAATAAGTCTAAGGTATTTTGTACTCTATACGTTAAATTCGCATTTCTAGATATCTAAAGGTAATCTAGCCTTACTTATAGCTTCTAAAACCTTATTTGTATTGCGTTAGTGTTCTTTAAGCGTGCTATTAGTGTAAATTAATACGTCGTCTAGGTAGGCTGAGCAAAAATCGTTAATATACTCGCAGAGGGTCTAATTAATATAGCGTTAAAAAGTACTAGGAGCGTTTGCTATACTAAATAGAGTAACTAGCCACTTATATAACCTAAATATAGTACAAAAAGCTATTTTCTACTTATCTTCTACATTAATCTTAATCTTGTAAAAAGCTACAGAAACGTTAATTTTTGTAAACCATTTAGCTTTTGTAATATTGTTAAGAGTTTCCTAAATTAAAGGTAAAGGATAACAATCTTTCTTTATAATAGCGGTTAGGGCTTAGTAATTAATGTAGAAACGTAATCCTCCTCTAGGTTTCTTAGCAAAAAGGACAGGGGAGGAGGCAGGAGAGCTACTAGCTCTAATCTATCCTTTATTAAGGAGAGAAATAAGCTCCTTTTGTAATACTAGGAGTTCTAGGCAGCTTATACTGTATAGAGGTCCCTAGGGAGCCTCTTTTTCTTTGCTCTTATTTTCTTTCTCTAGTTTAATTTAGTAATTTACTTTGGATCTGCGTAAAGGAGGTAGTACTAAAGCAGTTTTTAGATTAAATATCTAAGCTAGGTGTTAATAAGCCTTAGGGAGTAAAGGTAGGACCTCTACTTTCTTCTTAGGAGCTAGGGCTTTTTTAATATCCTTAAGAAAAGTAGTAAAAGTCTAAATAGACTTATCCTTTTTCGCCCGCCTAATATAGGAGTAATAAGCTGTTGCGCTTATTTATTTTAATCTCTAGTCTCCTTTAATAGGGCGATCCTCGGTGCTAAGTAACTTAATCCTTTAGCTAGAAGAATAGATGTAAATTGTTTTTCTAGAAGGAGCAATAGTAACCTCTCTTCTATTTATCTAGGGCCGTCTAAGTATTAAATTATAACTAGGGAGTGTAGGGGCCACATAACCCTAAATAGTATCCTTATAGCCTTTAATATTAATGTCTAACCTAGCAACTTTGTTAATAGTTCTAGGTTTATCTGTAACTCCTTCTAATCTCCTAGGAGAAATAGAAATGCACTGTAAGTTAGCGTTCTTAATAAGTTAAGGGCTAATAAGCGAGTATACAAGGTTTCCTGTATTAATTAAAGTAGAGGCGAAAGTGTAATAATTTACTAATGCCTTTAAAGTAATTCTATTACTGCTTATATTCTTTTTAAAGTTTGCCTACTCCTTAACTAAGTTATCCTAACTTATTAGAGGCTCCTGCTGGTGACTTTAGACAGGAGCTACTCTTTTTCTGAATCTAAGTCCTTATTTAAGCTTCCCTTGCTAAGCTTATTATCTTCCTTTTTCTTAGAGTTAGAGGACTTAACTAAAGTCTTTTTCTCCATTTTAGAAGATCTCTTATTCGCTGTACAATATACAGACAGATAGCCCTTTTGTTTATAGTTAAAACAGCGTCTTTCTTTGTATAACTGTTCTAACTCCTAGTTACTAAACTGTTAAGGTTTAGTAGTTCTTCCTGTGTATTATATCCCTTTCATCTAGTCTCCTTTCAAAGGAGAAGGAGGAGGAGAAGTTCTCCTAGATTTATACTCCTTAGGCTTGTTGTCTCTGCCTTCAGAGTACTCCTCTATTCTGTAAAGGTAATTAGTAATCTCTATTGCTTTGTTTTGTAGGCTATCTAAATCCTTATAGGTAATACCTACAAGTTTGTCTTAAAGTTTTTAAATAAGGCTTTTTTAGAAAAGCATTATCCTTGTATTCTCGTCTAAACTACTATTAAATAATAGTAGTTGTTCCTAGAACTCTATAATGTATTTGCGTATGCTTTTCTTGCCTTGGCCTATAGACTAGAGCTTGTTCTTAGCTCTCTCTGCACAATAGGGATCTCTAAACATTTAATTAAAGAAGTTTAATAACTTATTAAAGTTCTATAAATTAGAAATCCCTAATTAGTTAAGGAAAGGCAGAGTAAAGGTTGCAGCTAAGCCTTTTAGTTGACTAAAGGCGTAGTTACAAGTCCTTTTATCTGTATTAAAATCTTCCTTATTGTTTTCTACTTTAGTGGTAAGCTGTTGTTAAAAGATTTAGTACATCCTTCTATTTCTGTTAAAGGTATTAGGATCTAGTTGTTTAAAACGCTTAGGTGTTTGAGCTTATTAATTTTCTAAGGCAGCTAATAAGGTAGGTAACTAAGGTAGAGGTTGTTGTTCTACCTTAGGCTCTTTTTGTTGTAGCGTGCCTATAGCCTCCTAAGCTTAGAAGGCTTCCTGTATCCTTGTAGAAGCAGCTATCTTATCTAGGCTACCTGCTCTACAAAGACCTTCTAAAGTAGTTTCTACTTTAGGTCTACTAACACCATCTTAGTATAGTTCTGCTATCCTTACAGCTAAAAGAGCTGCTAAAGGTTCTGCTATTGTATTTGTAGGTACTCGCTAGTACTCTATATTGTTGACAGAAATCGTTATAGGTGCTACTACGCTTAGTAGGCTTATCCTTCGTGTAGGGGCTACTACGCTTAGTAGGCTTATCGTTTTGTGTAGGGGCTACTACGCTTAGTAGGCTTATCTTTCGTCTATTTTCTAGGGCTACTACGCTTAGTAGGCTTATCCAACAAATTTAAACGCCTAAGAGACTTATACAACTAAGTATCCTTTAGCACTTTTAATATAGTACTTCTTCTGTTAATCCTTTAGTGGATTTAAACAGTTAACTAATTAACTAGCGCTCTAATTAATTAGATTCTCGCGCGTAGATATAGCTCTAGCAGGCTTCTCGTCTAGATATAGCTCTAGAGGGCTCCTAAGTACGACGTAGCTACGCAAGTAGCTAAAGTAGGATCTAATTCAATTGTAAGGGTGCGTTGGGTTGACTAAAGATGCAAGGTAAACGGTAAAGGTGAATAAATTAGATATCGAACTGTAGAGAGAGACTACGTAGGTTTATATATCCAACCCAGGTGATTAGGACTTAACCCCGGTTAGGACTAACCGAGGTTATCGGAGGTTGTCAGATCAGCAGATCAGCTAGAAACTAGCGCAAATAGTGCGGCCGATAGTCAGCTACTAGTGCTGAGGTGCTAGTACTGAGGTGCTAGTGCTAAGATAAGAGAAGCCAACGAAGGCTACAGGCCGAGTACTAGAGAACATCAAGGCTTTAGCCCTTTACACTTTGCAAATGTAGCGACTAGTTTAACGAGCTAAGGCTACTACAATAACGTCCTTTAGCAGTTCTAGCAATTCTAGGTACAGCTATATACTCCTTCTGCTAAGGAATACGTTAAGAAGCTTAATAATATAGATACAGCTAACATTATACTAGGAGGCACAGAAAACGATTTACATAGTATCTCTATGTTGAATACTGCTACGCGCTTAAAAGGCAAAGGCCTAGCCCTCTACTAGGATATTAATCGTGTCTAAGAGGGAGAAGTAAAGAAGCGAGGAAGGCTAAGCAAGGATTTAAGCACACAAGGAAGCAATTAAATAATATGAAGTAACTCTTCTATCCCTAACTCGCAGCCTATAGATATACAGTATCTACAGGAAGAAACATAAAGTAATATACCTTTTGTAAGCTAGCCTTATAATACGCTATTTTTAATTATTAAACTACCTTAATTAGCTTATTAAGATAACAACATGTTAGTAGATCTAAAGCACTTATAGCAAGGAAGGATGAAGAAGGCTGCAAAGTTTATTAAAGCTCTTTCTAATCTAGAAATTAAAGAAATAGTGCAAGGACAGCTAAACCGTATTATAACAACCCTACTTAGATAGAAAGTACAAGGAGTTACAGTATTAGACCTTATAGGGCAAGCTAGTATTTAAAAATAGCTACGCAATCTTCTTAATAATAGTATTAATATTATAGATAGTTTAGTTATGCTTAATGTTATAACGTATGTAAAAAATCCTAAGCTAATAAATGCTAGGTACGCTAAATTACACTTAGGATCTGTTCTAGTCTCTAATTAGCTAAACAAGCGCACAGGCCCTACCTATAGAATATTACTAAATATACAACCTACTAAGAGCGCGCATTTTAATGCAACAAATTTGTATTAATCTAATATATAAACTTGCTATAAGGTAAGCAGAAGAAGAGATTCCTAAATAAATAAGTTAGATAATATACCTATAAAGGATGTCTAAGGAGTTTAGCAAGAGAATAAGTAGGCTTTTACTTAAACTAACTTACTAGAATACTAGGTTACTACAAATAGCAGCTTTCTAAAGTCCTTAATTAATACTAGGGCACAAATAAATATCCTAAGACTAAGTGCTAAGTAAGCATTAAAGATACTGTATAAAATAACAGAGTACTAGCTAAGGCAGCCTTCTCCTAGTGTTGCTTTAGCTAATAGCACACATAACCTGTTCGTTAGGACTGCATTTAATATACTTATATAAATAGGGACAATTACTATTAGGACTACGTTTAGGATTGTTACTAATATTACTAAATTTATAATTCTAGGAGGACCTTAGTGCGTAAGCACTAAGATATTAATTTAGTATAATGCATTTAAGTAAATTACGTGCTAAGTCCTATCTAAAAATAATATAAGAAACGCAGTCTTTGTAATGTCTCACCTATTTCTAAATTACTCTGCGCAGACAATTAGAAATAAAGCCTTTAATAACAACTTAGATAGAGAAACAGCAGGTAATATACAGTTAAATGTAATTACTAATAAATTAGGTAATAAACTATAAGCAGCAGCGGTAAAATATATACAAGAAGCTACACAGTCTAATCTAGTAGCTAGATTTAGTAATTTTAATATACTGTATACAAAAGGTAGTAGGAAGGATTAGATAGTCTAGATAAACTAAGTATTCACGCACGTAGTTAGACAGTCTAAAGACCCTACAAGAAACTACAAACTTGGTAAATTTTTAATTATATATAAGCTTAATTGTTAGTAGATGCAAGAAAGGCTACTTAAATATACCTAATAACGTAATAATCTTTACACATTATAGAAGACAGTAGACAAGAAAGTTCAACCTATTAATATCTTAAAACAGGAGATGCCTATAAAATTTAGATAAGAAGACTAGAAGATAAAGGTAAAAGAATAGCAACTTCTTAGAATAAGCATTTGTAATCTTAATAAAGGGCTGTGTAATTATTTATTTAAACTAAGAAATACTGCTTTCCTAAAAGGGACAAGGCTTACTAAAAAATAACTTAAT
Source organism: Alternaria sp. 'sect. Undifilum' (assembly GCA_024321975.1). Classification (NCBI taxonomy): domain Eukaryota; kingdom Fungi; phylum Ascomycota; class Dothideomycetes; order Pleosporales; family Pleosporaceae; genus Alternaria; species Alternaria sp. 'sect. Undifilum'. The sequence goes on from JAJJZI010000005.1 coordinate 6,563,705, forward strand.
AAGCTATATACTAGAGACTACCTACAGCTATTAGAAAAGAAGATATTTATATATATGCTTCTTAACAGAGAAGAAGCACTCTCTTAGTAATTTAAGGAATTAAGAAGGATTTACCCTGATATATGTCTGCTATACAAGATACAAACAATACTATATAAAGCTTAGTAAGTATAAGAGTTTGTTATCTTAAAAGCTTTAGAGCTGTAAGTAGTATATATAGTTAACGTCTACCTAAATTAAGGAATATAAAAAAGGTGTAATAGTTAATATTGCAACCTATAGCACCTAGTACCTAAGAAGGATAAAGGCGTTTAATAGATTAGCAATGCGCAGTAAATAAATACAGTTACTATACAAGATATAAACCTACTACTAATAGTAGATAAGTTTTCTAAAAGGTTTACAGGATACAAGCTTATCTTACTTATAGAATTATTCTTAGAATATAACTAAATTACACTATATCTAGAAAGTAGAGACATAATAGTGTTTTAAACACTAGTTAGGCTTATATAATTATGCACAATAGTTATAGGTGCTACTAACTTAGTAGCAGTATTTTAACGTATAATAATAAAGATTCTAAGAGACTACTAGCCTAATACTATGCCCTTTATTAACAATATTACATGTAGAGGGCTAAAAACTAATTATAGCAGAGAAGAATTAATGCTAGGAGTTTAATATTATGTTTTTAAGCATATCTTGCAACTAGACAGGTGCTAGCTAACATTAAATAAGCTAGAGACACTGTGTTAGGAAAGAAGTGTTATTTTCTTATAGAAAGGCTTAAAGTTATAAGCTATAAGGTTAGCCTGCAAGGACGTTATCCTAACTAGAAGAAAATTAAGAAGATTATAAACTAGCTACTATACAAGAATAAAAGAGAGGTATAATCCTTTATAGGCATATGCGTCTACTACTATATATAAGTAAGTAACTTTACTAAAATTGCTAAATCTTTGTTTATACTTTTACAAGATAATGTCCCTTTTGAATAAGAAGATATATAAGACGCAATAATGTACAAGCTAAAACAAGCTATATACAACGCACCTATACTTGTAAACCTTAACTACACTAACACTAAGAATTACAAGATATTCCTAATAACTAATATAAGTTAAGACAGTGCAGGAGCACATATTAAACAACTTAAGAAGGATAATAAGTAACACCTAGTGCAGTTTAAAAGCACACTATAGTTAGCGCAAGAGAGGTAATAGCACTCTACTAAGTTAGAATGTAAGGCTATACTATAGGCTCTTAAGAAGTTTTGTACCTACTTTTATAGTATTTACTTTACTATAGAAACTAACGCGGCAACTCTTATTACTTAACTAAACAACTTATCTACTAACAATATAGGATCTGTTATAAACAGATAAATATTAACAATTTTTTTATAGAACTTTAATATTAAGTATATACTAGGACTAAAAAATGTAGTTGTAGATGCACTATTAAGGTATCTAAAACCTAATAATTAGGAACTACTTCTAGAACCTAAGGAGGATTTAGACAAGTTTATTAATTATATAATTAGAAATGTAAATATACTAATACTAACAGGACAGGTAAGGATACTCTATTAGGAATTCTTACTAGAGTTAGAATAATATACTTAATTTTTAGTTAACTTTAAGACTTCTAGGGATATAGAACTACAAGAACTATAAGTATAAAAAAAGTAAGCTCTAAACTTCTTTATATAAAATAAGATACTTTTTAGGAAAACATCTAGGAACATTATGATGTAGAGAGTTGTAGATATTGCTAACCTAAGAACAGCTGCAGTATAGAACGTACATACTTAGATTTGATATAGAAGAGTTAACGCGGTGTACTCTATACTTGCTTAGTAATACTAGTAGAAAGAAATGTATAAGCACATGTAGCAAGAGCTAGTAACCTATCTAGACTATTAACTGCAATCTTCTAAGAGAAGAGGAAATATGCTTACTAACACCTATAGTTTTGCTATTTAGTAGATAGTTGGAATTAATGTAGGATACATGCCTTAGTGTTTTAGGAAGAAGTCTTTAGTTATTACAATAGACTACTTTAGTAGCTAGCCTAAAGTAAAAGCCCTGTTAAATAACTAGTTAAAATCAATAACAGAGTTTGTATATAAGGACATTATATATTAATAGAGTACAGTGCGTAAACTTATAGTTAATAGAGGGCCTAATTTCGCTAAGGTGGTATTACATCTATTATATATATACAGGATTAACTAAGTCTAGTCTTTAGAACACAACTTTTAAGCTATAAAAAAGATTAAAGAAGAGTATAAGCCTATTGTAAACGCCCTTACAAAGCTACTAGGACCTTAGGTTAAGAACTTACTAATAGTTCTCTATATAGACAGGATCTTAATATAGGAATAGACAGGTTACTTGCCGTACTAGTTAGTTACAATGTAGAACCTAGTGCTTCTTATTAAACTCGCGCTACCTATATAGCAAATGCTTTTATTTAGAGAAGTAAAGGACTATGTATAGCTACTTATAATTTAAGCAATGTAGTTAGATCTTAGAGATTAGTTTACAAAGAATGCTGTTACTTATACTAACTAGATAAGAGCTACTAAAAAGGAATACTAGGATAACACTAAGAAAATACGATATAAGAATATAAAGCTAGAAGACTTAGTTCTTCTCTAGAACTCTATTTAGGAAATTAATATATTGCAAGATTACAAGCTAGATACAAGATAGTTAGGCCTATACTATATTTATAAAGCTAGACCTAATAAAGAAACCTATTATCTTAAGAACCTTAATAGTTTACGCTTCCTCTACACAACACCTAAATAGCAATTAAAGCTATTTAGACAAACACTTGTCTAGGATATTATTAAAGAAGATTAAAGAAATATAAAGTTATAGAATCCTAACTATTAGGAACAAACTAGCCCTATAGTAGACATTCCTATCTCGCTAGACTTGCCTAAGCTACATATAGAACTACAACTACATTTACCTTCTATAATAGGTAATAAGCTTTATTCTTAAGTCATTATTACTAAACGTCTTATAGAAGAAGAGTATTATATATATAGACAAGACTTTAAAAGCTTAGACTCTAACTCTAATACTACTACATTAGACAACTAATAGGCTATAGAACAGATTATAATTTTAGGAAGGGGAGAGGATACTATGCTAGTAGTACTTGCTTTTACCTTTAGCTACTTGTTTACTATTTTCCTATATAAAATTTAGGTACAAGCTACCTATCTTACTAATTCTAGGTGCTTACTACTGCACTAATACTATACTTAATTTCACGTACTCTTAAGGCAACAGCTAAATATAATAACTATTTAAATTGTAAAACCTGCTTATTTTAGCGCGATTTAGACCCTGTTTACCTCTACCTGCTAGCTAGCAGGATACTGCTACTACGCATAACTAGAACTACAACCCCGCTAACTATTTAACTCTCCTACTATATAAACTTTACTATCTTTTATTAAGGCAGTTACCTTTTAAGATAATAATAATAATAATACCTCTCTTTACAAACTAGTAGTAGCTGAAGATAATATTTAACTTACATTAGCTAACTTACTTAAATAATGCTTTTAGCGCTGTTAGATAAGGCCTAGGGTAAGTAGCTATAGCCGCAACTGCCGCAATCACTAGGCCTATTAAGAGTTTTTAACAACTTTAAAGTTATTGCTAAAAAGGAAGACTATGTTGTAGACTAGATCCCTAAGGTTATATAGTATTAAGACAGGGTACTAGAGCTTACTAAGCTTAGCAATAATATTAAAGTTATTAATTTTTAAACCCTAGTAGACAAAATCTTTTTAAACACTCTAAGACAATAACATATTATTATAAATTATTAGTTTAACAACGCTTCTTACTAATTTAACTTAATTCTTAAGGTTATCCTAGAAGTAGGTAACCTTTGTGCTTAGCTCCCTAGACTTATAGACAAATATAGTAGTGTTAAAGATTTCTAGGAACACTATTCTATTATTAGTATAGCATTCTTAACGTAAGACAAGAGGGCTAAAGAACTAAGTAGAGCTATTACAACTATAAAGAAGCTAGCTCTAAGATTTGTCTAAGAATATATTAGCATCTACATGCCTTGTATGCTACTTAGTTACTAAGAAATAACTAACATAGCCTTTATATTAAGGCGTATAGATTTTAAAGATGCTACTTAGTTCCTTAACACTGCAGTAGCTTACTGTATTAACTCTAAGAACTAAGATAAGAAATAATATATGTTAATAGCTAAATAGGCAAAAGTAAAACTGCTATATAAGGACATTTATACTTTTATTAATTAGAATAACCTTTACAACTAAGCACCTTACCTAGACATTAATAAGCAAGAGGCAAAAAAGCTTTATAATATCTACGCTAAGCTGTAAGTTTATAAAGAAGATATTAAGTTTAACCTGCAAAAGCTACAGCCTAATAATAGAGCAAAGAATAAGTAAGGCAAGCCTAATTCTCTCTATTCGTTCTAGTAAAAGGTTTTCTAACTTATAGCTAAAGCTAAGGACTTTAAAACTAGCCTAGTCTACTCCGCACGAAACGTTTTAAATAATAAGTATAGGCCGCTTAGTATAAAGACGCATCTAATATATAGTATAGTTATCTTTATAACTGTAGAGCTAGGAAGAACCCTAAATAAGGCTTAAGCTATTAATTGCTATAAAGATTTTATAATATCTAAGACTTACTCTCTAGAGACTTGTAGTCTGTTAGTTATAACTAAGAATTTAAGGCAATCTACAGGAATGTTAGCTAGTTAAGAACTTAACTAATACTTAGTAATTAAGTTGTATAAGTTTTAGAACAGAATAACTATAGTACAATAGAGGCGTAACGCTGCTAACATCTAGGTAGAATAAGTTAGGGCTAAGGCTAGTAGCTAACAAGTCCCTACACTACTGCCTTTACTAAGCTCTTATGCTCTAAAAGTGACACCAGCCTACTAATAGGCAGCTACTTAATTAGATACTAACTTTAACAACACTTCCTATGTAGACAAGGAGCTAAATACCTTTAATTAGAAATAGGAGATTCTTTAGGCAGAGTATTATTACAAAAATCCTACTTTAGCTTTTCTTAAGTTGCTTAAGTGAGCTTACGTAAAGAAGCTAATTACTAATTTAGACTATATTAAGGTTATTAAGGAATATTACTATAAGGTTAATATTAGACAACAGTCTAGCTCTAATGACTTATTATATAAGTAAGTATACTTTATCTATAAGCATACTACTATAAGTGTTATAAGTTTGTTTAAAAGGGCTATGCTATTTAATATACTTAATAAATGTCTACTCTTACTATACGTAAGATACAGCTGCTAGCAAGATTTATAATTAGACCTTGTTATTTTAAAGCTTTTTACTAGCAAATATTGTCTAGCTAAGTAGGATAAAGACCTGCTAAGCTACTACTATTAGCTTTCTTAACTTAATCTCTATCCCCTCCCTACTTAAGACAAGATTATTAATACTATAGAGTTTTAACTATAAGCTAAGGAGTTCTAACGCACTAGAAGCATTATTACTAACGCCTATATTTAGCTGTTTAAGGATAGTTAAGTTAAGAATATTATTATTAAAACCTTTAAGATGTACTACTTCTATCTACCACATATAGATAGGAAGCTAAACCTTAAATAGTTACGCAACATGTACTACTTACTTATCTAATAAGCTATACGCACTAATCTAGGATACTAGTTATAATATACTATACTCTATAAAGAATACACTTTAATTTCCTACTCTTACTACGCTAAATATGCTAAGAAAGGTAATTAAACCTACTTTAAGCACATTAACTTTAACCTTAAGTAAGTAATAACTAAAGGCCTTAGTGTAGATATAATCTAAGGCAGCGTATTATTTAATAATAAAGATAAGAACAACTGTATAGAGATACTTCTAGGCTTTTATAACTATATACTAGAGTACTTAAGGCAGCATAAAGACGTAGGTATTAAATTATGAAATAGTTTTATTAAAGGATAGGAAGACAAGACAGACTAGCTAAAGAACGTATAAAAACTAGCTTCTAACGCTTACTAGACAAAGTAAATTTACAAGAAAAAATAAGTTTAAATTTTATTGCCTCTACTACTTTATAGATCTACTAGCCTAACTACTTACAACTGCCGCACTATCCTCTCTTAGTTTATTATAGTCTGTAATAAAGTAATAAAGGTACCTGCTATAGAAACCTATAAGGAAATTTGTAAGGCTTATTATAACCTTACTACTACTTCTTATATTTTTTTATGCTATCCTAATAAGTTTAGAAGAATTAATTAGCTATTCCCTACTAATATTTATATTAAGTATAAGTCTTAGATCTAGAAGGCCCTTGTTAGATAGGCTAAGTAGGACAATCCTCTTATTTATAAGAAGCTAAACAACATGCTATAAAATGCTAATAAGAAGTAGATTAACAACTATATTAAGGAACACCGCAACTATATGCTACAATAAATTATTAACTTATAGCCTGTAGTACAAGAGTGGAAAAAGGACGCTTTTTGTACTAATTTAGTTTAAGGTTTTCTAGACTGTTTGTACTTTACTAACCTTAGACAAAACCCTCCCTATATAATAAAAGACTAAAATAGGTAGAATGCTAATTTCTTTTAAGCTAATTCTCTACAACGTCTCTAGGAGGAACTTAGCCTAGAAGCTAATAAGCGCTAATTTTTCTAGAAGAGCAAAGATCCTATAATACTTTTTTCTACGCAACGCCTGCCTAGCGTTTATTCTTAATTAGGTACTGTTATCTTAGATAACATCTTAGTGCCAACTACTCTAACTAGGCAGCCTCGTTATAGTTGCCTTTAATTAATATTAGAATCTTAAGCGCCCGCTACTCCTGTCCCTGCTCCTACCACTGCACCTGCGCCTAGGCTATGTGCTTTAACTACTACTCAAGAACCTTGCCGAAGTAAACGTTTAAATAAGTAAAAAAAAATGTGTCTAGGCTAAATATAGAGTAATTAAGTTATATTTCTTTTGTTTTATTTTCTTTGTTTTGCTGTTTTTCCTTCTGCTAAGTAGGTTGCTTGATAGGGCCAAGCTTGCAGGAAGGGGAGGTATGTGCTAGTACACGGGGTAATACTCTGCTGCTTACTAGGTTAGTGCTCAACCACCTAATCTAAGGGTATATAGCTCGTTTTAGGGATCAAAACGAGCGGGATTTATCTATTAATCCTCTACCTTACAACTTAACACTTGTGCTTCTCTTTAATAGCCAACTTATAATAAGACCTTTATCTTACTACTCTTGTTCTTGTATAATCTAACCACTAGTGATCTCTTGCCCTTGTAGCAGTATGTCTTTATAAACTCCAACATCCGTACAATATTAGTGTGTATAGAGGTCCTTTTATTTATTTCGAAGCTTTAAGAGATTGTTAAAGTACGTTTAAGATTAATTAACCTTTCTAAGAGCTGCTAAGATTACAGCATAAACTGTAATTAACTCTCTATTAAAGTCTTAAAGCTAAGAGAGTAGTGCTTTAAGCTTAGGAGCCTTTAAGGATTTATATAACAGGTAACATACGCCTACACCCCCTACGTTAAAACCGCGTTAGTCTTTATCTTTTAGCCTTAAAGAGCTTCTTGCAGGAGGTCTCTATACTTTCTTTTTATAAAGTCTTTTTACTAGAGGATTCTAAGGGGCTCTAGTTAGTGTTGTAGGATTCTTAGCACTGCGCTAGGCGTCCTTAGAAGTAATCTCTACTCCCTTTTAAGACTATAAGAGTCTTAGTGTGTCTATTAAGCTTAATCTACTAGTTGTTTACAATTTCTAGGAGCTAAGCAGCTTATTACTACTACTTTTGTATTGTTTGTATGCGGTACTATATGGTGTGGGAAATCCTGAAGGTGAGAAGCAGCAGGCAGGGAGCTTTTATAAAGTATTGCAGGCTCCTGCTGCGGTAACGTACGTGTCCTTACCCTCCTCTACCTCTACCTCCTCTACCTCTATTGTAATCTTGTTGCTAGCTATAAGCTGGCAATCGCTGTTGAACACGTTTCAATTAGTGTTGTTTTTGAGTACCTTTAGCAAATTTTTTAACCCTAATTTCGCTTAGTAGTCTAAGCTTTTCTGCTCTAACCGCTTAGCGCGTGGACCTTATCCACTTACTGTTTAAATTTTGCTAACTACACACAATCTTTTTTTGACTTTTGCGACTGATTAGTAGAGGGCAGCTGCTTTTTACTTTTATAGAAAACCTATTTTGACTACAACAACAACTACCACCTTTGATACCTTAAAAATAAATAAATTACTACTACTTTTAGCCTTTTAAGCTAAGGTGCCTTGCTCTAGCATTTACGCTTCTAGTAAAGAAGGCGCTAGCGTTGCTTTAGGCGTTAGTAGTTATCCTAAAAGACTTTTCTACCTTGCACAAATTCCCTAAGAAGTGTTAGCCTAATGCTCTTTACGTGCTGTTAGTGTACTACCTATTAGAGATTATAACAGGCCTTCTATAGTCTTTATTGCTAGCTACTTACTTATTAGCTACAAGTCCTCCTGTATTATTACTACTACTTTACTAATACTAGTAAGCTGTTTAAGCACTTCTTTAGCTTTACTAATTTTATCCTTATTAAGGGTGTTTACTATAAGGACTGCGTCTTGCCTAGGCAGCTTATAAGCTAGTCCCTAGTAGTATAGTATTTTATTAAATATAACATTACGTGTTGTAATAACTTTGCTAAGCGCTAGGACTTATATATAGTATATATTAGAGGCTCTATAGCCTACTAAGTAACTAATATAGCCCCTAAGAAGAGTCTTAAAGCTTTTCTTGTATTACCTAGCTACTCTATCCTTGTTTATGAGATAGGCGCGGCAGCTGTAGGCGTATATACTACTCTAATCTAGTTTTATATTAGCTGTAAGACTCTTAAGAGGCTTAAGCTCGTAGTACTTAAAGTACCCTTAGCTCTATTACTTAAAGAGCTTATTTAGTAAGCGTAAGCTATATACATAAGAAAGACTTATATTATAATGCTAGGCTGTAGCCTTAATAGTATCTAGCTAGAGTTTATTAAGTAGGTTTACGCTTGCCCTTATCATAATTAACTTAGTAAATAGCTCCTAGCCTACTCTTTTAGTAGCTCTATTTAGTTTATGTGTATATAGTAGAGAAGACTTAATAGTAATACTATGTTCCTTATACTATATTTAGTACTGCAATGTCCCTTACTAAGGGAGTGTTAAAAGGTTGTTATCTTGTGTAATTTTAACTATCTAGAGCTTATAACAAGCTTTAAGGAGTACCTTAAGGTATTAAAAGGCTCTTATAATCTCTAAGATAGATTTTGCTTGCAAGATAATACACATAGAGCTTACTACTAAAAGCGTCCTTTATTACTTATATCTACTGCTCTCCTAACTAGCCTTTAGGCATGTTAAATAAGTCCTACAAGATTCTCTAGTATAGTTAAGAAGAGGGCCCCTTTAGCTTTCTTAATATAACTTATTTTATATAAGTTAGAGTATAGTGCTTGCACTTAATATGTGCTATCTCTTTAATCTTTACACTCTAAGTTGTGTTAATAAGTACTTTTAGCGCTTTAAGGCCTAAGTGCTTTATATAGGTATACTAAAGGTCCTTTAAGTTGTTCCTTAGATGTATTACTTATAAGCTTTTAAATAAAGGTATTACGTTCAAAACAAGCTTAAAATAAAAAGATAGTAGCTTGTATTTAAAGAATAAGAGATTAAAACAGCGTTTAAGCCTTGCTAGTACAATATTCCTACCTAGTGTACCTTAATAGAGAGTATTATCTAGGCCTAGGTACTAGACTCTTTTTTTATGTAGGCAAGCTTCTAAGACAATATTTAGATAAAAACCTTTAACAACTACTATATCTATACGCATAAAGTCTTTAGTTTATCTTTACGCATTCTACTTAGAACTTAGCGTAAGATACGCATGCCTTAGCCACTAATAAGGAAGGCTTAAGTGCCTGCCTCTACTGTCTCTACCTCTCTAGCTAGTACAAAGGAGCCTAGTATAAGTAGTTCTCTGTTATTTACTAGGTGCAACGCAGCCCTACTATCTAATATAGTGCTCCCTAATAATACATAAGCATTAAAGTTGCTAGTGTAGTATATACTAGGATTCTTGTTTTTCTTAAGAAGCGCTAAGTTAATTAAGGATACAGCTATACTACCTAAGAAGGCCTTTAATTTGCTCTTTTTCTTCTAAGAGAGCTTATGTTCTGCTTTAGTAAGTTCGTCCTGTAGTTCTTTGTACTAGTTAGTATACAAGCGTTCTTAAATCTTTTTAAATTTCTTCTTACTAATATTATAGTTAACTTTTAAGCAGGCCTTCATTACTGCTAGGAGTGTATAGTATTCTTTAAGATCCTAGTAATACTTACTATTATTACTATTCTAATATAGGCACTTAAGGCCGCGTTTATAGCTTATGCCTTTAGCGCCTTATCTTAATAGACAAGGTTTTAAGCTTCTTAATATAGCGTAAGCTCTTAAAGATTTAGCTAAGCTGAGTAAGCTAATTAAGCGCTAGTAGAGCATTTTTAAGAATACTTAACTTATTTAGTCTAGATTAGGATAATCTTTCTCTAGTATTTAGTGCTACTAGTGTGCTGGTGCACGGGGTGATACCCTGCTGCTTACTAGGTCAGTGCTCAACCACCTGATCTGAGGGTATATAGCTTGTTTTGGGGATTGAAACGAGCGGGATTCATCTATTGATCCTTGACCTTACAACTCAACACTCTAACTCTCCTTTAATAGCTAACCTATAATAAGACTTTTATTTTACCTCTCTTATTCTTGTATAATCTAACTACTAGTAATCTCTTGCCCTTGTAGCAGTAGGTCTTTATACACTCTAACACCCTTATAAATAGCAAAGCCTATAAGAACATACTCTACTACTTAGTGCACAAAGGAACTAGTGCACAATTATTATAAGAACAATATAACAATCTTATATAAGTATAGAATTCTTAGAATTATTGCTAGACTTACTTTTAGGAGGTTAGCACTATCACTTATTATAGACTATATTAAGGACAAAGTTACCTAAGTTAGCACTAACAGCAATAATAAGGAAGAACAAAACCTACTTATAAAAACAGAATATGTTATTAAATACTAATTTAAAGTCTATCTAGCAAAATAGAGGTAGTAAACTGTCTAGTAAAATAAAGGTAGTTATACATGTATTTTAAACGCTAATTTAAAGTCTGCCTAGCAAAATAGAGGTAGTAACCTGTCTAGTAAAATAGAGACAGTAATACATACGTAAAAAAATACTAAGCTAAGGTATTATCTAGCAAAATAGAGATAGTACTAAAAGCTTATATATAAGTACTAGCTTTAAGTATAAATCTAAGCCTACCTAGTAAAATAAGAGGTACCTAAGAGAAGAGGATTAATACGCCTACACTTAAGAAAACACACACTATAAAGACTTAAAGAGATATATTTTTTCTTCTAAAGACTATACCTTGTCTATTTCTTTACTAATACTTGTTAACTATTTATATAAAGAACTTATATAAGTTCTACTATACTCTAGATGTTAAAAAGGGATTAGAAGACAGGTTAAGGGCAGGAAGGCGCAATACTTCCTCCCTCTAGACCTACTACTACTAGCTTTAATCAACTATTAACCCTATTAAGCTCTGTTATTAACACTATAGCTACACCTACGCATAACTTAGTATTAACTATAATTTAACTAAAATATAGTATATTAGTTTTTTCTAAAAAGGATATTACAGAATTCATAGAAGACTTTAACTAACAAGCTAATAATAAAAGTATCTATAATATTATAAAGGTCTCTATACTACTAGACTACTTTTTTTAATAAGGATTAATCTCTTTCTTGTAAACTAAAATGCTTATCTAAATATACAAAGAAGAATTAGTCTAAATTACAGATACACATAAAGAAATAGTAGAAAAATAAGAATATAGCTATTAAGATAGGTAAATGCTAATACTTTTAAGCCTATATCTATAAATGTGTACAAAATTAGCCTAGTCTAGTAAAGTACTATACACACTTTACCTCTATCGCTAATACATGTATTAAGAACAAGCAAATCCCTTAAGAAGAAGAAAGTATTCTCTTCTTCTAAGGCCTACTACAAGCTAACAAAGAAGTAGTTATATACTATATACCTTCTACTCTAAATAGAGAAAATTAGGATAAGTATAAACTAAAAGGGATATATTTTTTCCTAAAATCCTACTACAAGAAAATAACTAGCCTAGATAAGATTTATTAGCTAGAGTAAGGAGGCGCTAATAGTAAGATAAGCTAGATTATGCTGTTTAACTAGCGAGCAACTTTCACCCTAGAGGAATTAAAGGAAGTAAGGATTAAAATTAGCAAAGCACATAAAAAGATAAGTACACTAGTAGATATTAACTTAGAGGTTAAGGACCTTATTAAGTCTTTAGGCAACCTAAAGCTTAGACTATTAACTATTAATATGCTTATAGCTTATCTTACAACTAAAAGACTTTTAGAAAAACCCTCTAACTATACGTATTTTATTATATAAGCAATAAATGCGGAATTCCCTAGTAAGAAGAATAATAGTTTCTTTATTACTAAGGTCCTAAAGAGGGTATCTAACAAGACAAGTATAGCATATATAAGTAATATAAAGACACACCCTCTCTACTGTATATATAATATAGTAGGACACATGCTTAAAAAATATAAACAATACTACACTCTAAAGCAGATAGGATAAGTTAGTTTTAACTAGGATATTTCTAGTAAGAAGAGAACGTATTACTTTAGTCTACTATATAAGCATTTAGAGGAAATCCTAAGGTAACTACTATTAAACTAAGTCTTGCTGTAGTTAAAGGCAAAGATCTAAGAGTTCTACAACGTTACTAATAATATGCTTAATTAGCTAGCCTTTAGTATGCTACTAAAGAAGTTTACTAGAAGAGACTCTTAACTAGGTTTAAGGTATAAAGGGAAAAACTCTAATTTTGTAAATATAGTAACTAGTTTAACAAGCTAAGGCTACTATAATAACGTCCTTTAATAGTTTTAGCAATTCTAGGAACAGCTATACACTCCTTTTACTAAGAAATACGTTAAGAAGGTTAATAATATAAATACAGCTAACATTATACTAAGAGGCAAAGAAAACGCTTTATATAGTATTTTTAAGTTAAATACTACTACGCGCTTAAAAAGTAAAGGCCTAGCCCTCTACTAGGATATTAATTGTGTCTAAGAGGGAGGAGTAAAGAAGTAAGGAAGGCTAAGTAAGGATTTAAGTACACAAAGAAGCAATTAAATAATATAAAGTAACTCTTTTATCCCTAACTTACAGCCTATAGATATACCGTATCTGTAAAAAGAAAATATAAAGTAATATACCTTTTGTAAGCTAGCTTTATAATACGCTATTTTTAATTATTAAACTGCCTTAATTAGCTTATTAAGACAACAACAAGTTAGTAGACCTAAAGCATTTATAGTAAGGAAGAAAGAAGAAAGCTGTAAAGTTTATTAACGCTCTTCTTAATCTAGAACTTAAAGAGATAGTATAAGGACAGCTAAACTGTATTATACCTGCCTTACTTAGACAGGAAGTATAAGGAGTTATAGTATTAGACTTTATAGGGCAAGCTAGCATTTAAAAACAGCTGCGTAATCTTCTTAATAATAATATTAATATTATAGATAGTTTAGATACGCTTAATGTTATTACGTATATAAAAAATGCTGAGCTAACAGATACTAGGTGCGCTAAATTACACTTAGGATCTGTTCTAGTCTCTAATTAGCTAAACAAGCGCATAGGCCCTACCTATAGAATTTTACTAAATATATAACCTGCTAAGAGCGCGTATTATAATGCAATAAATTTATATTAATTTAATGCATAAACTTGCTATAAGGTAAGTAAAAGGAGAAATTCCTAGATAAATAAGTTAGATAATATACCTACAAAGGATGTCTAAGGAGTTTAGTAAAAAAATAAGTAAGCTTTTACTTAAACTAACTTACTAGAAGGCTAAGTCACTGTAAACAGCAGCTTTCTAAAGTGCTTAATTAATACTAGGGCACAAATAAATATCCTAAAACTAAGTGCTACGCAAGCATTAAAGATACTATATAAAATAATAGAGCACTAGCTAAGGTAGCCTCCTCCTAGTGTTACTTTAGCTAATAGTATACATAACTTATTTGTTAGGACTACATTTAATATACTTATATAAATAAGGACAGTTACAATTAGGCCTACGTTTAGAATTGTTGCTAATATTACTAGATTTATAATTCTAGGAGGACCTTAGTGTGTAAGCGCTAGGATATTAATTTAGTATAATATATATAGGCAAATTACGTGCTAAGTTCTATCTAAAAATAGTATAAGAAACGTAGTCTTTATTACGTCTAACTTATCTTTAAATTACCTTGCGTAGACAAGTAAAAACAAAGCCTCTAACAACAACTTAGACAGAGAAATAGTAAGTAATATATAGTTACATGTAATTACTAACAAATTAAGTAATAAACTATAAGTAGCAGCAGTAAAATATATACAGGAAGCTATATAGTCTAATCTAGTAGCTAGATTTAGCAACTTTAACATGCTGTATATAGAAGGTAGTAGAAAGGATTAGATAGTCTAGATAAATTAAGTATTTACGAACGTATTCAGACAGGCTAAAAACCTTATAAGAAACTATAAACTTAGTAAATTTTTAAGTATGTATAAGCTTAATTACTAGTAAATGTAAGAAAAGCTACTTGAATATGCCCAACAACGCAATAATCTTTACCCATTATATAAGATAGTAGATAAAAAGGTTTAACCTATTAATATCCTGCAGCAGGAGATGCCTATAGAATTTAGGCGAGAAGACTAGAAAGAAAAAGTAAAAAAATAGCAACTCCTTAGAATAAGTATTTACAATCTTAATAAGAGGCTATATAATTATTTATTTAAACTAAGATATGCTACTTTCCTGTAAGGGACAAGGCTTACTAAAGAACAACTTAATAAGTTATATACTAGAGACTACCTATAGCTATTAGAAAAGGAGATATTTATACATATACTTCTTAACAGAGAAGAAGCGCTCTTGTAGTAATTTAAGGAATTAGGAAGGATTTACCCTAATATATGTCTGCTATATAAGATACAAATAATATTATATAAAGCTTAGTAAGTATAAAGGTTTACTGTCCTAAAAGCTTTAGAGCTATAAGTAGTAGATATAGTTAACGTCTGCCTAAATTAAGGAACATAGGAAAGGTGTAATAATTAATATTTTAACTTATAGCACTTAGTATCTAAGAAGAATAAAGGCGTTTAATAGATTAGCAATACGTAGTAAATAAATGTAGTTACTATACAAGATGTAAACCTACTACTAACAGTAGACAAGTTTTCTAAGAAGTTTATAGGATACAAGATTATTTTACTTATAAACTTATTCTTAGGATATAATTAAATTACACTATATCTAGAAAGCAGAGACATAACAGCATTTTAAACACTAGTTAGGCTTATACAATTATACACGATAGTTATAAGTGCTACTAACTTAGTAGTAGCATTTTAACGTGTAATAATAAAGATTCTAAAAGACTACTAGCCTAATACTATGCCCTTTATTAACATTATTACATGTAGAGGACTAAAAACTAATTATAGCAGAGAAGAATGTATGCTAGGAGTTTAACGCTATATTCTTAAGCATATCTTGCAACTAGATAAGGTGCTAGCTAATATTAAAAAAGCTAGAGGCACTGTGTTAAGAAAGAAGTGTTATTTTCTTATAGAAAGGCTTAAGGTTATAGGCTATAAAGTTAGCTTATAAGGACGTTATCCTAACTAGAAGAAAGTTAAGAAGATTATAAACTAGCTACTATGCAAAAATAAAAGGGAGGTATAATTCTTTATAGGTATATGCGTCTACTACTATATATAAGTAAAGGACTTTACTAAGATCACTAAACCTCTGTTACACTCTTATAAGATAATGTCCCTTTTAAATAAGGAGATGCACAAGACGCAATAATATATAAGCTAAAATAGGCTATATACAATATACCTACACTTGCAAACCTTAACTACACTAACACTAAGGATTATAAGATATTCCTAATAACTAATATAAGTTAAGACAGTGCAGGAGCATGTATTAAACAACTTAAGAAAGATAATAAGCAATACTTAGTGCAGTTTAAAAGTACACTATAGTTAGCGTAAGAAAGGTAATAGCACTTTACTAAGTTAAAATATAAGGCTGTGCTGTAGGCTCTTAAGAAGTTTTGTACCTACTTCTATAGTATTTACTTTACTATAGAAACTAACGCGGTAACTCTTATTACTTAACTAAACAACTTATCTACTAACAATATAGGATCTGTTATAAACAGATAAATATTAACAATTTTTTTATAAGACTTTAATATTAAGTATATACTAGGACTAAAAAATGTAGTTATAGATGCACTATTAAGGTATCTAAAACCTAATAATTAAGAACTACCTCTACAACCTAAGGAGGATTTAGAGGAGTTTTTTCATTATATAATTAGAAATATAAATGCACTAATACTAATAGGATAGGCAAGGATACTCTATTAGGAATTCTTGCTAGAGTTAGAATAATACGCTTAATTTTTAGTTAACTTTAAGACTCTTAGGAATATAAAACTATAAAAATTATAAGTATAAAAGAAACAAGCTCTAAACTTCTTTGTATAAAACAAGATACTCTTTAGGAAAACATTTAGAGATATTATAATTTAGAGGGTTGTAGATAATGTTAACCTAAGAACAGCTACAGTATAGAACGTACACACTTAGATTAAATATAGAGGAGTTAACACAGTGTACTTTATACTTGCTTAGTAATACTAGTAGAAAAGAATGTACAAGCACGTGCAGTAAAAGCTAGTAACCTGTCTAGACTATTAACTGCAATTCTCTAAGAGGAAAGTTAATATACTTACTAATACCTTTAGTTTCGCTATTTAGAAGACAGTTGTAATTAATGTAGTATATATACCTTAGTGTTTTAAGAAGAAGTTTTTAGTTATTACAAGAGACTACTTTAGTAGCTAGCCTGAAGTAAAAGCCCTATTAAACAACTAGTTAAAGATAATTGCAGAGTTTATATATAAGGACATTATAGGTTAATAGAGCACAGCGCGCAAACTTATAGTTAATAAAGAGCTTAATTTTGCTAAAGTAGTATCACATCTATTGAATATATATAGGATTAACTAAGTCTAGTCTTTAGGACACAACTCTTAAGCTATAAAAAAATTAAAGAAGGGCATAAGCTTATTGTAAACGCCCTTACAAAGCTACTAGGACCTTGAGTTAAAAACTTACTAATAGTTCTCTATGTAGACAGGATCTTAATATAGAGACAGACAGGTTACTCGCTATACCAGTTAGTTACAAGGTAGAACCTAGTGCTTCCTATTAAACTTCCGCTACCTATATAGTAAACGCTTCTATTTAAGGAAGTAAAGGACTGTGTATAGCTACTTACAATTTAAGTAATATAGTTAGATCTTAAAGATTAGTTTACAAAGAATGCTATTACTTATACTAACTAGATAAGAGCTACTAAAAAGGAATACTAAGATAACACTAAGGAAATACAACATAAGGATATAAAGCTAAAAGACTTAGTTCTTCTCTAGAACTCTATTTAGGAAATTAATATATTACAAGATTACAAGCTAGATATAAGATAGTTAGGCCTATACTATATTTATAAAGCTAGACCTAATAAAGGAACTTATTATCTTAAGGACCTTAATAGTTCACGCTTCCCTTACACAACACCTAGATAGCGATTAAAGCTATTTAGACAAAGACTTGTCTAAGATATTATTAAAGAAGATTAAAGAAATATAAAGTTATAGGATCCTAACTATTAAGAACAAACTAGCCCTATAGTAGACATTCTTATCTCGCTAGACTTGCCTAAGCTACATACAAAACTACAACTACATTTACCTCTTATAATAGGTAATAAGCTTTATTTTTAAGTTGTTATTACTAAACATCTTATAAAAGAAGAGTGTTGTGTATATAAATAAGACTTTAAAAGCTTAGACTCTAACTCTAATACTACTACATTAGACAACTAATAGGCTATAAGACGGCCTATAGTTTTAGAAAGAGGAGAGGATACTATGCTAGTAGTACCTACTTTTACCTTTAGCTACTTATTTACTAATTTCTTATGTAAAATTTAGGTACAAGCTACCTATCCTACTAATTCTAAGTGCCTACTGCTATACTAATACTATACTTAATTTCACGCACTCTTAAGGCAATAGCTAATTATAATAACCATTTTAATTATAAAACCTGCTTATTTTAGCGCAATTTGGACCCTGTTTACCTCTACCTGCTAGCCGGCAGGATACCGCCACTACGCATAAACTAGAACTACAACCCTACTAACTATCTAACTCTCCTACTACATAAACTTTACTACTTTTTATTAAAGTAGTTACTTTCTAAAATAGTAATAACAATAATACCTCCCTTTATAAACTAGCAGTAGCTCAAGACAATATTTAACTTATATTAGCTAACCTGCTTAAATAATGCTTCTAGCGCTGTTAGACAAGGCCTAGGGTAAACAGCTATAGCTACAACTACTACAAACACTAGGACTATTAAGAGTTTTTAACAACCTTAAAGTTATTACTAAGAAGAAAGACTACGTTGTAAACTAAATCCCTAAAGTTGTATAGCATTAAGACAGGGTACTAGAGCTTACAAAACTTAGCAATAATATTAAAGTTATTAATATCTAGACTCTAGTAGACAAGATTCTTTTAAATACTCTAAGACAACAACGTATTATTATAGATTATTAGTTTAATAACGCCTTCTACTAATTTAACTTAATTCTTAAGGTTGTCTTAAGAGTAGATAACTTTTATGCCTAGCTTACTAGACTTATAGACAAATATAGTAGTGTTAAAGGTTTCTAGGAACACTATCCTATTATTAGTATAGCATCCTTAACGCGAGATAAGAGAGCTAAAGGACTAGGTAAAGCTATTGCAACTATAAAGAAGCTAGCTCTAGGATTTGTCTAAGAATGTGTTAGCATCTACATGCTTTATACACTACTTAGTTACTAAAAATTAACTAATATAGCCTTTATATTAAAGTGTATAGATCTTAAAGATACTGCTTAGTTTCTTAATGCTGTAGCAGCTTACTGCATTAACTCTAAAAACTAAGGTAAAGAACAATATATGTTAACAGCTAACTAGGCAATAGTAAAACTGCTATATAAAGACATTTATGCTTTTATTAATTAGAATAACCCTTACAACTAAGTACTTTACTTAGATATTAATAAGTAAGAGGCAAAAAAGCTTTATAATATCTACGCTAAGCTGCAAGTCTAGAAAGAAGATATTAAGTTTAACTTATAGAAGCTACGGCCTAATACTAGGGCAAAGAGTAAGCAAGGCAAGCTTAATCCTCTCTATACGTTCTAGTAAAAGGTTTTTTAACTTATAGCTAAAGCTAAAAACCCTAAAACTAGCCTAGTCTACTACACACAAAATGTTTTAAATAATAAGTACAAGCTACTTAGTATAAAGACGTATCTAATATATAGCATAGTTATCTTTATAACTATAGAGCTAGAAAGGACCCTAAATAAGGCTAAAGCTATTAATTGCTATAGAGATCTTATAACATCTAAGACTTTCTCTTTAGGGACTTGTAGTCTGTTAGTTATAACTAAGAATTTAAGGCAATCTATAAGAATATTAGCTAGTTAAGGACCTAACTAATACTTATTAATTAAGTTGCATAAGTTTTAGAATAGATTAACTATAGTATAATAGAGGCGTAACGCTGCTAACATCTAGGCAGGATAAGTTAGGACTAAGGCTAGTAGCTAACAAGTCCTTACACTACTGCCTCTACTAAGCTCTTATGCTCTAAAAGTGACACCAGCCTACTAATAGGCAGCTACTTAATTAGATACTAACTTTAACAACACTTCCTATGTAGACAAGGAGCTAAATACCTTTAATTAGAAATAGGAGATTCTTTAGGCAGAGTATTATTACAAAAATCCTACTTTAGCTTTTCTTAAGTTGCTTAAGTGAGCTTACGTAAAGAAGCTAATTACTAATTTAGACTATATTAAGGTTATTAAGGAATATTACTATAAGGTTAATATTAGACAACAGTCTAGCTCTAATGACTTATTATATAAGTAAGTATACTTTATCTATAAGCATACTACTATAAGTGTTATAAGTTTGTTTAAGAGGGCTATGCTGTCTAATATACTTAATAAATGTCTGCTCTTACTATACGTAGGATAGAGCCGCTAGCAAGAATTCTAATTAGACTCTATTATTTTAAAGCTTTTTACTAGCAAATATTATCTAGCTAAGTAGGATAAAGACCTACTAAGCTACTACTATTAGCTCTCATAACTTAATCTCTATCCCCTCCTTACTTAAGACAAGGTTATTAATACTATAAAGTTTTAACTGTAAGCTAAAGAGTTCTATCGCACTAAAAGCATTATTACTAACGCCTATACTTAGCTGTTTAAGGACAGTTAGGTTAAGAATATTATTATTAAAACCTTTAAGATATACTGCTTTTATTTGTAACGCATAGACGGGAAGCTAAACCTTAGATAGCTACGCAATATATACTACTTACTTATCTAATAAGCTATACGCATTAATCTAGAATACTAGTTATAATATGCTATACTCTATAAAGAATATACTTTAATTTCTTATTTCTACTACACTAAATACGCTAAGAAGGGTAATTAAACTTACTTTAAGCACATTAACCTTAACCTTAAGCAAGTATTAACTAAAGGTCTTAGTGTAGATATAATCTAAGGCAGCGTATTATTTAATAATAAAGATAAGAATAACTGTATAGAGATGCTCCTAGGCTTTTATAACTATATGCTAGAGTACTTAAGGTAGCGTAAAGACGCAGGTGTTAAATTATTAAATAGTCTTATTAAAAGATAGAAAGACAAGACAAACTAGCTAGAGGACGTATAGAAACTAGCTTCTAACGCTTACTAAATAAAGCAAATCTATAAAAAAAATAAGTTTAAATTTTATTGCCTCTACTACCTTATAAATCTTCTAGCCTAACTACTTACAACTGCTGCACTATCCTCTCTTAGTTTATTATAGTCTGTAATAGAGTAATAGAGGTGCCTGTAAGGGTGCGTTGGTTTGACCAAAGATGCAAGGTAACAGTAGAAGGTGAATAAATTAGATACAGAACTATAGAGAGACTACGTGGGTTTTTATATCCAGTCCAGATAGTTAGGACTAACCAAGGTTAGGACTAACTAAAGTTATTGGAGGTCGCTGGGTTAGCTGACAGTTTAGCGTAACTAGTGCGGCCGATAGTTAGCAGCTAGTGCTGAGGTGCTAATGCTGAGGTAAGAAAAGCTAACGAAGGCCACAGGCCGAGTACTAGAGAACATTAAGGCTTTAGCCCTTTACAATACCCCCCTCCTAAAAAAATAGTAGGGGTAGTCATCTTGTTACCTAGAGTTCTACTCTTCTAGGGCTTCTGTATCTTTTAGATTAACAGCTAGTTCCTAGGTTAGATCTAGATATCCTAACTATTTAACTAAGTATTACTTTTTTCTTCCTTTTCCTCTTTCCTCTAATAGGGTCTCTACTAGGTATTCTTCTCTATCCTTTGTCTTAATTAGTAGAGGTTCATTGTTGTCTATTAGCTAGCTTAGTAGAGGGTCTAAGGACGCTAGTCTAAGGTTATTAACACTAAATACTAGGTAAATCTAGCTAAGAGTATTTAATTTAACTGCGTTTAGTCGAATAACCTTAAGTACTGTGTACTTAAGATTCTTCTAGTTAAGTTTTCTGCTAGGCCTTTTTGTTTTGTAGTAGTTTCCTAGTTTTAACTATACCTTATCGCCTATTTTAAGCTAAGGTGATTAGTGCCTTCACTTATTTGCCTGCCTTTCTTGTTCTTGTTAGCTTTCTCCTATTGTAGCTTATTAACAATATTTTCTGCCTTTTAATAATTCTCCTGTATTCTCCTTAGAAGTTGTTGTTAAGGACTGTGCTTAGGTGCAATTTGTAGGGGATCTACCTCATAGCCGTGTTGTAGGAAGAAAGGAGACATTTTAGTAGACTAAGCTTGCCTTGCTATAACTGCAATCTTAGCTATCCCTAGGTTACTTTTCTAATTTGTTTAATCCTAATTACAGAAGGCTTGTAAATAAGCCTGTACTATAGAGTTTATTCTCTCTGTAGAACTGTTAGTTTTAGGATAGTATCTAGAAGATAAGTGTTGCTTAATTTCTAATAACTTGTAAAACTTGATCTAAAAATAGTTAACAAACTGTATACTTCTGTCTAAAGTAATATAGTTTACTAACTAATAGTAAGCCACAATAGAGTTAATAAAAGTTTTAGTAACACTTTCTGTAGTAATATCCTTAAGGCCTATTAGGACAACGTCCTTGCTAAGCCTATCTGTAACTACTATAAGGTTTATACAGCCTTTGCTTTCTAGTAACCCTATAATAAAATTTATAGAAATTTCTTTCTATATTTGCTTAGGTATAGGTAAAGGTTTTAGTAAGCCTTATAGGCTGTCTCTTTAGGGTTTTGTTCTTCTACAAACTAAGCAGTTCTTTACGTATCTTCTAATACTTTTGCTAATAGAGGGCTAAAAGTATTCTCTTGCAATAGCTTAATAGGTAATATTCCTTATTAGATAGCCTAAAGCTCTAGAACTGTGGATTTTGTGGATAATTCTAGTTCTTAGAGGTTTATTATTAGGTACCTATTTTTAATCTTGGTATAGGAGGTTTCTAGAATTATCTAGTCAGCATTTAGAAATAGAAAGTTTAAGATCTAAAGCTGTAGGAAATCGTTGTTTACTATCCCTTACAGCTTTCTAGGCTATTTAGTAGGTTTTATCCTCTTTTTTAGCTTTATCCTATAGATCTTCTAGATCTAATTGCTCCTAGGGTAATTGTAGTACTGCTGCTAGATAGCTGTTACAGCTAAAGGTTCTAAGCACCTCTTCTTTGTCTAGTTCTTTGTTAGTAGCTGCAGTTGTAAGTTTAAATACTTGTAGAAATCTCCTAGAAATCCTAGTATCCTAGTTGTTTGCTAGCATATCTTGTTGTCTTCTAGATAAGGTATTAGCCCTAGAGTTATTAACTCTAGGCCTGTAAGATATTTCTATGTTAGGCAACTTTCCTAGAAATTAAGCCTATCTTATTTGTCTCTTGCTAAGCTGTCTAGGCCTGCTAAAATATTTAAGGTTTTTATAGTCTGTAATAACTATAAACTTCTTTAAAGATTGTAGCAGAGCGTCCTACTTAGATAAGTAGGAGATAACTGCTAGTAATTCCTTATTGTGTATCTCGTAATTGCTTTGCGTGCTAGTTATCTTTTTTAAATAATAAGCTACTAGGCGTAGGCTTCCTTTATTGTTGTATTGTAAGAGGACTCCTGCTACTACATATCTAGAAGAGTCTATTTCTAGGATTGTTTCTCTGTTAGGATCCTATTAAGCTAGTACTAGCTTAGTAATAAATAACTCCTTAAGCTTATTAAAAGCCTTTTGCTTAGTTTTTCCCTATTAAAAGAAGATGTTACTAGTAAGCCTTCAAAGAGGAGCTACTATCTCTAAGTAGTTCTTAATAAATTGTTAATAGAAGTTTGCAAAACTAAGAAAACTGCGTACTCTTTTAACGTTTATAGGCACCTGCTAATTTCTAATTGCTTTTACTTTCTTAAGGTCTATTCAAAGTCCTTTTCTAGCCTTATTAATAAATCTAAGGTATTTTATACTCTATACGTTAAATTCGCATTTCTAGATATCTAAAGGTAATCTAGCCTTGCCTATAGCTTCTAAAACCTTATTTGTATAATGTTAGTGTTCTTTAAGCGTGCTATTTGTGTAAATTAATACGTCGTCTAGGTAGGCTAAGCAAAAATCGTTAATATACTTGCAGAGGGTCTAATTAATATAGCGTTAAAAGGTACTAGGAGCGTTTGCTATACTAAATAAAGTAACTAGCCACTTATATAACCTAAATTTAGTACAAAAAGCTATTTTCTACTTATCTCCTGCATTAATCCTAATCTTGTAGAAAGCTATAGAAACGTTAATCTTTGTAAACTATTTAGCTTTTATAATATTGTTAAGGGTTTCCTAAATTAAAGGTAAAAGATAACAATCTTTCTTTGTAATAGCGTTTAGGGCTTAGTAATTAATATAGAAATATAATCCTCCTCTAGGTTTCTTAGCAAAAAGGACAGGGGAGGAGGCAGGAGAGCTACTAGCTCTAATCTATCCCTTATTAAGTAGAGAAATAAGCTCCTTTCGTAATACTAGGAGTTCTAGGCGGCTTATACTGTATAGAGGTCCCTAGGGAGCCTCTTTTTCTTTGCCCTTATTTTCTTTCTCTAGTTTAATTTAGTAATTTACTTTGGATCTGCGTAAAGGAGGTAGTACTAAAGCAGTTTTTAGATTAAATATCTAAGCTAGGTGTTAATAAGCCTTAGGGAGTAAAGGTAGGACCTCTACTTTCTTCTTAGGAGCTAGGGCTTTTTTAATATCCTTAAGAAAAGTAGTAAAAGTCTAAATAGACTTATCCTTTTTCGCCCGCCTAATATAGGAGTAATAAGCTGTTGCGCTTATTTATTTTAATCTCTAGTCTCCTTTAATAGGGCGATCCTCGGTGCTAAGTAACTTAATCCTTTAGCTAGAAGAATAGATGTAAATTGTTTTTCTAGAAGGAGCAATAGTAACCTCTCTTCTATTCATCTAGGGCTTTCTAAGTATTAAATTATAACTAGGGTGTGTAGGGGCTACATAACCCTAAATAGTATCCTTATAGCCTTTAATATTAATGTCTAACCTAGCAACTTTGTTAATAGTTCTAAGTTTATCTGTAACTCCTTCTAATCTCCTAGGAGAATTAGAAATGCACTGTAAGTTGGCGTTCTTAATAAGCTAAGGGCTAATAAGCAAGTATGCAAGGTTTCCTGTATTAATTAAAGTAGAAGCGAAAGTGTAATAATTTACTAGCGCCTTTAAAGTAATTCTATTGCTGCTTATATTCTTTTTAAAGCTTGCCTACTCTTTAACCAAGTTATCCTAACTTATTAGAGGCTCCTACTAGTAACTTTAAACAGGAGCTACTCTTTTTCTAAATTTAAGTCCTTATTTAAGCTTCCCTCGCTAAGCTTATTATCTTTCTCAGAGTTAGAAGACTTAACTAAAGTCTTTTTCTTCTTTTTAGAAGATTTCTTATTCTCTATACAATATGTAGATGGATAGCCCTTCTGTTTGTAGTTAAAACAGCGTCTTTCTCTATACAACTGTTCTAACTCCTAGTTACTAAACTATTAAGGTTTAGCAGTTCTTCCTGTGTATTCTATCCCTTCTATCTAGTCTCCTTTTAAAGGAGAAGGAGGAGGAGAAGTTCTCCTAGATTTATACTCCTTAGGCTTGTTATCTCTGCCTTTAGAGTACTCCTCTATTCTGTAAAGGTAATTAGCAATCTCTATTGCTTTGTTTTGTAGGCTATCTAAATCCTTATAGGTAATACTTACAAGTTTGTCTTAAAGTTTCTAAATAAGGCTTTTTTAGAAAAGCATTATCCTTGTATCCTCGTCTAAACTACTATTAGATAATAGTAGTTGTTCTAAGAATTCTATAATGTATTTGCGTATGCTTTTCTTGCCTTAGCTTATAGACTAGAGCTTGTTCTTGGCTCTCTCTACACTATAGGGATATCCAAACATTTAATTAAAGAAGTTTAATAGCTTATTAAAGTTCTATAAATTAGAAATTCCTATTTAGTTAAGGAAAGGCAGGGTAAGGGTTGCAGCTGAGCCTTTTAATTAACTAAAGGCGTAGTCACAAGTCCTTTTATCTATGTTAAAATCTTCCTTATTGTTCTCTACCTTAGCAGTAAGCTGTTGTTAAAAGATTTAGTACATCTTTCTGTTTCTGTTAAAGGTATTAGAATCTAGTTGTTTAAAACGCCTAGGCGTTTAATAATTTCCTAGGGCAGCTAATAGGGTAGGTAACTAAGGTAGAGGTTGTTCTACCTTAGGTTCCCTTTGTTATAGCGTGCCTATAGCCTCCTAAGCTTATAAGGCTTCCTATATCCTTGTAGAAGCAGCTATCTTATCTAGGCCACCTACTCTACAAAGACCTTCTAAAGTAGTTTCTACTTTAGGTCTACTAACACTATCTTAGTGTAGTTCTGTTATCTTTACAGCTAAAAGAGCTGCTAAAGGTTCTGCTATTGTATTGTAGGTACTTGCTAGTACTCTATATTGTTAACAGAAATTGTTATAGGTGCTACTACGCTTAGTAGGCTTATCCTTCGTGTAGGGGCTACTACGCTTAGTAGGCTTATCCTTTTGTGTAGGGGCTACTACGCTTAGTAGGCTTATCCTTCGTCTTGTTTTCTAGGGCTACTACGCTTAGTAGGCTTATCTAACAAATCTAAACGCCTAGAGGACTTATACAACTAAGTATCTCTTAGCACTTTCAATCTAGTGCTTCTTTTGTTAATCCTTTAGTAGATTTAAACAGTTAACTAATTAACCAGCGCTCTAATTAATTAAATTCTCGCGCGTAGATATAGCTCTAGCTAGCTTCTCGTCTAGATATAGCTCTAGAGGGCTCCCAAGTACGACGTAGCTACGCAAGTAGCTAAAAAAGAATCTAATATAATTGTAAGGGTGCGTTGGTTTAACCAAAGATGCAAGGTAACAGTAGAAGGTAAATAAATTAGATACAGAACTATAGAGAGACTACGTGGGTTTTTATATCTAGTCCGGATAGTTAGGACTAACCAAGGTTAGGACTAACCAAGGTTAGGACTAACTAAGGTTATTAGAGGTCGCTGGGTTAGCTGACAGTTTAGCGTAACTAGTGCGGCCGATAGTTAGCAGCTAGTGCTGAGGTGCTAATGCTGAGGTAAGAAAAGCCAACGAAGGACACAGGCCGAGTACTAGAGAACATCAAGGCTTCAGCCCTTTACAGTGCCTGCTATAAGAACTTATAAGAAAATTTATAAGGCTTATTATAACCTTACTGCTACTCCTTGTATTCTTTTAGGCTATCCTAACAAGTTTAGAGAAATTAATTAGCTTTTCTCTGCTAATATTTATATTAAGTATAGGTCTTAGATCTAGAAGGCCCTTGTTAGACAGGCTAAGTAGGACAATCCTCTTATCTATAAGAAGCTAAACAATATGCTATAGAACGCTAATAAGAAGTACATTAACAACTATATTAAGGAATACTGCAACTATATACTGTAAGAAATTATTAATCTATAGCCTATAGTATAAGAGTTAGAGAAGGACGCTTTTTATGCCAATTTAGTTTAAGGCTTCCTAGACTATTTGTACTTTACTAACCTTAGATAAAACCTTTTATATACAACAAAAGACTAGGATAGTTAGGATACTAATTTCTTTTAAGCTAATTCTCTATAACGTCTCTAGGAGGAACTTAGCCTAGAGGCTAATAAGCGCTAAGTTTTCTAGAAGAGCAAAAATCCTGTAATACTCTCCTCTACACAACGCCTACCTAGCGTTTATTCTTAATTAGGTACTGTTATCTTAGATAACGTCTTAGTGCTAACTACTCTAACTAGGTAGCCTTGTTATAGTTACCTTTAATTAATATTAGAATCTTAAGTGCCCGCTACTCCTGTCCCTGCTCCTACTACTGCACCCGTGCCTAGGCTACGTGCGTTAACTACTACTTAAGAACCTCGCCGAAGTAAACGTTTAAAGAAGTAAGAAAAGGTATCTAGGCTAGATATAGGGTAATTAAGTTATATTTCTTTTATTTTATTTCCTTTGTTTTGCTGTTTTTCCTTCTGCTAAGTAGGTTGCTTAATAGGGCTAAGCTCGCAGGAAGGGGAGGTATGTGCCGGTACACAGGGTGATACCCTGCTGCTTACTAGGTTAGTGCTTAACCACCTAATCTAAGGGTATATAGCTCGTTTTAGGGATCGAAACAAGCGGGATTCATCCATCGATCCTTAACCTCACAACTCAACACTCTAACTCTCCTTTAATAGCCAACCTATAATAAGACTTTTATCTTACCTCTCACATTCTCGCATGATCTGACCACTAGTGATCTCTTGCCCTCGTAGCAGTATGTCTTCATACACTCCAACACCCTTACACTAGTAGAGCGTCTTTGTAGTAGTAGCCTATTTAGAGGAGTATTTAGCTCCTATAGTGTCTAGAAAGTTAAATACAGTAAGCGCACTATCTACCTTAAGTATTTTTAGCTTCTTAGCTTTTAGTTAGTTTATTTGCTACTTGTTGTACTAAGCTTATAGTTCTATAGTACTAAGCTTGCCTTTTTAAGGCTTACACAGTACTCCTAGCGTATTACTATTTAGTTAACAGCGTCTATTAGCGCTAGTTTAAGCTGCAATTACTTAACAAGCTTATTAAGAGTCTAGCTTAATCTATCTACAAGTTTTCTTATAATTAGAGCTAGTAACTACTTATTAATAGTTGCGTAGACCTAATCTTAAGTATACTATAGTATATACGTATTTGTGGCCTAGTCTACGTGCCTTATATAATATTTATTAAGCTTTTTGTTGTAAGCTTTAAGCTTTTTGTTGTAAGCTTTAAGCTTTTTTCTAGAGAAGTCTTCTATAGGCACTAAGGGCCTTAGAGGCGGCCTTATTAATATATTAACAGTTACAATAGCCTCTAGATTAATATATTCTTAGACTTCTTTAGATTTAGTGTTAAACTTTAGCTAGGTGTACTAGTAAGTCTAGCTTACGTAGCCTAAGAGGCGCGCTAAGTTAGTAATTTGCAGAGAGTTACTTGCTATTATAGTACGTGCAATTAGTTAGTAAGTTAAGAGGTATGTTTAAACAAATTAGAGAGTCTAAACTACTACTAGCGTACTTGAGGTTGCGTAGGGAGAATCTAATTTACAATTTAAAGCGCTAGGCTTATAACTATAGAGAATAAGGAGCTAGAAACAGTAGTTTAAGAGAACTAGATAGTTAATTCTATCTTTCTATCTGCGTCTAAGACGCTTTATAAATACAAAGGAAATACTGTAGTCTGTAACTACAGTTGTAGAGCTTAGAGGCATGCCTCTAAGCACGGCAAGTGTCTTATAGAGCTTAGATGCAAGTATCTAAGCTTAGCGTGAAATCTCTAAGCCTCGGCGTGAAGGCTCTAAGCCTCGGCGTGAAGACTCTAAGCCTCGGCGCTTGGCGCTGCGCGTGCCGCGCATGCCTTGACGCTTGGGCCTAGAGCTTCGTGGCTGAGGCGCGTGGCTGGTATATGCGACACTTAGGTATCTATATAATTAGCTTGAGCTAGACTATTTTAGGGGCTAAGTATATAACAAGAAAGCTTCCTGTTTTTAGATAATAGTGAAGGTTAAAGAGATACTTGTTACAGAAGTTGCACGCTATGTTATGTTACAGTGTATTATATATAAATTGTTTGTATGCAGTGCTATTTAGAAAGTAAGAAGCAGTAAGTAAAAAGCAGCAGCTTTAGCTTTTTAGAGTATTGCAGGCTCCCGCTGCAGTACGTATGTATTTTTTTTCTTTATTACATTATGTTATAATCTTATTGTAATCTTACTGTAATCCTGTTGTTAGCTATAGGCTAGCAATTGCTGTTAGACATGTTTTAACTAGTGTTATTTTTTAGTGTTTTAGCAAGTTTTTTAACCCTAATTGTTGCTTAGTAGTCTAAGCTTTCCTTTTAACATTTATCTACCCACCGTTTGAATCTTGTTTACTACACACAATTTTTATTTTAGACTTTTGCAATTAATTAGTAGAGGGTAGCTGCTTTTTACCTTTTTTGAGCCCTAGTTTGACTACAACAACAACTACCACCTTTGGCACCTTAAAAAATAATGTAGGTAGTTAGAGATAGAGGCTTACTTTACTACTTGGCAAGCACTAGTACTAGCTAGGCGTAGCACTAGGCTTAGCGCCTACTAAGCTAGCACTAGCTCTTCTTTCTCTACTATATAGTTACCTGCACGCTTAGCCTTTTCTAGGTTCTGCGTCTGCTATTCTTTACTCTAAATATAAGCTTTCTTTTAACTAGTTGCTCTTCTATGCGTAAAGTCTACGTAACACACACGTAACTACAATATTATTAAAAACCTGTTACTAGGCTCTATCTTATTAAAACACCTTTTTTGTACTAATGTTTTTTTACTAAAAGCTATTTTGAACTCGTTTTTCTTATACTTAGTAGGATATAAGTGTACAATATGATAAAGAGATCTATAACTAATAAATATGTGGTTTAAGCTAGTTAAACGTGCTATAGCTAAATATAATATTTATAATCAAAAGATTTTTAACTCTAATAAAATATGCTTTTGGATAAGTGTTTTTAGGTATATAAAAGTTGTTATAAGTTTAAGAAAATATACTTAGCTTAGTTTTATTTAGGCTCCTAGGCGTTGAGTAGTCAACCTTGGTAGGTAAGGTTGTGGTACGACAGAAGCTAATCTAACCCTAACCTAATGCAAGAACTAGGCTTAACTAGGACTAGGCTATGCTCCTAGCTAGTCGCTAGCTCTAAGCTAGAAGTTACAGAGATCCGTGCTAGTATATATACTATTCTAGACTAAGAATAACATCTTAGTTATTAATCCTCTTTTGTAGAGATGTGGTGGCGTAGTGGTCTAGAGCTATGCCCTTACATCCAACCTATATCTATTTGCCAGCGTAATAACAGATAAAAGATAGTTCCTTCTCCATCAACAAAGTCTAGAAACAAAGCTAAGTAGTGTATATTACATACCCTACAGTCTATCTAGGATTTTAATTGTGGCTTTAGTGCAGGCGAAATGGAAGTACTGAGTTTTGTATCCGCTCACCCATCATGCGGGTATTGCCCGCTCCAAACTTTGGCTTAAGCACATCTCGGAGTACACACCCTTCTTAGTGAGCAAGTCTTGGTGCGTACCGCTTTCCACAATCTCTCCTCTTGTAAAGACAAGGATAGTATCTGCATCCTTGATGGTGCTAAGACGATGCGCCACCGCAATTGTAGTACGCCCGCTTTGCGCTTCTTCGAGCGCCGCCTGTACGACCCTCTCGGACTCGGTATCCAGCGCCGAAGTGGCCTCGTCGAGAAGAAGCAGACGGGGCTCGCGGATCAGCGCCCTGGCAATAGCGATGCGCTGTCGCTGCCCGCCCGACAGTTGCGTGCCTCTACTGCCGCACATCGTTGCAAACCCGTCTGGCAAAGATGCAACGAAGTCGGAAATGTTGGATTGCTTAGCCGCGGCTTCAACCTTAGCGTCAGTTACGTCGTCTTCGACACCCATGGCGATATTGTCGCGGACTGATCCTTGGTATAGAACTGGCTCTTGCTGAACCAAAGAGACATCTCGGCGGTACTTGCGCGGACAAAGTTTCATTAAAGGGACACCGTCACAGGTGATGCGCCCTGTAATGGGATCGTAAAATCTCTCGAGAAGCGAGACCATGGTCGACTTTCCACAACCCGAAGCACCGACAAGGGCGATGAATTGGCCTGGTTTCACATTGACGTCGATGCTTTCCAAGACCTTGGCGTGTGGTCGAGACTTGTAGGCAAAGCCAATGCCCTGCACCTCAATGTGTGCTGGACCCTTGTCCTTCTCATCGTCAAACGGCGGTTTCGATGCGTCTTCCTGCACAGCAGGCTTCAATCTACGTAGCCGAAATACGTAATTTGCAGCAGTTGCCGACTTGGTCAGACTCGTAGTGTACGAGAAGAAGGCCGCAGCTGCCTCTCCGGAGAAAATAACACCGATGAAGACCGTGAAGAATTGGGTAGTCGTGTACTCTCCTGTACTGATCAGGCGGCCGCCGTACCAGAAGCCTAAAGTTGGTGTACGAAGTAAGTATGTGTCTAACATACAGTTCATACGGAAACATGACTAACCTAATGCCATTGCTAGGAAAGAGATCGATTGCGTTAGTGCATACCAGAACATGGTCCAAACTAGAGCTTTGATGCTGTCTCTTGCGACGCCACGCAACCTGTCTTCGTATCGGGAAAGAACGTGTCTTTCGAGCGCAAGACTCGACATTGTGCGGATGGCGGAGACTGCTTCAGAAGCGAGAGCAGCGCTGCTAGCGAAACGTTTGCCGGTGAGGTCCTCTAGTTTGAACTCAAGTCGAATCCTGAGGTACCCAGAGAATACAATTAGGGGCATAGCGCCGAAAACCACTACGAGACCTAGCTCCCAGCCAACCGTAATGGCGAGAATTGAGCTAGAGACGATGTTGACGAGATTGATACATATAAGCATAAGATTGAAGCCCATCAGATCCCGTAAGCTGTCCGGATAGGCCCCGAGCTTTGATGCTAACGCGCCGCTTGCGTTTTCCTGGTCATCGAAGAATTCCATATCTTGCTTGAGGATGAGGTCGAAAATCTCGCGGCGCGACTTTCTTACAACGGTCTGTGCTACGATGTTGCTGGTCCAGCCAACAGCGCTGTAGACAGCAAAATTGCCAAGTGCCACGACGAAAAACATCAATGAGTAGAAGTCACCTTGCTCTATCGCCTCTTTAGGGGGTAGTTGAAAGGCTTCGACAACACGAGAAAAAAGGATAGCCTGGGCAGGATACGTCGCTCCTGTGATATTTTTAGCAACAGCTGGGCCCAAGCGATTTGGTAACGTACCTCCGGCTAGGGTCGCGATGGCCAAGATGAGGAAGCACTTCCAAAGATCGCCTTGTTCCTTGAGAACTATGAAGGTACACTTCACCAAGTTGTAGTTGATGTTGTTCTTGTCTGGCTTATTCGCCTCTTGGCAGAGAACGGATGCTTCAGTCCGTGTCCGAACCAGGTCCACCTTTTCTGCGGCATGCTTCTCGTCTAGCTGCTCTTCGCTCTGCGTTTGTCCGAGATCCTGAGCCATGACAAGACGAGTGTAGGCACCATTTTCCGCGAGGAGTGCGTCGTGTGAACCTTGTTCAACCACGACGCCGTTAGCCATGACTGCAATGTTGTCGGCACTCTGGATAGTCGACAGCTTATGAGCAATGACAATCGTAGTACGGCCTTGTGAGACTCGCTCAAGCGCTTGCTGTACGATATCCTCCGCCTTTGGATCTAGAGCGCTAGTGGCTTCGTCCAATAAAAGGACAGTTGGTTCTGAAACAATACTTCGTGCAATCGCTAAGCGCTGCTTTTGACCACCTGAGAGGTTCATAGCGCGCTCGCCGAGCTGCGTACCGTAACCCTATTTCATTGTTAGAAATCTCCTCAATGAAAATGCGAGAATCAATACAACAAACCTTCGGTAGTCGCTCGATGAACTCTTCAGCATGAGCGTCCTTGCAGGCCTTCTCCACGAGCGCTCGTTGCTCACTCTCGGGTAGAATGGCTTTGTCCGTGCCGAACAAGCCGAACGCGACGTTTTCGTATACAGTGCCGGAGAACAGTACCGGCTCTTGCTGTACCAACCGGATGTTTGTACGCAGCCAAGTAAGGTTGAGCTCTCGGATGTCTGTGCCATCGAGATATATGGTACCGCTAGCCTGGTCATACCAACGTTCTATCAAACCGATTATTGTGGACTTTCCACTACCAGAAGCTCCTACCAGCGCTGTAGTCTTTCCAGCAGGTGCCAATAGCGTCAAGCTCTTCAGGACTGTGATGTCGGGTCTGGCCGGATAGGCAAAACTGACATCCCTAAATTCGACAGCACCTCTACACGCATTTGGTGTCTTGCCATCATCGCTCAAGGGGTCGATCTCGGACTTCCGGTCGATGGTCTTGAACAGCTCGTCGACTGAGGAAGATGCTTTCGTCAAAGCGACGATTTGAGGTGCGATGGTCGTCATAGCGGTTGCTGCGACGATGACAGCTAGAATGACGGTGAAAACGTCGCCTATTGATCGGTCAGTATCATGTGCCATATGACCTAGTAGGTCAATTCATCCAGTGTTCAGCTCTGTCCCAATTGATGTATTGCGTACCACTTTCTTTGATTTGACCTCTGGCAAACATCCGAATGCCTTGCCAGAAAGCCAGGCCATAGCCCGAGTAGATGCAGAAGAACTCAACTGAGAACATTACGGCATAATTCTTGGATTTCTCCATACCCACTTTCTGAGCATCTCCAAGAAGCTTGTCGTATTTGCGAGACAGCAATGGATGAAGCCAAAATGCGTGAACCGTTCGCACTGTCGAGAAAACTTCTTCCGCAAGTTGCCCAGCTTTGGAGTAAATTGTTAGCAGTTGGTTCTCGTTCTTGGTGCCAATACCTATGGAAATACCGACTACGACAATGATCGTTGGAACGATGCTTATCGTTATCAGAGTGAGCTTCCATTGTACGACGAAGGCAATAATGAACGCAGTGATGAAGGTCGATACGCCTTGGATGATCAACGTAAGCTTTTCGGATATACCGTTGTTAACATTGTCTCCGTTCGTCGTGGCCTGCGTTGTAACTGAAGTGGCTTCGTCTGAGTCGAAGTAGGCGATGTTCTGCCGGAGAATGTGTCTGATGAAGTCCAGCCGCAGGGACTTGGTAGTGCGTATTGCTGCAATTGAGATGAACGCCTAGAAACATTAGCGGTTTTTGTAGGGGCACAGGGTGCTGTTTACCTACCGAGTGGATGTATACCAGACCAAACTTTGCAATGAAGAGATACACAAAGTACAAAGTGTACTTATTCACCTCAGAGCGGTATTGGGCTGGCGTAATCGAACCCGTCGCAAACCCGGTAAAGGTCGAGACAAATTTTCTACAGGCACGAAATCAGTATGTGTTTCACGTATATTTTGCACAGCCATAACTTACCCGAAGACCAAATCCCTGTGGAGTGAGAAGAGTGAGTTAGTGTGTTTGTCAAGCGACCGACGTTAGTCGTTTTGAGATTCCACGGCCGACTTGGATGACTCCAAGTAGTCACTGTAGGACACAAGTGCAATTAATTATGCTGGGCAGTCATCCAAGCCACCGTATTTTGGACGTGCATATCAAAGCTAAGAAATGGTGTTGTGCATATGTGACTTACATCAGTGGAAGCAAGGTTCCAGCGGCGATTGCTGCAACGAATGCAATAATGTTGAGCGTCCAACTGGTGCGATCTGCATACTTGAAGATGCGCTGATACACCGTTACTTTCGGCGTTCCTCTGATTCTGTTTAGCATGCTTACCACATAACTGCCTATACCGCTCTTTGGCTCCTCCACCACGTCACCGCTCCGCTCAGGTGTGACAAGTATGTCTTTGTTCGCTGACATGTTTGGCGTGAAAATCAGTGGTGATGGGTGGGCAAACAGCAGTGCGCTACATGGACATTTGAAGCCATCTCAATGAGGTTGAGCATTTAGCACAAGCTGTGTCCGGACTTCGCAAAAGCCCGGACCCGCGGTAAACAGGCGTTCAGAACAGGGCGTCGCAAGCGGCTGAACATTTCCTCTATGGGGCGGAATGCGAGCATTGCGAGCCAATCCCACGGGTTTGCGCGTTGTTCGCGTCTCTGCTGGTGAAACTTGCTGGCAGCTTTAGGTTTGGCCGCATCGTAGGTAGTCTTGACAATTCATGCCTACTACTAGGTAGCGCAATTCTTGCCGCAAGTAATGACGTCGTGGAGTGTTCGCATGTCACCCGAGCATGGGATTAGCGTAAGTATTATCAGAATATTCAATATACGTAGAACGGAAGGATGCTACTCTAGCTAAAGTCCAGTGGTTATATTACTACTCTTTATAAACTGGCTTAGTAGAGCTTGGAACGTTATTTGCAAGAAAAATTTAAGCACGTGGATTAGAGCCTTGGCAATGGCCTACCTCGGCAAATCCCATGGTCGGGTGACCTGCATCCCCCATCGTTGATTATTTCTACAGCCGCGGATCCCGAAAAGTCCGTTCTCCGAACACACCCACATTACAAGCCACTCTGGCACTTCACGCGTAGGCGTACATCACCGCCGCACCGATTGCGTACCGCTATGATGGAAGACGACGACATGGACGGGTCCTTCGATGGAGCCATGTCCAACCGTGCGGTAAGTCGCTCAACAAACACCAAGGGCGCACACACGTTGACCATCTACATCTAGTGCGATAGTTGTCGAACGCGCAAAATACGTTGCGATAGAGGTGTGCCATGTTCCAATTGCAAGGCAAGCAAATTGGGTATGTTTTTTGGGGCATGCGCTTCGAGTCGCTGCTGACTTGTGCAGCTTGCAAAACAACTCCTCCCCAACAAAAAGCGCAGCGACAAAGGGTTCACATCTCTGAAGAATAGTACGTATAAGCCGGTTTTGGTCTGATCGTCATCAATTTGTGGCGCCAGCCCTACCTACACTGCTACCCGTGTTCTGGGTAAACGTGTGTTCGCATGAGCCTAAGGTCTTCGCGGCGTTCCCAGGTTGCGTACTGCAGGAAGTGAAGTTCCTGCGGCCAATCAACCGAGCTGTGCGGGTTGGGTGTTGAGTAATCTGGTTAGAGCTGACTCTGTTTAGCGAGAAGAAGATTGATCGGATTGAAGACCGCTTAGCGGGCATCGAAAATGTTCTTGCCAGTCAGTAATGTCCCTATACGAATTGCATATCAGTCATACTGACTGCCTACACTCACATCTAGGTCTCGCGACGAAGCTCGGTAATCTAGACCTTCAAAAGGACTCCCATGAAACCTGCAGCCAGTCACGGTCGAGTAGGGTTGGTCCTTCTAGAAGTCCAGGAAGTTGTCTCGTAGATGCCCCTACACCTGCGCCATTCGAGGGTGAAAGCTCTATCAACAGCCAGTCCGATCATGCTCGAGCAATGTTGGCGCAAGCGATTGGGAGCACGCCCTCCATCGGCCAGAATGAAGAAGTCCAAACCGCGCTTTCTGCTCTTGCGGAGATGGTTTCTCAGCAGGGTCAAAATAACCTGTCTTCCAATCCCATGATCAACCACTCTCTTGCCGAAATTGACCCAGCCAAGCTAGAACGCCCGCCGTGGGATACAGCGTGCTATGCTCTGGAAAAAGCTAGCGGTAGGGTACTACACCCTGCACTTCTCGGTCAGAGCTAATGTGAACCAGAATATCCAACCATGGCCTTCGCGATCGTGTTTCCATTTTTGAGGATGGCTAACCTCAAGGACATCTTCTACGAAGCGTATCATAACCCAGAAGCTTGTAGTGCCGCGCGACGTGTGCTCACTTTCGGTGTTTTGGAAAACATATTCAACGAGTTCCGCGTCTTTCCACTAGCCAACATGGACGTTACCAACTATTACACGTATGCCACCATCTCTAGGAGGCAGACAGAAGTGGCCTTGTCACAATTGGCTATATGCCTGCCAGCAAGCTATGAGAATATCATGGCCTTGGTACTTGGGGCAGCACGAGCGATTGAGATGTGCAAACCATCTCAATGTTGGACCATGATATCCAGTGCAGCAGGCTTGTGTCAGAGCTTAGGTTACCACCGTATCAACACCATGATCAATGACAATCCCGATGATAGGCAAACGAAGATCCATATCTTTTGGATGATATACCTATTCGACAAAACCCTTTCGCTACGTCTAGGCCGCTCTAGCATCCTCCAGGACTGGGACATATCGCTGCCTTTCGTTGTATCTACCAGTCCCGACGACAAGAATCCTGAATCAAGTGCCATGCTCGAGTACTGGATCAAGGTCGCGCGAGTTCAGGGTTTGACCTACGAGAAATTGTTTTGCCCTGCTGCCTTCTTGAAGTCTACCGAAGAGCGCTCGCGGATCGCCATCGAACTTGTCAATTCTCTCAACCAAGCCTGGTATGAGCGTGGAGATGCTTCACTTGTGGATTTTGGACACTCAGGTGATGCATTTCATCTTGCTTCGCAACGGCGGAGCGCCATAGGCCACACTCCGAATGAAACACCACTCCCGTCTCAATACAAGCGCTATGTACACAAGTCACCTAGTATGGGACGTGACCCAGCTATTAGCGAATACATCCAAGGTAAGTTTTATCAATTCCGAACTTGAACTAATCTGACGTTTTTTGGTTGAAGCTTCGTTTGAGCGTGTTCACGACATCTTCTTCTATTCTGATGTTGTCATGCACTATTCTACCGTCGCACTGATTCAGCGAGCGGTGAGTCCAAGCAACATGGCCTTCAACCAAGAATGCCTCGAGTCGTCACGAGCGGCTCTTGTTGCCCACATGAGGGCTAGTGCACAGTTCAATAAAAAGGGACAAGAAGATTTGTGGGCGGGATATGTACACTGGTCGGTTCTCCAGGCACCCTTCACGCCGTAAGTTACTCCTTCGATATCCGCACTTCACTCCCGTTGACTTACATTCATAGCTTTATTGTACTATTTTGTAATGCTATCCAAAAGGCAGATACGTCCGACGTTGAATCTGACCTAAGCTCCCTTTCCGAGTTTGTTGCCAGCCTCGAATCTTGCCGCACGATTTCTGAAGGTGCAGACAAGCTCTACAAGATGTGTCACCTTTTCTTACGGGTTACCAAGCTTTACGTAGCGGCTAAGAGAGAGGACGCTGCTCAACAAGTACGGGGCGTTCCACAGAACAAACAGTCCGGGTACTACACAACCTTGGATGGCACACAGCTCGATATTAGCACAATGTCTCAGTTCGATCCATATCTTAGCGCGCTAGGACTGATGCCTGACACGGCATGGCCTAGGACTACATACTCTACCACTCCTACCTCGGCGAGCATAAACCCTTTCGGACAGGCCCAGCCGATTCATGGCATGAGCGACCCTAGTCTAGGCTGTGGAACACCACAAAGAAACCACCACAACCCTATGCAGGATTGGTTTTCCGGATCACGCTATCTTTTGAATAAGATGGAACCGGGCGACGATCTGCAAATGCCAGATCTCGACTTGAAATAGATATGAACATAGGTACAGAAATCTTTTTTTTTCTTTTTTTTTCTTTTCTTACATTTAGAGGATGATAGATCTCACGAGCTTTAGGTCTACTAGTCGCTGACATATGCCCTATTCTTGGCAATATTGGATGTCCTGTCATCTTGTCTGGAATACCTTCTCTAGCAAGCTTTCTTTTGGCACCACCTCGTAGTTCCGTTAATAGCAGTCTAAACCAATAAGATTTTCATGGCTCACAGCCTCACAAAGCATACTCGGCCATGCAAGTATTCTCCAGACAATTTCATGGCTAGCTTTGTTGCTGCGCTCCGTCAAGAAAAAAACAACAACAATGTAGTGGGGAAGGCGCCGACAAGCTGCCAATATGACCCGTTTTGCACATGTGCTTTCTTAGCACCACTAACTTCACCGCCGGCGACTTGACTCGCGACAAGCTGCTGGAACTTAGTTCATGAATCCTTTCTATCATCTACCCTAGCATTTGAAACAGCATACCCTGCCGAAGATCACTAAGCGGGTATCGACGCGTAGATGATGTTGCGAAACTGAAACGATGCGTTTCATACGCGAACGAGAAGCTCAAATCAATGGCATAGAAGGACTGATCTCAAAAGCAACAAAAAAAAACACCAAGAGATATGCTTGAGCCTCATAAGAGGGAAAAAAAAAGAATGGCACGGAATCTTTCGCATGCAAACCGTTGCAGCGAAAGCCATCAACCTATGCATACAGCGCCCACTCGAACTATGAAACGAAGCCTAAGCTCACACATCAAGATCCGGCATGGCATTTTCATTGGCCCAATCCTTGATCCTCTCAAAGTTCCTGCACACATGCTTGCTCTCATAGTCGGGCCAGTACCCCTTCTTACCCTCTTGTGGATGAAACGTGAAGACGTTGACGTCTGAGAAGCACATGAGGTTCATGCGGAGGATCTCAATGCAGTGATCTAGAAGCGTTGTTAGTTATGATGCTGAGTGGGAGAAGAAGAAAAAAACGTCATAGGCTTACCG
The DNA here is from genome assembly GCA_024321975.1 of Alternaria sp. 'sect. Undifilum'. NCBI lineage: Eukaryota > Fungi > Ascomycota > Dothideomycetes > Pleosporales > Pleosporaceae > Alternaria > Alternaria sp. 'sect. Undifilum'. Next base: position 6,603,679 of record JAJJZI010000005.1, read on the forward strand.
AGATGCGCCCTGACCTTCTCAGGCTTGTCGTTAGTGTCGCTCCACCAGAGCTTGGGGTAGTAGTCTGGGTACGTTGACATGCGGAGAAGGTTGAGGCAGTGAAGTTGGTGGAAGACTTCGAGGCCGACTCGGTATCCTGTTTCGCCTGTTTTAGGGTCTGTGACTTGGAGGGCGTCGGCGGGCTTTTGTAGCTTGGGGAAGTCTTCCATGTAGACCATTTGGTCAGGTACTGCGTGGTGTTAATTCCGGATTCTTGGGTTGGTAGAGCGAAAGTAGGTAAGGGAGGCAGATGGTGACTTACGGTACGCGATGCCCATCCATGCATTCTCTGCATCGTCGGTTATGCCGACGTACATGGACGAGTTCAATGGGTTCGCCAGCTCAAACTTTTTTTCGCTATACTCGACGACATTCATCGCAGGTGCTAAATTATGTTAGCTAGCACCCCTGGTGAGTAAACTCCGGAGTCAAGAACGTACAAAAGATATCGAATTGATCCATCAGCTTTGCTGCCGAGTGGCCTGAGTAGTCTTTTTGCGACATGACCGAGCATATCAATGAAAGCATTGATAGCGTGAAAAGAAAAAGATTGAAGAGCGTAAGGTAGACATAGCTCCTCCTCCGTTGCCTATCCTCTCGTTGGTATTGTGTTGTGATGAAGGCGGTGTTTTCGGAATCGCCTTGCAAGGAGCTAGAGTCGGTATATTTCTCCATGATGAGTCTTGCTGCGGGAACGAATTGTTGGATGTGACGAAGATACTGCCTTGCTAACGTTGGAAAAAATCAATATTAGTCGACCCGCGATATAGAATAGAGTGATGCCCGTTCAAAGTTTGATTCGAACAAAGGTGAATGAAGAAGGAAAACAGCGTAGCGAGCAAGCGTTAAATGGTAGCCCGAGGAATGGTGTTTAGCCTTCCAACTTCAACCTCCGATACAATTTAGGTGTCGCCATACCTAGGCAGGTTACCGAAACACGGAACATTTCAAACAGCGCCGCTGTGCCGTGCACGTCGATCCCTGCAAGGCATCTCGTTCCGGCAGCGCCAGGCAATAATAGCCTTGTGCACCCATCTGCGACGAGGCTTTGAGGCAACAAGCCTTTACCAAGCCTTCTGAGACGCAGAAAGTGGGGTCTTCTCAGTATGTCTGTTGGTTGAGCCACTGCTTGGGTTTCGAGGTGTACACTTAGCCAAGAATGGATGTTCATACTTCGGCACCATTGTTTCAGCTTGGCGCGCTGGCCAAATCGAGGTGCTTTTATCGACATGACACGCATATGGAACAAACGTCCCAACAGCATGATGATGGAACATCGGAAATAACGTCAAAAGATGCTTGCACTAGAGGAAAACCGAGGCTTTGCGGTACCGAGGTGGACGGGCCAACGCTCACCCTACCAAAACAACACCACCACTTCAACACCTAATAACTCTACTAATATAGATCTTGTCTAGGAAGCAATTCATAAAATTAATTTGCGCGCACTAAGCGCATCTTTCTTATATACAAAGTTTTTTAAAAAGTATACTATAGCATAATTTACACTTTTTTAAAGATACTAAGGTGTTTTAACTTTATATAACTTTAAGTCTTAAAATTAAAAAGCTTTCTACTTATAATAAGAGCTAAAGCTCTGATAGTACATTAAACAGCTTACTAGGTAAGGCCTTCTACCTACATAAGCTATAATTAAAATTTTATCTTATGAATTATAAGAAACAAAGTTAAATTATACTAGATTAATAGCTCTAGTTGCTAGTACTCTAATTAGCCTACATTAAAATAACTAATAAGTATAATAATAACTGCTATAAAGCTAATTTTAAAAGAAAGTACAGCTTATACTTTGGTATACTACGCAAGAAAATTAAGTAGTACTATATTAAAGCGCGTTATATATATAATGTAGATAAAAAAAGGTTTTTTTATAGTATTTTAGGGAGATTAAAGAAGATCTTTAGTAAGCTCTTATATAGACAGAGAAAAAGAAAAAGTACTATTTAAGATAGCTTACAAGAGCAAATAACACTTCTTGTCTATATCTATACTAAGAAAAAATTCTTAGCGCCTACTTTTATACATTAATTAATCTTAAAATTAAAACAAAACACCTAGTTATAAGCCTTAAACTCTAAATCTTATTAAGTTTAAATCTACTTATTACTTTCTAGCTAAACAAATAAAAATATTAGTCTTACGTAGCTTAGACAGGTATTTGATTATAATACTAAAGAAAAGAATTGAGCTTTCTTTAACTTACTTATTCTAGACAGCTATAGATTTTACTTTAATATATATTTTAATTAAGTACTATAATTAGAACAAATTTCTTTTTATAATTTATACTTGTTTTTTAACTTACACGCTTCAGCCTCTTAATATTCCTTTATTTAAGCATTTTTTATTAGCTTACTAGGCTAAAATATTTACATTTCTAGAGAAGAACTAAGGTCTTACTTTAATGAGCAAGAAAGATTTCTTTTTTCTTTTTTACTTAGCTTAGTAGGCGTCTTTTAAGAAAATCAAAATTTTAGAAGCTTTTATAGCTATCAGCCTTTTACTCTTTGATTTTAAAATTAAATAAAGAAATCTAGTATTAAGAGCTTTTAAAGTAGTAGTAGTAAGTTCTTAAGCTTAAATACTCTGAACTAAAAAAAGGTTAAACGCTTACTATACAAAGCAGTAAAAGACTAAAGTAATAAACAAGCTTAAAAGCTAAGCTATGTATATTACTACATTTTAACGTAAAAGACTTTTTTTAAGTATAATGTTGAAAGTCTATATGAAGCTTTAATAAATAAAAAAATGCGGAAAAAATAAAGTAAGCCTTTTCTACTTTAAAAGCCTAAAAAGAACTAAAGTAAAGCTCTAGTTTAATCTTTAAAGAAAGTATAAAAGGTATATAATTGCTAATAACTTTAAAAGCGCAAAAAGAAGCAAGTATAATATTAAAAAGCTAAAATAAATAAGCAGTATAAAAGAATCAAGTAAGCAAAGGCAGAGAAGAAAGAAATGAGGTAATAAGTAAGAACTCTAGCTTAATTAGTAAGAAAGAAAAAGAAAGCTAAAAAAGCTACTAAATAGGCTTTTAAAGCAGCTACTTGTAAAGCTATAAAACAATTTTAATAAATGATAAAACTTCTTAAAAGAGTAAAACAAGTAGCTCTAGCGCTTTTAAAAAAATCACCTGAAAAAAAAGCCTATTATAAGCTTTATAAGTAGTAAAGAGCCTTAAAGTAGTATTATAGCTTAACTAGTGTCTACTTTATGCATAAAGCGCGTAATTAAAACTTTAACTTAATTTCTATAGCTATATATATTATTTGAGGCTTATGAATCTTACTACAAAAAAAATCTTGCGATAGTAGCTATTGCGTGAGGCTCTACAGCCTTAAGTTTAGTGGTGGTTTTGGTGTTCAAAACTGCGCGTTGGCCCGTCCTGCGCGTTGGCCCGTCCACCTCGGTACTAGTTTCACGGGTAAACTCGTCGTCTGGTAGGCTTGCAGTGGGATGCAAGTCCCTGGACTCAAACACTCTCTAATCAAAGCAAGCTACACAGATCGCGTTGGCGATAGGCAAGGAATCTTTGGTAGAAGCCGCTGAACCTGAGGCTAGGTACGGTGGCGCATCGGCTAGGTTTGAACACGACTGTATTGTTCAAACACTGACATGCCTTGTCGTCTGCTGGTGGAGACAGAAGCCCGTCAAAACCATCCGTGTTTGGCTTCCCGTACATATGCCTTCAACTGCTGCCACATCGCAGGGAACGCAGTGACCTACTGGGGTGTCAACTCCGCTCCTGTGCCGTAAGCAATGCAACATGTCTCAGGAGCTGAAGAAGGAAGCAAGCATGCATCCGCCGTGCTTCTGGGAGTCTACCTCACTTATAAAGCATCTCGACGTTCCAGAAGAAAAGGTATCAAGCGTTGAACGTGCTCATTCCTTCTCACAACCTGCTCAGTCCTGTTTCATCTATTCTTCTCTGCTGGCAGATCCATTCTTTCATCCGATTCCAGACTTATTTAAACTTTCTTCAATATGAGATTTACCGCAATTACTCTTTTGGCCCTAGGTGCCTCAACCTCAGCCTACGTTGTGCCAAACAACAAGCAAGCCGTTGATAATGTCGTCGAAGCACGCATGCCTGTAAGTTGACTGGTGTTCCGTTGCATGTTTAAACTTACAGTTCTACAGGGAAGCGGACCTGTCCACAAATCTAACCTCGTTGCTGCGCTCGCAGGACGTGGTGTTGAAGCTCGCCACCATAAGGGCAAGGGAGGAAAAGCTGGCGGAGGAAAAGCTGCTGGGGGCGCTGGGGGCGCTGGGGGCGCTGGTGGACTGGCCAACTTACTCGGCCGTGAGCCCCAAGAGATGACCCAAGAGGAGGACGACGCTCACTGGGCTGATCTTCACACCCGCTCACCTCACCATAAGGGCAAAGGAGGAAAGGGAGGAAAAGCTGCTGGAGGCGCTGGGGGCGCTGGTGGACTCGCCAGCTTACTCGGTCGCGACCCCGAAGCGCACCACAAGGGCAAGGGAGGAAAGGGAGGAAAGGCTGCTGGGGGCGCTGGGGGCGCTGGTGGACTCGCCAGCTTACTTGGCCGTGAGCCCCAAGAGATGACCCAGGCCGAGGACGATGCCCACTGGGCCGATCTCCATACTGGCGACAACTAAACGTTCGCAACGTCCGGAAGAAATATTGATAGTGTAAAGAGCTGGCGGCGCGAGTAATCTGGATGCTTCCCTTAGTATATGTTTTTAACCTTTCGTTAAGGGTTTCCCTCGTTCTTGTAGTGAACCTGTAGTATAGATGTGGATGAGAAAAAAGCTAATCCATGATCATGACCAAATTATTGCCTATTTGTACGCACTGGTCAATTGTGACGTGTGGACGTAGAATTTTGGACGCTCATAGAAAAATCTCATGGTTTCTTGAGATTTGTATTTCTTTCAATAGTACCTTATGGCTTCGGCCTTTTGAAACCACCTTTGAACGTGACCACACATTTTGTAGACACTTTTTTTTTTAGGAAAAAAGTTTTATTGCTAAATACAGGTATCTAGGCTTACGTCCCTTTTTAGCCAGCACGCAATTAGTGTTTTGTATGTTTAGATAGAAATAAAGATGCGCAATATTCTTTTAACTAACTTAATTCTCTCAACTACAAACTGTTTACTACTAACTATTCACTACTAACTACATATTTTATTATCTTGTTAATCTCTTAGTAGTATTATCGCTATTGTGTTTAGTTCGTGCATATTCTTAAATATAAATAAATAATAACAGTATTACAATTTATGCACAGATGTCTTGTTTTTAGAGACGACTTATAAAACTGTTAGATTACACAGTAATAAATAATAGTAAACTATTAGATAGATTGATAATTATACTAATGGTGTTGCGTGTTCTGCACTAAATAATATAGCCTTTTTAAGGTCTTTAAATTGGAGTAGCTAGTGCGCTAAGCACAGTAGTCCTTGTTTTATTACATAGATCTAACCTTGAAATAATTAGTAAATTTGTTAGATTTATATTACGACCTAGTTACGAACCTAAGTCTTACAGAGAACTACTACGCCTAGTAAACTAAGACCAACGCAGCAAACCTGCAAGCTAACCACCGCTAACAGTTGCGTAACTAATTACTATACTAAGGACTATTGCTAGAAGGTCACGCTGACTATTGCTAGGAGCGATCACGACTATTGCTACTACCGCCTAGTACAGTACTAGGACAAAAGTCTGTTCGCCTTACTCTATTACTACACCTAATCTTTGAATATCTTTGCAACGGACTACTCTTTAGAACTCAAACTGTAATAGTATATTTTGACTACCTCACAGAATACTCTATTTCATTTCTAATATATATCTATAATTAAAATACTAATATATTTAAAGAGTAGCTGTTCTCTATTTTGCTTAACATAAATATAATATTACTAGTAAAACTATACTATTAACTTAATATATTACTAATTTCTTAATAAAGAAAATGTACATGAAGTTTTAAAGTAAAATTTTAACTTCGAAATATATTAATATAGCTTCTTTTCTTTCAAACATTGGAAAAAACTTTCTAAACACTTGTAACTTAATATATCGAAAATTACAATTTATTTTATTACTATATAAAGTATATATTAGAAGTATAGTATGGAAGAAAAAGTTCCAAGCGTTAATATATTACTTTAATAAGAAGTTTTATTTATACTGAGAATATAATCTAAATTCTGTGCTTTTTGTCTTAATATGGAGATGTCTATTTGATGATAAAATCAGATTTATAAAATGTTCTAGTAAGGTTCTATTCTTAATTAAAGTTTAACATCATTCTTTAAAGTAGAAGAGGAGTTAGAAGGGTTTGAAGTTGCTTAGTTTTGGTGAGAAACACGTAAGGCGAACAAACTTTTGGCGTGCGACTGTATATAGTATTAATCAATGTGCCTTTATAGCTTATTGTGTTTGTCTTCTAGTACAATCTAAGAATTACTTAATTCTTAACTCTTCTATGTTATTTATATTGTTCTACTAAACGTGTTAACACAACCTTTTACTACTATATTAATTTTCTCATTATGCTAGTACACTGAATGTTTATTATACTTACTTATTCCCAAAAACTCACTGTTATTTATCTTGAGTCAATCTTTACACTTTATATACTCTTAAAATATGTAATACTGCTATAAACACTCTAGCTAATTCCTAAACTTCTAGAACAACTACTCATGTTAATAAGCCTAATACTCACTGCAGTAATTTGAAAAAGCTTAGAGCATAGTTACTTTAAGTTAATAAATACTTCAATATTAGAAGACTTAAGATTAATAACAATAACGTGGTTATAAGGGCCTTTACATTTCTACAAAAAGCTACTAAAAAATAAGCTAACTCTATTTTACGCTAATATATAGATATTACTATTAACAACAATGTTAATGAAGAACTTGTTAAAGACTAGAATAATTCTAAAAGAGAAATAAGGAAGATATTGTGGTGGAGGAACCTGGGGGTAATAATACTAGCTGAAAGGCTATCAGGCTCGGGTATAGCGCGGAGGGGGGAGGATAGAAAAACCTCAGGAGGCCGTCTGAAGAGACACCAGACACCGAACCCACCAACAACAACTACACATACATACAAATAATAAAACTATTGCATTAAGCACCTGTTCTGATGCAGGACTCCTGAAATATTCCACTACATATGGCGACTGATTACGACTTAAACTTTACAACTTTCTAGCCCTAGGAAAGTTGCGCGCCTATAAAAACTTAAGCCCATAAACATACTCTAAAGACTTTATAGAATATGCTGTTCTACAGTCTTAGATAGCAAAAAGATTATAGATAAAAAATACAACAGTATAACGAACAAAATATAGTAAAATTAACATAACACAGTAAACTAAAGGGCAACTAGTAGCAAGAAAGCAAAAAATTAAGACTAATAAATTAGAGAAGTAGGCGCACAAAAAGACCCCTAAAAAGATTAAAAAACACACGACTGAAGTACTAAGAAATTTACTAAACAAAATTATAACTAGACTAAAACTATACTGCTAGGTAAGGTGTAGGGTATAGATCAATGTAATAAGCCTTTAGAAGGCCGCAAAAGTAGAAAAGGATATAATAAAAAGCACATAAATATGCTACCTAACACTTATGCTGTTAACTAATAGCAAAAAACCTACAAAAAAAAAGTTAGGAAGAGAAATACTAAAGACAAGCAGTTAAAATAGCGCGTCTGCAGGAGTAAGCTTAGAACAGATTTTAAGTAATATAAAAAAAATAGTAATTACCCTCTTTTTAAGAGACTATTAGCTATATAAAAAGACAGCTAGTTAACTTTAAGTACTATCCTACTTAGCGTTTACACTTTTTATTATACTTCTTTTAATACTTATTGCATATGTTGCGCAAATAAGCAAGAACTAATAAGCAAAATTTAAGCTAAACAAATAAACTTAATTTGTTGCTAAATAGACTTCTAAAAGCTAAAAATCTAATTAGTAATTAACTCTAGCTCCTTATACTATAATAATACAAGAAGATTAATCTACCCTAAAAGATACTCTAGACAGCTCTACTGTCTAGGAAAACCCTTAGAAACAATCTGGTAATAAAAACATAACAAAAATTCTTCAAATGATAGCAGTCTCTCTTTAGTAGCTTAATAACTACATGCTAATAGTTATAACTTAGATTTTGCTTTACTTAGCTAAAACAGTTCTAGTCTTTAACAGTACTAACGTTATAGTGTTTTTTAAATAGTTTAAGGATATATCTAAGTACTATAGCTTTACTGATAAAGTAATAGTTAATTGCTTTTTAGCGTACTATAAGATAAATAGTAGCTTAACATTTAGTCTTTAAATGACAACGCTACCGCCTTTATTAACAAGTTCTAGAAGGACTTTTGTAATGCCCTTTAAAAGCTGTTTAGAACTAATAATAGAAGCTAATAAGAAGCTTAAACAGAGTACTTTTAATACTAGCTTTTTTAGTGCTAAGCGCGATCTAACTTAAATATTAAAGAATACTTACAGAAATTTTAAATATATAGTAAACGTTCTATTAAAGTAGCTACTATCAATAAAGAATAACGTAGATTTTACTTCGTTAATGAATTGCTTTTTAGACATGCTACTAAGATTTTTAAAAAATTCTTTTTTAGGACTAACAACCTAAAAGCATTTGTTTATTAGAAAATTAGCAAATATCTAACTACTTATTTAGAGCTAGAGGAAGAAGCCCGCATGCTTAACTTATTAAAAGCAATTAAGGAAATTACGCTAGAGGTTAAGTTTACATTACTTTAACTAGTAGCTGTTTAGTATATACCTCTATTAAGTTATATTCTAATAGCTGTACACGCCTAAATATTTAACCCTTTAAAACAAAGTGTTTTCTTACAAGATAATTTCTATAAGCACTAGTCAACTTAGTTACCTTCTAGAAAGGCCCCCACTAATACAGAAGTAGATAATCTAGTTAACAAAATACTTAATTTAAAGATTAATTGTGCTAGCCTAGAACTTAAACTATAGAAGTTACAATAGATATATTACAAAACTCAACTTATAAGTAACTTAAATATTCAATTAGAAGTTGATAGGAGAGCGAGTAATAAAGAAAACTAGTTTTAACCTCTTGCTAGTTAGGATGCTAAAGGCTTGTAGCTAATAAATTAGTATTAAGTTTAGCTTTATAGTAGCTACTAATAGAATAGTAATTAGACTTACAGTAATTAGTTGTATAGAAACAATACTTAGAGTTACTAGAACTAAAGCTTGCAATATAACTAAGGTTCTTAGTATAATTAGGGCAGAAGCTAAGCGCAATTATTTAGCACAGTAATAAATTGCTAAGTTTATAACAAAACAAGCTATTGTAAAAATAACGGCCTAACCCTTAGAGCTTATATTAATAAAGGATAGGTACACCTAGACAATAGATCTATACTCTAATAGGGCACTAAGGAAAACTCTTAAGGAAGAGTGCTTTTACTTAGCTAGTAACTTTAGGCTGAAAACCTTGCAGCTAAAATCAAGCAGAAATAAATTAATCAAGATATTAACTCCTTAACTATTACTGCCCTTTTTAAAGAAGAACCCGCGACAGCTACTGTAAAGAACAACGCAATCTTAGTATAGCTAGTCCTTAATCTAATAGGAAGACTCTAAGATAAAGAGGTTAATTAGTTCTAGTAGCTGTTAAGTATCTTTGCTAAAGACAAGGTAGACTTTAAACTGCAACTAGAACTGCTTAGCAAATATAATAATAACACTATCGCGTCTGCTACTATTACACAGGTACTATTAGAACACAAAGGCTACTTAAGCTATAACCTATCTAAAATCTAGAAACTAGCGCATAAAACTATTTTAAGGAGGCTAAGCTATAAATATATTCTGCACTTAAAAGGCTATAAGAGCAGATCTAAGCACCTTTTAAGCAACAGGAATATTAATAAAGATAAGATAGTGCAGTTTAAAGATACAAAGGATGCTATAGATTAGAACTCTAACACCAATAACTTGCACAAAGACGACAACGATAGCTAAAAGCGGCCTATAGACAAGCAACTAAAGAAATGAAAAATAGTAGATAACTTAGAGCCTAACGCGCGTTTAGTTATAAAAAGTATTCTTAGTATAATAATACCTTTTTAAATTAGTACACTTCTTAGTAACATGCTAAAGGTCTGCAAGAGTTTTTTTAATACAACCTATACTATAGATAAATTAAAAGAACTTGAAAACAGTGCAATATTAGTATAGTATAAAAAACAAGGATATAATAAGGACTTACTAGATTATTACGCCTTAGTAAGTGTTAGCGCGTTATCCTTAAGTATACTTTTGGACTATGTCTTAGTAAAAGCAGAAGAGAGCAAAGTAGTTAAATGCTACAGACTAAAAGTAGAATACTAGACGGACCTAGAGATTAGCTACGTACAGCAACACGTTATTGCCGACTTAAAGAACAACTATAAGGACAAAGAAGATAACAATAGCAAGAACTACCTAATTAGAATAGAACACTTTTAAAGAGACTGCCTTAAAGTATTTATTAACATCTAAGGGAGTTTGTTTCTCTTACTCCTTAACTTAGGCGCGGAACTTAATACTATAAGAAGGGAGTTAGTAGAAGAGGTAATGCTACCTATTACGTTGTTGCTAGGTAGTATAAAAACCGCTTAGATAGTTGTAGTAAATAGCAGTACGGCAAACTTTGCTAGCATTATATAAGGCGTTCTTATTGTTATAAGCTAAATCAAAGTTTAAACTAACTTCTTTGTTGTTAAATCTTGTACTAACCTAATTATATTAGGCAACTTTTGTCTAATAGACTTTTAGGCACGCATTAAATACGTAACTAACCGCCTAATATATTGCTAGATTTTTAGTATTAATAGGCAGGCTAATAATTAATTTGTTTATGCTAGAAGCAATAAACTCTTAAAACTAAACCTCTATGTAAGACTTATAATACAAAAAAGAATAGGAGTGTAGTAGCTAGCGCGCTACTCCAATATTGAACTAAAAGGCTAGCAAAAGAAGCGGCAGTTAAAGTAGTTAGATTAATTAAGATAAGATTAGACGCAAGCGCAGAGCTAAGCAGAGATTAGCTAAAGATAAGGCATATAAACAAAAGAAAAAAGAAAAAGAAAAAAACAACATGCAAAAATACCTAGTAAGAAAAAAAGACATACCTTTTTTAGGCAAAAAGTAATTCTGTTAAAAAAGCACTAATAGTAGTATTATAGTGAAAAATAAAGATAGACTTTCTGTATTTACAATATAAAGATGTAAATAGCTATTAAATAAGATTTTAAAAGAAGTTAAACAACTAGTAAAGGTGTAAGGGTGCGTTGGGTTAACCAAAGATGTAAGGTAACGGTGAAGGTGAATGAATTAGATATCGAACTATAGAGAGACTACGTAGGTTTATATATCTAACCCGGGTGATTAGGACTTAACCTAAGGTTATTAGAGGTTGTCGGATCAGCTAACAGTTAGCGTGAATAGTGCGGCCGATAGTCAGCTACTAGTGCTGAGGTGCTAGTACTGAGGTGCTAGTGCTGAGGTAAGAAAAGCCAACGAAGGCCACAGGCCGAGTACTAGAGAACATCAAGGCTTCAGCCCTTTACAAAAGGCAGAGGAAACGACGGTAGACACGGAGGCTACGTTTTAGCGACGAAACTTAGCTAGTGTTAATTAAGGCAAGCTATTACTAGTTAAAGTTATAATAGTCGCACCTGCTCTACTTAATTGGCCCGACTCCTTAACAACTCTAAACAGTGCTTAGATTAATAGAGCTTAAAAACGCAAAAGTGTTAAAGTAGAACTAGTTAATAATTTAAGGCATCTGTCGCGGGAAATAAAAAATAATCAAATTAGAAGGAGAGGGCCGCTAAAGCACAGGTGCCTAACGCTGACAGCAAAAAGGCACCTTTTTAACAATATTTTGGACCTCGCTACGCACAACACTAACGTCGACTTTTCTGGAAACTGCTTGGAAACAACTAGATCTAAGGAAAAAGACTACAAGAATTTGATTGCAACACTTTTTAAAGCCTGCAGCGAAGGCGCTAGCGCGCTAGAGAGGGTGAAAGAGTCGCCCTACCCCTTCTGCTAGGAGGAAAATTTCTCTAAAAGCTCAGACTACATGCCAAGGCATCTAGAGCTAATAGAAATTGAGGAGCTTATTGAAGCTCAACTGCACTAAGAGATCACAACAACACAAAAAAACAACAGATAACAGATTGCCTCTAGGGACCTAGGAAGAGTAAATAAAAAACAAATGGAGATAGAGGACGACAATATTACAGTAGAGAACGGCTAAGCTACTATACCTCGCCTAGAAAGGCAAACCCTAGAGGAACCACAAAGGCCTACCCACAATCGAACTAGGAGCAACTTTTCTCCTTTTATTAGACCTATACCTTGATACCTAATTAGGAACAAGACACTAAAAGCCTCCTTAGTTAAAGAAGCACATGAAATTGCTAGAAATCTAGTAATTTAAGCAGCTAATTTAGCTGAAAACAACCTTACCTAGCAAATAAGCCTCCTAGACTTAGTAGAAATCTTTAGAGACTATAAAGAAAATGGCAGAGTAAACAAGAAGAATACTGCTATTTTAAGAAACTAAATATTAAGCCTCTCTAACGCCTTAAGAGAGCTAAGAGAGAGAATTAGACGTGTTGGTGTTGAGAAACCAACAACAAACACGCCTATCTAAAACACGCTGTAAGCTACTACGGCTACTTTTGCTACTATAGCAGGCAACAACAAAGATTAACAATAAAAAAATATCTAAAAAACACAAAAGCTAAGGCCTACTAGCCTAAAGAATCGCCAGCTAGTCCTAGTCTATAAGACACTAGCAGCTTTTGACGCCTTTAAACTTAGAAACGCTTTTAACAACGCCTTTGCAATGAGAGGAGGCATCTAATCTTCTTTAGTTGCCTTAATTATAATATCGCTAAAAAGAAACAAAATAATTACAACTATACTAGCTTTTAAAGCAAAATACTCCCTTAAGAATTAGGCTATATAGCAAGATATTACAACCTTTAAAGCTGCGCAGCTTATTACGCCCTAGTTTAAAGTTATTATCAACAAGCTTGCTATAAATTACAGCCTTAAAGTAGTAAAAGAAGAAATTAAAATTCTTAACAAAGGCCTAAAAGTTATAGATAATCCATTTTAGCTTACGCCTAAGGATAAAAGAGGAAACTAAAACTTTAGTTTAGCCTGCGTTGCGTTTGCTACAGAGGAAGAAGCCTAAAAGGGTATTAGAGGAAAACTCTATATTTTAGGGCAAAGTCTTAGAGCAGAAAAGCTACAGGTTATTAGTAGCTCTAAGCAATACACTAAATACTAAGAATTTAGTCACCTTAAAATTAAATGCTTAAAAGTAGCCTGCTAAATTTGCAGCGAACCTTACTATACTAGCTAACACAATTGCAAGTTTTGTGCTAGTAAAGAAAAATCCTGTATTTACACTCTACTTAAATATACTAATTGCAGCAAACCTCATGCTGTAAACAGCCAAGTATGTAATATCCTACAAGCTAGAACAGCTAGAACTAATTAAACTAATTAGTATAATTAAAGTCCTACAAGTAAATGTTAATAGAAGTAGCCCTACTACAAAGAGCGCACTTAACCTAGCTATTACAGCTAAAGCGAAGATTGTTGCAATACAGGAGCTCTAGTTACTAAGAGAACTCTATAAAGATACTAGATTAATTGCCTACTTAGACTTTACACAAATTTTACTAACTTATAAAGGCCTACAACTAAGAACTCTATTCTATATTTAAAAGAATCTAGAAGTAGAAGTTAACTCTTATATTAACAACGACAACGGCTTTTAAGCTATTATAGTACTCCTTAATACAAGAAAGATCTATATCTACAACATTTATTATAAGAAGAGCCTAGAACAAGGGCTAAATACAACAACAATTTAAAGACGCCTTTTAGAAGAGTCTATAGAACCTTATTTAATTATCCTAGAGGATTTTAATTGCTACTACCCTAGATAGAGCCTACAAGAGTGCAACCTAAACTAGCAAGTAGAGGATTAAGTAGAGTAGGTTGACAACTAAAACCTAACTCTATTAAATACTATAGGAGTTAGCACCTTCTTTAGAGCTTATATGCAAAAAGAGAGCGTACTTAACCTTACTTTTTTAACAAATAATATAGCTTCTACTATTCTAGACTATTAAGCTATCCCTAAAGTTAGATTAGATTACTACGCTATCCTGTTTAGTATTGTTAATCAAGGTTAGCTACCTAACTAGCTAAAAAATACAACACAAAAAAATCAAATTAGAACCTTTTTAACATCACTCTACAGAAAGAAAGATTCTAATTAAAGCTAGAGGAGCAATTACTAGCTCTACCTCGCGCATCCAACTACCATTTAAGGCAAATTCTCCTAGGCCTAAACAAGCCTTTAGAGGAAAACCTAGATAAAATAGCAAAGGACCTTACAACAGCAATTTAACAGGCACTTAAGAAATCTACCCTTGTTGTAAACTAAAAACTAGAACTAAAGCCTTAGTAGACTAGCAATCTAGATCTTCTAAAGGCTAGCCTAAATAGAGCCTTTTAAGATTACAAGCAAGTAGCAAGAAGAGAAGAAAATACGCTATACCTATAGAAAAGAAATTACCTGCTCGCTAAGAATAAATACCTTAGAGCTATTAAGAAAGCTAAATTTAACTATTAGGAACAGTTCCTCTAAAGCAAATCACCTAAGGAGATATTTAAGGCAATAGCCTATACAAAAAACAACCTCCTAACAAGAATCTCTATTATTTGAGGTAAGGAATTTTTTAAAGAAAAGTGCTAAACCTTTAAAAAGTAGTTATTTCTACTACCTGCTTCTACAATAAGCCCCTCGCTTAACAACTACTAAGGAAACAACAAATAGGAGTAGCTAATTTTAACTTTAGAAGAACTTAGCATGGCCTGCTAGATAATAAAAGCTTCTTTACTAGGGCTAGATAGTATTAGCTAAGAATTTATTGCAAAAGCATACCTAGATTAACCCAGTATCTTTTTTAAGGTCTACTCAGCGCCATTTAATTTAGAATACTAACTAAGGTGCTAGAGAAAAGTAAAAGAAGTAATCCTAAAAAAGCTAAAAAAGCTAAATTACTTAATTCCTAAGGCTTATAGAGTTATCTCTCTTCTATGTTATCTAGGAAAGGCACTAGAGAAGCTCTACTTAAAAAGATTAGGAATCCTAGCAGAAATAATAGACCTACTCCCCCCCTACGCAAATTAAAGGCAGACTAAAGAAATTAGCTATTAACGCTGCACTACTCTTCTACAATAATATTTAACAACAAAGAAAGAAGAGCAGAGTTACTTTAATAGCTTTTCTTGATATTAAAGGCGCTTCTAATTACTTATTAAGAAACAAGCTTCTTGAAAATATAAGCAACTAATAACTACCTATCTACTTTCTATTATAGACAAACTTGTTTCTTATAGAAAGTTTCTTAGAGCTATCTTTTAATAGAAAAATAGAAGAACTATAGAAGGTTAATACTAGTACACCTTAAGGAAGCCTAGTCTCTCCTATCTTATTTCTAATCTACACGAAACCGCTATCCCAATTAATTACAGTAAACAACAATATATACTCTTTATCCTATATAGGCGACGTTTAGATCTTAATATTAACAACATCTATTAGGAAAAACATTAATCTACTTAAAAGAGAGCTACTAAAGCTTTTTAGCTAAGCAAAGGAGTTAGCTAATAAGTTTAGTAGCTCTAAAATAGAATTAGCGAATTGGACAAGATTAAGAAAGGATACTAATAGATGTCTTACGCTCTATACCTAGGAGACCTTCTAGCTAAAAGGACTAGTTAGATAGCTAGGCATCTTCTTTTATGATACTCTAAAGTTCAGAGACCACTGCCACATAAAGATACAACAAGCAAACTAAGCCTTTTCCTGCCTAAACAGGCTAGCTAATATTAATAAAGGCCTCTTACTAAGAGTAATAAGGTAATTATACATAGCATATATTACTAGTGTAGCTAATTACAGATGCTAGCTATTCTAGAATGGCCAACAACACGTCCTTAATAGTAGGCAAAAAATACAAAATTAGGCCTGTAGAAAGATCTGAGGAACCTTTAGATCTTCCCCTGCAATACCTAGCGAGGTAGAGGCCGCTCTATACCTACCTAGAGTAAGACTTAACAATACTATAAGAAGATACGCCTTTAGATCTACTTTACTAGATCCAAATTACCCTCTAAAAGCTGCTATTAACAACTACAAAGGGGAGCAACTTAATTGAACTAGCTAATCTATTTCCTCAGCGTTCTTAGACAATATAAAGGAAATACAACACTACGCCTTTACGCTATAGTACGCTAGAACTCCTTATAAGGTGTATATCTTAAACAAGCCAAAGGACACTAAAGCTGAAAACTATAAGAAACTATTAGTTAATAACAGCCTTTAATTAATATACTTAGATGCCTTAGCCACTAAAGACAGCAAAGGAATTAGTGTAGGCGTTGCCTTCTACAAAGAAGCCACGCTTATAGAAGAACTACAAGATAGTATAGGAAAAAACTAGCTAGTTTGTAACAGTAAATTAGAAGGCATTACTCTAGAACAAGAGAAAGCAGTAAGTCTATTAAACAACTGCTATAACATTAAGATCTACGCAGATAATTAGGCTGCTCTATTTTAACTAAAGAGTACCTCAAACAACCCTAGCTAAAAGTGGCAAATTAGGTGTATTAAGGCAGCAACTTAACTAGAAGAAAAAGGCATTACTCCTACGCTACTATAGATCCTAGGATACCAAGATATACCAGAAAATAAACAAGCAGACTCTCTAGCCAAAGAGGCTACAAAGATAAACTCTTTAACAAATAAGACAAGCCTAGCAGTTGTTAGTTCCTAAATTGAACAACTAGTAGATGTTAACTGGTTAAGCCTTCTAGAGAAATACAAGAAGAAGGCTACTATTAAGAACCTAAGCACCTACTTAGCAACCTTCAAATAGAGGATAAGAAAATAGATACCTTTCTCTCCTACTAAGAGAGATATATCTAGCGCTTTCTTTTAACTAAAACTAAGTTTTAGCTACCTGAAAAGCTATTTATTTAAAAGAGAAAAAGTAGAATCTGAAACATGCCTATGCAATTTTAGAGCTACACAAGACACAGCTCATATAATTCTTAGATGCTAACTATACAAGGAAAGTAGAGCTATACTTTAGAACTCCTGTAGAGAGCCAATCTCTCTACAGTATCTTTTTTAAACAGAAGTAGGCATTAAGGCTACTATAGCCTTTATTTAAGAAACTAGGGTTGGTACATAGGCCTAGTACAAAGGAAACTCTAAAAACTAGATGCAAACGCCTGATTAGGCGACCAAGCTCTATGCACCCCCACCCCCCCCTCCCTCTCCTCCTCCTCCTTCTCCTCCTCCATACCTCTACACAATAGGCTAAGAGCCTCACCTTTATTTAGATCAAACACTCCATGTAAACAACACAGAAGACAAAACTACATAGATACCTGCAGGCATCGGCCTGCACGTCTTATATAGCCCTTCAGGCTGAGAAAGGACGTTAAACTACAATTAAAAAAAAATCTCGCTACGCAGTCCTCCTTGGAGGCACCTAAATAACGACTAAACGCATTTCTAAAATAACGATCTCTTTAGGACTACTACCTAAAGAAAAGGACATGTTATTAAAAGTAATCTATTAACGAGAGGGAGCACTAGCATAGGATTTCTGTAAATTAGGATAAGTTAGTAAAGACGTTATTTCTCCTGTTGTTATTAACACAGTACTACATTAGGCATAGAGAGTAGACTAGTTTCTGTCCTAAGAAAGCTTTAGCAAGCAGTTATTAACATAATCTAGGACTGTATTAATTAAGGCACACTAGAACTCTGCAAGAGCTAATATTATAACCTATAGCTTTTAGTTGCTAAGAAAGACAAAACATACCGCCTAATTAACAATGCATAAAAACTTAATAAGGTTACTATCTACCACGATAACCTACTACCTAACCCTAATAAGTTTTTAGAAGAATTTGCAGGCTGCGTTGTTATAAGTTTATTAGATTTCTTCTTAGGTTATAACTAAGTAGAACTGCACAAGGACTCTAGAGACATAACAGCGTTCTCTACACTTTTAGCATTAGTGCGCTAGTGTATGCTACAAATAGGAACTACAAACTTAGTTGCTAAATTCGTCTATGTTATAACTAAGATTTATAGAAAGTATATCATAAATTGCTGTATGCCTTACCTTAACAATGTTTGCATTAAAGGTTTAAAAAGCAAGTATAACAATAAAGAGATTTGACTAAGTATCAAATAATTTATTGCTAAACACCTGGTAAATGTTAATAATGTCCTAGCGGATATTAAAAGGGCAGGCGCTACAATATAATGGCATAAATTAGACTTCTGATACCTATTAATAATTATTGTAGGCTACTAGATAGACGAGCATAGTTGTTACCTAGACAAAAAGAAAATTAACAAAATTATTTATTAGCTAGATTGTCGCAACGCTAAGGAAATCTAAATGTTTATTAGCATATGTGTTTATTATTGCATATAAGTTCTTAGATTTGCTATTATTATGGCTTTACTCTTTAAACTACTTTGCAAGAACGCGCTGTTCTGGTAGGCTAAAGAAAAGAAGTAAGTAATAGAGCACCTTAAGCAAGCCCTTATATTAGCTCTAGCACTTGTTTTTAATAATTACAGCGAACCTATCTGACAATTTATCTTAGCAGTAGATAGTAGCAAGAAAGGATAAAGAGCAGTTATTATGCAGCTTAGTCTAAATAGTTATTAGCACCTTATCTAGTTTAAGAGCAGGGTATAGTGAACAATAAAAGGAAACTAGGATTTAAGAAAGTATAAATGCAAGGCTCTCTTGCTTACTCTAAAAAAGTTTTGCTTATTTATATATAGTGTGCAGTTTGTAGTTAAAATAGATACAAAGACGCTTATAGCACAACTTTAGCGCAGCGCAATAGATCTTTTAAGAGCGCTAATTACCTATTTGCTACCTTTTCTTAATATGTATGATTTTAATATAATCTACGTTGCAGGAAAGAAGAATGTCGGTGCTAATGCCTTTTTAAGAAGACTAGAACTAGACAGCTAGGAGCTACTTAAGGAACAAGAGGAGGACGTAGAAGACTTTATTAACTTACACCTAAACGCAGATGAGCTCTTAATTAATAGTATACTTACTTATATTTATAGCATGTGCAGAGCTAATCTTTTGTTGAACAATAGGCTGCTAGAAAAAAGCTATAATAAGGAATTATAGGCGATTACAGCATAGATTTTATTCTATAGAAGACTTAACAGCTTATTAAGTTTTAACTTTTTAAAGTTTAAGAAGAAAGTGCTAGAAATAACTATTTAGAAACGGCACTTGTTTACAATCCCTAGTAGAGGACGTCTATTAAGACAGGTTGTTAATAACCTAAGCTAGTAATTAGAGATTATTTAATCCTTACATAATCATTTAGGCTACTAAGGCAAAGAAGGCACTTAGAAGAAAGTTTAGGCACAGTACTACCAGAAGGGACAATACAAATAAGTTAAGAAATATATCTAATTCTGCCCTAAATGCTAATTACACGCCTTAGCAATAGTATAGGAAGAACTTTCGCCTATAGAGCTACTAAATATCCTCTTTAGATAGATTACTATAAACGTAGTTTATATGCCTCCTAGACAAAATAGCAAAAAGTTCCTTATTATTACATAAAACTATGTTTCATAATAAGTAGAGGCAAAAGCACTTGTTAAAAATAACTTGAAAAGTGTACTAAAGTTCCTTTAGTACGACGTCTTTTGCTAATAGAGCCTACTTCTTAAGATGTCGGCTGATATAGTGCTAGAGAACAAAGGACTAGTAGAGAACCTTTAGCATTAATAGGGCATTAACTAAGTAACTTCTACCGCTTATTACTCTTAGAGCTAAGGGCTTATTAAACAAGGTTATGCACTAATAGTAGCCGCTCTAAAGAAGCTTCTAGGCAATTAGGTTAAAAAACCTACTTAACGTTCTTGAAGCAAATCGCACTACAATTAAAAAATTAACAAATAAGATGCTAGCTTACTTAGTCTACAGGCAGCAACATATTCTGCTAATTAAGCTTTTAATGCCTTCTTAGCAAACGCTGCTATAAGATATAGTTTATAATACACCTACCTTTCTTATAATAAGGGTAAGGCAGTTCAATCTTAGAGATAAGTAATATAGAGAAGCTATTAAGTATATAGTCTAGTTAAGGCACGAGAAAAAAGATGATTTTAATTGCTTAAAAGTCCTTTAGCTAACTAAATTGTTTATAGGAGACCTAGTGCTGTTAAGAGACTTATTCTACTATAATAATTGCTCTACTTTTTTTTAAAGTTCCTGCCTAAATAGAAGGGACTTTTTTAAATCTAAAATGCTAATAGAAAAGGCTAGTACTAACTAGAAGAACTTGACAGTACTGTGGTTTATAGTTACACACTAGGCAACTAACTATAGGCTTTTTATTAACGCATAATTGCAGATTTAGAAGAAATTAACTCTTAACTTTACCTAATAGAACCTGAACAAGAATATAATAACAACTCTTTAGACAGCAATAGAGAACTTTAAACTTAGACGTCTTAATACAGACAAGATAACCTTACTATAGAGAACAATACGCTAACTAGCTAACAAAGCGCTTGTATACAGCAACGCTATCATATATTATTTGTAGACTAGGAAGATCAGGAGGATATAATAAGAGCAATGTAAAAACTAAAATAATTGTTAGCAGTAGTACTAAAGAGAAGACTTGGATTTAACTTAAATAACTATTCGGCACTCTTATCGCAATGTAGATAATAAACATGCGATATAAGTAAATTTTAAAAAGAACTATAGAAATACAGGACAAGAAGTTAACTTCTAAAGCAAATTTAGAGACACAGTTTGCATCTTATATATTTAACTTAAGGCGGCTAACTTCTTACTTACAGCGCCTCTACTTCTTAGAGGGAGAGGGCTTGTTAGACTTTTTATTATTAGACTCTACAAAAGTATTATTGTTATTATTATTAAAGCCCTAGATATTGTTATTCTCTATCTGCTTTTAAGTAAAAAGCTTAGGAGGAGCACTACTAGAACGAGTTGAACAACGTTTAGGCGCGGGAGTAGGCTAAGTAGAGCGGGGAGTCTTTTTAACAGACTTCTTCTTTATAGGCGATAGTGTTTTGCGCTTTAGAGAGCTAGACTTCTTGTAAGGAGTAGACAGTGTAGTAGGTGTCTTCTTAGGAGACTTAAAAGGAGACTTAAGTTTAAGACCCTTAACTAGTTTACGCGTGTTATCTAGAATTTTAAAAAGTCTATGCCGCTTAGTCTTTGAAACCTCTTTAGACACATTGCTAAGATCTATAAGTTAATATTGCTTTTTAGGGTTAAAGGCTTAATTGCTAAGAGCTATATCCTTAGGACTAATAAGGCCTTAGACAGCACTATCTTTATTGTAAGACTAATGAGCATTTAGCAGGTTTAAGATAAGCATTTTAAGGCAGGCAGCACGGTAGGGTAAATTATAAGAGGTCTAAGGACTAAAAGACTTAGCAAGAGTAGTAGAAGGCACAATTGCGCTATACATCTTTGATATTTTTAAAAAGAATTTTATTAGCTAAATGTTAAGAAGAAGAAATAGCAGGTTTAAAAAGAAGTTAGCAACTTACTAGTTATATAATAGGAGGCCTTAGCGCCCTTTGCATAGTAATTAGTATAAGTCCTCTTTTTTCTAGCTAAAGAATAAAGGTACTTAGCACTAAGGATTGCCCTATTAAAGGAGACTAAAGATTAAAACAAACAAGCGTAAAAGCTTATTACTCCTATATTAGGCGGGCAAAAAAAGATAAGTTTATTTAGACTTTTGCTACTTTTCTTAAGGATATTAAAAAAGCCCTAGCTTCTAAGAAGAAAGTAAAAGTCTTACCTTTACTCCTTAAGGCTTATTAACACTTAGCTTAGAGTTTTAATCTAAAAACTACCTTTGTACTACCTTTTTTATGCAGATCTAAAGTAGATTACTAAAGTAAACTAGAGAAAGATAATAAAAGTAAAGAAAAAGAGGCTCCCTAGAGACCTCTATATAGTATAAGCTGCCTAGAACTTTTAGTATTACAAAAGAGGCTTATTTCTCTACTTGTTAAAGGATAGATTAGAGCTAGTAGCTTTCCTACCTCCTCCCCTATCCTTTTTACTAAGAAATCTAAAGGAGGATTACGTTTCTACGTTAATTACTAAGCTCTAAACGCTATTACAAAGAAAGATTGTTATCCTTTGCCTTTAATTTAGGAAACCCTTGATAATATTACAAAAGCTAAATAGTTTATAAATATTAATGTTTCTATAGCTTTCTATAAGATTAGGATTAATGTAGGAGATAAGTAGAAAATAGCTTTTTATGCTAGATTTAGGTTATATAAGTAGCTAGTTACTTTATTTAGTACAGCAAACGCTCCTAGTACTTTTTAATGCTATATTGAATTGACCCTCTGTAGGTATATTAACAATTTTTGCTTAGCCTACCTAGACAATGTATTAATTTACACTAATAGCACGCTTAAAGAACACTAACGTAATACAAATAAGGTTTTAGAAGCTATAAGTAAGGCTAGATTACCTTTAGACATCTAGAAATGCAAATTTAATATACAAAGTACAAAATACCTTAGATTTATTATTAAGGCTAGAAAAGGACTTTAAATAGACCCTAAGAACGTAAATGCAATTAGAGATTAGCAGGCGCCTATAAACGTTAAGAAAGTATATAGTTTTCTTAGTTTTATAAACTTCTATTAACAATTTATTAAGAATTACTTAGAAATAGTAGCTCCTCTTTTAAGGCTTACTAGTAACATCTCCTTTTAATAAGGAAAAACTAAGCAAAAGGCTTTTAATAATCTTAAAGAGTTTTTATTATTAAGCTAGTACTAGCTTAATAGGATCCTGAGAGAGAAACAATCCTAGAAACAGACTCTTCTAGATATGTAGTAGCAGGAGTCCTCTTATAATACAACAGTAATAGAAGCTTACGCCTAATAGCTTATTATTTAAAAAAGATAACTAGCACGCAAAGCAATTACAAGATATACAATAAGAAATTACTAGCAGTTATCTCCTGCTTATCTAAGTAGGATGCTATGCTACAATCTTTAAAAAAGTTTATAGTTATTACAAACAATAAAAACCTTAAATATTTTAGTAAGCCTAGATAGCTTAGCAAGAAACAAATAAGATAGGCTTAATTTCTAGGAAAGTTGCCTAATATAGAAATTTCCTACAGGCCTAAAGTTAATAACTCTAGGGCTAATGCCTTATCTAGGAGACAACAAGATATGCTAGCAAACAACTAGGATACTAGAATTTCTAGGAGGTTTCTATAAGTATTTAAACCTACAACTGCAGCTACTAACAAAGAACTAGAGAAAAAAGAAGTGCTTAGAACCTTTAATTGCAACAGCTATCTAGTAGCTGTACAAGAGCAGTTAGATTTAGAGGATCTATAAGATAAAGCTAAAAAAGAGAACAAAACTTACTGAATAGCCTAGAAAGCTATAAAGGATAGTAAACAACAATTTTTTACAGCTTTAAATCTTAAACTTTCTATTTCTAAATGTTAACTACATAATTCTAGAAACCTTTTGTACTAAGATTAAAAATAGGTACCTAATAATAAACCTTTAAGAACTAGAATTATCTACAAAATCTACAGTTCTAGAGCTTTAGGTTATCTAGGAAGGAATATTACCTATTAAGCTATTTTAAGAGAATACTTTTAGCCCTCTATTAGAAAAAGTATTAGAAGGTATATAAGGAACTACTTAGTGTGTAGAAGAACAAAACTCTAGAGAGACAGCCTACAAGGCTTACTAAAACCCTTGCCTATACCTAAGCAAATTCAGAAAGAAATTTCTATAGATTTTATTACAGGGTTACTAGAAAGTGAAAGCTGTACAAACTTTATAGTAGTTAAAGATAGGCTTAGCAAGGACGTTGTCCTAATAGGCCTTAAGAACATTACTATAGAAAGTGTTACTAAAGCTTTTATTAACTCTGTCATAGCTTACTATTAGTTACTAAACTATACTATTTTATATAGAGGTATACAGTTAATTAAAATTTTTAAAATTAAGCTTTGCAAGTTATTAGAAATTAAGTAACACTTATCTTTTAGATACTATCCTAAAACTAACAGGTCGATAGAAAGAATAAACTTCATAGTATAGGCTTATTTATAAGCCTTCTGCAATTAGGATCAAACAAATTAGAAAATTAACTTAGGGATAGCTAAGATTGCAGTTATAGCAAGGCAAGCTTAGTCTACTAAGATGTCTTCTTTTTTCCTACAACACAGCTATAAGGTAGATCCTCTACAAATTATAACTAAGCATAGCCCTTAACAACAACTTCTAAGAAGAATACAAGAGGACTATTCAAAAGCGGAAAATATTATTAATAAACTATAATAAAGTATCAAGCTTGCAAAAGCTACAATAGGAGAAAGTTAACAAGAATAAGAAAAGGAGGTAAATAAAAAAGGTACTAATTACCTTAGCTTGAAATAGGCAATAGATTATAGTTAAAACTAGGTAACTACTACAAAATAAAAAGGCCTAGTAGGAAACTTAACTAGAAAAATCTAAAGTACACAGTAATTAAGGTTATTAGACTAAACGCAGTTAAGTAAATTATTCTGGCTAGATTTACCTAGTATTTAATGTTAATAACCTTAGACTAGCGTGCTTAGACCCTCTACTGAGCCAGCCTATAGACGACAATAAACCTCTACTAATTAAGACAGAGGATAGAGAAGAATACCTAGTAGAGACCCTATTAGAGGAAAGAGGAAAAGGAAGAAAAAGGCAGTACTTAGTTAAATAGTTAGGATATCTAGATCTAACCTAGGAACCAGCTGTTAATCTAAAAGATACAGAAGAACTAAAAGAGTAGAACTCTAAGTAACAAGATTACTACTCCTAATATTTAGGAGGGGGGTATTGTAAAGGGCTAAAGCCTTAATGTTCCCTAGTACTTGACCTGTGGTCTTCGTTGGCTTTTCTTACCTTAGCACTAGTAGCTGACTATTGGCCGCACTATTGACCTCAGCACTAGCAGCTAACTATCAGCCGCACTAGTTACGCTAACTGTCAGCTGACCTAACAAACCTCTAATAACCTTAGTTAGTCCTAACCTAGGTTAAGTCCTAATTATCTAGATTAGATATATAAACCTACGTAGTCTCTTAGTAGTTTAATATCTAATTTATCAATGTTCACCTTGCATCTTTGGTTAATCCAACGCACCCTTACAGGGCCACATAACCCTAAATAGTATCCTTATAACCTTGAATATTAATGTCTAACCTAGCAACTTCGTTAATAGTTCTAGGTTTATCTGTAACTCCTTCTAATCTCCTAGTAGAAATAGAAATGCACTATAAGTTAGCGTTCTTAATAAGTTAAGGGCTAATAAGCGAGTATGCAAGGTTTCCTGTATTATTTAAAGTAGAGGCAAAATTATAACAATTTACTAACGCTTCTAAAGTAATTCTATTGCTGCTTATGTTCTTTTTAAATTTAGCCTACTCCTTAACTAAGTTATCCTAACTTATTAGAAGCTCCTGCTAGTAACTTTAAACAGGAGCTACTCTTTTTCTAAATCTAAGTCTTTATTTAAGCTGCCCTTACTAATCTTATTATTTTTCTTTTTCTTAGAGTTAGAGGACTTAACCAAAGTCTTTTTCTCCTTTTAAAAGGATTTCTTATTCTCTATATAATATGTAGACAAATAGCCCTTCTATTTGCAGTTAAAATAGCGTCTTTCTTTATACAACTGTTCTAACTCCTAATTACTAAAATGTTAAGGTTTAGCAGTTCTTTCTGTGTATTCTATCTCTTCTATCTAGTCTCCTTTTAAAGGAGAAAGAGGAGGAGGATTTCTCCTAGATTTATACCCCTTAAGCTTATTGTCTCTGCCTTTAGAGTACACCTCTATTCTATAGAGGTAATTAGCAATCTCTATTGCTTTGTTTTGCAGGCTATATCAATACTTATAAGTAATACCTACAAGTTTGTCTTAAGGTTTCTAAATAAGACTTTTTTAGAAAAGCATTAGCTTTCTATCCTTGTCTAAGATACTATTAAATAATAGCAGTTACTCCTAGAATTCTATTATATATTTGTAGATGCTTTTCTTGCCTTAGCTTATAGACTAGAGCTTGTTCTTAGCTTTCTCTGCGCTAAAGGGATTGCTAGACATTTAGTTAAAGAAGTTTAATATCTTATTAAAGTTCTAAAAATTAGAAATTTCTACTTAGTTGAGGAAAGGCAGAGTAAGAGTTGCAGCCAAGCCTTTTAGTTAGCTAAAGGCGCAATTACAAGTCCTTTTATCTGTGTTAAAGTCTTTTTTGTTGTTTTCTACCTTAGCTGTAAGTTGTTGTTAAAAGATTTAGTACATCCTTCTATTTCTATTAAAGGTATTAGAATCTAGTTGTTTAAAACGCCTAAGCATTTAAGCTTATTAATTTCCTAGGGCAGCTAATAAGGTAGGTAACAAAGGTAGAGGTTGTTGTTCTACCTTAGGCTCTCTTTCTTATTGCAATATTGTGCCTATAGCTTCCTAAGCTTAGAAATCTTCCTGTACTCTTGTAGAGATAGCTATCTCGTCTAGGCCCCCTGCTCTACAAAGTCCCTTTAAAGTAGTCTCTACTTCAGGTTTACTAACACTATCTTAGTGTAATTCTGCTATCCTTACAACTAAAAAAGCTGTTAAGAGTTCTGCTATTATATTTGTAGGTACTCGCTAGTACTCTATATTATCGGCAGGGATTGTTGTAGGTGCTACTACGCTTAGTAGGCTTATCCTTCGTCTGTTTTTAGGAGCTACTACGCTTAGTAGGCTTATCCTTCGTGTAGGAGCTACTACGCTTAGTAGGCTTATTCTTCGTGTAGGAGCTACTACGCTTAGTAAGCTTATCCTTTACCCGTTTTCTAGGGCTACTACGCTTAGTAGGCTTATCTAACAAATTTAAACGCCTTAGGGACTTATACAACTAAGTATCTCTTAGCACTTTCTATTTAGTGCTTCTTCTGTTAATTCTTTAGTAGATTTAAACAGTCAACTAATTAACTAGCAGTCTAATTAATTAGGTTCTTGCGCGGAGATATAGCTCTAGCTAGCTTCTTGTCTAGATATAGCTCTAGAGGGCTCCTAAGTACGACGTAGCTACGCGAGTAACTAAAGAAGTATTTAATCATCAAACACTAACTTTTCAAGGCGAGAAAAAGGTCTAGCGTAGCCTTTTTCTCGTCTCAACTATCTTAAACACCTTCCTAAAATTAGTTCCCAACACCTGTTTTCTTAGTGCAGGTGTTGTAGCGCGCGCGCTAGCTGTTCGTAGAAAAACAGAGTAGTTAACTATTAAAACCTCTGTAAGTAGTCTGTGCGCAAGCTAATTTTAGAGTTTAATTAAAGGCAATTCGACTCCTACTTAACAAAGCAACAGCTTTCTACTTAGGTAGAAAGATTTATTAGCGTAGTGAACTAATAGACTTATCTACCTAGCTATCTATTACTCGAAATTCCTATACTGACTCGATATACTAACCTCCCATATCGACCTACACATTAGAATGGATAGCTAGTGCTCCTAGCTATCTACCTACACTGAAATCCCTCTATACTAACTTGATATACTGACCTCCTATATCGACCTACACATTAGAATCAATAGCTAGTGCTCCTAGCTATCTACTTACACTGAAATCTCTCTATACTAACTCGATATACTGACACAATATACTAACCTACACATTAGAATAGATAGCTAGCGCTCCTAGCTATCTACCTACACCGAAATCTCTCTATACTAACTTAATATACCGACCTACTATATCGACCTACACATTAGAATTGATAGCTAGTGCTCCTAGCTATCTACCTACACTAAAATCTCTCTATACTAACTAAATATACTGACCTCCTATATTAACCTACACATTAGAATTAATAGCTAGACTAGCAACTAGCTATCTACCTATACCGCAATCCCTATACCAACTTAATATACTAACCTAATATATCGACCCTATACTAAACTGCTTAGGTACCTATATAAGCAATACAAGAGAGCAGCTAGCATAGTCTACAACAACGTATAAGAAGTAAAAGAGATAACTAGACTAGCATACTAGCTCTATATACTTTCCACAGAACAAAGGACTAAGAGAGATACTTGTTAAAACTACTCTAGGCTTTAAGCCTAACAAAGGACTAAGAAAGCTACTTATTAAAACTACCCTAGGCTACAAGTCTCACCTTTATTCAGATAAACCTCTCCTTGAAAATAAAACATATATTAGAAAACACTACGTAGATACCTGTAGGTCCTAGACCTACACGTCTTATATAGCCTTTTAGGCTAAGAAAGGACGTCAAACTACAAAAAAAAAGGATTTAATTTAATTGTAAGAGTGCGTTTGGTTTACCAAAGATGCAAAGTAACAGTAAAGAGTAATAAATTAGATAAAGAACTATAGAGAGACTACGTAAAGGTTTTATATCCAACCCAGATAGTTAGGACTAACTGAGGTTTATCAGAGGTTTGCCAGGTTAGCTGACAGTTAGTGTAAATAGTGCGGCCGATAGTCAGCTGCTAGTGCTAAGGTAAGAAAAGCCAACGAAGGCCACAGGCCGAGTACTAGGGAACATCAAGGCTTTAACCCTTTACATATTATAGTACAACAAGTGTTAAAAGGATGAACTTTAGCCTTCTTACAGCTGCTATACATCTTATTAGCGCTATTGTAGTTGCTATTACTAATAGTAGAAGAATGTTTAACAACACTTTCAAGATAGTAGTGTAGAAAAGTAATTAGTTAAGCATGAAATATAAAGCGCTTGCAGCAACTATGTAGGGAAAAGAAGTCCTTAACAGTTATACTATCTTTAACTAGGTTAATTTAAGTGCCTATTACTTACGGCGACAGCGAAGAACTGTTAAGGGTAGGCATAGCAGCACGAGCAAGGACAATACTAGGGGCAAAGCCTAACTTGCAAAAATGTATTATATAGCAACAAAGCTTTTTAAGCTAAAGGCAATCTAGCACTTCAGAAGCACTATCGCGAACTACAAAAGGATAAATGTTAGAAAGATGTTTATTAAAACACTACAAGAAAAGGGACAACTTACTAAACTATTTTATTATGCTAGAAAAGAAGCGAGGGGGAGGCGTAACTTAAAGCGCAAACTCAGTATTTTTAGGTGGGCTAAGAACAGTGCGGCTACGCCTTAAGAGATTAACAGTTTTAACAATATCTTTTTAAGACTTTTCTACTAAAGAAGAACTAAAAGTCTTTAACTAAAGGACCTATAGCTTAGAACTATTTTTAGACTTTAGAATATTTTTTTGCTTACCTTATTTTTATTAAGCAACTCTGTTATAACAACAGTATTTTCTTTAGTATACTTTAAGGCTGTTGTACATGCTTAGTAGGCGTAGTAGTAGGCGTAGATGTTGTAAATAGATTAGCAAGACTAGCAGAATTAAACCTTAAAAATAAAGCGCGTTTAGACTTAGCAACAGTACTTCTAAGTCCTAGCTATAATGTTTGTACAGGCGATGCGACGGCGAACGGCGGAATAGTAGATACGCGAGAAGAGTAAAGGAAGACAGCAGTAGCCTATAGACAATAATAAAGAGTAACTAAGTAAGTAGTATTTAATAAGTTATAATAAATAATGCTAGCTTTTTGAACGCGTAGAACGTTTCTTAAAAAGATTTTAAGTAATGCGGCAGGTTTATAAAGAGAAAGAGAAGGAGACATAGTAAGGCAGTGCAAGTAAACAATAAGTTAATAAGATAAAAGCTAAGACGCAAGGAGTA
The DNA here is from genome assembly GCA_024321975.1 of Alternaria sp. 'sect. Undifilum'. Taxonomy (NCBI): domain Eukaryota; kingdom Fungi; phylum Ascomycota; class Dothideomycetes; order Pleosporales; family Pleosporaceae; genus Alternaria; species Alternaria sp. 'sect. Undifilum'. The sequence goes on from JAJJZI010000005.1 coordinate 6,633,691, forward strand.
AAAGCACAAAAGCAGCATATAGAAGAAAATAAGCAAGAGAGTAAAGAAATTAAAAAAGAAAGAGAAGTAGTATTGTTTAAAGATGTTTGTTACAGCGTTTGTAAGACTAAAGACCTATTATGCTTATAGGAATAGACTTACTTTTCTAGCGAAACCCCCCCCCTTGGCAACACATTATTTATCAAAGACACATATAAGTAGCAAGGATATATAAGTAATATATAAGAAAGGCCTAAAAGAATATAGATATGAATAAAAAACATTTTAAGATATGCAACATATTGCTAAACAGCTCTTAGATTAAGTAACTATAAAATTTACTTAAACTCTTTAAGGAATAAAGTTGCTATTAAGAAACTTAGGATTAAAAGGTTAATAGAAACAGTCTAGAAAAGAAGGAAGTAGCTTTTAGGTTAATAAGAAGGGGCCTAGAAGATAATAAAAACTATATAGAACGTATTAAAAAGGACGAGGAAAAACTAGGAACTTAGAAAAGAAAGAAGAGTGAACCTAAGACCTTATTAAAATATTAACAGCGTTTAAAATTAAGCCTCTAGAAAAGAAAAACGCAAGTGGCAAAGAAATAGAATGTTAAGGGTACAGTACAAGGCTCTAAAAAGCTTTTTAGCTCTTTACAAGAAAAAAAGAAGGGACCTTTATTTTTTTAAGCGAGGGTGGGCTAAGAATAGGAAGATGTAAAAGAGAAAAGTGTATCTAGAAGAAGTAAATATAAATTAGGATAGGTATTTTACAAGATAACAACTACAGACCTAAAGAGCTCTTAGAACTACAAGAAAGCTAAAAACCTAAACTGCTATAGAGCTAACAAAACTTAAAAGACAACAGAGTACTAGGAGACTTAATAGACGCGGCTAAAACACTAGCAGCATGATTAGCAGCATTATTATTAGAAAGATTAGCTTCTATTTCCTTGCTACTAGCGTTCTTAGCAATAGAGCAGTTGTTATTAGCGCTATTAGCAACAACAGCCTTAGCATTCCCTTTAAAACTTTAGAGCTTGTTATTTTTTATCTGCTCTTAAACTAAAGCCTTAAAGGCAACGCTATAGAAATAAGTTAAACAGCGTTTAAGCGCAGAAGTAGGCTTAGTAAACTAGAAAGTTTTCTTAATAAGCTTCTTTTTAGAAGAAACAACGTCTGCTGCTTAAGATTAGCAGACCTCCTACGCGTAGTAGAGGATGTAGTAGGTGTTCTAGGAGCAATATCACTACTAACTAAAGCTTAGTTAGTAGCACTATTATTAGTAGCTAACTTTCTAAAGGAAGAACTAACTGCTAAACTAGTACTAGCGAAGCTGTTGTTGTTATTAACGTTGTTAAAGATAGGAGCGAAGTTACTTAGCTTGCCTTTGTCAACTTTAGAAAGATAAAGGCTATAATTGTTAACTATTTTAGCGTCTACCTATATTATAGACAACTAAGTATTCTTTAGCTTCATAGTAGGCGTTAGAGTCTTTCCTACTGCAGTGTAAGTAAGTAGTGTAGGAAAAATGCTTAAAAGGATATTTGAGGAGCAAAGGGGTTCAGCAAAGCTACTGCAGGCAACACTATAATATGTAGGAACAATACCTGTAAAAGCTAAAAGTTAGCTACATGTTAAGAAAAAGAAAAGGAATGTTTAAAAGGGTGTTAGAAACTTATAACAGAAGGAATAAGCCTCTTAGGCACAAGCACAAAATTAATTTATGCAAACCTCTCTTTTGTATAAGTACTTATTAACATACACAATAGTACAAGTATAGTGCGCTTTTAAGTAAGAAAAAGAGGCGCAACACTTATAAACAGTAGTAGATAAAGAGCTATTACTATTATTTATACTGCTAGTAGGCTGGATGTACTTAGCGCTATTACAGAAATGTAATAGCAGAGATTTAATATTAGAGTTAATAATAATCTGCTTTATAGAACTAGACAGGTGAAAGTATTATCCTACTGTCTTAAAGCTAGGGACAAGGTTATTTGTAATTGTATTGTTTACTATAAAGGCTAAAGAGGTATTAGCGGGGGAGACGGCGACGGCGGAAATAGCAGCACCTAATAATAAGCTACTCTTTTTTGGCAACTATAGAAGATCTTAAAAGAGATAAAGCTACTTATAGTTAATAAGTTAATTTTCCTATAAATAAATATAAAAGACAGGATGTTAGAGAGATATTTAGCAAAACAATAGAGGGAATCTAGTACTTAAAGAAGATTCTAATCTCGCCTTGCCTAGGGTTAGACTTGCAGTATTTCTAAAGCAGTACTTTAATATATTTAAGCTTGCTAGGAACTACTTTCTTAGAGGGAGAGATAGGAGCAGAGCGACTTACATTAGGCTATCTTGTAGTAGGCAACTAAGCAGCATTTAGCGCAGACTTAGACTTAGATAGTAATGTATTAGGCATTTTTGTGTCGCGGGCACTAACAGCTACAGCAGTATTAAACGTATTTTTTTTAGCTTAGTCTTTAAACTCTTTTTTATTATTATTGTAGTTAAACGTCCTTTCTCAGCCTAAAGGGCTATATAGGACGTGCAGGCCAAGGACTGCAGGTATCTATGTAGTATTTCTATCTTCTAAGGAATTTACAAGGGGTAGTTTATCTAAATAAAGGTGAGGCTCTTAGCCTATTGTGAAAGGTCAAGAAGGGGGAGGAGGAGGAGGGGGAGGGGAGAGGTGCTTAGAGCTTAGTCGCCTAGCCAGGCGATGACATTTAGTTATCAGAGTTTCCTTTGTACCAGGCCTGTGTACTAACCCTAGTTTCTTAAATCAAAGCTAAAGTAGCCTTAATATCTACTTCTGTTTAAAAAAGATACTATAAAGAGATTAGCTCTATACAGGAGTTCTAGAGTATAGCTCTACTATCCTTGTATTGTTAACATTTAAGAATTATATAAGCTGTGTCTTGTGTAGCTCTAAAATTGCATAGGCAAGTTTTAGATTTTACTTTTCTTCTCTTAAATAGATACCTCTCTAGGTAGCTATAACCTAATTTTAATTAAAACAAAGAGCTAGATATATCTTGCCTAGTAGGAGGGATAAGTATCTATTTTCTTATTCTCTATTTAAAGGTTGCTAAGTAGGTGCTTAGGTTCTTGCTAGTAGCATTCTTCCTGTAATTCTTTAGAAGGCTTAACTAATCAACATTTGCTAGTTATTTAATTTAATAATTAACAACTACTAAGCTTGTTTTGTTTATTAAGGGGTGTATGCCTGTAGCCTCTTTTGCTAGGGAGTCTGCTTGTTCATTTCCTAGTATATCTTAGTGTCCTAGGACCTATTGTAGCATAGGAGTAATGCCCTTTTCTTTAAGTAGGGTAGCTGCCCCAATACAACTAATTTGCCACTCTTAGCTAGGGTTGTTTAAGGTATCTTTTAATTAAAACAGCGCAGCCTAATTATTTGCGTAAATATTAACATTTTAGCAGTTGTTTACTAAGCTAACTGCTTTCTCTTGACCTAAAGTAATACCTTCTAGTTTACTGTTGTTAACTAGCTAGTTATTACCTATGTTTGCTTGCAGGTCTTTAATAAAAGTAGTTTCTTTATAAAAGGCAACTTCTACGCTAATTCCTTTGCCGTCTTTTATAGCTAAGTCGTCTAAGTATATTAAAAAGATGTTATTGTCTGCTAGTAGTTTTATGTAGTTTTTAGCCCTTATATCTTTTAGCTTGTTTAATATATAGACCTTGTAGGGAGTTTTAGCTTTCTATAAAGTAAAAGTGTAGAATTATATTTCTTCTATGTTGTGTAGGAGGGCTAAGGTAATAGATACTTAAATTTAGTTAAGTTGTTCTCCTTTGTTGTTGCTAATAGCAGCTCTTAGAGGGTAATTTAGATCTAGTAAAGTAGATCTAAAGGCGTATCTTCTTATAGCGTTGTCTAGCCTAACTCTAGGTAGAAATAGAGCAGCTTTTACCTTACTAGGCACTACAGGAGAGGATCTTAAAGTACCTAGAATCTACCTACAGGCCTAGTTTTGTAATTTTTGCCTGCTAAAAATAACGTATTGTTGGCCTTTCTCAAATAGCTAGCATCTATAATTAGCTACACTAGTAATGCACGCTAGGTATAACTACCTTATTGCTTTTAGTAAAAGGCCTTTATTAATATTAGCTAACCTGCTTAGGCAGAAAAACGCTTAGTTTACTTATTGTATCTTTATGTAGCAGTAGTCTCTAAATTTAAAAGTGTTGTTAAAGAAAATACTTAGCTATCTAACTAGTTTTTTTAGCCTAAAGGTCTCTTAGGTAAGTAGCATAAAAAATCTGCTTATATTTTTCTTAAATCTTGTCTAAACTGCTAATTCTGTTTTTAAGCTATTAAACTTAATAGCTAAGTTTTTTGCCTATATAAAGAGGTTTGCAAACTCCTTTTTAAGTAGTTTAATTTCTCTCTTAATAGATGTTGTTAATATAAAGAAAGATCTGTAGGTTGTCTATGTAAGATAAAGAGTATATATTGTTATTTAATGTAACTAACTAAAATAGCAGTTTTGTGTAAATTAGAAATAAGATAAGCGAGGCTAGGCTTTCTTAAGGTGTACTAGTATTAACCTTCTATAGTTCTTCTATTTGCCTATTAAAAGCTAGCTCTAAGAGCCTCTCTGTAAGGAAGGAGTTTGTCCACAATAAAAGGCAGGTAGGTAGCTGTTAGTTGCTTATATTTTCTAGAAGCTTGTTCTTAGATAAATAGTTAAAAGCGCCTCTAATGTTTAAAAAAGCTATTAAGGTAACTCTGTTCTTCTTTCTCTATTATTAAATATTGTTATAGAAGAGGAGTGTAGCGTTAATTACTGATTTCTTAAGCCTCACTTCTATTTGTGTAGGGTGTAGCAGGCTAGTTATTTCTACTAAGACGCCCAATATTTTTAAGTAGAGTCTTTCTAGTGCCTTCTCCAGATAGCATAAGAGGGAGATAACTCTATATACCTTTAGAATTGAGTAGTCTAGTTTATTTAGCTTTCTAAGAATAACGCCTTTTACTTTTTGCTAGCATCTGAGTTAGTAACTTAAGTTAAACAACGCTAAATAGACTTTAAAGAAGATGCCAAGTTAGTATCTATATGCTTTTAAGATAACTTCTCAGCTAATTCCATCTAGTCCTAGTAAGGTAGCTTTTATTTTCTAATAAGCTATGTTAAGCTCTTCTTTAGATAAAGTTAGCTATACCTATTTACAGTTTCCTTAGTAGTTATCAAGTAATAGGGCAGGTGTAGAAGAAGGTAATAAGAATAACTCTTTTTTAAAGCTTTAACACTTTTCTTTAAAAGAGTTTCTACCTTTAATATTAGGGATTTTTGTTAATAAGTAGTTTTTTATGTAGGCTATTGCTTTAAAAATCTCTTTAGGCAATTTGTTTTAAAAAAACTATTCTTAGTAGTTAAGCTTAGCTTTCTTTATAGCTTTTAAGTATTTGTTCTTAGCACATAGGTCATCCTTTTTCTATAAGTATAGTGTGTTGTCTCCTCTCCTTGTTACCCACCTGTAATCTTAAAAAGTTCTGTTTAAAGTAGTCTTATAGAGATCTAGGTTGCTAGTCTACTAAAGTTTTAGTTTTAGTTTTTAATTTGCCGTAAGTATAGAATTTTAAAGTGCCTGCTAGATTGCTGTTATAAAGTCCTCTGCAATTTTATTTAGTCTATCCTCTAAAGGTTTATTAAGGCTAAGGAGTAGTTGCCTTAAGAGGTAACTTAAGGCGCCTAGTAGAGCTAGTAAATAATCCTCTAGCTTCGCTTAAATTAGTTCCTCCTGTAGAGTAGTATTAAACAAGGTCTAATTAGATTTCTTAATGTTGTATTTTTTTTTAGCTAGCTTGGTAGCTGCTCTTAGTTAATAATGATAAACAGGATAGCGTAGTAGTCTAATTTAACTTCTAGAATAGCTCGCTAGTCTTAAATACTAGAAGCTATATTATTTATTAAAAAGTAAGGTAAAGTACGCTCTTACTTTGCATGTAAGTTTTAAAAAAAGTGCCAACTCCTATAGTACTTAATAAAGATAGGTTTTTGTTCTTAACCTACTCTACTAAATTCTTAGCTTATTAGTTTAGGTTGCACTCCTGTAAGCTCTATCTAGGGTAGTAGCAATTAAAATCCCCTAGGATAATTAAACTGCGATTTTATAGACTTTCTTAGGAGGCGTCTTTAGATTGTTGTTGTATTTAGCCTTTATCTTAGGCTTTTTTTATTATAAATATTTTAGATGTAGATCTTATTTGTGTTAAGTAGTAACGTAATAGATTAAAAGTTATTGTTGTTGTTAATATAAGGGTTAACTTCTACTTCTAAATCCTTTTAAATATAGAATAGAGTTCTAGGTCGCAGGCCCTAGTAGGTTAGTAAGATTTAGGTAAAGTCTAGATAAGCAATAGACCTAGTATCCTTGTATAGACCTCTTACTAACCATAGTTCTTGTATTGCAATAATCTTAGCGTTTACTGTAATAGCTAGGTTGATCGCGCTTTCTGTAGCAGGGCTGCTTCTGTTAATATTTATTTGTAGGACTTTCATTATACTAATTAGTTCAATTAGTCCTAGCTGTCCTAGCCTGTAAGATTTCGCATTCTTAGCTGTTTGCCGCATAAGGTCTGCTGCAGTTAGTACACTTTAATATAGTGTAGATATAAGGTTTTGCTTTACTAGCACAAGAATTGCACTTATATTAACTAGTGTAGTGTGCTTCGCTGCAAATTTGGCAGGCTAATTTTAAGCATCTAACCTCTAAGTAGCTAAATCCATAGCATTTAGTGCATTGCTTTGCGATATTAACAACTCGCAGTTTCTCTGCTCTAAGGCTTTGCCCTAAAATATAGAGTTTTCCTCTAATAGCTTTTTAAGCTTCCTCCTCTATAGCAAAGGCTACGCATGCTGAGCCAAAGTTCTAGTTTTCTTTTTTTTTACTGTAATTTAACGTCCTTTCTCAGCCTAAAAGGCTATATAAGACGTATGGGTTTAGGACCTACAGGTATCTACGTGGTTTTTTCTAATATATAATTTATCTACAAGGAGGGGTTTGTCTAACTAAAGGTGAGGCTCGTAGCCTAGGGTAGTTTTAACGAGTAGCTTTCTCAGTCCTTTGTTAGGCTTAAAGCCTAGAGTAGTTTTAACGAGTATCTCTCTCAGTCTTTTGTTTTAAAGAAAGTATATAGAGCTAGTATACTAGTCTAGTTATTTTTGCGGATTGAGGAGGAGGTTCGCAGGGTGAAGGATAAGATAATAAAATAATAGAGACTAGGGGAAGACAGCATTGTAGAAGATAGCAATTGTATTGTCTTAATATTCTGTCTTTTCTCTTCTATCTTTCTGTCTTACTGTCTTGGTTCTTAACTATCTGCTAAACTACAGTCTATATATACCTGTAACTTGCATTCTAGAAAGATCTGTATTACGCAATAGCTTGCGTAGTAGGTTACGTAATCTATATTAGATTGCGTAATCCTGAACGTCATAGATCACAACAATTAATTAATAACAATAATAAGAAATACTAGTAGCGTAATAGCTCCTAGTAATCAATTCATTGTAGGTTAATTGTATATTCCAGGTATGATTTAAGCACCTAGATTCTGTAGAGAAACAGCTGAGTAGCTTAATCTGCAACAGTTATCTCCTTTACTTCTTATTTATTGTTGTTATAGGCTATGCTAGCTGCCTTCTTGTATTGCTTATATAGGTACGCTAAGTAGTTCGGTATAAGGTAAATATATAAGGTTAGTATATCAAGTTAGTATAGGGATTGCGGTATAGGTAGTTAGCTAGGAACAAGGTGCTACTAGCTATTATTTCTCATGTGTAGGTCGGTATATTAGGTGAGTATATCGAGTTGGTATGGAGGGATTTCGGTGTAGGTAGATAGCTAGGAGCACTAGCTATCTATTCTACTGTGTAGGTCAGTATATTAGGTCAGTATATTAAGTTGGTATAGAGGGATTTCAGTGTAGGTAGATAGCTAGGAGCACTAGCTATCAATTCTAATGTGTAGGTCAGTATAGGAGGTCAGTATATCAAGTCAGGATAGATTCCGGATGTGTAGGTCGATATAGGAGGTCGGTATATCAAGATAGTATAGGGATTTCAAGTAATAAATAGCTAGGTAGATAAATCTATAAGTTTACTACGCCAATAAATCTATCTACCTAAGTAAAAAGCCGTTGCTTTGTCAAGTAGGAGTCAAATTGCCTTCAAGCAAACTACAAAATCAGCTTACGCACAGACTACTTGCAGAGTTTTCAATAGTTAAATACTCTGTTTCTCTACAAACAGCCAGCACGCACGCTACAACACCTGCACCTAGAAAACAAGTATTAGAAGCTAATTTTAGGAAAGCGTTTAAGATAGTTAAGGCGAGGAAAAGGCAAAGCCAGACCTTTTTCTCGCCTCAAAAAGTTAGTGTTCAATCTAGTTTTCTCTTTTATCCTCATGCGTAAGCCAAAAAGAATTGCCTATAACCTTTAGGCCTTTGTTAAAGGTTTCAATTTCTTCTTTTACAACCTCTAGACTGTAGTTTGTAGGAAGCTTGTAAATAACGACCTTAAATCACGGCGTGAGAAGATGGGCGGCTTTAAAGGTTGTAATATCTTGCTATATAGCCTAATTCTTTAAAAGGTATTTAGCCTTAAAGGTTAGTGTAGTTGTAACTATTTTTTTGCTTTTAGATAATAATAAAATTAAGGCAACTACAGGAGATTGTACGCCTCCTTTTATTGTAAAGGCGTTGTTAAAGGCATTTCTAAGTTTAAAGGCATTAAATGCAGCTAAGGTCTTGCTAACTAGAACCAGCTGGCGGTCTTTTAGGCTAGTAACTTTTAGTTTTTTTGTCTTTTAGATATTTATTTATAGTTAGTCTTTGTTATTGCCTGCTATAGTAGCGAAGGTAGCTGCAGTAGTATTAGGCGTGTTCTAAATAGGCGTTTTCTAAATAGGCGTGTTTATTGTTAGTTTCTTAAAACATCTAATTTTCTCCCTTAACTCCCTTAAGATGTTGGAAAAGCTTAATATTTAGTCTGCTAAAATAGCAGTATTTTTCTTATTAACTTTGCTATTTTCTGTATAGTCTCTGAAAACTTCTACTTAGTCTATAAGGCTTATTTGCTAGGTAGGGTTGTTTTCTACTAAATTCGCTGCTTAAATTACTAGATTCCTAGCAATCTTGAGTGCCTTTTTAACTAAGGTAACTTTCAGTGTTTTATTTGTTAATAGGTATTAAAGTATAAGTTTAATAAAAGGAGAAAAGTAGCTCCTAGTTTGAGAGTAGGTAGGCCTCTGTAGTTCCTCTAGGGTTTGCCTTTTTTAACGCGGCATTAATATATTGTCTTCTTCTATCTCTATTTGCCTTTTATTCAATCCTCCTAGGTCTCTAAAGTCAAATCTTTTTTTGTTGTTTTTTAAGGTTGTAGCGATTTTTTAGTTTAGTTAGGCTTTAATAAACTCCTTAATCTTAATTAGCTTAAGATGTTTAGGCATGTAGCCTAAGCTTATTAAGGAAAACGAAAATTTTCCTCGTACAAGAGAGGGGTAGGTAACTCTTTTACCCTCTCTAACGCGCTAGCGCCCTCGCTGCAGACTCTAAAAAGTATTACAATTAATTCCTTAGGGTTGTTTCCTTAAGATTTGGTTGTTTCTAATCAATTTCTAGAAAAGTCAGGATAGTGTAAATTAGTGATTTGCTGTTGTCTTTAAACTCTTGCGCAGGCTTAGCAGGCTTAATAAGCAGAATAAGTTTAAAGACGACATTTAAAAGAGGGGCTTTATTAGATTTTAATCGCGTTCAGACTTAAGAAGATTAGGTGTAAGCAGTATAGACGATGTTTACGTAAGCAAATTGATAGCGGGCGGCGAGACAAGAGAAGGCAATATTAAAGGCAATATATTGTAAGGTGCTTTGTTAGAGTAAGGTTTAACAATAGTAGCTAAGGAGGGATTGCTATTATGTCTAGGAGGGCTAACAGCACTAGTTTCTATATTCCTAAATTAAGAAGACTTTCTTAAAGCCTCTTTAGGCGCGGGTAATGCTTTCTTAAGGTTTATAGGCGTAAAGAAAGACATACTAAGGCAGCGCAAGCAAAACAGAGGCAACGGAACTTAGAAAAAGAGCAAGAGCTAGCGCAGTAAGTTAAAATAGTATTATTATTAACTATTTGCAGTAATATTGCAGGGGAAGATCTAAAGGGCTGTTAGCACTGCGACAGGGTTACAGGATTGAGGTCTAGCAAAAGTAGGGCACTATTGCTAGACTAACAAGGAGTGCTAAATAGCCTTAATGATGTTGCACAAGGGCATAAGAAAAGTAACTACAGAAATAACTAACATTCTATAAGGTGTTAGGCGCTTTTAGTTAGCAGGGAAGCACAAGTAGGCAATAAAGAGAGACAGACGCGAGAAAGAAGGACGCTAAGACAAAAGCATTCACTTTAATTGCCTAAAGGACTGTTAGAGGAAGAGAGAGAATTAAAGTTTTTTAGATAAGGAACTTAGTTTAGAGTCTTAGAAAGCAGGGTTGCCGACTTAGGAAGAAGGCTAAATTAACTATAAAGTAGGGGAAGTATAAACAGTAGTCTTTGCGAAGTAGGTAGGCAGAGTTAGAATTTTAATTTTTTAGGGTAGGTTTTTTTTGTATAAGAGGTTACTAAGCAGCGCCTAGGAAATAGTTATAGTACAAGTAGAACTGCGAGCCTAATAGTAGTTTAAGGTTAAAGAAGAGGAGGCCTTCTTCTTAAGTAGTGGAGGGATGTAGTGGAGGAACCTAGGGGTAATAATACTAGCTAAAAGGCTATCAGGCTCGGGTATAGCGAGGAGGGGGGAGGATAGAAAAACCTCAGAAGGCCGTCTGAAGAGACACCAGGCACCAAACCCACCAACAACAACTACACATACATACAAATAATAAAACTATTGCATCAAGCACCCGTTCTAATGTAAGACTCCTAAAATACGACACTACAATATTCTCACACTTTAAAGAATTTGTAGTAGTAAAATAAAAGATCTAAAAGTTGTAACAAACGCGCTCTATAGCTAACTATATAATAGAATTCTAGTAATACTAAAGAGTTATTAAATAGAACAACAACGCCTTGATATAAATATACTAACAAGGCCTTAAACTAGCTATATGCATAAAATTTATAAAAAGTAGATTTAGCGTTAATACGCTTAACAAACTTATAGCTAAAGCTAATTAAGTACATAATGAGCTATATAAGCTTAGGTTAAGGGAACAACTATATATATAAGGAACTTACGCACCTAGGAATATTAACGCTTAACTACGTTAAATATTTTAATGCCTATACCTTAACTAAGGACGTTAGCAAAACTATATACTTAGAACTTTGAAATCTTATATAAATAATAGCTATAAGCTGATGCATCTTAACAATATAAATAGAAAACTAGAAAAGACAAAGTTTGCGTATAATAAAAGTAATAAGAAGAAGATTACTTATCACGCTTATAGCAAAAAAGGTTACATAAAATAGAACTACTAGAGCTAAGGCAAAATAACTTAATAGCTAAGCATAATTTACTGTGCAGTACTTAATAACAATCTGAAAAAAGGATAGAACGTTATTACTTAACTTACTATTATAGTCTAAGGATAGAACTAGGTCACTATTAATAGTCTAAATAACCCTATTGTAATCACATTAAAAAAAGCCTTAGATAATAATATTTACAAAAATAATGGTTAACGAAGAAATAAAAGGAACTCTAGTTAACTAAACTATGTATAGCAAAATAGCTGAGTTTTAGAAAACTTACTAACCTTTAACACTAATTATATAGAAAGAACTAATAGTATATAATTAGAAAACAACTTTACTAGCTATATAGAAGCGTCATACTATACTAGATAAGCAAGTAGTTAATTTGTAAATAGTACAGCTGTTAAAGACGTAATACTTAGAAAACCTAGCTAAAAAAATAAGCGTTCTACTAAGGCAGCTGAAAAACTTAAAGAAATCTTTATAAGACTTTATAAAAAAATATTCTAAGAATGTAGCAAGCATACTATGTAATGGGCTGGAGCCTAGTGACGAATACTCAATAGTATCCCAGTCACGCGTGCAAGTGCACGGCTCATAGTTAGGCCTGCTCAAACAACGATTAGACTAAAACCCCTCCTCAACAAACCTTAGAGGAAAGTTTGCCTAAGGCCCCTAATAAATACTTAGAACCTTTGTAGACTGTAGTTTCCTTCTCTTCCTATTTAATACAACTCTAGTATACTTATGCAATAGCTTCTTAAGCGTAGCCCCTTACATTTTATATTTAATCTTAATCGCAGAACCTTCTTTAAAGACTCTATTTTTGCAGATTAAGCTACTCAGCTGTTTCTCCACAGAATTCAGGTGCTCAAAATCACACCTGAAATCTACAATCAATTGATTACTAGAAGCTATTACGCTACTAGTATTACTTATCATTGTTATCAATTGATTGTTATCATCAATGACGTTTAGGATTACGCAATCTACTATAGATTACGCAATCTACTACGCAAGTCATTGCGTAATACAGATCTTTCTAGAATGCAAGTTACAGGTGTATATAGACTGTAGTTTAGCAGATAGTTAGGAATCAAGAAGACAATAAGGAAGACAATAAGACAAGAAAGTCAGAAAGATAAGATAATATAATTGTTATCTTCTATAATACTGTCTTCCCCTAGTCTCTATTATTTTATTCTCTTATCCTTCACCCTGCGCACCTCCTTCTTAATCTTCAACAGGTTATAAGCCTAGATTAGGCTGCCTCTAAGTCTACTACAAACAAGTAGAAGGCAGAGACCTCTACCTCTAAGTTGATAGTAGAACAAGCAACTATACCTGGAGATTAAATCCGCAACACTATTAACAAGAGCGCGCTAAGCTTCTTAACTACCTCTTCTGTTACGTGTACGTAAGTTAACCTGCTACACAAGATTAGTGTTGCAGAAAGTACAAAAGACCTTTAGACAACAACTAGGCGTAAACTATTATAGGATTGCTAGCCTAGGACTGTAGCTTTAATAGACGCTTAGTTAGCAAGTAACTAGCCTTGCGCAACGCCTAGCAGTGAACATGTATTAGTGCTAATTTGCACGCGCAATACTATTTAAAAAAGCCCTATAATTACCTTTAACAATACTAAGGAGTAGGTCCTATAGTTTGCAAAAGTCTATCGCAAGACAGTAAGCAACTGTAGTTAAAGTCCTGTAATATCCTCTAAAGGTTAAAGAACAGGCAGTAACCTTGCGCTACTGCTGATTTACAGTAAATTAAGCGCCGTTGCTAAAGTCTTATTAGTTCTCTATTAAATAGGGCATAGACCGCGATAATTGTGTTAAAGGACTAACTAGTAAAAGACATTATAAGGGTAAAGTACTAGGTACTAAAAGTCGCGACTAAAAATTAACTACTAAAAGTTGTTTAAGAAAAGCCTTGTTGCTAAAAACAAGCCTCTAAAAAAGATAAGCCTTGCTACTAAAAGCAAGCCCTAATTTAAGGCTCTAAAGTGCCGTTACTTTAAAGTCTTATTAGTCCTTTACAAAGTAAGGCGTAGGCCGCGACTACTGCATTAAAGAGAACAGCTAGTAAAAGATTGCGAGCGTAAGGCTAAAGGAACTACTAAAAGTCGCAACTATATAATAACTACTAAGAGTTGTTTAGAAAACCTTGTACAGATACAGACCCTGCAAGCCCTACTAAGTCCTTACTACTAAGGAGTAGGCCATATACACAGCCGCTCACAAGGAGCGTGGCTGTTAGGTTAAAAAAAAGAAGAACAATTAAAAGCCTTTCTAAGAAAAAGGTACACAACCTTCTAGGAAGGATTTAGAAGATAAAGAATAACTTACTTAACCTTAACGTATACAAGCTGTTAGCCTACGCGTTAGCTAAGCGTATAGCAGGAGTATTAGATAAAGAGATACAATAGAGTATCGTCCTTATACTCTAGAATAATAGTTAGAAGGAAGCGTCTATAGAACTAATAATTAACAAGATTGCTAAGGGGATAGAGGACACAGAGAAAAGCAAAGGGACGCCTAACAAACCGCCTAAAGCTGTATTAGACACTACAGTAGTATTAATAGCAACTCTAGCCTAGTTAATAGCACTAATAGCTGCTTAGTTAGAGGCCTTGAAAAGGAAAGACCTCTATCTTACTCTGCTAACAAGAACGCCTGAAAGCTAATTAGAGCTTAAGCTACCGCTAGCACACTCTAGGAGCAGCACTAAAACTAAGTACCTTTACTCTAAGTTATTTAATAGGGACAGGTCTAAGTACTAAGCGCTCTAGTACAAGGCAAAGGCAAAACTACACAACAACTACTAGGTTACGTCTAATAGGATAAAGATTGCGTACGTAGTTAACTATTGCTCTAAACGCGCTTTAGACGTTATCTTCCCTTAAGCAGAACAGTACTAAGAACATAGCACAATTAAGGATCTTTAGGACTTTCTTAACTAATAATAAAATAACCTACACCTAAAGGCTAAGACCCTAGAGTAACTCTCTAACTTACGACAAGGAAAGCGTTAAATCTAAGATTACTATATAGAGTTTAATTAGTTAAAGCTTAAGTTAGGAGTACAAATTAGCAATACGTAGATGAAGAGTATATTTTAAAAAGACTAAGCTTTAAACTTTAGAAGGCCCTAATCTTTGTAAAAGAGAACTTGTGTTTTAAAGATTTTGTAAGAGAAGTAACTTAAGTTTCTAACAACTTATACTAGGTAAGTATAGCTACGCGCAACTAAAGAGAGTTTAGCTACAGCTCTTACTGTTAGAATACTAGCAATAACAACGCGCAAACGCCCTCTCTACTAGAGAAGATAGACTAGGAACTTATAAGGGTTAATAAGGCCTACACAGAAAATAAGAGGCTAAATAATGATTAAGGCTAGTGCTACGCTTGCAGTAAGAAGGGACACTTTACTAAGAATTGCAAAGAAAGCACTAAGTTTAAAAGCACTTAGGTGAACAAGGCAACTTAGAGAAATACCCTCACTACCTGCAAATGTTAAATAGCAGAGGAGAGTAGGACTAAATTAAAGGAATTAAAAAAAGAGTAGCTCTAAACTAAGGTCTCAGTTTAGAGCCTCTAAAGATATATTAGTAGACTAGCGAGAACTAGAAACAATTTTACCAAAAACACTTAAATACTTCGCCTCTTACTATATGTTTAATTATAAACTCTATTTACAACACAACTGTACTACTAGACTGCAGGTGTTTATGTTATGTACTAGTTAGCAAGAAGTTTGCTCGTTAGAACTATCTTAAGCGCTTTTTAGTCCTCTTACGGTTAATTAAGAGCATTAACAGAAAGTTGTTAGAGATACGTAAAGTCTCTAAGTTTAAGTTTAATATATACGGCTACTAAGAGGTTTAGCTTATTCATTTATTAAGTCTTCTTAGCTTAAGTATAGCTCTTGCTAGTAACTTTAAGCAAGAGCTAATTTTTTTCTAAAATAAAATTTAGATCTTTTGAGTATTTTTGCTACCTAAGCTTTTTTATTAGGTTTTCTTACTTTTCCTTTTAAAGACTTTAATATATTAGTCTTCTTTTCTTCTCTTTCGTTTTTAGTATCTTTTCTTCTATAGTTTAATCTGTAGCTAAGTATCTTTTCTACTTATAAGTAAAATAATATCTTTCTCTTATTAGCTTATTTAGCTCTAGATTGCTAAACTTGCGTAGCTTAGCTAATCTTCTAGTAAACTCTATTCCTTCTATCTAGTCTCCTATAGGAGGAGGAAAAAGAGGAGAAGCGCGTCTTAGCCTATATTCTTTAGGCCTTTCTTAGTCTCTGTTCTTAGAGTATTGAACCTTAGGCTTATCCTAGCCTTTAGAATACTGCTTTATCTAGTATAAGTAGTCTACTATTTTAATAGAATTATTCTACAAATTATCTAAATCTAAGAACCTAAAACTTACAAGCTTATCTTAAAGCTTATAAGTAAAGCTTTTTTAGAAAAGTATTATCTTTATATCCTTATTTAAGTTACTATTTAATAGTAGCAACTATTCCTAAAATTCTATAATATAATTATAGATACTCTTTTTGCTTTAAAATATTAACTAGAGTCTATTCTTAGCTCTCTTAGAGCTGTAAAAATCTCTAAACATTAAATTAAAGAAGTTTAATAAATATTTAAAGTTCTAGGCGTCTAACAATTCTATTTAGTTAAAGTAGAGTATTTTTAAAGTTACTACTAAACCTTTTAGCCTACTAAAGGCGTAATTATACGTCCTTCTTTCTATGTTAAAGTCTTCTTAGTTATTTTCTACTTTAGTAGTAAGCTACTTCTTAAAGATTTAGTTTATCTTTTTTATTCTATTAAAAGCGTCTAGATTAGGTTACTTAAAACGCTTAGGTTGTGCTAGCTGCTAAACTAGTTTTAATGCAGTAAGTAAGGTTAGTAGCTAAGCAGGTAGCTATTCTTGTTCTAGTTCTTCTTTAGAGGCTAAATTAATAGCCTTTTAGATATAAATAGCTTCTTGTATTATTGTTAAAGTTGCTATTTTATCTAGTTTGTTCGCTCTGTAGAGGCCTTTTAGAGTGTTCTCTATTTTAGCCCTATTAACACTGTCTTAGTGTAGTCTTGCTATCTAGACAGCAAAGCTTCTAGATGTAATCTCTACCCTTACTATTATTATGCAAAAGTACTAAATAAATA
The DNA here is from genome assembly GCA_024321975.1 of Alternaria sp. 'sect. Undifilum'. NCBI lineage: Eukaryota > Fungi > Ascomycota > Dothideomycetes > Pleosporales > Pleosporaceae > Alternaria > Alternaria sp. 'sect. Undifilum'. Next base: position 6,650,354 of record JAJJZI010000005.1, read on the forward strand.
GTATTTATATTATTTAACAGCAGAGATTAGTTTCTAAGGCTACTAGTAATATAGTAGGCTTATTGAACAGTTTATATTACAAAACGTTCTAGGCAGAGTCTTATATAGCTAAGTATCCCTTAGCACTCCTTGTGCTTCTTCTACTACTAATCTTAAGTAGATTTAAAACAGCTTTACCTAAGATTAGCAATCTAATTAATTACAGTCTTATCTAGATATAGCTCTTAGGGGTTTCTGTATGTAGATATAGCTCTAGCTAGCTTCTCGTCTAGATATAGCTCTAGGAGGCTTCTAATTTAACTTATTAGTGTTCGCGCTACAGAAGGATTTAATTTAAATATAAGAATGCGTTAAATTAACTAAATATGTAGGGAAAATAGTAGTAAATGAAATAAAGAACTACAAAAGCTATTTAGTAAGCTTATCTACTCCTTTGTAAGGTTTGTGCTTAGTACTAAGAAAGAGGCAAGAGTAGCCACGTAGCAGCTACTAACGTGGCTTAAGAAAATAGCGCAAAGCTAAGAGAAAAGTTTAGTAAGCTAGAAAAGTAGAAGGGCTGATACGCCCGGCTTACAGATACTGGGTGCGCACGGACACCCGGGATCTGTAGGATAGCACAACGAGGCTTTTTGTCGAGTACTAAAGACGTCAGGGCTTCAGCCCTTTATACAAGATACAGGAACAAAAGTTAGTTGAATAATTATTTAGTATTAGAGTAATTAAAAATTAAAAGATGCAAATAATTACGTTTGTGCATAATACATACATTAATAAGCTTGCAAAGAAGTTTAAGCTAGAGAATAACAGCTTTTCTAAGACTTTATTGCTGTTGAAAAGGAACTAATTAAAAACTCTAGCAAAGCAATTAAGCAAGAGATTAAGGCCGACTAAAAAAAATTATATTAGTGCTGTACACAGCTATTATGCTTTGTCAAAATGTTGCTTACTTAATTTCTAAGCTCCTACACTTCCTTACAAAATCTAGTAATTAGCATATAAAAGATGTTGAACGGGTAATTATGTTCCTCTATTAGACAAGATAGGACGCAATCTAGTACAAGAACTACAATAGCCTAAACTTAACAATTGCAGGCAACGCTTTCTTTGCAGATAATTAGAAAACCCGTTGATTGTCTTATAGTTCTATAGCTATCCTATTTAGTAGTCTAATATTTTAGAAGGCAGCTCGGCATACTACAGTTACTATATTAACTACTAAGGCTAAGCTGCTAGCCCTTAAGTACACTACAAAGAAGGCTATAACCTTTTAGTCCTTTTTCTACAACCTGTCTCTTGATCTACAAAACGTCTAGACAGTTTAGTGTAATAACTAACAAATCATTAGGCTTGTAGTTAAGAAAAACAAGTAGATTGGCACTTTGTTAAAGCATGTAAATATACAGAACATGTAGCTGCAGTAAGAATATACTCAAGAATTGTTTTAGGTCTAGTACATAAAAACAGTAATTATACTAGCTAATAGACTAACTAAGTCGCTTACCTAACAACAGTTTAAGAGGTTAAGCAGTTGCTTAACCTTTAGCAAGTTAAGCACTTATTTAAAAACAACAATAATTTACAAGTCAAAGGTTTTATATCAAGCAGCAACATTTATATACTAAGCTAAGTCTCTGCTTGGTAGCTTATAAAAATAAGCAGGAGAAAGTAAGCTAGACAAGCAGGAAAACCACAAAACTAAACACTAAGATTACTAGTAAGTATTAGAGTTATTGTAATTGCTTAACTCTATTATTAGATTATGCTTAGCTTTTATAGCTTTAGCAAGTTTAAAAGTATATTAAGCTAACCTAGCCTAAGCAGCAAGAGTTTCAAGGTGAGCAGCATAACAGCGCAAATCTAATCTATTACTTTTATAGATAGTATCGTGAGATAACTGCCGGCTTACTGTAGTGTAATAGTTGCTCTTATATAAGCAGATTATATAGTAATTTGGGCAATAAACTTGAGGGCAAATGTGTAGAACAGGCAGGGGCAACATTTCTTAAGTATGCTGTTCTTAAAGAGACATTTACTAGAGAGGTTGTTACTATTAAGGCTGCTGCTATTGCTGCTGTTTTTTTTATTGTAGTTTAACGTCCTTTCTCTGCCTAAAGGGCTATATTAGACGTGTAGGTTTAGGACCTACAAGTATCTACGTGGTGTTTTCTAATATTTTATTATTTACTTATTTTTAAGGTATCAAAGGTGGTGGTTGTTTTTGTAGTCAAAATAGGTTTTCTAAAAAAGTAAAATGCAGCTGCCCTCTACTAATTAGTTGCAAAAGTCAAAAAAAGATTATGTGTAGTTAACAAAATTTAAACAGTAAGTAGATAAAGTCTACGCGCTAAGCGCTTAGAGCAGAAAAGCTTAGACTACTAAGCAAAATTGGAGTTAAAAAATTTGCTAAAGGTACTAAAAAACGACACTAGTTAAAACGTGTTCAACGGCAATTGCTAGCCTATAGCTAGTAACAAGATTACGATAGAGGTAGAGGAGGTAGAGGTAGAGGAGGGTCAGGACACGTACGTTACCGCAGTAGGAGCCTGCAATACTTCATAATAGCTCCCTACCTACTACTTCTTACCTTTAGGTTTTCCTATACTACACAGTACTACATACAAACAATACAATACATAGACTATTCTTCTTTTTATTTAACACAAAGACTAATAGCTTATATTAAGTAAAGTTAGACCTTACTAGGTTACTATACAAGAAGCTATAGTAGTAGATTACAAAGCCTACGTTTACCTTTATTAAGCAGCCTCTTTAGTTAGTTATAAAAGAAGCTGTTAGCAGTAGCTCTTATAGTAATTAGGTAGACGTAGAGGTTAAATTCTATTATTTATTAATACCTTATTAATGCGTCTAGTATTATAGATATTAAAGTTACTATAGAGGTTGTAAAAGGCTTATTGGCTTCGGCCTTTTGAGACAACCTTTTGATGTAACCACACATTTTGTAGACACTATTTTAGTAAAAAAGATTTATTGCTAACAACAGGTATTAGGGCTTATGCCCCCTTGTTTGGCATTGCCGGCACGCAATTGGTGTGTCGCTCTAGCATGTTTAGACAGAAATAAAGAAAAGCAAGACAAAGACGCGAATTGCCTTCTAACTTAACGCGCCTTATCCCGCCTATACTACCTACTTATGTTAAGGCTTTACTTCTAGGTACTCTTAGACAAATTGAAGAAGCAGCATTATTATTGCCTTGCTTTCTAACCTATACATACGACAATAGAACGCCTACTCCTCCTTTCCTACCTCTTTCTTCTCTATTGCTATTTCGACGTTATGCAACAGCTAGCCTAACTAGTTAATAGTTTCTTTACTTAGCCAATGCATGATTAACAAGAAGAGAGGGATGCTAAAGTAGAGCATTTTAAGTACTTTGCTAGTATTAGCAAACACCTTATAGATCTTGTATTCCTTCTACAACTAGCTAAGTTAAGGCTTAACATTCTTTTTATATATAAAGATATCGCGGATTCTAGAGTTGTTTATAAGGGATATAATTATAAAGTTCTAAAGAGGCTAAGTTTATAGATACTTAATAAATTTAGGTGTCTGCATGATTAGCTTAAGCTAGACTAGTTTAGGGGCTAGGTGTATAATAGAAAAGCTTCCTATCTTTAGATAAGAGTTAAGGTTAAGGAGATGCTCGTCGCGGAGGTTGCACGCTATTGCAGTGTATTGTATGCAAATCATTCGTATGCGGTGCTGTTCAAAAGGTGAGAAGCAGTAGGTAAGAAGCAGCAGCTTCAGCTTTATAAAGTATTGCAGTCTCCCGCTGCGGTACGTACGGTAGGCAATAAAGTATCTAGTTTAGTCTTCCACGGTACTAAGTGCTAAACAGTGTCCTTTCCCTCCTCTATCGCATTATGTTGCAATCCTATTGCAATTCTACTGTAATCCTGTTGTTAGCTATAGGCTGGCAATCGCCGTTGGACACGTTTTAACTAGTGTCGTTTTTTAGTACCTTAGCAAATTTTTTGACCCTGATTATCGCTTAGTAGTCTGAGCTTTCCTCCTAGAACTCATCCACTCACCGTTCGAATTTCGTCGACTACACACAATCTTTTTTTGACTTTTGCGACTAATTAGTAGAGGGCAGCTGCTTTTCACTTTTTTGGAAAACCCATTTTGACTACAACAACAACCACCACCTTTGATACCTTAAAAATAAAAGTAAAAGGCTTATTTAGCAGCAAGTTTATTAAATACGTTGCGCATGTTAATAGTCTAAGTGTAGTAATAGTGTGTTATCTTACTAATCTCCTCTTACGCGAATATAACCTTAGTAGAGAGACCTTATAGTAGCTCTATAAGAAGCAAGAGCGTGTTAAAACAGCTATTAAGTAGCTAGGATAAACTAACAAGTAGGAGGATTTTGTAAGTTACCTCTAGAGATAAGAGAGCTATACTTAGATAGTAACGCTGTTGTCGTATGTTTACATCTAAGTATAGGCACTAGAAACACCGCGACTGCAACACTGCAAAGATAGCGACAGAGACAATAGAAGTTACGGTTAGCAGTAAATAGTTATTAGTAAATAGTTATTAGTTAAGAGGGTTAGTTAGAGGGATATTGCGCATCTTTATTTCTCTCTAAATATACGACACACTAATTGCGTGCTAGCAATGCTAAATAAGGGGGCATAAGCCCTGATATCTGTTGTTAGCAATAAATCTTTTTTTTTACCAAAAAGGTGTCTACAAAATGTGTGGTCACATCAAAAGGTTGTCTCAAAAGGCCGAAGCTAATTTTATTATTTACAAGGAGGGGTTTGTCTAAATGAAGGTGAGGCTTGTAGCCTAGGGTAGTGTTAACAAGTATCTCTCTTAGTCCTTTGTTAGGAAGTATGTAGAGCTAGTATGCTAGTCTAGTTATCTCCTTTACTTCTTCTGTGTTGTTGTAGGCTATGCTAGCTGCTCTTTTGTATTGCTTATATTAGTACGCTAAGCAGTTCGGTATAGGGTCAATATATTAGGTCAGTATATTGAGTTGGTATAGGGGTTTCAGTGTAGGTAGATAGCTAGGAGCAAGGTGCTAGGAGCAAGGTGCTAGTCTAGCTATTAATTCTAATGTGTAGGTCGGTATATTGGGTCAGTATATTAAGTTAGTATGGAGGGAATTCAGTGTAGGTAGATAGCTAGGGGTCTAGCTATCAATTTTAATATGTAGGTCGGTATATTAGGTTAGTATATTGAGTTGGTATAGAGGGATTTCGGTGTGGGTAGATAGCTAGTTGCTAGTCTAGCTATTAATTCTGATGCGTAGGTCGATATAGGAGTTCGGTATATCGAGTTTGTATGGAGGGATTTCGGTGTAGGTAGTTAGCTAATAGCACTAGCTATCTATTCTAATGTGTGTGTTGATATAGGAGGTCGGTATATCGAGTCGGGATAGCAGCTCTAAGACCTTAGAAAGTAAGAAAAGATTATAAGTTACTAACTTGCTTAAGTACTTAATTGAAGGATAGGAGGAGCAATGACAAGGCTATAAGCCTAGGAGCACACGCACTTTATAAAATAAGCATAGCTTTAGAAAGTAATAACTTACTAAGCGCTCTTTTTTAAACTACATATAGAGCCGGAGAAGACAGAAAAGAGCATACAACAGTACACGCTATAATTGCTGCTGCTATCTTAAGTAAAAATTTAAAACCTTAACTATCTATTTTTTAAGGTGTCAAAGGTGGTGGCTGTTGTTGTAGTCAAAATAGGGTTCTAAAAAAGTGAAAAACAGCTACCCTCTACTAATTAATCGCAAAAGTCAAAAAAGAAGATTATGTGTAGTTAACGAGATTCGAATGGTAGGTGGATGAGTTCTAGGAGGAAAGCTTAGACCACCGAGCAATAATTAGGGTTAAAAAAAATTGCTAAGGTACTAAAAAACAACACTAGTTAAAACGTGTCTAACAGCGATTGCTAGCCTATAGCTAACAACAGGATTATAGTAGGATTGCAATAGGATTATAACATAATACAATAGAGGAAGGAAAAGACACCTACGTATCGCAGCAGGAGCCTGCAATACTTTATAAAGCTGCTGCTACTTACCTACTACTTCTTACCTTTTAAACAGCACTGCATACGAATAATTTGTATATAATATACTGCACTGTAATATAGCGTGTAACCTCCGCAGCGAGTATCTCTTTATTCTAAGCTCTCTTCTAAAAAAAGTATCCTTTGCTACTGTCTACTTAGTACCTAATTTAGTCTAACTTAAACTGCTTATGCAGACACCTAAATTTATTAAGTATCTTTAAACTTAACTTCTTAGCTAGACTTCTAAGTTTATAAAAATCTTAAACAAGTCTCTTATTTATAATATCTTTATATACAAAAAAATTGTAAAGCCCTAATTTAGCTAGTTATATAAAGAATTCATAATCTCTAGAGTATTTGCTAATACTAGCGCGGTACTTAAAATCTATTACTTTAGTATCTTCCTCTTCTTGTTTATTGTGTAAGGGCTAAGTACAAAGACAAAAACCTAGCTTAAATAGCTATTACAAGACGTTAAATTAGCAATAAAGAAGAAAGAGGTAGGAAAGAAGAAGTAGGCTTTCTATTATTACGTCTATAGGTTAGCAAGCAAGGCAATAATAGTGTTACTACTTTACTTTATTTCAAAGCGCCTAGCAGTAAAGTAATAAGAATAAGCAGGATAGAGTACGTTAAGTTAAAAAGTAATTCGCGTCTTTGTTTTGCTTTTCTTTGTTTCTATCTAAACATGCGACACACTAATTGCGTGCTAGCAATGCTAAATAAGGGGGCATAAGCCCTAATACCTGTTGTTAGCAATAAATCTTTTTTTTACTAAAAAGGTGTCTACAAAATGTGTAGTTACATTAAAAGGTTGTCTTAAAAGGCTGAAGCCAAAACCCTAACTATATGCTAAAACGCATTACAATAAACTACTAGCGCTTCTAAAGAAATAAAAAGATCTTGATCTTTATTTTTACAAAAAGGTCTTTCTACAGGCAGCTTAGAAGGAGATTAACACACTGCTGGGGAAAAGAACTTAGGAGGAGATTAAGCGCTCTACAGTAATAGAGCAGCTACTCTTGCTTAAATAGGTTTTTTCTTATAAGCTTAACTAAGACGGCTATTTTAATAAATGCAAAGCTTAGATTGTTGTACAAGGAGACCTACAATTGCTTAATTCAATACAATTAATATATGCAGCAACGCTTGCGGCGCGTTCCTTTAGGACTGCTATAACAATAGCAGCAGAATTCAATCTACAGATTATACAATATAACGTAGTTAGAGCATTTCTTTTTGCTTACAGAGAGCACTAACCAGAGGTTGTATACGAATTGCTAAATAAATACAAGAAAGCATGCAAGTGTGTAAAGCTAAAAAGAGCACTCTACAGTTTAAAAAACTTACTATTGCTCTAGTATAAAGAACTGTTAAGGACTGTTAAGAAAGCAGGCCTTACTGCATTAAAAGAAGAGCTGGACTAGTGCTCAGAGAACAACTACTAAAGAGCAGATCTAGAATCTTCTTAACAAAAAAAGTAAGGGCTTCTTAAGCCTCCTCTTTAGAAGCGTTGTATCTAAGCATACAAATAATATTAGTAGTAATAAGGCTAAAGAATAACAGCTTGTTAGAGTTATATACAAGACAACTAAGCTTAGTCTTAAAGGTATCCTAGAGAACAGAAAGCTTAGAATAATAAAAAGCAGTTAAGACTTGCTTAGAAACAGCCTTAGAGCTAGCATCACTCTTACTAAGAGCAAAGTGCTCAGAATGCTAAGAGGAAAAAGTTCTAGAAGCATTAAAGATAGTCTATTTAACACGCGCGTCTTTAGCAAAAAGAAAAGCAGGAGAAAGCCTACGCTTCTTTTAAAAAGAAGTACTAAGGTTATTAGAGCTTAGAGTAACAACCTAAGTATTGCTCTTAGTGCTCTTAGCTAGGCGTTTAGCCTTAGATTTAACAGGATATTTCAGCTAGTTAGAGTTAGTAAGCAGGTTAACTTTAGAGCAGAACGCTTAGCAAAGTTTAATAGTATACGAGGTATGCTTAGCCTTGCTAAAATCGTTATAAAGGAGAGTGCGAACAGCAGCAAGCACACAAATACTATCTTCTAAAAGAACATTATGCTTAAGAACGCAGATAAAAGTTAGCGATACTTTAAAATTAAGTAAGAAGAGTACTTATAGAGCATAGCAAGGATAATTAAAAGCAGCACAAGAAAAGCAACAATTAGCCTTTTTGCTAGTCTTAACGCGGAGGGCATTAGAGCAGTAAGGGGCCGAAGCTTTGCTAGAAACAATACTTATGCAGCAGTTCATGCAAGGAGTAATGCAATTACAGCTCTAAAACACACTAACTTAAACTCTTTAGAAAAAGTAAAACTATACTTAGTTAGAGCAAACAAGTTATTAGAAAGAGCACAGGTTATCTTATCAACGTCGCTTAAATATACAGAGGAAGTCTTGTTAAACAACAACACTTAGTAAGGAGTAACAGGAGTAGCAACGCTAGTTTTTAAGGTATTACCTTTATTACCCTGCGCTCTGTTAGCAGCACGCTAAATAGCAATTATCCTAAAGCCAGCTCTTACCTTAGCAAAAAGAAGCTATTTATTAGTAAGACGCCTTTTTCTTGCGCGCTCCTGCTCCTCTTACATCACCTAAATGTCCTCTTAAGCCTTCGCAACACGCTTATCTTCAGCTTTCTTAGCAGCAGCCTGCTCAGCAGCTACCTTCTTAGCAGCGGCCTGCTCAGCAGCCACACGATCAGCTACAGCTTGTTCAGCAGCAGCGTGCTTAGCAGCAGTGGCCTAAGAAGCAAAGAACTAGAGATCCTCCTTAAAGGTACGCAAGTTGTTAACATTAGGGAGCTTTGCTTTGCCTTTACCTTTATCCTTGCTTCTCTTAAAAGAATTTAGATCAGTGTTATTACTATTAACAGTAAGACAACAGCAGACGCGCATAGGCAAAAAGCTCTTAAGCAGAAATATTAGAGCATTAGCATTTTTAACTTTTAACTAAGTTGTACGCTTGTTTATTAGAGACAACATAGGGTTATTTTTATTTAGAATAAAGATACCTATAGTAAAGCTTAGGAATTAATAAAATAGCGTTGTTAGTATATATAATTAGTAGAGCGCTGTTAGTAGTACTGCTTTAGTTAGTATAGCGCAAGCGCCAAAAAGTTAAGGAGTGCTTACAAGGTATAGATTAGTTAAGCTATAGAGGGGTAAGACCTAGGCGAAACACTAACAAGCCTTTGTTTTAGTAGGGTGCTCTGTGCACAGAAGCAAGGCTTGGCGTAACGCGTACTCTTACACAGCACGCAATTAAAATAATTTTTGTGCACACTAAGTTAGCAGCGCTTAGATACACGTGATCCCCTTAGTAAGGATTACGTAGGGGGTGTGTTGCAAAGCGCTGCCCAACATGCTACGCTACCACTAACAAATAACTTAGCTAAGCTAAGCTAACATAAGAGCACGTGATCTGTGCTAATATAGAATGGACAGCACTACTTAATGAGCAGTGTATATATAGCAGCACTTTTGCAGCACCTCTTAGAATCAATAATCATCTCCTATTCATTTCTATGCTCTTTTCTGCCACAGCTTTCCTCTAAGATCTTACTTACTATTTTAAATTTATAACCTATATTATTATTATTTTTCCTTTTGCAATTAATTAGTAGAGAGTAGCTGCTTTTCAATTTTTTAGGAACTCTATTTTAACTGCGCTAGTAAATGGGCATAGGTTAGATATAGGTTAGGTTAGGTTACTTAGACCACAACTTAACAATATAACTTTTTGACGCTAAAACTAGGTATAGGTTAGTAGGCTGGCAAATGGGTTAGGGGTTCCTATACTTGGGTTGTAGTTGGGTTGGGGTCGCACAGACGCGTAGTTGTGGTTATAGTTAGGTCGCATAGACATGTAGTTGTGGTTGTACTTAGGTTGCACAGACGTGTGGTTATAGTTAGGTTAAAGTTGTAACTAAATTAGTGCTTACTCAGCTTATCACGGCTAATTATCACAGGTATATAACAACTTAACCTTTACCTAACTATAAGTTAACCACAACCACAACCACACGTCTGTGCGACCTAACTACAACTACAACTACGCGTCTGTGCGACCCAACCACAACCCACGTCCGTGCGACTATAACCTAACTACAACCACTCTTTTTTACGCACAGACTAGTAGTTATAGTTGGGTTGTGGTTGGGTCAGCTTATGTAAGACCCAACCACGACCCAACCTTAACCCATTTACTAGCGTGTAGGTTAGGTTGTAGTCGCACAGATTAATAGTTGTGGTTAGGTTATAGCGTACAGACTGTAAGTATAGGTTTAGTTGGAGTTAGGTATAGTTGCTATTAGGTAAGTTGTCTAATATAACTGTGATTATTAGCTGTGATAAGCTGACGTCAGCTTAGTTAGCACTAAACAATCCCTAATAACCCCTAAATATTACTACACAACAGCAGCTTTATAAAGTATTGCAGGCTCCCGCTGCGGTACGTACGTGTCCTTTCCCTCCTCTATCGCATCATGTTGCAATCTTATTGCAATCCTACTATAATCCTGTTGTCAGCCATAGGTTGGCAATCGCCGTTGGACACGTTTTGACTGGTGTTGTATTTTAGTACCTTAGCAAATTTTTTGACCCAGATTATTGCTTAGTGGTCTGAGCTTTCCTCCTAGAACTTATCCACCCACCGTTCGAATCTCGTTAACTACACACAATCTTCTTTTTTGACTTTTGTAATTAATTAGTAGAGGGTAGCTGCATTTTACTTTTTTAGAACCCTATTTTGACTACAACAACAACTACCACCTTTAACACCTTAAAAAATAATTAACTACACAACTTAACATAACACAACCAATCTATGGTGTTCGCAATTCAGCCGACTATGGAATTAGCGTCGGATTTATCGGAACCTACCTAAAACAGATAGACAAAATTTCAATGGTTATGTTAGCCTAACTACCCCCTGTAGACTTGCTTAGTTAGGTTTAGAGCGCCGCATAGCAGCGAAAATAAAACAGTTAGAGTTGAAAGCATTCTAAACACATTCTAAACGCTCTTCAAAGTGTTAAGTCAATATAAGCCACTACTATCTACTTCTTCTAGTATTTAACATAAACAATCGCCTTCCTCCTTACCTATTAGATAGGGCCTTTGAGGAGCTCCAACCAACATTTTACTAGGCTTCTAGTAAGGAGGACCTTTTTAACCCTAACGCAGTAGAGGGTATAGTGCGTACAAGGCGTTAAAAGCAATTAAAATGCTTTTTAAAAGCATTTTAGGGACTATCTCCTATTCTTATTATAACAAGGAGTAACAACAGACTCGCTCTTATAGCAACAACAAAACAGCATGTTGCAGCAGTACTAAAACAAGGAGTAACAACAGACTCGCTCTTTAAAAGCATTTTGCTTCTAGAGACTATTATTACTACAGACGATGCCTTAATAATAGCCCTAGAAGTAAATCCTCTAGTCTAAAAGCATTCTAAAAGCATTCTAATAGCTATCTAGTTCTAATACGCTAAGCAGAACAAGTACAAGAGCTGCCTAACATTCTCTTTTCTTCTTAGGTGCTATGCCTTGCGTTAGAAGTACTAATACTCTACTATAAAGCACTGCCCTTTTCTTTATGAGCCTCTTAAAGAACAGTGTATCTACTTAGAAGTTACTTATAGTTTGTATAAGAAGATAAAGCACCTTAAGGTTAAGTTAAGAAAGGACAAACGCTTAATAATGTAGAAGAAGGCAACAAGGTAGTTAAAAAGCTTTTGAAAAGCTTTAAAATTGCTTTTTCATTGCATTATTTTATATACATCTCTTGTTAAAATTGATTTCTAGTGGGAACATCCTGTATATTATACTGCACGAGTTGCAGGCCTGTCTGAAAACAGCAAACAAAAGAGGTAAGGCAAAATTTTTAACTTAAAAGCTTTCTAAACGCGTTCTAAAAGCTTTTGCAGACAATAACTAGAGAGAAACCTTAGTTCATAGATGTAGCAACTTTCTGTAGGAAAGACTTGCAGAGGAGAAGCACTATGTTACGACCTAAAGCCTAGAGTGGGGCACCACCACCTCAAGTACCGACAACCGATGGCACGGACCCAGGGATTAGGTGATAAGAAGATCACGTGGCTAGTCCTAGAGTCCTAGAATCCTAGAAGGTCCCAACTAGGCTTTAGGATCCTTAGGACTATAGACATCTTAGAATCCTAGAGAATCCTAGATAGACCTTAGAGGGATAGGACTCTAGTACACTGTAGAATCTCTAGAACTCCTTATGTATATAGCAGTAGGCAATTTGCCCTTATAGCATATTGTGTTCAACTTAGAGTTTTACCTTAGTAATTAATCTTAAAATTAAGACTTGTTTCTTAACCCTTGTGTTATTACATTAATCTTCTAATTATGCTAAGACTCCTTATACTATTACATTAATCTTCTAATTATGCTAGTACACCCTGTGTCCCTAGTACTTATTTATTCCCTAGGAACTAACCTAGATTATCTTTAGACAATCTTCACCCTTTAAACACCCTTAAGATAAGTAATACTACTATAGACACACCTGCTAATTCCCTTACTAGGAGGACTATAAGCCGCGCCAATAAGCCTAAGACTTATTATAGTAATTATAAAAAGCTTAACGCTTAGCTCCTCTAAGTTAACAGATACTTCTATATTAAAGAAGACAGAATTAACAACAACAATAAGGTAGTCTTAGCCTCTACGTATCTTTAAGGAGATATAGAGAAGTAGGCTAACTTAATCCTTTAACGCTATATAGACGGTGCTATTATAGACACTAACAACACAGCCCTAGTTAAAGACTAAGATACCTTTAAAGCTAAGATAAAAGAAGTCTTCTTAACCCTTAAAGAATCTGTAGTTATAGAATAGAAGATTTAGAGACTATACTAAACTAAGTCTACTACTAACTACACAACTAAATTCTAATAGTATAAGACAGTTATTAAATAGGATAACAATACTTTAATATAGATATACTAACAAGGTCTTAAACCTATTGTATAACAGGAACTTATGCAAAGCAGAGCTAGCCTTAATATACTTAATAAACTTATAGCTAAAGCTATTAGAGTAGATAACAAACTTTATAAGCTTATATTAGCGGAAAGGCAATCTGCGCTAGGGAATTGCGTATCTAGGAATACAGACGCTTAAGCATGTTAACGCCTATACCCTAACTAAGAATGTTAGCAAAACTATGTACTTAGAACCCTAAAGTATTACACTACTAATAGCTATAAGCTAATGCACCTTAACAACATTTATAAGCAACTAAGAAGAAAGAAGTTTACGCATGATAAGAGTAACAAGAAGGTTACTTATTATAGATATAGCAAGGAAGGTTATATAAAATAGGACTGCTAAAGCTAAGGCAAGGTAACTTAATAACTTAATATTATTTACTATGCAGACCCTAATAACAATCTAGACAACAAATAGAATGTTATTACACAACCTACTATTACAGTTTAAGGACAGGACTAGGTAAGTATTAACAGTCTAGATAATATAGTTATAATTACGCTAGAGGAGACCTTAGACAATAACATTTCTAAGATAGTGCTAGACAAAGATATAGAAGTAACTCTAGTAGAAGAAACTAAACATAGCAAGATAGCTAAGTTTTAGAAAAGCTATTAACTAGCTACACTAATTACATAGGAAGAGCTAGTAGCACACAACAAGAAGACAGTTCCTACATATATATAGAAACTCCTTACCTACACTATAGAAGATAGACATAATGTTAGCATATAGGTACTACTACCTATAGAGACTAGATGCCTTATAGATCTAGCAAAGAAGACTAATGCCTTACTTAGGCAACTTAGGCAAACTAAAGAAATCTTTACAGAACTCTGTAGAGGAATATTTCTACACTATAGCTAGTATACTAATTTACTAGAGGAACTGTAGAAAAAAGGACTTACTCGAGTAGCAACTATTAACAAAGCTATACACAACAATTTTATATAGAAATAAACTAAAGAAGCTAAGGCTTCCTAGAATAAGCTAGCACGCCAGCTCTTAGATAAAGAGACAAAGAAGATTTATATGAAACTTAAAGTAACATAACAACAGCGTAAGGCTTAAGAAAATAGCTACACAAAGGATATATACTACTAGATAAATCTACATAATCTAGAACATACAAAGTATTTATAGTCTATATGTATACATAACAACTATATAATCTATTATTCTAATAAAAGTAAATTAGGATAGTTTCTTAAGAAGTTTAAAGGGATACCTAAATATAAATACTAATAGTATAATTGCTTTAACAATAAATGCGCAGTACATATATAGGATAAGAGATATAGCCTATACTTTTATAGACACAACAATCTAGAAGAGACTCTGCAGATATATATAACGCAGCAGAAGGATAATAAGGATAGAACTAGTGCATAGAAGTATAACTAACTCTTATAGCACACATGCCTTAATATTAAATATAACAAATACCTTATTGCAAAGAAGTTCTACAGATTTAGTATATAGTCTTTTTTAGACAGACGCCCTAAATACCTAGAACTACTAGGAAGATTAACACAATAAATTCCTTAAGCCTCCTTAAGCTTATAGTAAAGCTTAACAGATACTAGATAAAGGCACTAGTAGATTCTAGCGTATAGGCTAACTTTATTTCTACTTAAGCAGTGCTAGTAGCAGGTCTACAACTACTAAGGAAACAAGAACCCTATCTACTATATATAGCTAACAGTTAGCCTATGCTAGGCGAGACAATAATTACCTATAAGGTTACCTAAGTAACGCTCCACATCTAGGAACACTAAGAAGAAATAGACCTAGACGTCTTTAGACTAGCTACCTACAACATTATATTAGGACTTTCTTAGTTATAAGAACACAATCTACAGATTAACTAGAAGTTAAAGAAGTTCTTATTTAAGTGCTCTAGACTTAACCTAACTATAAGCTAGCCTATGTATCTAATAACTAAGATAGTAATTAAGAGAAAGATTAATAATATTACGAAGGGATAGCAAACCTTAACTAAGAACAGCCTTAAGACAAGAGGGTTTAACTTAGTAGATACTAGAAGGGCTCACCTAGATTACGAAGTTAGATTTTTAATAATATATGTAACTCTAGATATCTTAAAAGAGTATAAAGAATTTTAGCACCTCTTTATAAAAGTATTAGATAGCAAAGCATTACTAAGACACTAACTTTAGGATTATAAAATTATTTTAAAAGAAGGGAAGACTCTACTCTTTAGACTAATTTATTAACTATTAGAGATAGAACTTAAGATATTAAGAGAAAAGCTAGACAAGAATTTAGCAAAAGGCTACATAAGACCTTTATATTACTAGTAGGATTCTCTATACTCTTTATACTAAAGAAGAATAGGCTACTAAGGATGTATGTTAACTACTAAAAGTTAAATAACATTACAGTCAAGAATTAATATCTACTACCTAATATTACAGAACTTAGGGATTAATTATCTTATACTAAGGTCTTTATGGCATTAGACCTACAAGACAAATACTACCTTATTAAAATTAAGAAAGGTAAAGAATAAAGGAGAGTATTTTAAATAAGATATAGATACTACATATACACTATTATGCTATTTAGGTTAAGAAACGCCTAAGTAATATTTTAGGAACTTATTAATAATATGTTAAGAGTACACCTAGATATCTTTGTTATTACATACTTAGATAATATTCTTATCTACTTTAAGAACCTAAGGGATTATGTTAAACATGTCCGTACATTACTAAGATGCCTAGACTAGTTTAACCTATAACTAAAACCTGAAAAATGCAAGTTTTATAAGAATAAAGTCGCCTTTCTAAGATATATTATAGGGGCACAAGGAGTACAAATAAGTAAAGAAAAGATATAAGTAATTAAAGAATAGGTATAACTAACAATAATTAAGGAAATATAATCTTTTTTAGGATTTCTAAACTTTAACTGATAGTTTATCAAGGATTACTCTAAGATTGTTATTCTATTAACAAGACTTACAAGGAAAGAGATACTCTTTAAGTAGAGTAGAGAAGTAGAGAACGCCTTCTAAACGCTTAAGAATATAAGCATAGAACTACTATGCTTTTACATATTCTAAGTAGGATAACTACTATAGTTTAAAACAGACGCATTAGACCTTACACTTAGAGAATATACTAGCTAATTATATTAAGGCAAATAGCACCTAATTGCCTATTATTCTTATAAGTTTTTAGGACTAGAAAAACTATATAATGTTTACAACAAGGAGCTGTTAGCTATTATTAATTATTTAAGACATTAGAGAGTATACGCTAAAAGCTACTTAAAACTTACAATATTTATAGATTATAAGAACTTAGTTAACTTTATAACTACTAAAAAACTTAACTAACGCTAGGTTTAATAGTTAGAAGAACTAGGACAACACAAGTTTAAAATTGTGTACATGCTAGGAAAAGATAATAGAAGAGTAAACGCTCTTAGCCGTAGATATAATATTACAGGAACAAAAGAAATAAACAACTCTACAATACTATAGGTTAATAGAAATAGATTAATAGGACTAACACAGACACTTAATCCACTAATACGTATACGTACAACGTACTAGAAGAATTGCAAGAAATTATTATTTAACAATACTATAATAACCTAGTACATAGTTACCTAGGTATTATAAGAATTATTAAACTTATTAAAAGAAGTTACAAGTTTTTAGGAATAAAAGACAAGGTTACTACCTTTATTGCTATATATACAGACTGTTAGAAGAATAAGTATAGTACACACGCACCTTATAAATAAATGCAAGCAATAGAACTACTTAACGCACTATATTTAGACATCTCTATAGACTTTGTTACAGGTCTACCTGTCTTAAGAGACCCTATTACAAAAGTATCTTATAACATAATTCTTATAATAGTTAATTAATTTACAAAACAAGTAGAGTACATTACTTTTAGAAAAGATTTTACAGTAGTACAACTTGCGTACATTATTAATAATTAAATTATTAGATAATACAGGCATACTAAAGTTAATTATTAGTAATAGAGACAAGCTCTTCACCTAAAATGTTTAGACAATATTACTTGCCGCAATTAGAACTAAGAGAAAGCTATTAATAGCGTACTATCTGCAGACAGATAGATGAACAAAGTAAATAAACTGCACAATAAAAGTATATCTTAGGATATATATTATTTAATAGCAGAATAACTAGGTATTATTACTACCTATAGTATAAATAGCATACAACAACAAGCTTTTAGAGTCTATAAGACAGACTCTATTCTACGTAAATTACAGGAGACACCTAAATCTCTTTATACGTACACTTCTAAGCTTAAAGACAGAAGTAGCTATTACAATAGCTAATAAGCTAAAAGAAGTATATAAGTTACTTAAAAAGACACTTAAGAAGGCCTAATGCTAAAGCCTTTTATATATTAACTAGAAACAAAAAACAGCACCTTAGCTAAAGAAGGGGGATAAAGTATACTTGCTTACAAAGAATCTTCGCACTAAACAACCTAGTAAAGGACTTAACAACGTTCAAGTTAGACTGTTTTTAATTCTTGACTAAAAGGGACTAGTAACATATACACTTAACCTCCTAGTAGACGCAAAGATCTACCTAAGATTCTATATTAACATGTTAGAACTAGCAGACCTAGGAACGCTGGTATAGAAAACATTCTACTATAAGATAGAGGAAGATAATGTCTTTAAAGTTAAGAGAATCCTTACACACTAGAATAACAACAACAGCAAGGAATACCTAGTTAAATAGTTAGGCTACCTAGACAGTAACAATACATAGGAACTAGACATAAACCTAACTAACTGCTAACAAATATTACAAAAATACAACAACTACACTAGGAATTAAAATAAGGGCGTTAGTACACACACACAAAAGCAAAAATAACCTGTCTAATTCTTATAAATAGACTACTATATCGCAACAATTAAATAGCAAAGACAAAACAAATAACGCACTTTATAAACTGCTGCTAACTTCAGGCATAGTATTATTAACACCCTAGAACAGAGACTAGTCTACAATAGCAGCACCTAATGCAGCCTTAAAATTTGCTAAAAGAACTATAGAATTTAGTTCTTTATAATGCTTAAGAGCCTCTAACTCCTTAATAGAACTTATTCCTTTATTAAACAACTCCTACTCCTTTTAACGCAGAAGTTTCTTTTGTTTTTAAAGCCTTACTAGCTTCTAACGCGCTAGACGCGCACATAACAAAGCCGCCTTAGTAACATCTTCTTTAACACGTAGACGCGCTTCTTCTTTATCCTCTATCTTTTCTAAACAACTTATTTCCCTGTTAATACAGGAGTAGTTAGGTAACAGAACCGCCTTTAGTTTACAAGACTAAACACTAAAATAAATACAATTTCTATACTTTTTATGTAGAGAGGATAGCTTATAAAGTAACTATTGCTTTACGCAGTAAGCATAAGCAACTATTATAAAAACACCTACAGCTTCTATACAATTAGCTTAATAATAATAGAACTTAGCGGAACAAGATAATAGTAGATAGCTTATAAAGACATTAAGCTTAGAGAGGGAAAATAGTGTTACGACCTAAAGCCTAGAGTAGGGCACTACTACTTTAAGTACTAACAACTAATAGCACGGACCTAGAAATTAAGTAATAAGAAGATTACGTAGCTAGTCTTAGAGTCTTAGAATCTTAGAAGGTCCTAACTAGGCTTTAAGATCCTTAGGACTATAGATATCCTAGAATCCTAGAGAATCCTAGATAGACCTTAGAGGGATAGGACTCTAGTACACTATAGGATCTCTGGAACTCCTCATGTATATAGCAGTAGGTAATATACCCTTATAGCATATTGTGTTTAACTTAGAGTTTTACCTTAGTAATTAATCTAAGGATTAAGACTTGTTTCTTAACCCTTATGTTATTACATTAATCTTCTAATTGTGCTAATACACCTCGTACTATTACATCAATCTTCCAATCGTGCTAGTACACCCCGTGTCCCTAGTACTCGTTCATTCCCCGAGAACTAACCTAGATCATCTTCGGACGATCTTCACACACTACTATTGTTATATTGCTGCAAACGTTAATATTAAGTATTTTAGACAACTCTTTAGAGAGAGTTTGCCTTAGGAGGAGGAGTATAAGGGGTACTGTAATGTATGTGTTCTAACGTTAACTAGAGGGCAGAAATGTAGTACGTACTATTGTAGCAAAGCTATCTAAAAGCTTTCTTAAAGCTTTTCAGGTTAAGACTACCCCTAAGGCATACAATTATTAGTATTACGCCCTTGCCTAAATGCAGCCTTTTATATTGTTATACCTTAAGACGTTGGCTTCGGCCTTTTGAGACAACCTTTTGATGTGACCACACATTTTGTAGACACCTTTTTGGTAAAAAAAAAGATTTATTGCTAACAATCCTACTGTAATTCTATTGCCAGCCATAGGCTGGCAATCGCCGTTGGACACGTTTCAACTGGTGTCGTTTTTTGGTACCTTAGCAAATTTTTTGGACCCTGATTATCGCTCGGTGGTCTGAGCTGTCCTCCCAGAACTCATCCACCCACCGTTCGAATCTCGTTGACTACACACAATCTTTTTTTTTGACTTTTGCGACTAATTAGTAGAGGGTAGCTGCTTTTCACTGTTTTGGAAACTCCATTTTGACTACAACAACAACCATCACCTTTGACACCTTGAAAATAAAAACCACAAGACGTTGTACGCTATCCCTACTTTGTTTTAGTTGCTGTTAGACACTACAAACACGTTCCTCCACCACTAAAAAAGCCTATAAAGGAGCATATTAATAATATCTTAGAGGTATTGCGTCCTATGTTAACCCCGAGCTTAACAGCAGGTAAGTTGCGCTAGTAATGCATTCTTAAAGCGTTCTAATTGCATTCTAGCGCAACTTCTTAGTTCTTCTTAGCTTAATTCCAACATAGAAAAGCATGGCTTTAATTCAATTAAGGACATGTGTATATCCTTTGCTAATAAGTCTAGAATTAACTAGCTTATTTAGAGAGAGAAGCTTATTGAGTCTTCTTTTAGGGCCGGGATTGAGGGTGTGATATATAAATAGAGAACAAAACACTAAGATTTAACTAAAATAAGCATTACTGCATTGTATTTTAGAAGCTTACTAAAAGCTTTTTAGGCTTACATTCGCTTAATTAACCCTTCTGCAACTAGAACTATTATTTATTTTTTAAGGTATCAATGGTGGTAGTTGTTGTTGTACTCAAAATAGGGTTCTAAAAAAGTGAAAAGCGGCTACCCTCTACTAATTAATTGCAAAAGTTAACAAAAAAGATTGTGTGTAGTTAACGAGATTTGAACGGTAAGTAGATAAGTTCTAAAAGAAAAGGTTAGACTACTAAGCAATAATTAGGGTTGAAAAAATTTGCTAAGGTACCAAAAAACGACACTAGTTAAAACGTGTCTAACAGTGATTGCCAGCCTATAGCTAACAACAGGATTACAGTAGGATTGCAATAGGATTGCAACTTAATGCAATAGAGGGGGGAAAGGACACGTACGTACTGTAGCGGGAGCCTACAATACTTTATAAAGCTGAAGCTACTGCTTCTCACCTTTTAAACAGCACTACATATAAATAATTTGTATATAATACACTACAATAGCGTGTAACCTTTGCAACAAGTTCTTCTTAACTTTAACTTTTTTTTAAAGACAGAAAGCTTTTTTGTTATACACCTAGCCCCTAAACTAGTCTAGCTTAAGCTAATTATGCGGACACCTAAGTTTATTAAACATCTACAAACTTAGCCTTTCTAAGACTTTATAATTTTATCCCTTATAAATAACTCTAGAATCCGCAATATCTTTATATACAAAAAGAATATTAAGCCTTAACTTAGCTAGTTGTAGAAGAAATATAAAATCTATAGGGTGTTTGCTAATACTAGCAAAGTACTTAAAATACTCTGCTTTAGTATCCCTCTTTTTTTGTTAATTGTGCATAGGCTAAGTAAAGAAACTATTAACCAGTTAGGCTAGCTGTTGCATAACGTTAAAATAGCAACAAAGAAGAAAGAAGTAAGAAAAGAGGAGTAGGCGTTTTATTGTCGCATGTATAGGTTAGAAAGCAAGGTAATAATAATGCTGCTTCTTTAATTTGTCTAAGAGTACCTAGAAGTGAAGCCTTAACATAAGTAGGCGGCATAGGCAGGATAGGAGCGGGATAGGGCGTATTGAGTTAGGAGGCGATTCGCGTCTTTGTCTTGCTTTTCTTCGTTTCTGTCCGAACATGCGACACTTGAAGTGACTGTCAGTCACACCAACCCCGTAAGATGTATTACCTTAAAGTGTACTTACATAAGCCCGGATACCTGTTGTTAGCAATAAATCTTTTTTTACCAAAAAGGTGTCTAAAAAATGTGTGGTCACATCAAAAGGTTGTCTCAAAAGGCCGAAGCCACTAGGACTATTATATATTGCTTCCTAGACTAGCAAGCAATACTGTTACTTAATTTAAAAAATCTAGCACATGGACATGTGTTTTGAGCGCCTCTACGGGCTGTAGTATAAAATCCTTTTTGCTGTGTTTAATAACATAATAAAGAAGCGTAAGTTGCACCAACGTCGACTTTTCTGGAAACTGCTTGGAAAAAACCGGATTTAAGGAAAACGACTACAAGAAATCGATTGCAACGCTTTTTAAAGCCTGCAGCGAAGGCGCTAGCTCACTTAAGAGGGTGAGAGAGTCGCTCTACCCCTCCTGCTAGGAGGAAACTTTCTCTAAGCTCAGACCACATGCCAAGGCATCTAGAGGTAATAGAAATTAGGAGCTTATTAAAGCTTAACTGCACTAAGAGATTACAAGAACACAAAAAAATAACAAAAAATGAATCGCCTCTAGGGACCTAGGAGGAAAAAATAAAAAAACGAATAGAGAAAGAGGACAATAATATAATATTGGAAAACGGCCAAGCTACTACACCTCGCCTAGAAAGACAAACCTTAGAGGAACTACAAAGGCCTACCCACAATTGAACTAGGAGCAACTTTTCTCTTCTTATTAGACCTATACCTTGATACCTAGTTAAGAACAAGACACTCAAAGCCTCTACAGTTAAAAAAGCTCATAAAATTGCTAGAAATCTTGTAAGATAAGCAGCTAATTTAGCTAAAAACAACTTTAATTAGCAAATAAGCCTCCTAGACTTAGTGTAAGGTTGCGTTGGGTTGACCAAAGATTCAAGGTAAACAGTGAATGAATTAGATAAAGAACTATAGAGACTACGTAAAGGTTTTTATATCCAACCCGGATGGTTGGGACTAACTGAGGTTATCGGAGGTTGCCGGGTCAGCTTGATAGTTAGCGTAACTAGTGCAGCTGATAGTGTAGTTACTAGCAGAAGCTACCAGATCAGCTAGAAGCTAGCGCAAATAGTGCGGCTGATAGTCAGCTGCTAGTGCTGAGGTGCTAGTGCTGAGGTAAGAAAAGCCAACGAAGGCCACAGGTCGAGTACTAGGATCATCAAGGCTTCAGCCCTTTACACTTAGTAGAAGTCTTTAGAGACAATACAGAAAATAGTAAAGTAAACAAGAAGAATACTGCTATTCTAGCAGACTAAATATTGAGTCTCTCTAACGCCTTAAGAGAGCTAAGAAAGAAAATTAGACGTGTTAGTGTTGAGAAACTAACAAAAAATACGCTTATCTAGAACAAGCCTATCTAAAACACGCAGCAAGCTACTACGGCTACTTTTGCTACTATCGTAGGCAACAACAAAGATATCAATAGACAAATATTTAAAAAACACAAAAGCTAAAGCTTACTAGCCTAAAAGATTGCTAGCTAGTCCTAGTCTGTAAGACTCTAGCAGCTTTTAACGCTTTTCAACTTAGAAACGCTTTTAACAATGCTTTTACAACAAAAAAAGGCGTTAAATTTCCTGTAGTTGCCTTATTCACAATATCTTTAAAAGGAAATAAAATAATTGCAACTACACTAGCTTTTAAAGCAAAATACCTCTTTAAGAATTAGGCTATATAGCAAGATATTACAACCTTTAAGGCTGCGCAGCTTATTACGCCCTAGTTTAAGGTTGTTATCTACAAGCTTCTTGCAAACTACAGCCTTAAGGTAGTAAAAGAGAAAAATAAAATCTTTGACAAAAGCTTAAATGCTATAGGCAATCCTTTTTAGCTTACGCCTAAGAAATAAAAGAGGAAACTAAAACTTTAGTTTAGCCTGCGTTGCTTTTGCTACAGAGAAAAAAGCCTAAAAGGCTATTAGAGGAGAACTCTATATTCTAGGGCAAAGTCTTAGAGTAGAAAAGCTACAAGTTATCAGTAGCTCTAAGCAATGCACTCAATGCTAAGGATTAAGTTACCTTAAAATTAAATGCTTAAAAGTAGCCTGCTAAATTTACAGCGAACCTTACAATACTAGCTAACACAAGTGCAAGTCTTATGCTAGTAAAAGAAAATCATATATTTACACTATATTTAAGTGTGCTAATTGCAGCAAACCTCACGCTGTAAACAGCCAAGAATATAATATCTTATAAGCTAGGACAGCTAGGACTAATTAGACTAATTAGTAAGATTACAGTCCTATAAGTAAATGTTAATAGAAGTGGCCCTGCTACAGAGAGCGCACTTAACCTAGCTATTACAGCTAACGCAAAGATTATTGCAATACAGGAGCCTTGGTTACTAAGAGGACCCTACGAAGATACTAGATTAATTGCCTACCTAATCGAACACCAACTTTTCGAAGCAAGAAAAAGGTCTGGCTTTGCCTTTTTCTCGTCTCAACTATCTTAAACACCTTCCCAAAATCAGTTTCCAATACTTGTTTTCCTGGTGCAGGTGTTGTGGCGCGCGCGCTGGCTAGTTGTAGAGAAATAGAGTAGGTACCTGTGAAAACTCTGCAAGTGGTCTGTGCGTAAGCTGATTTTGGAGTTCGATCAAAGGCACAATTCGACTCCTACTTGACAAAGCAGCGGCTTTCTACTTAGGTATAACAGATTTATTAGCGTAGTGAACCAACAGAATTATCTACCTAGCTATCTATTCATTCGCAATCCCTACACCGACTCGATATACCGACCTCCTATATCAACCTACACATTAGAATCGATAGCTAGTGCTCCTAGTTATCTACCTACACCGAATCCCTCTATACCAACTCGATATACCGACCCATTATACCGACCTACACATCCGAAATCCATCCCGACTTGATATACCGACCCTCTATACCGACCTACACATTAGAATTGATAGCTAGCGCTCCTAGTTATCTACCTACACCGAATCCCCCCATACTAACTCGATATACCGACCTAATATACCGACCTAGACATTAGAGTTGATAGCTAGTGCTCCTAGCTATCTACCTACACTAAATCCTCCTACACCGACTCGATATACCGACCTCCTATATCGACCTACACATTAGAATTGATAGCTAGTGCTCCTAGCCATCTACCTACACCGAACCCTCCTACATCAACTTGATATACTGACCTTATATATCGACCCTATACCGAACTGCTTAGCGTACTTATATAAACAATACAAGAGGGCAGCTAGCATAGCCTACAACAACAACAACAATACATAAGAAGTAAAGGAGATAACTAGACTAGCATACTAGCTCTACTTACCTCTTACAACACAAAGGACTGAGAGAGATATTCGTTAAAACTACTTTAGGCTTTAAGCCTCACAAAGGACTGAGAGAGCCAGTCGTTAAAACTACTCTAGGCTACGAGCCTCACCTTCATTTAGATAAACCCCTCCTTGTAATTAAAATATATCAGAAAACCCTACATAGTTACCTGCAGGCCTAGCCTGCACGTCTCATATAGCCTTAGGCTGAGAAAGGACGTTAAACTACAATTAAAAAAAAATTGCCTACCAAGACTTTACATAAATCTTACCAACCTATAGAGGCCTACGACCAAGAACTCTATTCTATATTCGAAAGGATTTAGAAGGAGAAGTTAATCCTTATATTAGCAACGACAACGACTTTTAAGCTATTATAATTCTCCTTAGTTCAAGACAGATTTATATCTACAACTTTTACAATAAGAAGAGCCTAAAACAAGGGCTACATACAACAACATGTTAAAAACGCCTTCAAGAAGAGTCTATAGAATCTTATTTTATTATCTTAGGGGATTTTAATTGCTACTACCCTAAATAGAGCCTACAAGAGTGCAACCTTAACTAGCAAGTAGAGAATTTAGTAGAGTAGGTCGAGAACTAAAACCTAACTCTATAAAATACTATAGGAGTTAGCACCTTCTTTAGAGCTTACATGCAAAAAGAGAGCGTACTTAACTTTACTTTTTTAACAAACGATATAGCTTCTGGTATTCTAGACTAGCAAGCTATCCCTGAAGTTAGATTAGATTATTACGCTATCCTGTTTAGTATTGTTAATTAAAGCCAGCCATCTAGCTAGCCAAAGAAATACAACACCCAAAAGAAAGAGCTAGATATCAACAAACACTAACGTCGACTTTTCTGGAAACTGCTTGGAAACAACAGAATTTAAGAAAAACGACTACAAGAAATTGATTGCGACACTTTTTAAAGCCTGCAGCGAAGGCGCTAGCGCGCTAGAGAGGGTGGAAGAGTCGCTCTACCCCTCCTGCTAGGAGGAAAATTTCTCTAAAAGCTCAGACCACATGCCAAGGCATCTAGAGCTAATAGAAGTTAAGGAGCTTATTAAAGCTTCACTGCACCAAAAGAACACAACAACACAAAAAAAAAAAAAAAACCTCTAGGGACTTAGAAAGAATCAATAAAAAATAAATGGAGATAGAGGACGACAATATAATAGTAGAAAATGGCTAAGCTACTACACCTTGCCTTGAAAGGCAAACCCTAGAGAAACTACAAAGTCCTACCTACAATTAAACTAGGAGCAACTTTTCTTCTTTTATTAGACCTATACTTTAATAACTAATTGGGAATAAGACACTAAAAGTCTCTTTTGTTTAAAAAAGCACTTAAAATTGCTAGAAATCTAGTACTTTAAGCAGCTAATTTAGCTGAAAACAACCCTACTTAGCAAACAAGCCTCCTAGACTTAGTAGAAGTCTTTAGAGACTATACAGAAAATAGCAGAGTAAACAAAAAGAATACTACTATTTTAACAGACTTAATATTGAGCGTCTCTAACGCCTTAAGAGAGCTAAGAGAGAAAATTAGACGTGTTGGTTTTGAGAAATCAACAAAAAAGTTGCTGTCAGATTTAGGAGATTTGCGCGATTAATTAGTAGGTCGGCAAGACCGAACAAAGGATCCAGGAAGGGTGATCAGGGGGTGGCGCTACAGCACGCTACACGCGCTAGCGCCGCCAAGAGTCCCTCGGATCAAAAAGGCATCCGTAATCTACCTAATTGAACAAAACAGAAAAAAACACACAATCAACTATTAAAACAATACACTTATCATCATACATATTATTATTATCCTATTAGTTTTAACAACCTATTATTTCTAACAATTAAGAGTCTCACAGCCTCAACTAAACGAGGATTAACAAACACAAGAAAACTCTGCACGCTATTAATAGGATGTCTACACTACCTCTACGAGAATTCTCTGTAATCCTTACTGACTACACGAACTGGATTAAAAGAATACGCTAGATTAAGACGTACGCGGACTTACTACACGTGTAGGAAAAGATAGATCTAAACCTTACAATTAAGCCTCTTACTAAGCTAACAGTGCCTTAGATGCCTTAACTAAGCGATTACTAAGCGTCGCAACAAGCGATCTATGCTCACGCAGCATTGTACCAAGCCGATCACGGCGCCAGCGCACTTATACCGCCTTTTATACCTACTTAACCCACTAATCTGGCTACAAACGCAAAAGCGTCGTACAAAGAAAATTTAAAAATCTATAAACTTAAGTTAGATTAATTAAAAACAAAAGATTAAAAGTACACTAAGGAGCAGGCAGCGTTTAATAAGATTACGCAAGAAATCTAGCTGATAGTTAACAACTACCTATACACGAATTGATGTAGAGCAAGACAATTACATTATTAGTAGATTACTAACACTATGGCTACCGTGGGCATTAACACTAAAGACAAGATTAAGGAAGCCTCTAAGCAGTACAAAACTGCGATAAAGCCGCTAAGGGTAACTGCCTTATAAAAAACATAGCTTACTAAAGTTAATTACGCTACAACTAAAGGCAAAGCTGTTAGAATACTTAAGTGCTAACTAGATACGTACATTAAAGATAACTCTACTTAAGCAACAGCTAAGCACTTAGAATAATAGATAATGTTGTTTGTATTTTATAAATTAAAGAATCTGTTGATTACAGTCAAAGATATAATGCGCAAATATTAAGATTACATGTAGCTGTTTCACCTATCTAAAGCAAAGTTAACTAAGGCATTCTTTAGAGCAGCTGCATGAGCTAGGTTACTGACTCTTAACAAAGACAAAATAGATAACTCTAGGCAAAAGCGTAAACTCTGCTGAAAAAAAAGCCTACTAAAGATAGTTAATTAACTAAAATCTAACACACTGCAAGCAAATGTAAAGCATATAATATAAGACACGCGCTTAAGGATTACTAGTACGCGCACCTAAGCAGTGCACTAGCTTAGTAGTAACCTTAAGACAATAGGATAAATTAAGTCTAATTGCGTATTAACAACAGCCTAGTTATATAAGAAACACTTCGCAACGCTAAGTAATAATTATAATTTTAAAGACTGGCAATTAAGAAGTTGTATACAGCAACACCTATAATTAAGCACGACGACTAACTATATAGTTAGAAAATTAAAAAGATTAACTACACAGTTATTAAGGCCTTGTCTTAAACAAGGTAGGTTACATATCCTCTATAACAATTATAGATCCTTAATTTACAATTAACATGTTACGTCTTTAACAATTTAAGCTAATTTTTAAAAACACAATTAGCACTTTAAAGAGACTTTCTATAAGCAGGTAACTTACAAGTATAAATTAAGGGATACAGATTAGTTACTCTAACAGTAGTAAGCAGATGAACTTAAAGCTAACTACACTTAAAAGACGTCGCATACTGTCTAGATCTGCTCTGTAATCTTGTCTTGTTTAGGATACTCCGCCTAAAAGGCTTGTAGTAGGACACTAAACATAATTTAACAGTCCTTTAAAAATTGCTTATTAACAATTTAATTGCTAACCTTACTAAGCTACATAGACAGTAAGTACTTAAAGCAAACTTAATTAGCTACTACGCATTAATAGCTTCTAGGTTAATAACAATATAATACAATTAAAGACAACGCGCACAAGCGCTTATATAGCACAAGAGAATAGATTACCTAAAACTAAGTGCGCTTAAGCACCTTGCACAACAATCTAAGAGGGTAAGAATTACTAGAGTGCTTACAGTAGAATGCAACGCCTATATAAGAGCAAAAGCTAAAAGGCTAATCTGCCGCACACCGCGCATAATTAATTAGGCTCTAGGAGAACGTATCCCACTTAACTTTTATAATTATAATATTGACAGATTAACTATAGAAAGAAGCTAAATACTAATTACAGATTAAGCTACTAGATTTATATAGAACTACAACTTGAAGGACAATTAAACAGCGTAGATAATTCTTAAGCTATTAGAATTCTTTGTAATCCTTATAAAGACCTAATTAATATTACTGTAAAGGCAATTAAAACTAATAATAAGATTGTTACAGTTAAACTAGAAGTAGCTTGTTAGGTAGAGTCCCACGGCATGCGACTTAAGCTGTAAGGGTGCGTTGGATTGACCAAAGATGCAAGGAAAACGGTAAATAAATTAAATAAAGAACTACGAAGGCTATCTTAGCAAGTTTATCTACTCCTCTGTAGGGTCTGTGATTAGTACCAGGGAAGAGGCAAAAGTAGCCACATAGCAGCTGCTAACGTAGTTTAGGAAAATAACACAGAGCTAAAAAAAAGTTAAGCAGGCTAGAAAAGCAGAAAGGCTAAGCAGGCTAAGAAGGGCCGAGTAGAAGGGCTGGTAAGCCGAGCCTACAGATGCCGGGTGCGCACAGACGCCTAGGATCTATAAAATAGTAAAACAAGGCTTTTTGTAATGTACTAAAGACATTAGGGCTTTAGCCCTTTACAGTATCCCTCTTCTTAATAAAAGTCTTAGAGTTTTCTTCGTTTTGTAGTGCCTCTGTATCTTTTAGGTTAAAAGCTAGTTCCTACGTTAGTTCTAGGTATCCTACCTATTTGACTAAGTATTCTTCTCTTCTTCCTATGCTTCTTTCTTGTAATAGGCGCTTTACTAGGTACTCCTCTTTGCTGTCTACTTTAAATTAGTAAAGGCTTATTGTCGTCTTGTAGTTAGCTTAGTAAAGGATCTAAACAAGCTAGTTAGAAGTTGTTAATATTAAATACTAGATGTATCCTTCTAGGAGTATTTAGCTTTACAGCGTTTAGTTTAACAATCTTAAGTGCTGTGTACTTGAAATTTTTCTAATTAAATTTTTAGCTTAGTCTCTTTGTCTTATAGTAGTCTCCTAGCTTTGACTAAACTTTATTACTTATTTAAAGCTAAGGTGATTATCCTATCTTCTTGTTCTCTTAACGTTCTTATTCTTATTAAGATTCTGCTACTGTAGCTTAAGCTAACTTAATGCTTTGCTAGAGTTTGTTAGCTATCTTTTCTGCTTTCTAGTAGTCTTCCTGTATTCTCTTTCCTTAAGCTTAATTCTAAGGTCTATATCTTACTACTATTTAAAGAGTATCTACCTTGTATCTATGTTGCGGAAAGAAAGGCAACATTTTAGTTAATTATGCTTGTCTTACTATAACTACAATCTTAGCTATCCCTAGGTTGCCTTTCTAATTTTTTTAATTCTAATTATAGAAACCTTGTAAGTAGGCTTGTACTGTAGAGTTTATTTGTTCTGTGGAGCTGTTAGTTTTAAGGTAATATTTAGAAGATAAACATTATTTAATTCTTAGTAGCTTGCAAAGTTAAGTCTAAAAGTAGCTTACAGACTGCACTCCTCTATTAAAAGTAATATAGTTTAGTAACTAGTAGTAAGCTACTACAGAGTTAATAAACGCTTTAGTAACGCTATTAGTAGTTTTATTTTTAAGGCTTATTAGAACTACGTCTTTGCTTAGCCTATTAGTAACTACTATTAAGTTTGTGCAACTTTTGCTTTCTAGCAATCCTATAACAAAGTTAATTAATATTTCCTTCTAAATAGGCTCTAGAATTAGCAAAGGCCTTAACAATTCTTATAAGCTATCTCTTTAAAGTTTTGTTCTTCTACATACTAAGTAGTTTCTAATGTATTGCCTTACTATTTAGCTAATAGAGGGCTAGAAGTACTCTCTTGCAACTGCTTAGTAGGTAAGGTTCCTTCCTAGATGCCTTAGAGCTCTAGAACAGTGAATTTTATAAATAATTCTAGTGCGTAAAAGTTTGTTGTTTGCTACTTATTTTTAACCACAGTATAGCAGGGTTCTAAATTTGTTCAATTAGTATTTAGAAATAAAAAGCTTAAAGTTTAGCTTTGTTAGAAATTCGCGTTCTTCCTTATTAACTGCTTTCTAGGCTAGCTAGTACGTGTTATTCTCTTCTTTAGCTCTGTTCTAAAGCTTCTCTAGATCTATCTGTTTCTGAAGTACTTCTGCAGGATAGCTATTGCAGCTAAAAGTTCTAAGAGTTTCCTTTTCTTCTTATTTCTTTATTTCTAGGGTTGTTGCAGTAGATAGTTTAAAGACTTATAAGAACTTTCTAGAAATTTAGGCATTTAAACTGTTAGCAGGCATATCTTGTTATCTTTGTAATAGGGCGTTAGCCCTAAAGTTATCAACTCTAGGCCTATAGGCAATCTTTATATTAGGAAATTTTCTAGAAAACTAAGCCTATTTTATTTGTTCCTTGCTAAGTTGCCTAAGCTTTTTTAATTACTCTAGGTTCTTATAGTTTATAATAACTAGAAACTTCCTTTGAGAGCGTAGCATAGCGTCCTACTTAAATAAGCAGCAGATAACGGCAAGTAAATCTTTATTATATATTTTGTAGTTAGTTTAGGCGCTAGTTATTTTTTTAAAGTAGTACGCTACTATTTATAATATTCCTTAGTTGTTGTATTGCGAAAGGACTCCTGCTACAGCGTGACTAGAAGAATTAGTCTCTAGGATTGTTTCCTTGTTAGGGTCCTATTGAGCTAGTATTAGTTTAGTAATAAATAGCTTTTTTAGCTTATTAAAAGCTTCTTGCTCTGTTTTTCCTTATTAAAAGGAAACGTTCCTAGTAAACCTTGTGAGCGGGGCAACAATATTAGAGTAGTTCTTAATAAAGCGTTAATAAAAGTGCGCAAATCTAAGAAAACTGCGTACTCTTTTTACATTTGTTAGTACATCTTTTTTTAAATAGCTTTTACTTTCTTAAAGTCTATTTAAAGTCCTTTCCTAGTCTTAATAATAAATGTAAGGTATTTAGTGCTTTGCACGTTAAACTTATATTTCTTAAAATTAAAAAGTAACTTAGCCTTGCCTATAGCTTCTAGAACTTTGTTTCTATTGCGCTAGTGTTCTTTAAGCGTGCTATTCGTGTAAATTAATCCATTGTCTAGGTAGGCTAAGCAGAAATTATTATTGTATTTGCGGAGTATCTAGTTAATATATTATTAAAAGATGCTAAGAGCGTTTGCTATGCTAAAAAAAGTAACTAGCTATATCTATAATCTAAATTTTGTTCTAAAAGCAGTCTTACATTTATCTTTTGTGTTATTTTTCATTTTGTAGAAGGCTGCAGAAACGTTAATCTTAGTAAACTATTTTGCCTTCGCGATATTGTTGAGCGTCTCCTAAATTAAAAGCAAAAGATAATCATCCTTATTTGTAATAGCGTTATGAGCTTAGTAATTAACGCAGAATTGTAATCCTCCTCTAGGTTTTTTAGCAAATAGAACTAAGGAGAAGGCTGCAGAGCTGCTAGCTTTAATCTATTATTTATTTTATAAAGATATAAGCTCCTTGCGTAGAACTAAAAGCTTTAGTCTGCTTATATCGTATAGAGGACCCTAAGGAGGTTCTTTTTTCTTTCTACTTTTATCTTTTTGCAACTTAAAATAGTAATTAACCTTAGATCTGCGTAGAGGTAATAGTGCGGAAGCAGTTTATAACTTAAAAATCTAACCTATATGTTAGTACGCCTTAAAAAGTAATAACAAAACATTTACTTTCTTTTTAAGAGCCAAGGCTTTCTTAATATCCTTAAAAGAAGCTACAAAAGTCTATGTTTAACTTGTCCTTCCTCGCACGTTTAATATAGGAGTAATAAGCTATTGCAGTTATTTGCTTTAACCTTTTGCTCTCTAAAATAAGGCAATCTTTAGTACTTAGTAGTTTAATCCTTTATCTAAAAGTGTAAATGTAGATTGACTGTTTAAAAAGAGCAATTGTAACCTCTCTTCTATTTATCTAAGGCTGTCTAAGTATCAAATTATATCTAGGGTGCGTAGAAGCAATATAGCCCTAGATTGTATTCTTATATTCTTTAATATTAATCTCTAACATAGCAATGTTGTTAATAGTTTTAAGTTTTTCTGTAACTTCTTCTAATCTGTGCAGAGAAATAGAGATGCATTGCAAACTAGCGTTCTTAATAAGTTAAGGGATAATAAGAAAAGTATACAAGGTTTCCTGTATTAATAAATGTTAAAGTAAAGGTGTAACAATTTACTAACGTTTTAACAAAATTTTTATTGCTGCTTATATTCATTTTAAAACTAGCTTATTTCTTTGCTAAATTGTTTGAGCTTATGTATAGCTCTTGCTAGTAGCTTTAAGCAAGAGCTATTCTTTTTTTAAATTCAAATCTTAGTTCTTTAAAGTGTCTTTGCTACTTAAGCTCTTCTTGCTAGGCTTTCTTACCTTTGTTTTTAAAGACTTTAATACAATAGTCTTCTTCTTCTCCATCTTTCTTAGCGTCTTTTCTGTAGTACAATTTATAGCTAAATGTCTTTTTTGCTTGTAACTAAAACAACGTCCTTCCTTTATCAGCCTGTTTAGTTCTAGATTGCTAAACCTGCGTAGCTTAGCTAATCTTCTAGTAAACTCTATTCCTTCTATCAAGTCTCCTTTAAGAGGAGGAGAAGGAGGAGAAGCGGGTCTTAGTTTGTATCCCTTAAAGTATTGTTCTTTAGGCTTATTCTAGTCTTTAGAGTATTGCTTTATCCTGTACAGGTAGTCTGCAATTTTGATAAACTTGTTCTGCAAGTTATCTAAGTCTAAAAATGTGAAACTTACAAGCTTATTCTAAAGCTTATAAGTAGAGCTTTTTAAAAAAAGCATTATTTTCGTGTCCTTATTTAAGTTGCTGTTTAACAGTAGCAACAGTTCCTGAAATTCTATAATATAATTATAAATACTCTTCTTGCCTTAAGACATTAACTAAAGTCTATTTTTAGCTTTTTTAAAACTGTATAGATCTTTAAACATCTAATTAAAGAAGTTTAATAAGTGTTGAAAGTTCTAGGCGTCTAACAGTTTTATCTAGTCAAGGTAGGGCAGCGTCAAAGTTGCTGCTAAGCCTTTAAGCCTGCTAAAGGCATAATTACACGTCCTTCTTTTTGTGTTAAAGTCTTCTTATGTGTTTTCTACCTTAGCAGTAAGCTGCTTTTGAAAAATTTAGTACATTTTTCTTATTCTATGAAAAGCGCTTAGATAAGGTTACTTAAAATGCTTTAGTGTAATGTAAAGGGCTGAAGCCTTGATAATCCTAGTACTCGACCTGTGGCCTTCGTTGGCTTTTCTTACCTCAGCACTAGCACCTCAGCACTAGCAGCTGACTATCAGCCGCACTATTTGCGCTAGCTTCTAGCTGATCTGGTAGCTTCTGCTAGTAACTACACTATCAGCTGCACTAGTTACGCTAACTATCAGCTGACCCGGCCACCTCCGATAACCTCAGTTAGTCCTAACTATCCAGGTTGGATATAAAAACCTTTACGTAGTCTCTATAGTTCTTTATTAAATTCATCAACTGTTTACCTTGCATCTTTAGTCAACCCAATGCACCCTTACAATTAAATTCAATCCTTCTTTAGCTACTCGCGTAGCTACGTCGTACTTGGAAGCCCTCTAGAGCTATATCTAGACGAGAAGCCAGCTAGAGCTATATCTACGCACGAGATCCTAATTAATTAGACCGCTAGTTAATTAGTTGACTGTTCAAATCCACCGAAGAATTAACAGTAAGAGTAGCACTAGAATGTGCTAAGGGATACTTAGTTGCATAAGTCCTTAAGGCGTTTAAATTCGTTAGAATAGCCTACTAAGCGTAGTAGCCCAAGAAAACAGACAAAGTATAAGTCTACTAAGCGTAGCAGCACCTACAACAACCTCTGCCAATGATATAGAGTACTAGCGAGTACTTACATATACAATGGCAGAACTTTTAGTGGTTTTTTTAGTTGTGAGGATAGCAGAATTACACTGAGATGGTGTTAGCAAACCTAAAGTCGAGACTACTTTAGAAGGACTTTGTAGAGCAGGGGGCCTAGACGAGATGGCCACCTCTACAAAAATACAGGAAGCCTTCCAAGCTTGGGAGGCTATAGGCACTTTGCAACAAGAAAGGGAGCCTAGGGTAGAACAACAACCTCTACCTTAGTTACCTACCCTATTAGCTGCCCTAGGGAATCAACAAGCTTAAACGCCTAAGCGTTTTAAAAAACTAGATCCTGATACCTTTAACAAAAAAAGAAAGATGTACCAAATTTTTCAACACAACTTACCGCTAAAGTAGAAAACAATAAGGAAGACTTTAACACAGATAAAAGGACCTGCAATTACGCCTTCAGCTAACTAAAAGGCTTAGCTGCAACCCTTACTCTGCCTTTCCTTAACTAAATAGGGATTTCTAATTTATTGAACTTTAATAAGCTATTAAACTTCATTAACTAAATGTTTGGAGATCCCTACAGTGCAGAGAGAGCTAAGAACAAGCTCTAGTCTATAAGCTAAGGCAAGAAAAGCATACGCAAATATATCATAGAATTCTAGGCGCAACTGCTATTATCTAATAGTAGCCTAGACAAGATACAAGGATAATGCTTTTCTAAAAAAGTGTTATTTAGAAACTTCAAAACAAACTTGTAGGTATTATCTATAAGGATTTAGATAGTCTACAAAACAAGGCAATAGAGATTGCTAATCACTTATACAGAATAGAGGAGTACTCTAAAGGCAGAGGCAACAAGCTTAAGGAGTATAAATCTGAGAGAACTTCTCCTCCTCCCTCTCCTTCTCCTTTAAAAGGAGACTAGATAGAAGAGATAGAATACACAAGAAGAACTGCTAAACCTTAACAGTTTAGTAACTAGGAGTTAGAACAGTTGTACAAAGAAAGACGCTGTTTTAACTGCAAATAAAAGGGCTATCTATCTGC
The DNA here is from genome assembly GCA_024321975.1 of Alternaria sp. 'sect. Undifilum'. NCBI lineage: Eukaryota > Fungi > Ascomycota > Dothideomycetes > Pleosporales > Pleosporaceae > Alternaria > Alternaria sp. 'sect. Undifilum'. Next base: position 6,685,869 of record JAJJZI010000005.1, read on the forward strand.
ATATTATACAGAGAATAAGAAATCCTCTAAAAAGGAGAAAAAGACTTTAGTTAAGTCCTCTAACTTCAGGAAAAAGAAAGATAATGAGCTTAGTAAGAGAAGCTAAAATAAGGACTTAGACCTAGAAAAAGAGTAGCTCCTGTTCAAAGTTACTAGCAGGAGCCTCTACTAAGTTAGGATAACTTAGTTAAGAAGTAGGCTAAATTTAAAAAGAACATAAGCAGCAATAGAATTACTTTAGAGGCGCTAGTTAACTGTTACACTTTTGCCTCTACTCCAATTAATACAGGAAACCTTGTATACTTGCTTATTAGCCCTTAACTGGTCAAGAACGCTAACTTATAGTGCATTTCTATTTCTCCTAGGAGATAAGAAGGAGTTACAGATAAACCTAGAACTATTAACAAAGTTGCTAGGTTAGAGATTAATATTATAGGTTATTTATTTTTTGAGGTGTCAAAGGTGGTGGTTGTTGTTGTAGTCAAAATGGGGTTCCAAAAAAGTGAAAAGCAGCTACCCTCTACTAATTAATCGCAAAAGTCAAAAAAAAGATTGTGTGTAGTTAACGAGATTCGAACGGTGGGTAGATAAGTTCTAGGAGGAAAGCTCAGACCACTAAGCGATAATCAGGGTCAAAAAATTTGCTAAGGTACTAAAAAACGACACCAGTTAAAACGTGTCCAACAGCGATTACCAGCCTATAGCTAACAACAGGATTACAGTAGGATTGCAATAGAATTGCAACATAATGTAATAGAGGAGGGAAAGGACACGTACGTACTGCAGTAGGAGCCTGCAATACTTTATAAAGCTAAAGCTGCTACTTCTTACCTACTGCCTGCTTCTTACCTTTTAAACAGCACTGCATATAAACAATTTGCATACAATACACTGCAATAGCGTGCAACCTCCGCGGCGAGCATCTCCTTATTCTAGGCTCTCTTCTAAAAAAAGCATCCTTTACTACTATCTACCTAGCACCTAATTTAGTCTAACTTAAACTACTTATACAGACACCTAAATTTATTAAATATCTTAAAACTTAACTACCTAGCTAGACTTCTAAGTTTATAAATTTTTTAAACGAATCTCTTATCTGCAATGTCTTTATATATAAAAAGATTGTTAAGCCCTAATTTAGCTAGTTGTGCAAGGAATACACGATCTCTAGAGTATTTACTAATACTAGCGCAGTACTTAAGATCTATTGCTTTAGTATCCCCCTCTTCCTGTTCGTCGTGCAAGGGCTAAGTACAGAGACTAGAACCTAGCTTGAATAGCTATTGCAAGACGTCAAATTAGCAATAGAAAAGAAAGAGGCAGGAAAGGAGGAGTAGGCTTTCTACTATCGCGTCTATAGGTTAGCAAGTAAGGCAATAATAGTGTTACTGCTTTACTTTATCTAGGAGCGCCTAGCAGTAAAGCAACAAGAATAGGCAAAATAAGGCACGTTAAGTTAGGAGGCGATTTACGTTTTTATCTTACTTTTCTTTGTTTCCGTCTAAACATGCGACACACTAATTGCGTGCCAGCAATGCTGAATAAGGAGGCATAAGCCCCGATACCTATTGTTAGTAATAAATCTTTTTTTTTACTAAAAAGGTGTCTACAAAATGTGTGGTCACATCAAAAGGTTGTCTTAAAAGGCCGAAGCCATTATAGGTTATAAAGAGACTATTTTGGGTTATGTAGCCCCTACACACCCTTGTTACGATTTAATTCTTAGATGGCCCTAGATAAATAGAAGAGAGGTTACTATTAATCCTTCTAAAAAAACAATTTACATCTATTTTTCTAGCTAAAGAATTAAGTTACTTAGCACTAAGGATCGCCTTATGAAAGTAGACTAAAGATTAAAACAAATAAGCGCAAAAGCTTATTATTCTTATATTAGGCAGACAAGAAAAGATAAGTTTATTAAGACTTTTGCTGCTTCTCTTAAGGATATTGAAAAAGCCCTAGCTCTTAAGAAGAAGTAGAGGTCTTACCTATACTCCCTAAGGCTTATTAACACTTAGCTTAAATTTTTAATCTAAAAACTGCCTCTGTACTACCTCCTTTACGCGGATTTAAAGTAGATTACTAAATTAAACTAAAGAAAGACAATAAAGGCAAAGAAAAGGAGGCTCTTTAGGGAAATCTATACAGTATAAGCTACCTAGAACTTTTAGTCTTATAAAAGGAGCTTATTTCTCTACTTAACAAAGAATAGATTAGAGCTAGTAGCTCTACTGCCTCCTCCCCTGTCCTTTTTACCAAGAAACCTAGAGGAGGATTACGTTTCTACGTTGATTACCGAGCCCTAAACGCTATTACAAAGAAAGATTGTTTTTTTTTACCTTTAATTTAGGAAACTCTTAACAATATTGCTAAAGCTAAATAGTTTACAAAGATTAACGTTTCTACAGCTTTCTACAAGATTAGAATTAATACAAGAGATTAAGGTTAAAAAGCTTTTTACACTAGATTTAGGTTATATAAATAGCTATTTACTTTATTTAGTATAGCAAACGCTTTTAGTACCTTTCAACGCTATATTAATTAGACCCTTTGCAAGTATATTAACAATTTCTGCTTAGCCTACCTAGATAATGTATAAATTTACACAAATAGCGCGCTTAAAGAACACTAACGTAATACAAACAAGGTTCTAGAAGCTATAGGCAATGCTAGGATACCTCTTAATATTAAGAAATGCAAGTTTAATGTGCAAAGTACTAAATACCTTTAATTTATTATTAAGGCTAGAAAAGGACTTTAAATAGACCTGAAGAAAGTAAAAGCAATTTAAGAATAAGAAGCACTAACAAATATTAAAAGAGAACGCAGTTTTCTTAGTTTTGCAAACTTCTATTATTCATTAATTAGGAATTACTTAGAAATAGTAGTTCCTCTTTTAAGGCTTATTAGTAATATCTCCTTTTAATACGAAAAAACTAAGCAAACGGCTTTTAATAAGCTAAAGAAGTTATTATTTACTAAACTAGTACTAGCTTATTAGGATTCTGACAGAGAAACAATCCTAGCAACAGACTCTTCTAGATATATAGTAGCACAAGTCCTCTTACAATACAACAATAAAAGAAGCTTACGCCCTGTAGCTTAATATTTAAAAAAGATAACTAGCGCGTAAAGCAATTACAAGATACACAACAAGGAATTACTAGCAGTTATCTTCTACTTATTTAAGTAGGATGCTATGCTACAGTCTTTAAACAAGTTTATAGTTATTACAGACTATAAAAACTTTAAATGTTTTAGCAGGCCTAGACAGCTTAGCAAGAGACAAATAAGATAGGCTTATTTTCTAGGAAAGTTTCTTAACATAGAAATATCCTACAGGCCTAGAGTTTATAAGTTTAGAGCTGATGCCTTATCTAAGAGACAACAAAATATACTAGCAAACAACTAGAATACTAAGATTTCTAGGAAGTTTCTACAAGTAATTAAACCTATAACTGCAGCTACTAACAAAGAACTAAAGGAAGAAGAAGTACTTAGAACCTTAGCTGCAACAGCTATCTAGTAGCTGTACTAGAATTACCTTAAGAGTAGTTACATTTAGAGGATCTATAGGATAAAGCTAAAAAAGAAGACAAAACCTACTAAATAGCCTAGAAAGCTGTAAAAGATAGTAAATAACAATTTCTTACAGCTTTAGATCTTAAACTTTTTATTTCTAAATGCTGACTAGACAATTCTAGAAACCTCCTATACTAAGATTAAAAATAGGTACTAAACAATAAACTTCTAAGAAGTAAAATTATTCACAAAATCTACAGTTCTAGGGCTTTAAGCTATATAAGAAGAAATATTACCTACTAAGCTATTGCAAGAGAATACTTTTAGCTCACTATTAGTAAAAGTATTAGAAGATACATAAGGAACTGCTTAGTGTATAGAAGAATAAAACTCGAGAGAGACAGCCTATAAGGCTTACTAAAACCCTTGCTTATACCTAAGTAAATATAAAAAGAAATTTCTATAAATTTTATTACAGGGTTACTAGAAAGCAAAGGCTGTACAAACCTTATAGTAGTTATAGATAGGCTTAGCAAGGACGTTGTCCTAATAGGCCTTAAAGACATTACTACAGAAAGTATTGCTAAAGCTTTTATTAACTCTATAGCAGCTTACTATTAGTTACTAAACTATATTACTTTAAACAGAGGTAAACAGTTTGTAAACTATTTTTAGATTAAGCTTTGCGAGTTATTAGAAATTAAGCAACACTTATCTTTTAGATACTATCCTAAAACTAACAGGTCTATAGAAAGAATAAACTCTATAGTACAGGCTTATTTACAAGCCTTCTACAATTAGGATTAAACAAATTAGAAAAGCAACCTAGGGATAGCTAAGATTGTAGTTATAGTAAGGTAAGCTTAGTCTATTAAAATGTCTCCTTTCTTCCTACAACACGGCTATAAAGTAGATTCTCTACAAATTGCAACTAAGCACGGCCCTTAACAACAACTTCTAAGGAAAATACAAGAGGACTAGTAAAAGGTAGAAAATATTGTTAATAAACTACAGCAAAGTATTAAGCTTGCATAAGATACAATAGAAGAAGGTCAACACTAGCAAGAAAAGTAGGCAAATAAGAAAAGACACTAATTACTTTAGCTTAAAATAGGCAATAGGGTATAGTTAAAACTAGGCAACTACTACAAAACAAAAAAGCCTAGCAGAAAACTTTACTAAAAAAACCTTAAGTACACAGTACTTGAGGTTATTAGACTAAACGCAGTTAAATTAAATACTCCTAGCTAGATTTATCTAGTATTTAATGTCAATAACCTTAGACTAGCGTTCTCAGACCCTCTACTAAGCCAGCTAATAGACGACAATAAACCTCTACTAATTAAGACAGAGGATGGAGAAGAATACCTAGTAGAAACCCTATTAGAAGAAAAAAGAAACAGAAAAAAAAAGCAGTACTTAGTTAAATGGTTAGAATATCCAGATCTAACCTAGGAACTAGCTATTAATCTAGAGGATACGGAAGCCCTAAAGGAGTAGAACTCTATGTAACAAGATTACTACTCCTACTATATTTAAGACGGGGGTATTGTAAAGGGCTGAAGCCTTAATAATCCTAGTACTTGACCTGTGGCCTTCGTTGGCTTTTCTTACCTCAGCACTAGCACCTCAGCACTAGCAGCTAACTATCAGCCGCACTATTTGCGCTAGCTTCTAGCTGATCTGGTAGCTTCTGCTAGTAACTACACTATGAGCTGCACTAGTTACGCTAACTGTCAGCTAATCCAGCAACCTCCGATAACCTCAGTTAGTCCTAACCATCCAGGTTGGATATAAAAACCTTTACGTAGTCTCTATAGTTCTTTAACGAATTCATCAACTGTTTACCTTGCATTTTTGGTCAACCCAACGCACCCTTACCTGTTATTGCTAGCTGCTAAGCTAGTTTCAATGCAGCAAGTAGTGTTAGTAGCTAAGTAAATAGCTGTTCTTGTTCTAGTTTTATTTCTTTAAAGGCTAAGACAATAGCTTCCTAAATCAAAAAAGCTTCTTAAATAATTATTAAAGTTACTATTTTATCTAGTTTGCTCGCTCTGCAGAGACCCTCGAGTGTGTTTACTATCCTAGTCCTGCTAACACTATCTTAGTGCAGTCTTGCTATCTAGACAGCAAAGCTTCTAGATGTAATCTCTGCCTCTGCTATTATTGTATTTAAATACTAACTAAACACTACTTGTATGGTCTAATAGCGAGGATTAGTTTCTAGGGCTACTAGTAATATAGTAGGCTTATCTAACAGTTTATATTGCAAAACGTTCTAAGTAGCGTTTTGTATAGCTAAGTATCTCTTAGCACTTCTTGTGCTTCTTCTACTGTTAATCCTTAGTAGATTTAAAACAGCTTTAACTAAGATTAGCAATCTAATTAATTAGAGTCTTATCTAGATATAGCTCTAGGTAGCTTCCGTGGGTAGATATAGCTCTAGCAAGCTTCTTATCTAGATATAGCTCTAGGAGGCTTCTAATTTAACGTAGCAGCGTTAGCACTACAGAAGGATTTAATTTAAGTATCAAAGTGCGTTAAATTAACTAAAGATGCAAAGAAAATAGTAAATTAATTAAATGAAGAACTACAAAGGCTATCTTAGCAAGTTTATTTACTCTTCTGTAAGGTCTATGTTTAGTACTAAGGAAGAGGCAAAAGTAGCCACATAGCAGCTACTAACGTGGTTTAGGAAAATAACGCAGAGCTAAGAAAAAAGTTAAGCAGGCTAGAAAAGCAGAAAGACTAAGCAGGCTAAGAAGGGCCGAGTAGAAGGGCTGGTACGCCGAGCCTACAGATGCCGGGTGCGCATAGACGCCCGGGATCTGTAAGATAGCAAAACGAGGCCTTTTGTCGAGTACTAAAGACATCAGGGCTTTAGCCCTTTACAAAGCCTTCCGCCCTTAATACTCAAGCACAAAATGGTGGAGCAGAACGCTTAAGAGCTGTAATTAAGGATAAAGCACGAGCAATGCAACTTGACGCTAACCTGCTATAGCTATTGTGGCCTGATATTACTTAATTAGCAGTATATCTCTATAATCGAACACTACAATACGCAAATTAATAGAGATTACTATATTAAGAGATTTTAACGCATAACGTATACAGAAACAGAATTGTTACTTTACTGCGCAAGCTACACTAAGGCTACCTATAAGTATACAGGTGCAAGGCGTTTACAATAACAGATAATACAAAGCGCGGCAAGCGCAAACTACAGCAGCTTAATCATAAGGCATAAATTAGATACCTATTCAGATATTAATCTACAAACATTTACCGTGTATAGGTACTGACTATAGCTAAAGTGATTACTACACGCGATGTAATATTTGACGAAGAATCTATCTTTACTAGAGATAAGAAGGATGTTATTGATAACCTAATGCATAGCACACTTAAAGAGATTAAGGCATACATTAAGACTGTAGAACTTCCCCTAGGGATTACAAATAACTAAGAAGAGACACAATCTTTTCTTAAGGACAAGTCCTTGAATAAAAGGCCTATACAAAAAGAAACAACCAATTAATATAATTAGCGTAGAAGAAAGATTTAAGTAGATTATCCCTAACTTCTGCTCACGCCTCTACTAGTAGCCTTCTTAACCAATTTCATAACAGCGGAGAGCATTAAGCGTGTAGAGAATTCTCTTAATATCAAAAATTAGAACGTCGCCCTTGCGCAGCTACTAAACCCTAGGCCTAATTATAATTCTCTTAATATTAAAAGTTAGAACGTCGCCCTTGCGCAGCTATTAAACCATAGGCCTAATTACCCCTCAAGTACTAGCTGTAGCGAGTGTCCTAATCCCCGCAGTGCTAATATAGAATTAAGTTCTGTTAGTAAAACTCTCTAGAAAAACTAGACGGACTTATAGGCTTTAGCGTTTATAGCAAGTGCGAGAGCAGGAGAAGCTTAACAATTAAACAACAAGAAACTTAATAGCGCGGCAGTTAATCAATTGCTTAAAGGTCACAGTTGTAACTAGATGCCTTTGTTAAGTAAGCTCCCGCTAGCGCTAAGTCTAAATTAACTAAAAGATAATTACATATTCTACTAGTTGTTTAAAAAGGCTAAAGAGGATCACCTCGTAAGCTACAAGCAATTAAAATTATAGTAAAAAGTCCTAACGCAAAATACACAACTAACTAACACCTAGATACTTAAGTTTATATAGGTATATACTTACAACATTAACAAGGATTATTAGTTTGTTAAGTGCACAGCTCGCCTAGTTGTACAAGGCGATTAACAGCGCAATGTTACTGCTTAAGAAACCTACGCCGCTACGCTCGCAGGCTGATCTTTCTAAATAGTACTTACAATCGCGGCCTAATTTAACCTCAAACTTAAGCAGTACAACGTCACTAACGCCTTTGTACACGCCTAGATTAATTAAGCTGTATATATAACAATGCCGCGTAGATACGTAAAGAAGAGAACAATCTTAAAGCTTAACAAGACCTTGTACGGCCTTTAGATATTACCTTTGCTCTAGCAAGAGGAATTTACTACCTATCTTAACAGATGCGGATTTACTGCTGTCCTTTATAAGCTATGTTGCATAATCTGTTAAGAGATTTTTGTGTTCTTCTACGTTAACGATATTATTGTGATGTACAGCAAGGACTATAGATTAGACGCGCAAGCAGCAGTTGAGGATATAAGGAAGAAGTATTGCATAACTAGAGTAGACGACCTGCATTAGTTTTTGGGCATAGAATTGATCAGGGATTAATTACAGCGTAAGATCTAAACCTCTTAATTAGCATACATTGGGAAAATTACCTAATTATTAGGCAACCACTTAATTAAGATCGACATCCCGATAATTAAGGCTAAGCTGCTGCCCTGAGATAGCTACGCGACTTTTGGCGAAATTAACCTCTACTGACAAAAGATTAGATTACTTCTTTTTGCAGCGGTCAACACAAGACCGGACAAGGCCTTCGCAGTATTACGCCTAGTAAGATTTCTCACAAACCCTAGTTATTAGTCAGCAGCTAATCGCGTACTCTTATACCTTAACCACACACGAACGATCGCACTACAATTTAGTATACACGATCACTTACTTGTTGCAAGCGACGCCTTATTTGCTAACAATACACTTCATTAAAAAAGCTCTTAAGGGTATGTAATTAACCTGTTTAGCAGACTAATAACTCAGAAAGTAAACAAATAAGACACAGTTACTACCTTAACAACTAAAGCTAAACTGCTTGTGCTCTTACAGGTTACTAAAGAAGCTATGTTTATCTAGATGCTGCTTACCAAGCTACAAATTTAGATTGTTGACTAAACTATGACTATACAGTGCAATAACCTACAGACAATGTAATTAATTTTAGAGGAGATCTCTTAGTTGACTACAAAGCTACAACACGTTAGTATTTATAATTACTAGCTCAGGCAAGTAGTACAGAACAAGTTGATTAAGGTAATCTACGTAGAGTTAAGCAAGATGCTTGCTAACGGACTAACTAAACCCCTACCAGCTAATTAATGGCCAAGATTCCTACAACAAATGGGATTAATCAACTTGGGCAACCAACCACAACTAGAGGCTGATCTAGGATTAATAAATAATTGTCTTGACGCCTTAGACTTGTGATCAACAAACGCAAGAGGGTGTTAGCTTAATTCTTACAGTCAAGCTAAGGGGGTATGTTAGATTTAGAAGATTTGTGCGATTAATTAGCAGGTCGGCAAGACCGAACAAAGGATCCAGGAAGGGTAATCAGGGGGTGGCGCTACAGCACGCTACACGCGCTAGCGCCGCCAAGAGTCCCTCGGATCAAAAAGGCACCCGTAATCCACTCAATTGAAAAAATCAGAAAAAAACACACAATCAATTATCAATACAATACACTTATCATCAAATTTATCATCATTATTCTAACAGTTTTGACAACCTATTATTTCTGACACATGCCTATCTAGAACACGCCTATCTAAAACACGCCGTAAGCTACTACGGCTACTTTTGCTACTATAGCAGGCAATAACAAAGATTAACAATAGACAAATATCTAAAAAACACAAAATATAAGGCCTACTAGCCTAAAAAATTGCTAGCTAGTCCTAGTCTGTAAGACTTTAGCAGCTTTTAACGCCTTTAAACTTGGAAACGCTTTTAACAACACCTTTACAACAAAAAAAAGCGTCTTATTTCTTGTAGTTGCCTTAATTACAATATATTTGAAAAAAAAACAAAATAATTGTATCTACACTAGCTTTTAAAGCAAACTACCTCTTTAAGAATTAGGCTATATAGCAAGATATTAAAACTTTTAAGGCTACGCAGCTTATTACGCCCTAGTTTAAAGTTGTTATCTACAAGCTTCCTACAAACTACAGCCTTAAGGTAGTAAAAAAAAAATTGAAATCTTTGGCAAAGGCCTAAAAGTTCTAAGCAATATTTTTTAGCTTACGCGTAGAAATAAAAAATAAAAATAAAACTTTAGTTTAGCCTGCGTTGCGTTTGCTACAGAGAAAGAAGCCTAAAAGGCTATTAGAGGAGAACTCTATATTCTAGGGCAAAGTCTTAGAGTAGAAAAGCTACACGTTATTAGTAGCTCTAAGCAATGCACTATATGCTAAGGATCTAGTTACCTTAAAATTAAATGCTTAAAAGTAGCTGCTGAGTTTGCAGCGAAACTTACTATACTAGCTAACACAAGTGCAAGTCTTGTGATAGTAAAGGAAAATCCTAAATTTACACTATATTTGAGTGTGCTAATTGTAGCAAACCTCACGCTGTAAACAGCTAAGAATATAATATCTTATAAGCTAGGACAGCTAGGACTAATTAAACTAATTAGTATGATTAAAGAACTACAAGTAAATGTTAATAGAAGTGGCCCTGTTACAAAGAGCGCACTTAAACTAGCTATTACAGCTAACGTGATAATTATTGCAACATAGGAGCTTTAGTTACTAAGAGGACCCTACAAAGATACTAAATTAATTGCCTAACTAGACTTTACACAAATCTTACTAACCTATAAAGACCTACAACCAAGAACTCCTTTCTATAATTAAAAAGATGTCGAAGTAGAAGTTTATCCTTATATTAGCAGCAACAATGACTTTCAAGCTTTTATAATTCTCCTTAGCACAAGAAAGATTTTTATCTACAACAATTATAGTAAAAAGAGCCTAAAATAAGGGCTAAATACAACAACAATTTAAAAATGCCTTCTAGAAGAGTCTATAGAATCTTATTCTTTTATCTTAGGGGATTTTAATTGCTACTACCTTAGATAGAGCCTATAAGAGTGCAACCTAAACTAGCAAGCAGAGGATTTAGTATAGTAGGTTGACAACTAAAACCTAACTCTATTAAATACTATAGAAGTTAGCACCTTCTTTAGAGCTTATATGTAAAAAGAGAGCGTACTTAACCTTACTTTTTTAACAAACAATATAGCTTCTAGTATTCTAGACTAGCAAGCTATCTCTGAAGTTAGATTAGATTACTACGCTATTCTTTATAGTATTGTTAATTAAGGATAGCTACCTAACTAGCTAAAGAAATACAACACCGAAAAATCAAATTGGAACTTTTTTAACACTACTCTACAGGAAGAAATAATCTAAGTAAAGCTAGAGGAGCAAATATTAGCTCTACCTCGCGCCTCCAACTACCTTTCAAGGCAACTTCTCCTAGACCTAAACAAGCCTTTAAAGGAAAACCTAAATAAAACAGCAAAGAACCTTACAACAGCAATTTAATAGGCACTTAGGAAAATTACCACTCTTGTAAACTAAAAACTAAAATCAAAGCCTTAGCAGCCTAGCGATCTAGATCTCCTAAAGGCTAGCCTAAACAGAGCCTTTCAAGATTACAAGCAAGTAGCAGGAAGAGAAGGAAATACGCTATACTTATAGAAAAGAGATGATCTGCTCGAAGAGAACAAATACCTTAGAGCTATTAAGAAAGCTAAACATAACTATTAGAAATTGTTCCTCCAAAGCGAATCACCTAGGGAGATATTTAAGGCAATAGCTTATATAAAAAACAACCTCTTAACAAGAATCCCTGCTATTAGAGGCAAGAAATTCTTTAGAGAAAAGTGCTAAACCTTTAGAGAAAAGTTATTTCTACTACCTTCTTCTACACTAAGCCCCTCGCTTAACAACTACTAAGGAAACAACAAATAAGAGTGGCCAATTTTAACTATAAAAGAACTTAGCACAGCCTGCCAGAAGATAAAAGCTACCTCACTAGGGCTAGACGGTATTAGCTAAGAAGTTATTTCAAAAGCATACTGTGGAGAACAATGAGCTGGTAACAGTGGTTTAGGAGAACCGGATGGTTGATTCTGTCTTTCTACCTGCGTCTAAGACGCTCTATAAATACAAAGGAAATACTGTAGTTTGTAACAACTATTGTAAAGCTTAAAAAGATACCTTTAAGCACAGCAAGTGTTGTGTAGAGCTTAGATGCAAGTATCTAAGCTTGGCGTAAAATCTCTGCACCTTAGCGTGAAGGCTCTAAGCCTTGGTGCTTGGCGCTGCGCGAGCTGCGCAGACCTTGACGCTAAAGCGTTGTAGCTAAGGCGCGTAGCTAATATATGTAAAACACCCTTTAAGTAACTAAGACTTTAGTTAGCTGTATAGAGCTTTACATAGTTATAGCGCGTCTTGTAAGGCGCTACGCACGTGCAGCTTAGCGTAAGGTGCTAAAACAATAACAAAATTTTAAGCCTTTTAGGCTTAGTATTTACTACTACTATAGCTGCTGTAAGTATTACTTAGAAACTTTCCTAAATTTTTCTTAAAAGCAATACTCATTGCTTTTTAGAGTTAACTATACTCTTGCATTAGCTTTTTAGGCTATTGCGTGCTACTTATATACTTCTGTGCAGCTTCTAGCTCTAATTTAGCACGCTTTCTGCTTAGTTACTAACTTTATATAAAAGTTAAAACTTTAAAAAGCTGCTGCTGCCTGCGCTGCTGCCTGCGCCTCTGCGCGCGCGCCTACGCCCTTGCCTTCGCCGCCGCGGCCCTTGCCTAAGGTGCAGCTGCCCTTACTAAACTGCGCTTTTTAAGTAGAAGTAACTAGTACTGCTTTAAGTGCAGCACTAGCCTGTATGTTTAAAGGGCATGTAGGCAAAGATAAAACTCTAGTTAAAATTGCCTGCAGGCGTAAGACCTTAGTAGTAACCTTTAGTTGTTAGGGTGCACTTAGTGCGCATTGCGACGTACTCTGTTTTAAGTGCATTAAGAGCGCTCTATTTAGCAGCTCTAATAGAGCTTATTAGAACAAGGCCTCTAGCTCTAGAGCGCGCTGCTAGTAGTACTTTAATAAGAAGACCTGCAAGGTCTTGTACATTAATTTTTTAAATTTTATGCTTTTGCTAATAATTAAAGCTTTTTTTTTGTAGTTTAACGTCCTTTCTCAGCCTGAAGGGCTATATAAGACGTGTAGGTTTAGGACCTACACGTATCTACGTTGTGTTTTCTAATAAATTTTTTTTATATTTACAAGGAGGAGTTTGTCTAAATGAAGGTGAGGCTCGTAGCCTAGGGTAGTCTTAACGAGTATCTCTCTCAGTCCTTTGTGCGGAAGTATGTAGAGCTAGTATGCTAGTCTAGTTATCTCCTTTACTTCTTATTTGTTGTTGTTGTAGGCTATGCTAGCTGCCTTCTTGTATTGCTTATATGGGTACGCTAAGCAGTTCGGTATAGGGTCGATATATGAGGTTGGTATATCGAGTTGGTATAGGGATTGCGGTATAGGTAGATAGCTAGAAGCAAGGTGCTACTAGCTATCGATTCTGATGTGTAGGTCGGTATATTGGGTTGGTATATTAAATTGGTATAGAGGGAGTTCGGTGTAGGTAGATAGCTAGGAGCACTAGCTATCCATTCTAATGTGTAGATCGGTATATTGGGTCGGTATATTGATTTGGTATGGAGGGATTTCAGTGTAGGTAGATAGCTAGGAGCACTAGCTATCTATTCTAATGTGTGTGTTGATATAGGAGGTCAGTATATCGAGTTGGGATGGATTTCGAATGATAGATAGCTAGATAAATAAATTTATTGGTTCACTAAGCTAATAAATCTATTAATCTAAGTAAAGAGCTGTTGCTCTGTCGAGTATGAGTTAATATTGCCTTCGATCGATCTCCAAAATCAGCTTACGCATAGACTACTTGCAGAGTTTTTAACAGTTAACCACTCTGTTTTTCTACAAACGGCCAGCGCGCGCGCTACAACACCTGCACTAAGAAAACAGGTGTTAGAAACTAAATTTGGGAAGTCGTTCAAGATAGTTGAGACGAGAAAAAGGCTACGCCAGACCTTTTTCTCGCCTCGAAAAGTTGGTGTTCGATGAATTAAAGCTTTTAAATTGCTGTTTTTTTTAGCTAAAAAGCTTCTTGCTAAGCCTTAGAAGGATGCGCTGTTATAAGCTCGTCTTTCATTCTTTTTTAAGCTCCTTATACTAATAAATTGCAGGGCAAGCAGGCTAGAAAGCTTATAAGCTACTGTCTGCGTCCTTTTAGAGAAAGCGGCTGAGGAGGAGAAGTCTAAGGAGGACCTTGCTAGTAAGGAGGAGGAGAAGGAGGGTTAGGATCACTAGGATAAGCCTGCTAGCTCTTTTAATAGTCTTTTTGCGCGTTTTCTGCGCGTTAAGGAGCTGTTAAGTAAGTTAGTAGACCTCCTAGTTACCTGAAGGCCTATTAAAAGGGGGTTGTTCTCCTAGAAATTTATAAGTTCCCCAGGGGTGGGAGGCTGATTCACTTTAATAATTTAATATTTGTCTTTTTTTTGTGCTTTTTTTTTTCTTGTAAAGTTTTGTAAAATATGCGTTTTATATTAATAAGATTCTTAAAGTGCTTAAGCTTCTGTCTTAACAAGTACTTAGTAAGTCTGTTAGCTAGTATCTTAGCTGTTAGCCAATACTTAATCTAAAACAAGCCTTTAGCGTGCTTTTAGCAGAGCTACATGTTGTGTATATCTACATAACAGAGCTTAGTAGTAATCTTTTCTTGCTTTTTAATAAATAGGCGTATAGTTTGCTAGTTGTTGTAAAAGATCTTCTAGGCTCTTAATACTACAAGTTTAAGCTCTTTAAATTGCCTCTTAAGCGCTATAGACTTCTTTGTTACATGGTTTAATACAAGGAGTTTAGCTTTTGTAGTTAAGGTTATTACTGTAGCTTAACAAGCTGCTTTCGAAACAATAAGACCTTTTTTTCTTTTTTTTATTGTGGTTTAACGTCCTTTCTCAGCCTGAAGGGCTATATAAGACGTGCAGGCCGAGGCCTGCAGGTATTTATGTGGTTTTTCTATCTTCTGAGTAATTCACAAGAGGTGGTTTATCTAAATAAAGTGAGGCTCTTAGCCTATTGTAAAAGGTCGAGAAGAGGGAGGAGGAGGAGGAGGGGGAGGGAAGAGTTGCTTAAAGCTTAGTCGCCTAGCTAGGCAATTGCATCTAGTTATCAGAGTTTCCTTTGTACCAGGCCTGTGTACTAACTCTAGTTTCTTGTATAAAGGCTTAAGTAGCCTTAATGCCTGCTTCTGTTTCAAAAAGATACAGTAGAAAGATTAGCTCTGTACAAGAGTTCTAGAGTATAGCTCTACTATCCTTGTACAGTCAATATTTAAGGATTATATAAGCCGTGTCTTGTTTAGCTCTAAAATTGCATAGGCAAGTTTTAGATTCTACTTTTCTTCTCTTAAATAGATAGCTCTTTAGGTAGCTATAACCTAGTTCTATTTAAAAGAAAGAGCTAGAAATATCTCGCCTAGTAGAAGGGATAGGTATCTATTATCTTATTCTCTATTTAAAGGTTGCTAAGTAGGTGCTTAAGTTCTTGCTAGTAGCATTCTTCCTGTAATTCTCTAAAAAGCTTAACTAGTTAACACATGCTAGTTGTTTAATTTAAGAATTAACAACTGCTAGGCTTGTCCTATTTATTAAGCGTTTTATTCTTGTAGCCTCTTTTGCTAGGGAGTCTGCTTGTTTCTTTCCTAGTATATCTTAGTGTCCTAGGGCCTATTGTAGCGTAGAAGTAATAGCCTTTTCTTTAAGTAGAGTAGCTGCCCTAATACACCTACTTTGCTACTCTTAGCCAGGGTTGTTTAAGGTATCTTTTAATTAAAACAGCGCGGCCTAATTATCTGCGTAGATATCAACATTTTAGCAGTTGTTTACTAAGCTAACTACTTTCTCTAGATCTAAAGTAATACTTTTTAGTTCACTGTTGTAAACTAGCTAGTTATTACTTATATTTGCTTGCAGGTCTTTAACAAGAGTAGTTCCTTTGTAAAAGGCAGTTCCTACGCTAATTCTTTTGCTAACTTTTATAGCTAAGGCGTCTAAGTATATTAATAGGGTGTTGTTGTCTGCTAGTAGTTTTTTGTAGTTTTTAGCCTTAATGTCTTTTAGCTTGTTTAATATATAGACCTTGTAGGAAGTTTTAGCTTTCTATAGAGTAAAAGTGTAGTGTTGTATTTTTTTATACTGTCTAGGAGGACTAAAATAATAGACACTTAAATTTAGTTAAGTTGTTCTCCTTTGTTGTTTCTAATAGCAGCTCTCAGAGAGTAATTTAGATCTAGTAAAATAGATCTAAAGGCGTATCTTCTTATAGCGTTGTCTAGCCTAACTCTAGGTAGAAATAGAGCAGCATTTACCTTACTAGGCACTGCAGGAGAGGATCTAAAAGTACCTAGAATCTTCCTGCAGGCCTAGTTTTGTAGTTTTTGTCTACTAAAAATAACATGTTATTGGCCTTTCTAAAATAGCTAGCATCTGTAATTAGCTACACTAGTAATGCAAGCTAAGTATAACTAACTTATTGCCTTTAGTCTCTGGCCTTTATTAATATTAGCTAATCTACTAAGGCGGAAAAAGGCTTAGTTTACTTATTTTATCCTTATGTAGCAGTAGTCTCTAAATTTAAGAGTGTTTTTAAAGAAAATGCCTAGCTATCTAACTAGTCTTTTTAGCTTAAAGGTCTCTTAGGTAGGTAGCGTAAGAAATCAACTTGTATCTTTCTTAGATCTTGTCTAATTTGCTGATTCTATTTTTAAGCTACTAAACTTAATAGCTAACTCTTTTACCTGTATAAAGAGGTTTGCTAACTCCTTTTTAAGTAGTTTAATGTTTTTCCTAATAGATGTTGTTAATATTAAGATCTGTAGGTCGTCTATGTAGAATAAGGAGTATATGTTGTTATTTAATGTATTTAACTGGAATAGCAGTTTCGTGTAAATTAGAAATAAGATAGGCGAGGCTAGGCTCCCTTAAGGTGTACTAGTATTAACCTTCTATAGTTCTTCTATTTGCCCATTAAAAGATAGCTCTAAGAGCCTCTCTATAAGGAAGGAGTTTGTCCACAATAAGAGGCAGATAGGTAGCTGTTAGTTGCTTATATTTTCTAGAAGCTTGTTCTTAGATAAATTGTTAAACGCGCCTCTAATGTCTAAAAAAGCTGTTAAAGTAACTCTGTTTTTCTTTCCCTGTTGTTAAATATTGTTGTAGAAGAAGAGTGTAGCGTTAATAGCTAATTTCTTAAGCCTGCCCCTTATTTATGTAAGGTGTAGCAGGCTAGTTGTTTCTGCTAAGACGCCTAATCTTTTTAAGTAAAGTCTTTCTAGTGCCTTCTTTAGACAGCATAAAAGGGAGATAACTCTATATGTCTTTAGAATTAAGTAGTCTAGTTTGTTTAGCTTTGTAAGAATAACGCTTTTTGCTTTTTGCTAGCATCTTAGTTAGTAACCTAAGTTAAATAACGCTAAATAGACTTTAAAGATAATGCTAGTTTAGTATCTATATACCTGTAAGATAGCTTCTTAGCTAATTCTATCTAGTCCTAGTAAGGTAGCTTTTATTTTCTAAAAGGCTGTGTTAAGCTCCTTTCTATATAGAGTTAGCTACTCCTATTTGCGGTTTCCTTAGTAGTTGTTAAGTGATAGGGCAGGTGTAGAAGGAGGTAGTAGGAATAACTCCTCTCTAAAGCTTTAACACTTTTCTCTAAAAGAGTCTCTACTTCTAATAGCAGGAATTCTTGTTAATAGGTTATTTTTTGTGTAGGCTATCGCTTTAAAAATCTCTTTAGGTAATTTGTTTTGGAGAAACTGTTCCTAGTAGTTAAGCTTAGCTTTTTCTTATAGCTCTTAAGTATTTGTTCTTAGCACGTAGGTACTCTTTTTTCTATAAGTACAATGTGTTGTCTCCTCTCCTTGCTACCCGCCTGTAATCTTAAAAGGTTCTGTTTAGGGTAGCCTTATAGAGATCTAGGTCGCTAGTCTACTAAGGTTTTAGTTTTAGTTTTTAATTTACAGTAGGTATAAACCTTTAAAGTGCCTGCTAGATTGCTGTTGTAAAGTCCTCTGCAATTTTATCTAGTCTTTCTTCTTAAGGTTTATTTAGGCCAAAAAGTAGTTGTCTTGAGAGGAAGTTTAAGGCGCGTAGTAGAGCTAGTAAATAATCCTCTAGCTTTGCTCGAATTAATTCCTCTTGTAGAGTAGTGTTAAACAAGGTCTAATTAGATTTCTTAGTGTTGTATTTTTTTGGCTAGCTTAGTAGCTGCCCTTATTTAACAATGCTAAACAGGATAGCGTGGTAGTCTATTTTAACTTCTAGGATAGCTTGCTAGTCTTAAATACTAGAAGCTATATTGTTTGTTAAAAATGTAAAGTTAAGTACGCTCTTACTTTACATATAAGCTCTAAAGAAAGTGCCAACTCCTATAGTATTTAATAAAGATAGATTTTTGTTGTCAACCTACTCTACTAGATCCTTAGCTTGTTAGTTTAGGTTGCACTCCTGTAGGCTCTATCTAGGGTGGTGGCAATCAAAATCCCCTAAGATCATTAAATGCGATTTTATAGACTCTCCTAGGAGGCGTCTTCAAATTGTTGTTGTATTTAGCCCTTGTCTTAGGGTTTTTTTGTTGTAAATATTATAGATGTAAATCTTATTTGTGTTAAGTAGTAATGTAATAGATTAAAAGTTGTTATTGTTGCAAATGTAAGGGTTAACTTCTACTTTAAAATTCTTTTAAATATAGAATAGAGTTTTAGGTTGTAGGCCTTAGTAGGTTAGTAGGATTTGCGTAAATTCTAGATAAGCAATAAACCTAGTATCCTTGTATAGACCTCTTACTAACTACAGTTCTTGTATTGCAATAATCTTAGCGTTTGCTGTAATAGCTAGGTTAATTACGCTTTCTTTAGCAGGGCTACTTCTGTTAACATTTATTTGTAGGACTTTAATTTTACTAATTAGTTTAATTAGTCCTAGCTGTCCTAGCCTATAGGATTTCGCATTTTTAGCTGCTTGCCGCATAAGGTCTGCTGCAGTTAGTACACTTAAATATAGTGTAAATACAAGGTTTTCTTTTACTAGTACAAGACTTGCACTTGTATTAACTAGTGTAGTATGCTTTACTACGAATTTGGCAGGCTAATTTCAAGCATCAAACCTCTAGGTAGCTAAATCCTTAGCATTTAGTGCATTACTTTGTAATATTAACAACTTGCAGTTTCTCTGCTCTAAGGCTTTGCCCTAAGATAAAGAGTTTTCTTCTAATAGCTTTTTAGGCTTCTTCCTCTATAGCAAAGGCTACGATTGCTAAGCTAAAGTTCTAGTTTTCTCTTTTATTTTTAGGCGTAAGCTAAAAAGAATTACCTATAACTTTTAGGCCTTTGTTAAAGGTTTCAATTTCTTCTTTTATAACCTTTAGACTGTAGATTGTAGAAAGCTTGTGAATAACAATCTCAAACTACAGCGTAATAAGTTGGGCGGCTTTGAAGGTTGTAATATCTTGCTTTATAGCCTAATTCTCTAAGAGTTATTTAGCCTTAAAGGCTAGTGTAGTTATAACTATTTTGTTGCCTTTAGAGGATAATAAGAACAAGGCAACTACAGGAGATTGTACGCCTCCTTTTGTTGCAAAGGCGTCGTTAAAGGCATTTCTAAGTTTAAAGGCATCATATGCAGCTAGGGTCTCGCTAAGTAGAACTAGCTAGCAGTCTTTTAGGCTAGTAACCTTTAGTTTATGTGTCTTTTAGATATTTGTCTATAGTTAGTCTTTGTTGTTGCCTACTATAGTAGCAAAGGTAGCTACAGTAGTATTAGGCGTGTTCTAAATAGGCGTGTTATAAATAGGCTTGTTCTAGATAGAGGTGTTCTAAATAGGCGTGTTTGTTGTTAGTTTCTTAATACGTCTGATTTTATCCCTTAACTCCCTTAAGACGTTAGAGAGGCTTAATATTTAGTCTGCTAAATAGCAGTATTTTTCTTATTAAATCTGCCGTTTTCTGTATAGTCTCTAAAAACCTCTACTAGGTCTAGAAGGCTTGTTTGCTAGGTAGAGTTGTTTTCTACTAAATTCGCTGCTTGAATTACTAAGTTCTTAGCAATCTTAATTGCCTCCTTAACTAAAGTAGCTTTCGGTGTTTTGTTTGTTAATAGGTATCAAGGTACTTATTTTTTAAGGTGTCAAGGGTGGTGGTTGTTGTTATAGTCAAAATGGGGTTCCAAAAAAGTGAAAAGCAGCTACCCTCTACTAATCAATCGCAAAAGTCAAAAAAAAAGATTATATATAGTTAATGAGATTTGAACAGTGGGTGGATAAGTTCTAGGAGGGAAGCTTAGACCACTAAGTGATAATCAGGGTTAAAAAATTTGCTAAGGTACTAAAAAACAACACTAGTTGAAACGTGTCTAACAGCGATTGCCAGCCTATAGCTGACAACAGGATTACAGTAGGATTGCAATAGGATTGCAACATAATGTAATAGAGGAGGGAAAGGACACGTACGTACTGCAGCGGGAGCCTGTAATACTTTATAAAGCTGCTACTTCTTACCTACTGCTTCTTACCTTTTAAATAGCACTGTATACAAATAATTCGTATACAATACGCTGTACTGTAATATAGCGTACAACCTCCGCGACAAGTATTTTCTTAACCTTAACTCTTATCTAAAGATAGAAAGCTTTCCTATTATACACCTAGCCCCTAAACTAGTCTAGCTTAAGCTAATTATGCAGACACCTAAGTTTATTAAGCATGTACAAACTAAGCCTCTTTAGGACTTTACAATTATATCTCTTATAAACAACTTTAGAATCTGTAATATCTTTATATACAAAAAGAATGTTAAGCCTTAACTTAGCTAGTTATAGAAGGAATACAAGATCTACAAGGTATTCGCTAATACTAGCAAAGTACTTAAAATACTCTACTTTAGTATCTTTCTTTTCTTGTTAATCGTGTATAAGCTAAGTAAAGAAACTATTAACTAGTTAGGCTAGCTGTTGCATAACGTTAAAATGGTGATAGAAAAAAAAGAGGTAGGAAAAAAGAAGTAGGCGTTCTATTGTTGTATGTATAGGTTAGATAGCAAGGCAATAATAGTGCTGCTTCTTTAATTTGTCTAAGAGTACCTAGAAGTAAAGCCTTAATATCAGTAGGCGGCATAGGCGGAATAAGGCGCGTTAAGTTAGGAGGCGATTTATGTCTTTGTCTTGCTTTTCTTTGTTTCTGTCTAAATATGCGACACACTAATTGCGTGCCGGCAATGCTAAACAAGGGGGCATAAGCCCTAATACCTGTTGTTAGCAATAAATTTTTTTTTTTACTAAAAAGGTGTCTACAAAATGTGTGGTCACATCAAAAGGTTGTCTTAAAAGGCCGAAGCTAATAGGTATCAAGGTATAAGTCTAATAAAAGAAGAAAAGTTGCTCCTAGTTTAAGAGCGGGTGGGCCTCTATAGTTCCTCCAGAGTTTGCCTTTCTTGGTGCAGCGTTAATATATTATCTTCTTCTATCTCTATTTGCCTTTTATTTAATCCTCCTAGGTCTCTAGAGGCAAATCTTTTTTGTTGTTTTTTAAGGTTGTAGCGATTTTTTGGTTTAGTTAGGCTTCGATAAGCTCCTCAATCTCAATGAGCTTAAGATGCCTAGGCATGTAGCCCGAGCTTATTAAGGAAAACGAAAATTTTCTCCTAAAAGGGAGGGGTGGGTAACTCTTTCACACTCTCTAACGCGCTAGCGCCCTTGCTGCAGACTCTGAAAAGTATCACAATCGATTCCTTAGGGTTGTTTCCTTAAGATCCGATTGTTTCTGATCAATTTCCAGAAAAGTCGGGTTGGATGTGTGAGTGTGAATTAGACCTTTAAAAAGCATAATAACGTAGCCTTAAGAAGACTAACAAGTTTCTAAATTATCTGCAAAAGACGTATCTCTATATATAGTAAGCTCCTTACTATTGTTATTGCTGTATGTGATCCTTTTATGCCTTATATAGTAGAGGTATTGTATAAGATGATTTATAGCCTTTATGTAAGCTTCTGAGAGGTTGGTAAGAAAGTAAGAGAGCTTGGAAACTGCGTAGGCAGCGTTAAGACGCAGCATAATGGCTGTGTACAGCGCACTGCTAACGCGCTTCTAGTAGGCCTTGATTTAAGGCTTTAGAGCCTCCCTTAGATTTTTAATTAGCTCCTTTAAGGGCAGAGGAGTTTTAGGGAACTTACTAAGGGCGTCTAAACTAAAGCGTTTAGCTACTTTGTTAATATAGGTGTTGTGTAGTAGCGCTACTGTGGGAGCTGAGAAGGTTCAACTGCTTGATCAGGAGGAGCGGTATGAGTGTATTAATCAACTCAGTGCTACAACAAAGTGAGCAATAACTACTAAAGAGGAATAAGACAATCTGGCCCGTATATATAGGCGCTAGCGCAATCGTTATGTAATCAGCTTTCTAGGATCACCTAATCAACAAGGTAATCCGCGTGTCCTGCAGCACATTAATACTCTAACACAGCCCCTAGGTTAGTAAGATACTATCAATCTAAGCTGTAAGCAACTAGGCAATTGTAATAAATTAAGGTTGTTAATTAAGAGATCCCTCCGTAATAATAGCTCCTTATCCTAATCCTCTATTATCGTGTAATACTTGTTGTTGTTCTAATTAATTAGCCGCCCTCTGTAATATCAAAACATTAGATAGACCCTAAATATCACCTAATCAGTGCGCAACTCTACAACAATATAAATTGCGTCTACTGCCCCTCTATAACCTTTTCTTCTTTACCTCACTTCAATACAGATCACTACAGTCCTCTAGGGCTGTCTTAACTACTTTTACTAATATAGTAAGTAGCTGTACCTTACTGTTTTCTTACTTAATTAACTGCTAATCTTTCTAGTGTAGTCTAGCCCTAGCAGCAACAAGCGCGGGCGTTAATTAACTAGCCGTCGTTATAATTGTAAGAACAGTGCTAAGCATAAGTATCGCGCGCAGCAAAGCCTGTTTAACAATAAAGTTTAGTAAGCAGCTAATTTATTAAAATAAAAAGAGTTAGTAACAGCTGCCTCTAAGTTTGTATGCTTATTATAAGACATCTAATAGCTCTGCTTTAAGGCTAATCACTTTACTTATTAAATTAAGTCTGCTATTAAGTTCTTAATTAATTTTTCATCTACATAAGAGTCTAACTAAGTAACTAAGTTAGCGCAAGAGTAAGGCTCTTGAAGAGCTAATATAAAAGTTATAGCAGCTTACTACTTAAGCAACATCCTGCGAATAGCAATATAGCGACAGCAATTACCTATAAACGCCTATTAGGCTGTCTACTAGGCGTAACGCGCCTCTTTCTACCTAAAAGAAGGCGCCTAATAGCTCTTTAAAGATTGTTACTAATTTATTACGTTCCTGTGTTATACCTTGTAAGCGCTATATAAAGAAGATGCTAGATAGTGTGTCCGCTAAACATTGCTTTAATCGTGTTTAGACTAGTAGTTAGGGTAGCTCTTAGTGTAGCGGCTGCTTGTTTTATATATATAACACTGTTAATATTTATATCTTGCTAATTGGTTTATGGCTATGTACAAGAATAAAGAGGTAAGTCTCTAATTCTTTAAGCTCTTTATTTAGGCTGCTATCTAGTTTTTAGGGATAGAATAATAGTAAGAAGTACTAAGCTTTAAAAGCTTAACTACTTAAGGACATTATTACTTGCTGCAAAGAGATTAATAACGGCTTTACCTTTATTAGAAAGTTTTCTGCGCAGAAGCTCTTTTTAAATAATTGCCGCGCTTAACTCTTACTCTCTGCTCCTTCTTTTAATCTAAGGTATAATGCTGAGGATTAACTGCGCTAGACACAGCCTGCTTAGCAGGCTATAAGTTAGAATTAAGGTTGTTTATATAGATAAGAGCCTTATAATACACAACTTTATGCTATGTACGTCCTAGGTTAACCTGCGTAGCCGCCGGTTTAATAATTAGCATATAATTAACAACAACAGCTGCAGCAGCAGCCTTAACAATAAAAATAACTTCTCTAAGAACTGTCTCTTTAAAAACAGCGCAATTAAGAAATGCTTCCCCCGCCTGTCCTATACAATTGCCCTTGAGTTCGTCGTCCTAATTGCTACACAACCTATATATATAGGCGCAATTATTACGCTAGAGTAAGCAGGCGATTATTATATAATTTTATTTATAAAAGTAATAGATTAGATTCGCGTTGTTACGCTACTTGCCTCTAAACTTTTGCTACTTAGGCTAAGTTGGCTTAAAATGCTCTTGAGCTTGCTAAAGCTAAGAAAGCTAAGCATAAGCTAATAATAAAGTTAAGTAATGATAATAACTCTAATGCTTACTAGTAATCTTAGTCTTTATTTTGTAATTTTTCTTCTTTTCTAGCTTACGTTCTCCCGATTATAAAAGAATAAGCTATTCAAAGGAGACTTAGCTTAGTATATAGGTGTTGCTGCTTAATACAATTTTTTTTGCTTGTTAACTGTTATTGCCCTTAATTAAGTATTTAACTTTCTAAAAGTAAAGTAACTACTAAAACTTCTTAAACTATTGTTAAGTAAGTAACTTAGTTAGTCTATTAGCTAGCATAATTGCTGTTTCTAGGTACTTAACTTAAAATAATCCTTTAGCATATTCTTGCTGTAGCCATATATTTTATATATTTACATGCCTTAATCAAATGCTAATCTGCTTATTCTTTCTAACTACAAGCTTAATTATTTGTTAGTTATTAGATTAAACTGTCTAGATATCTTCTAAATCAAGAAACAGCTTGCAGAAAAAGTGCTTAAGAGCTATAGCCTTTTTATAGTGTGCTTAAGGGCAAGCAGCTTAGCCTTAGTAGTTAATGTAGTAACTGTAGTCTGCTAAGCCGCCTTCTAAAATATTAGACTACTATATAGAATAGCTATATAACTATAAGACAATTAATAAGTTTCCTAATTATCTGCAAAGGAAGTATTACCTGCAATTATTAAGTCTAGGCTATTATAGTTCCTGTACTAGATCGCGTCCTATCTTGTCTAATAGAGGTATATAATTACCTATTCTACAGCTTTGATATGCTAATTACTAGGGTTTATAAGGAAGTGTAAGAGCTTTAAAATTCAGTAAGCAACATCTAGTTACAGCATGATAGCTGTGTACAGTACTAATCTAACCCTTTTTTAGTAGGCCTTAATCTCTTGCTTAGTTGCTTTGCTAGTGTTCTTAATTAGCTCCTCTAACAGCAATAGAGTCTTTAGAAAGCTACTATCTTCTAGCTTAAACTTCTTTGCAATCTTGTTTATGTACGTATTATATACAAGCGTGATTGCTTACTTCTTGTAATTTCTAATTACTTTAATACTAAGGAACTATTTAACTAGTCCTTGTTCCTGTATCTTGTACTTGTTTATAATCTTTAACTAAAAATTAATTTCCTTCTACATATAATTTTTTGCAAAGAGCAGTAGAATATTATTAACAAAAAACAAAACTAGGATCCTCCTATCTTAATTAAAGAATAGGCAGGGCTCCTCTAGTAAGGCAATTAGTTTAATTTCTTTTAGTAATTCTAAGAACTCTTTATACTACAACAGTAGCGAGTCTTGTAATCTATAAAGTGTGCAGTTAAGCTGTACACACTTTCTAGGATTCTTAAAGCTATCTAGTATCTTACAGATTACTAGGTTGTCTGCTGTAATTAATATATTAAGGAATGCTCTTACAACATTATATTGCTTAATCTCTATATCGTTTTTAGCAGTAATAGCTATTGCTGCTTAAAAGGACTTAGCTGCCAATGTAGCAGTATACAGAGGGGTGACAAAAAAAAAGATGTCAATAAAGTTATAGTTTTCAAAGCTTTATATTACTACAACCAGAAGGGTATTTCCAAAATAGTTAGTGATTTGGAAAGCCAAGATCATCTTCTTTCAATTAGGCTACTTAGTAAGCTGCTGAGTAAGCACTTTTGCGCTCAACTTCAGCAGTGAAAATAAAGATAAAAAACTCAAGAATAAATAACAAAATAACTTTGTTTTGAAGGTGTAAAAATCGCTATTAAGTATATATATTGAATAATACTAGTTAAACTTATCTGTGTGTAAGTTTGAAGGTAATTGTAAACAAAACTATTAAGTAGTAATTAAGAGCTTGTTTTTAAGGTTTTTTCTAAATAAATAACAAAGAAAGCTTACTAATACTTAGTGTACCAGCCTTTAGCTTCCTTAACGTCCAAATAACGCCTTAGTGAAGATAGAATACAATTATCAATCGCCTTTTGAGGTAATTGATCCTATTCCTCCCTTATAGCAGCCTCAAAAGCTGCTTTACTTTTTTTACTCTTTCCTATACCTAAAAAAGTAATAGGCCTTTTAGCTAAAGCGTTTTTTAGCAAGGCCCACACGTTTTCTATAAGATTTAAATCAGGACTATAAGCAGGATGCTTATAAAGCAATATCCAATTCATAGAAAACTAGGATAAAACTTCTAGAGTTTTATAAATCTTAGCGTTATCCTGTTTAAACTTCCAGCCTATATAGAGGTTAGTAAGTCCTTTAATTATATAAAAAAAAATTGCTACTTTATAATTTAAACATAGAGTAAACACTCTCTAAGTAGGAAAAAGGAGTATATGTAACTTACCTTCTTTTATCGCAGGTTTTACTATAGAAATAAGGATCTTTCTAATATAGTCTGAACTCCTAAAAGGAGTAGTAATTAAAGGTCTTTTAATTACTACTAATTTGGATCTACCACCTATCTAAATCGCTCCCTAAACTTAGATAGAAATATCTTAACCTTTAACTTAATTAGTAAGCATGCTAAAAATTGATCATAAAAATAGAAAAATAATAGATATATTAAAGTTTTTTTAAGTTAAATAGAGTTTTTTTAAACTTACTTGTGTTAGTTGTAGAAACTATTTTCCTTCTAACTCTATTATTTTGCCGTGTTTGATAGTATTCTGTCCTAGCACCGTGCTCTCGCTTAATAGCAGACTCGTCTTAAAATATAACTCTATCAAAGTTAATATTTTTAAGGTTTTCAAGTAATTGCTTGGCGTAAATATAACAATCATAAGCCTTTTCAGCGTCTAAAGGCGTCTTTTTTTAAGAAATGTTAATAGAATAGTTCTCTTTTTTTAAAAAGCGTTGTAAGCTTCTGATAGAAAGATCTAGACTTTTTTCTTTTAAAAGACGTCGATTTGTCTTTTTAGGGCTTTTAGTAAGGTCTCTATTAAGCACTCTTTTTGCTTTATTTAAGATCTTTGTAGGACGACCTTTTTAAGGCCTAAAAGTAGATAAAGGAGCCTTTTTTTTGTTTTATTTAATAATGAGTTTTAGTAATACTTCTGGAGGACTTTTCTAGTAAATTACTAATTAAAGAAATAGGCTTATTTTATAAATATAAAGTATAAACTTCTTGCTTAAATTAAGAAAGATTGCGAGACATAGAAGAGGTATTATAAAAAAAGCAAGTTAGGACAAATAAGAGGAGTTAATAGACTAAAAGCTTACTAAGCTATTACGTAACTAGCGCTTACGTAAGCAACCCCTATTTTTTTCACCCTTTTATTAAACTCTAAGGAATTAAGATGTTAGCCTCTAAAATTCGCTTACGTTATACTTATGTAAGCTTATTAAACATATTTTTTTCTTAGAGTGTTTTTATACAATTATAAATGGCTTCGGCCTTTTAAGACAACCTTTTGATGTGACTACACATTTTATAGACACCCTTTTAGTAAAAAAAAAGATTTATTGCTAACAATAGGTATTGGGGCTTACGCCCCCTTGTTTAGCATTGCTAGCACGCAATTAGTGTGTTGCATATTTAAACAGAAACAAAGATACGCGATATCCCTCTAACTAACCCTCTTAACTAATCACTATTTACTAATGACTATTTACTGTTGACTGCAACTTCTGTCGTCTCTGTTGCTATCCCGGCGGTGTTGCAGTCGCGGCGTTTCTGACATGCGCCTATACTTAGATGTAAACATACGACAACAGCGTTACTATCTAAGTATAGCTCTCCTATCTCTAAAGGCAACTTACAAAATCCTCCTACTTATTAGTTTGTCCTAGCTGCTTAATAGCTGTTTTAACACGCTCTTGCTTCTTATAGAGCTACTACAAGGTCTCTCTACTAAGGTTGCATTTGCGCAGGAGGAGATTTGTAAAATAACACACTATTACTGTACTTAGACTATTAACATGCGCAACGTATTTAATAAACTCGCTGCTAAACAAGCCTTTTACAACCTCTATTGTAACCTTAATATCTATAATACTAGACGCATTAATAAGGTGTTAATAAATAATAGAATTTGACCTCTGCGTCTATCTAATTACTATAGGAGCTACCACTAACAGCTCCTCTTTAACTAACTAGGGAGGCCGCTTAATAAAGATAAACGCGGGCTTTGTAATCTACTACTATAGCTTCTTGTATAGTAACCTAGTAAGGTCTCACTTTACTTAATGTAAGCTATTAGTCTTTGTGTTAAATAGGGAGAAGAATAGTCTAAGTATTGTATTGTTTATATGCGGTACTGTGTGGTGTAGGAAATCCTAAAGATAAGAAGTAGCAGGCAGGGAGCTTTTATAAAGTATTACAGGCTCCCGCTGCGGTAACGTACGTGTTCTTACCCTCCTCTACCTCTACCTCCTCCACCTCTATCGCAATCTTGTTGCTAGCTATAGGCTAGCAATCGCTGTTGAACACGTTTTAATTAGTGTCGTTCTTTAGTACCTTTAGCAAATTTTTTAACCCTAATTTCGCTTAGTAGTTTAAGCTTTTCTGCTCTAAGCGCTTAGCGCGTAGACCTCATCTACTTACTGTTTAAATTTTATTAACTACACAAAATCTTTTATTAACTTTTGCAACTCATTAGTAGAGGGCAGCTGCTTTTCACTTTTTTAGAAAACCCCTTTTGACTACAACAACAAACACCACCTTTGATACCCTAAAAATAAGTAAATAATAAAAAAGTTATACTGAAATCTATTTTCACTTTTTTTTTTATCTCATTTCAAGCAAGATTACAGGGACAACCGTGCTGACTAAGCAGCTTACTAAGCCACCCAACTTAAAAAGGAAGATATCAGCTTTCCAAATCACTAATTCTTTTGGGTATAGTACTTCTAGTTGTCGAAATATAAAGCTTTAAAAACTATAACTTTTTTCACAATTTTTTTTTGTCACCCCTCTGTATGTTGAGATAATTAGGTCTTTTCTTTTAGAGATTACCTCTTTTAATAGTCTGCGCCTTGCATTTAGAAAAGAAGCTGTTTTAATTAAACTTGTAGGTCTAAACCCACTTTAAAGGTATAAGGCGATTATTAAATTCTTCTCTTAATATCTTAGTCTAAGTTATATTTTTTTTAACTAATGAATCTCTTTTTTGTCAGCATCCTTAACTAAGGCCCTTATAACATGCTAGAGCATTTGCTTCTATAGTTTTAGTAGTTTAGGTAGATTGTCGCGATGCTGTCAAGCATTTAGCTTATGCTTAGTAAGCAAAGCTGCTATAAATACATAACTAAAAGTCTTGTAGCTTGCTTAATCTTCCTAGGTTGCTTGTAAACCTAGCAGGTAGGTATTATAAAAGTTGCTTTATCATAGATTCTTATAATCTGCAATTAATACGTTAACACTACTTATGCTTCTACCTCTTAGTTAATTGTTAGGATCTTAGGTTACGTCCTTACGCTTACGCCTGCTACTTAGCTTGCGCAGTAGAAGATAATAATTTGTAGACTAATTTAGACTTTTGCCTGCAATCTGCGCACTATGCTTTATAAGCAAAGGTTTAGCTTATAATTGCTTACCTTGTCTACTGCTTAATGCCTAAGATCTTAATTAAGATATCTCACGCTCTGCTATCCTGCTTACCTAAGTAGGTGTTCTATTACGACAAGCTAGCGTGTTAGAGTCTTTAGGCATAGACTGGCAGACTAGTAATAAGTTATTAGGCTTATTTAAAAGAGGCTCCCTACTTTTAAGTAATAACAGATTAGCTTTTTCTAGCAAGCGTACTGCTGTTTAACTATTAATAACTTTGCAATTAATTACGTTATTGCTCTCTAGGGTCTCTAGTTTAGGAGTTAGTTTTAAGGTAGCAAGACTAGTGTTTTGCTGCTAATCTAAGCAAGTTTTTAATAGTTCACTAGCCTTGTGCTCTATTTACTTAGCGTCTTCTAATCTATTCTCTTCTTTAGTAAGCAGGACTTCCTTACTAATTAAGATAGTAAATAGATTACTTTTCAGGTCTTGAGTAGTTAGCTGCGTATCCTAATCTGCCCTTCCTTGAATAGGCAAGAGGTCTAAGTCCTCTTCTAGATTAACTAGCTTGCTATTATAAAGGATCTCTACAATCTTAATTGCTTAATTCTTTAGCAGCTCTGCCTTGCAATCTCTTTTATAGAATTAATATTTATTAAAGGTTATATTGCGGGTGGTGATTACTTAATTAAGTGTTAATACCTATATAAAGTATATATTAGAGGCTTAATAACTAACTAAATAACTAATATAGCCGCAAGAATTAACCTTAAATCCTTAATAATTGCGCCTAGCTGCCCTCTCCTTGTTTAAAGGATAAGCTCGGCAGCTATAAGCATGAATTCTACTCAAGTCTAGGCGTAGATTAGCAGTCTAGTATCTAATCTTAGGTAGTTAGTAGTATTAAAAGAATTTCCTAAACTATTCTTTGAGCACCTAGTTAGGGGATTAGTTGCTATAAATTTTAATAAGGCTTATCCTATGTAGGTAAGCCTCCGCATCTATAATTAATAGCTAAAGCTTTGCTAGTAGATTAGCGCTTATAGGCATCTTAATAGCCTTTATGATTAACTTATGTCTAGCTCTCTCTGCTAAGCCGTTTAGCCTATAAGTATATAGCAGTGGCGTTTTAATTATAGTCTCTTTCTTTATTGCCTAGTCCTTATATCTTTATTGCGCTCTTTAAAGCAGTGTAGCAGTATTGTTATTTTAATAAATTTCTATAATCTTCTACTCATATTTCTATTTAATTGTAGAAGCAAATGCTGTAATTACAGGCATAATATTGTTTAGTGTCTTTAACTAAATATTGTAATTGTACAGCTTACCTAAGTAATTCTCCTTAATAATTAGTGCCTATTTCTTAAGCAGCTGGCTAGTTAGGAAATTAAACAGATCCTATAAGATCTTATAAAAAGGTTGTAGTAATTTTTCCTTTAGTTGCTGTAAGATTACTTGCGAGGCATAAGCTGTTGTGTAATAATTACATTCTTATAGCTTTTTGCTAGTAATCTTAACGTTCTGCGCTAAGTAGACGAAGGCTTTAATAGCTTGTTGTCCTAGGTGTCCTAATTGTTAATGCCACAGGTCCTAATTACTAGTACGCAACTAAGGTTTCCTTAATCGCGCTACAGCGCTCACGAGCAGTAATTAAGCTAGGTAATAAGAAAGTTGCTTGTATTCAACAAACAAGAGATTAAAGTAAAGCTTAAAGTTAATTAAGACAACATTCTTTTTAATAATTATAAATCTTAAGGTATAGTTATATCTAAAATACTAAATGCCTACCTGCACGAGCCGTGCTTCTAATACAATATTAACATGGAAACTTAGTTCAACCTTAACATTAGTAAGCAGAAGATTAGCTGTCTTAGGGCTAGCCTTGCTATGCAGGACGTTCTTGAGCAGCCTGTTTCTTATACTAGCAACTAGTATAATTTAAGTGCTTGCCTTAACAGTCTTATCCTCAGCGCATTTGCTAAAGATGCCAAGTATTATGTAATTTATAGTATTAACTAAGTAGACTGCTAATCTATCATTTGTAATTGTGC
Source organism: Alternaria sp. 'sect. Undifilum' (assembly GCA_024321975.1). Classification (NCBI taxonomy): domain Eukaryota; kingdom Fungi; phylum Ascomycota; class Dothideomycetes; order Pleosporales; family Pleosporaceae; genus Alternaria; species Alternaria sp. 'sect. Undifilum'. The sequence continues at coordinate 6,717,519 of JAJJZI010000005.1, forward strand.
ATAGAGACAAGGCATAAGAGGTAAAAGCTGCACTAAACACATTTAGCTTAAATTCCTTTACTAAGTCTTTTAGGTTAATTAATGCTGAAACTAATAAGCTAGCGTAGGATCTACTTCACTTATTAGTAGCTAATCTGCTAGTGCTAGTCTTCTAGCCTTCTTTCTTAATCTAGATATGTAAGAAGCTAGGACAGCTAAGACTAATTAAACTAATTAGTATAATTAAAGTCTTACAACTAAATGTTAATAGGAGTAGCCCTGCTATAGAAAGCGCGATTAACCTAGCTATTACAGTAAACGCTAAGATTATTGCAATACAAGAGCCTTAGTTATTAAGAGGTCTATATAAGGACACTAGGATAATCGCCTATCTAGACTTTACGCAAATACTACTAACTTATTAAGGCCTACAACCTAGAACTCTATTTTATATTTAAAAGGATTTAGAAGTAGAAGTTAATTTTTATATTAGCAACAACAACGACTTTCTTGTAATTTTAACATAACTTAACATAAGAAAGATCTACGTCATTAACATTTATAACAAAAAATGCCTAAGACAAGAGCTAAATATAACAACAATCTAAAGACGCCTTTTAGGAGAGTTTATAAAATTATGTTTAATTATCCTAGGAGATTTTAATTGCTACTACCTTAGATAGAGCCTATAAGAGTGTAACCTAAACTAACAAGTAGAGGATTTAGTAGAGTAGGTTAATAACTAAAACCTATCTCTATTAAATACTATAAAAGTTAGTACTTTCTTTAGAGCTTACATGTAAAAAGAGAATGTACTTAACCTTACTTTTTTAATAAATAATATAGCTTCTAGTATTCTAAACTAGCAAGCTATCCCTAGAGTTGAATTAGACTACTACGCTATCCTATTTAGTATTATTAGCTAAGGGCAGCTACCTAGCTAGCTAAGAAAATACAACACAAAAAAATCAAATTAGTACCTTTTTAACACTACCCTACAGGAGGAGATATATTAAGTAAAGCTAGAGAACTAATTACTAGCTCTACTATATGCCTTAATCTACCTCTTAAGATAACTCCTTTTAGGCCTTAAACCCTTAGAGGAGAAAGAAGATAAAATAGCAGAGGACTTTACAACATCAATTTAACAAGCACTTAAGAGATCTACCTCTCTTATAAACTAGAAACTAAAGCTAAAGCCTTAGTAGACTAGTAATTTAGATCTCCTTAAGGCTATCCTAAACAGAACCTTTTTAGATTACAAGCGAGTAGTAAGAAGAGGAGACAACACTCTATACCTATAGAAAAGGGATTACCTGCTAGCTAAAAATAAGTACCTTAGAGCTATTAAGAAAGCTAAACTTAACTATTAAGAATAGTTCCTCTAAAACAAATCGCCTAAAGAGATATTTAAAGCAATAGCCTATACAAAAAACAACCTCTTAACAAGAATCTTTGCTATTAAAGGCAAAGATTCCTTAAGAGAGAAGTGCTAAACCTTTAGAGAAGAGCTATTTCTACTACTTCTTTCTACACTATTCTTATTACTTAATAACTACTAAGGAAACTATAAATAGGAGTAGCTAATTCTATTTAAAGAGGAGCTCTACACTGCCTGTTAGAAAATAAAAGTTACCTTACTAGGCCTAGATAGAATTAGATAAGAAGTTATCTTAAAGGCATACAAATACTAACTAGGTATCTTCTTTAAGGTTTACTTAGCCCTATTTAACCTAGGATACTAACTAAGGTGCTAGCAAAAAGCAAAAGGGGTTATCCTTAAAAAACTGAATAAACTAGACTACTTAGTCCCAAAAGTATATAGAGTTATCTCCCTCTTATGCTGCCTAGAGAAGGCACTAGAAAGGCTCTACTTAAAAAGATTAAGTATCTTAGCAGAAACAACTAGCCTGTTACAACCTACACAAATAGGAGGTAGGCATAAGAAATTAGCTATTAACGCTATACTCCTCTTCTACAACAATATTTAACAACAGAGAAAGAAGAATAGAGTTACCTTAACAGCCTTTTTAGATATTAGAGGCGCTTTTAACTATTTATCTAAGAACAAGCTTCTAGAGAATATAAGCAACTAACAGCTACCTACCTGCCTCCTATTAAAGACAAACTCCTTCCTTATAGAGAGGCTCTTAGAGCTATCTTTTAACAAGTAAACAGAAGAACTATAGAAGGTTAATACTAGTACACCTTAAGGAAGCCTTGCCTTGCCTATCCTATTACTAATTTACACGAAACCGCTATTCTAGTTATTTACATTAAACATTAACATATACTCCTTATCTTACATAGACAACCTTTAGATCTTAATATTAACAACATCTATTAGGAAAAACATTAAACTACTTAAAAAGGAGTTAGTAAACCTCTTTATACAGGCAAAGGAGTTAGCTATTAAGTTTAATAGCTTAAAAATAGAATTAGCAAATTAGACAAGATCTAAGAAAGATATAAACAGATTTCTTACACTACCTACCTAAAAAACATTCTAGCTAAAAGGACTAGTTAGATAGCTAGGCATCTTCTTTAACAACACTTTTAAATTTTGAGAATACTGCTACATAAAAATACAACAAGCAAACTAAGCCTTTTTCCGCCTAAGTAGGCTAGCTAATATAAATAAAGGCCTCTTACTAAGGGCAATAAGGTAATTATACTTAGCTTGCATTGCTAGTGTAGCTAACTACAGATATTAGCTATTCTAGAAATGCTAACAACACGTCCTTAATAGTAGGCAAATACTACAAAACTAGGCCTGTAGAAAGATCTTAGGAACTTTTAGATCTTCTCCTGCAATGCCTAGTAAGGTAGAAGCCGCTCTATTTCTACTTAGAGTTAGGCTAGATAATACTATAAGAAGATACGCCTTAAGATCTACTTTACTAGATCTAAATCACCCTCTAAAAGCTGCTATTAACAACAATAGAAGAGATTAACTTAATTACATTTAAGAATCTATTACCTTAGCCCTCTTGGACAATATAGAGGAAATACAATACTACGCCTTTAAACTATAGAATGCTAGAACTCCCTATAAAGTCTATATTTTAAACATACTAAAAGATATAGAAGCTAAAAGCTACAAAAAACTACTAGCAGACAATAAACTCTTATTAATATACTTAGATGCCTTAGCTACAAGGGACAGCAAAAGAATTAGCGTAGGCGTTGCCTTCTATAAAGGAGCTACTCTTATTAAAGAACTATAAGTAAATATAGGAAATAACTAGCTAGTTTATAATAGTAAACTAGAGTGTATTACCTCAGGTCTAGAGAAAGCAGTTAGACTATTAAATAACTGCTAAAACGTTAATATTTATGCAGATAATTAGGCTGCTCTATTTTAATTTAAAAACACCTTAAACAACCTTAGCTACGAGTAGCAAATTAGATGCATTAGGGCAGCAACTTAACTAGAAAGTAAAAGCATTACCCCTACGCTACATTAGGTCCTAGGACACTAGGATATACTAGGAAACAATTAAGTAGACTCCCTAGCAAAAGAGGCTACAAAAATAAACCTCTTAATAAACAAGACAAGCCTAGCAGTTGTTAGTTTATAAATTAAACAACAGGCAAATATTGAGTAGTTAAGCCTTCTAGAGAATTACAGGAAAAAAGCTACTACTAAGAACCTTAGCACCTACTTAGCAACCTTCAAATAAAAAATAAGGAAACAGATACTTATCCCCTTTACTAAGAGAGATATATATAGCTCCTTCTTTTAATTAAAACTAGGGCATAGCTACCTAAAGAGCTATCTATTTAAGAGAGGAAAAGTAGAATTGAAAACTTGCCTATGCAATTTTAGAGCTACACAAGACACAGCTTATATAATTTTTAGGTGCTAACTATACAAGGATAGCAGAACTATACTCTAGAACTTATGTACAGAGCTAATCTCTCTATAATATCTTTTTTAAACAGAAGTAGGTATTAAGGCTACTTTAGCCTTTATTTAAGAAACTAGGGTTAGTACACAGGCCTAGTACAAAGGAAACTCTGATTACTAGATGCAATCGCCTAGCTAGGCGACCAAGCTCTAAGCACCCCTCCCCCTCCTCCCCTCCTCCTCCCCCTCCCTCGACCTTACACAATAGGCCAAGAGCCTCTCCTTTATTCAGATAAACCACCCCTCGTAAACTACTTAGTAGATAGAAAAACTACATAGATACCTGCAGGCCTCGGCCTACACGTCTTATATAGCCCTTCAGGCTGAGAAAGGACGTTAAACTACCAAAAAAAAGCTTTAAGGAGTGCCTTAAGGTAGTTAAAAGCTTTTAAAATTTCTAAGATAGATTTTGATTATAATATATCTATATAGAGCTTGCTACTAAAGGCGTCTTTTATTACTTGTAGCTACTGCTCTCCTAAACGACCTCAGGGCATGTCGAATAGGTCCTATAAGATCCTCTAGTATAGTTAAGGAGAGAGTTCTTTTAGCCTTTGTAATATAACCTGTTTTGTATAAGTTTAAGCACAGTGCTTGCACTTAACACGTGCTATTTTTTTAATCTCTATGCCCTAAGCTGCGTTTACAAGTGCTTTTAATGCTTTAGGTCCTAGGTGCCCTGTGCGGGCATGCTAAAGGACCTTTGAGTCGCTTTTTAAAACGGTTACTTATAAGCTTCTAACTAAAGGCATTACGCTTAGAACAAGCTTAAGATAAGAAGATAAAAGCTTATATTTAAAGAAACAGAGATTAAAACAGCGTTTAAGCCTTGCTAGTACAATGTTTCTACTTAGTGTACCTTAGCAGAGAGTATTGTCTAGGCCTAGGTACTAGACTCCTTTTCTATGTAGGCGAGCTTCTAAGACAATATTTAGATAAAAACTTTTAATAACTACTACGTTTATAAGCGTAAAGTCCTTAGTTTTCTTGCTACGTGTTCTATTTAGAACTTAACGCAGAATATAAGTACCTCTGCTGTTTATAGAGAAGGCCTAAGTGCCTGCCTCTACTGTCTCTACCTCCTTAGCGGGTACAAAAGAGCTTAGTACGAGCAGTTCCCTATTGTTAACTAAGTGCAACGCGGCTCTACTGTTAAGTATAGTGCTCCTTAACAGTATAAAAGCGTTAAAGTCGCTAGTGAAGAATACACTAGAGTTTTTATTATCCTTAAGAAGCGCTAGGTTAATCAAAAATGTAATTATACTTTTCAGAAAAGTCTTTAACTTGCTTTTTTTCTTTTAAAAGAGCTTGCATTCTGCTTTAACAAGTTTGTTTAAAGCTCTTTGTACTAGTTAGTGTACAGGCAATTCTAAATCTTTTTAAATCTCTTTTTACTAACACAAATGTTTACTATTAAGCATGCCTTAATTGTTGTTAGAAGTACGTAGCACTCTACAGGATCTTAGTAATGCTTAGTATTGTTGCTATTTTCTTAATATAGGCACTTGTAACTGCGTTTATAGCTTGCTCTTTCAGCGCCTTGTCTTAGTAGACAAGGTTTTAAGCTTCTTAATGTAGCGTAGGCTTTTAAGGATTTTGCTAAGCTTAGTAAGCTAATTAATTGCTGGTGGAGCATTCTTAAGAATATTTAACTAGTTTAGTCTAAATGAAAAAAATTCTTCTTAAGCGTCTAGTGCTGCTAGTAGAGCGTCTTTGTAGTGCTAGCCTATTTAGGAGCGTATTTGGCCCCTATAGCATCTAGAAAGTTAAATACAGCAAGTGCGCCGTTTACTTTAAGGATCTTTAGCTTTTTAGCTTTTAGTTAGCTTGTTTGCTACTTATTGTACTAAGTTTGTAGTTCTATAGTACTAAGCCTTACTTTTTTTAAGGCTTGCGCGGTACTCTTGGCGTGTTGCTATTTATTTAACTGCGTCCGTTAGCGCTAGTTTCAGCTTTAATTGCTTAACAAGCTTAATTAGAGTTTAGCTTAGTTTGTCTGCAAGTCTTATTGTAATTAAAGCTAGTAACTGCTTGTTAACAGTTGCGTAGACTAAATTCTAATTGTGCTGTAGCGCGCGCGTGTTTATAGCCTAGTCTGCGTGCTTTGCGTAATATTTATTACGCTTTTTGTTGTAGGCTTTAAGCTTTTCTTTAGATAAGTTCTTTGTAGGCACTAAGAGCCTTAGACACGGCCCTGTTAATCTATTAACAGTTACCATAGCTTCTAGGTTAATATATTCCTAGACTTTTTTAAATTTAGCGTTAAACTTTAGCTAAGTGTACTAGTAAGTCTAGCATAAGTAGCCTAAGAAGCGCGCTAAATTAGTAATTTACAAGGAGTTACTTGCTATTGTATTATATGCAATTAGTTAGTAGGTTAGAGATTGTAGGTAAACAAATTGGAAGGATTAAACTACTGCTAGCGTATTCTAGATTGCGCAGGGAGAATCTATACTGCAATTTAAAGCGCTAGGCTTATAACTGTAGAGAATAAGAAGCTAGTAACAGTAGTTTAGGAGAACTAGATAGATTATTCTGTCTTTTTACCTGCGTCCAAGACGCTCTATAAATACAAAGGAAATACTATAGTCTATAACAACTGTTGTAAAGCTTAAAAAGATGCCTCTAAGCACAGCAAGTGTTTGGTAGAGTTTGAATGCAAGTATCTAAGCTTGGCGTGAAATCTCTGCACCTTGGCGTGAAGGCTCTGAACCTCGGTGCTTGACGCTGCGCGAGCCGCGCAGGCCTTGACGCTAGAGCCTCGTGGCTGAGGCGCGTGGCTGATATTTGCGACACATACTTATATTAACCTAGTATCTTCTTTAAGGTCTACTTAGCGCTATATAATCTAGGATACTTACTAAGGTGCTAGAGAAAAGCAAAAGGAGTTATCCTAAGGAAGCTAAATAAGCTAGACTACTTAATTCCTAAGGCTTATAGAGTCATCTCTCTTCTATACTGTCTAGGAAAGGCACTAGAGAGGCTCTACTTAAAAAGATTAAGAATCTTAGCAGAAACAACAGACCTTCTCCACCCTACGCAAATAGAAGACAGACTAAAGAAATTAGCTATTAACGCTGCACTACTCTTCTACAATAATATTTAACAACAAAGAAAGAAGAAAAGAGTTACTGTGATAGCTTTTCTTAATATTAGAGGCGCTTTTAATTACCTTTTAAGAAACAAGCTTCTAGAGAATATAAGCTACTAATAACTACATGTCTGCCTTCTATTGTAGACAAACTTATTTCTTATAGAAAGGCTCCTAGAGCTATTCTTTGAAAGGCAAATAGAAGAACTACAGAAGGTTAATAGTAGTACACCTCAAGGAAGCCCAGCCTCTCTTATCTTATTTCTAATCAACACAAAACCGCTATTCTAATTAATTATAGCAAATAACAATATATACTCCTTATTCTATATAGACGACGTTTAGATCTTAATATTAACAACATCTATTAGGAAAACTATGAAACTACTTAAAAGAGAGCTATCTAAGCTTTTTACCTAAGCAAAGGAGTTCGCTATTAAGTTTAATAGCTTAAAAATAGAATTCGCACATTGGACAATATCTAGAAAGGATACAAACAGAGTCCTTACGCTACCTACCTAGGAGACCTTCTAGCTAAAAAGACTAGTTAGATAGCTAGGCATCTTCTTTGATAACACTCTAAAATTTAGAGACTGCTGCCACATAAGAATACAACAAGCAAACTAATTCTTTTTTTTTGCCTAAGCAGGTTAGCTAATATTAATAAAGGCCTCTTACTAAAAGTAACAAGGCAATTATACTTAGCATGTATTACTAGTGTAGCTAATTACAGATGTTAGCTATTTTAGAAAGGCTAACAACACGTTCTTAATAGTAGGCAAAAATACAAAAAATTAGGCCTGTAGAAAGATCTTAGGCACTTTTAGATCTTCTCCTACAGTGCCTAGCGAGGTAGAAGCCGCTCTATACCTACCTAGCCTGATTATCGCTCGGTGGTCTGAGCTTTCCTCCCAGAACTCATCCATTCACCGTTCGAATCTCGTTGACTACACACAATCTTTTTTGTTGACTTTTGCGATTGATTAGTAGAGGGTAGCTGCTTTTCACTTTTTTGGAACCCCATTTTGACTACAACAACAACCACCACCTTTGACACCTTGATAAATAAATACCTACCTAGAGTTAGGCTAAACAACACTATAAGAAGATACGCCTTTAGATCTACTCTACTAGATCTAAATCACTCTTTAAAAGCTGCTATTAACAATAATAAACGAAAGCAACATAACTAAACTGTAAAGTCAATAACCTTAGCCCTTACAAATAACATAGAGGAAATACAACACTACGCATTTACGCTATAGAACGCTAGAACTCCTTACAGGGTCTATATATTAAACATGCTAAAGAATATTAAAGCTAAAAGCTATAAGAAACTATTAGTACATAACAGATATCTATTGATATACTTAGACGTATTAGCTACAAGAGACGGCAAAGGTATTAGCGTAAGCGTTGCTTTCTACAAAGGAGCTACCCTTATAGAACAAGTATAAGCTAGTATAGGAAAAAACTAGCTAGTTTACAACAGTAAACTAGAAGGCATTACCCTAGGGCAAGAGAAAGCAGTTAGCCTATTAAACAACTACTAGAACGTTAAGATCTACGCAGATAATTAGGCTGCTTTATTTTAACTAAAGGATATTTTAAATAACTCTAGATAAGAGTGGCAAATTAGGTGCATTAAGGCAGCAACATAACTAGAAGAAAAAGACATTACTCCTACATTAATATAGGTCCCAGGACACTAGGATATCCTAGGAAACGAACAAGCAGACTCTCTAGCAAAAGGGGCTACAAAGATAAACCCTTTAATAAATAAAATAAGCCGAGCAGTTGTTAGTTCCTAAATTAAACAACTAGCAGATGTTAACTAGTTAAGCCTTCTAGGAAAATACAGGAAGAAAGCTACTATTAAGAACCTAAGCACCTACTTAGCAATCTTTAGATAGAGAATAAGAAAACAGATATCTATCTCTCCTACTAAGAGAGATATATCTAGCTCTTTTTTTTCAACTAAAACTAGGTTATAGCTACCTAAAGAGCTATTTATTTAAGGGAGGAAAAGTAGAATCTAAAACTTGCCTATGCAATTTTAGAGCTACACAAGACACAGCCTATATAATCCTTAGATGCCAACTATACAAGGATAGTAGAGCTATACTTTAGAACTCCTACACAGAGCCAATCTCTCTACAGTATCTTTTTTAAGCAGAAGCAGGCATTAAGGCTACTATAGCCATTAGTTAAGAAACTAGGGTTAGTACACAGCCCTAGTACAAAGGAAACCCTGGAAACTAGATGCAAACGCTTATTTAGGCGACCAAGCTCTATTCACCCCTTCCCTCCTCTTCCTCCTCCTGCTCCTTCTCCTCCTTCTCCTCCCCCTATATCTCTACACAATAGGCTAAGAGCCTCACCTTCATTTAGATAAAACACTCCACGTAAATAACACAGAAGATAAAACTACAAAGATACCTGCAAGCCTCGGCCTGCACGTGTTATATAGCCTTGTAGGCTGAGAAAGTACGTTAAACTACAATAATAATAAAAATAAAATAATAAAAGGGTAAGCATACGCAAAAGCTTTTTAAAAGCATTGCTAATGCTTTCTTAAAGTGTTTACCTTAGAAAATCTGTTTTAACATGCAATTTTTTTCAATTTTGAAGTTAGAGGAAATATGATTGTAGGAGGAGACTTGTACATTTATAGTAAGCTTTTTAAAAAAGCTTCCAAACTATCTATTTACTAAGGTTAACTGTAAGGGGCTACGCTTAAGGAGCTATCGCACAGGTATACTAGAGTTATTTATTTTTAGGGTATCAAAGGTGGTGGTTGTTGTTGTAGTCAAAATAGGTTTTCTAAAAATGTGAAAAGCAGCTGCCCTCTACTAATTAGTTGCAAAAGTTAAAAAAAGATTGTATGTAGTTAACGAAATTCAAACAGTAAGTAGATAAGGTCTACGCGCTAAGCGCATAGAGCAGAAAAGCTTAGACCACTAAGCAAAATTAGGGTTAAAAAATTTGCTAAAGGTACTAAAAAACGACACTAATTAAAACGTGTTTAACAGCAATTGCTAGCCTATAGCTGGCAACAAGATTACGATAGAGGTGGAGGAGGTAGAGGTAGAGGAGAGTAAAGACACGTACGTTACTACAGCAGGAGCCTGCAATACTTTATAAAAGCTCCCTACCTGCTGCTTCTTACTTCGAGAATTTCTTATACTACACAGTACTGCATACAAATAATATAATGCTTAGACTATTTTTCTCCCTGTTTAACACAAAGACTAATAGCTTATATTAAGTAAAGTTAGACCTTACTAGGTTACTATATAAGAAGCTATAGTAGTAGGTTACAAAGCCTGCGTTTACCTTTATTAAGCAGCCTCTCTAGTTAGTTAAAGAGGAGCTGTTAGCAGTAGCTCCTATAGTAATTAGGTAGACGCAGAGGTGAAATTTTATTATTTATTAACACCTTATTAATGCGTCTAGTATTATAAATGTTAAGGTTATAATAGAGGTTGTCAAAGGCTTATTTAGTAGTAAGTCTATTAAATACGTTGCGCATATTAATAGTTTAGGTGTAGTAATAGTATATTATTTTATAAATCTCCTCTTGCGTAAATACAACTTTAGTAGAAAGACTTTGCAGTAGCTCTATAAGGAGCAAGAGCATGTTAAAACAGCTATTAAGTAGCTAGGACAAACTAACAAGCAGGAGGATTTTGTAAGTCGCCTCTAGAGATAGGAGAGCCGTGCTTAGATAGTAACGCTGTTGTCGTATGTTCACATCTAAGTATAGGCGCCAGAAACGCCGCGACTGCAACACTGCTAAGATAGCAACAAAGACGACAGAAGTTGCAGTTAACAGTAAATAGTTATTAGTAAATAGTTGTTAGTTAAGAGGGTTAGTTAAAAGGATATTGCGCATTTTTGTTTCTGTCTAAACATGCGACACAATAATTGCGTGCCGGCAATGCTAAACAAGGGGGCATAAGCCCTGATACCTGTTGTTAGCAATAAATCTTTTTTTTTACTAAAAAGGTGTCGACAAAATGTGTGGTCACATCAAAAGGTTGTCTTAAAAGGCCGAAGCCAATACTAGAGTTATATATGATAAGAAGAGAAGGAAACCATAGTCTACAAAGGTTCTAAGAATTCATCTAGGGCCTTAGGCAAACCTTCCTTTAAGGTTAGTTAAGGAGAGGTTCGGTCTAATTGTTGTTCAGGCAGGCCTAACTATGAGCCGTGCACTTGCACGCGTGACTAAGATACTATTAAGGATTCTTTACTAGGCTTTAGCCTATTACAATACCCCCCTCCTCTCCTTCTTCTTAGGGGTCTCCCTCTAAAAGCTGTTCTAGAGGTGTCTTTTTTGTCTTCAAGATCCCCTGTGTGTGCTTTCTATTAGTTTAACGAGTCTTTATTATTAAGGGCTTCTGCTAGTTTAAATGTTGTTTAGTAGTAACCTCTTCACTTTACCTTAAAATACAGTTTCTAGCTACGCTCTTGGCGTTGCAGCTGTTTTTCTATGATCTCTTCTACAGTCTATTCCTCTTCGACATCAACTAGTAATAGCAGCGGCTAGTAGTTGTCCTAAGTCTAGCTTAGTAGTAGGTCTAAGTTAGCTAGGCGTAGTCTATTAACATAGAAAACAAGGTAGTAATCTTTTAGAGTGTTAAGCCTAACTAAATAGCTATTAACTACTTTAATTACTATATACTTTGCGCTTTTCTAGTTAAGCTTGTGTAACTAACAGCCTATTTTATATTGCTTGTTAAGCTTTAGCTACACTTTATTGCCTACTTTATAGTTCTGTGCTTTTTCTAGTGCCTATTCGCTTGTTTTTCCTGCTTAGCATAGGCTTCTGTTATACTAGCTTATACTAAGTTAAAAATATCTTAGAATTTAGTAACAGTATTTTTAGCCTTCTCTTAGTCTAAACGCTCTTTAGCTATATACTTTCTCTTGTTAGTTGCTAGTAGAAGTTCTAACTGCAGGGGGTCTATATTGTACCTGTGTTGCAAGAAGAATACGGCTACTTCTATTGACGTAGTATCTCTTCTATTAACTGCAATTGAGGCTATAGAGCAGTATACTACTTAATTATTTTATAACTTACTCATAAACGCTTTGACGTACACTTTTTATATACTATTTATTCTTTCTGTTGCACTGTCTATTTGTAGGTAGAAGGCTGTTAACAATTGCTAATTAATCTTTAGGTCCTTGTAGTGGTGTCAGATATTATAGGTTAAGTAATACTGATAAGATAATAATAATATAAGGGATAATAAGTTGATTGTATTAATAATTGATGTGATCGTGTTCTGTGTCTTAATTGTGCAGTTCCCGAGTGCCCTTTTTATAACCTAGATTCTGTGTGGGCCTTGGCGGCGCTAACGACTGTTAGGGCCACCCCCTGATAACCCTTGCAGGACCCTTCGCCAGTCTCCCCAGCCTCATGATCAACCTGCGCTGATGCCCTAAATTTGACAAGGGGTTTTGTTATAACACGCTAATAAACTAAGTACTTCTGTTAGAAGTAATAGCATTAAGTAACTAGTAGTAGGCTACTACGTGTTTGATAAACGTTTAGACTGCTGTTTTTGTTTTAATGTCTAGTAATAGTACGAAGATAGCGCCCTTGCTTAATTAATTAATAATAAGTAGGAGGCAATTTATGCCTTTGCTAAGTGGGAGTCCTTTAATAAAGTCTATTAAGATTTCTTTCTATATCTAATTAGGTACTAGTAGTAGTTTTAAGAACCTTTGTGTACCTTTTTTTATAGCTTTGTCCTCCTACAAACGTCGTAGTTCCTTATATAGCGTTTAATATTGTCTGCTATGCCTAGCTAAAAGAAGTTTTAGGCTAACATCTTTAAGGTAATCTTTCTGCCTAGATGCCTAGCTAAAAGGGAATTATAGACTGCACTTATAATCTAGGTGTGTAACCTTTCTTTGTTAGGCACCTATTTTCTTTCTTAATATAGCAACTTTTCTTAGTTGCTAATTGCGCACTCTGAGATTAAGCATTTCACGCCTAAGTAGAGAGGAAACCTCTGTTCCTAGTCTAATACTGCTTGTATGGCGTCCTTGTACTGCTAATCTGTCTTTAGAGGCTCTACCTAGAGCCTTTTAAGGTTATTAACCTGTTTTAGGTCCCCTTATTAACTAACTAGATCTTCTAACCTAGTCTGCCCTTTAAACACGCCTTTATAGTATTTAGTTTATTCTAAGTTGTTTTTCTAGGCAGACGTATCTTGTTCTGCTAACTGCTCTTTAGTTAGGTTAGGACCTATTTCTATACATCTTACACAGGTTCTTGCTGACATAACCTAGCTAACAGGTATCTCTTTTTGTTCTCTGCTAACTTCCTTGTAGTACTAAGTTGTTGGCTTTAGGACCTGTATTATACGCTTCTAGAGGCGCTTATCCTCTGCGTTCTTAGGCAGGTCCTGTTCTTTGCGTAAGAGCGTATTAACTCTTACGTTCTGCTCTCTAGGTTAGTATAGGATCTCTATGTTGAACTAGCTTAGTATAGCCGCCCAGCAAATCTAACGTTTGTTTAGCATCTCAGGCTTTATAAAATATTTAAGGTTTTTATAATTTGTAATTACTTTAAAACTCCTAACTAAGCGCAGTTTAACGTTCTATTCTCTTCAGTAACAGATAACTATAAGTAGTTTCTTGTTATTGATTTTGTAGTTATACTTATAGATATTGTTTTTCTTTAAGAAATATGCGTAAGCACGTAGTAACTCTTTGTTTTTTTTATTTAAGTTTAACGTCCTTTCTCAGCCTAAAGAGCTATATAAGACGTGCAGGCCGAGGCCTGCAGGTATCTATGTAGTTTTATCTTCTAAGTAATTTACAAGGAGTGGTTTATCTAAATGAAGGTGAGGCTCTTGGCCTATAGTACCTCTTTGTTGTTGTACTAGAATAGTACTCCTCCTACTGCGTAGCCTGACGAGTTGTATTCTATAATTGTATTCTGTTTAAAGTTGAACGTTGCTAAGTTTAGGCTAGTAATAAAAATCTCTTTTAACTTCTTAAAAGCTAACTACTTATTATGTCCCTAAGTAAAACTTACGTTGTCTATTAGACGAGTAAGAGGAGCTGCAATCTCAGCAAAGTCTCTAATAAACTTTTAGTTAAAGTTCGGAAACCTTAGGAATAATTAGACTTCTAGGCAGTTCCTAGTCCTTAATAGCCTTAACCTTTTCTAGGTCCATCTTAATACCTTTACTAGCGTTAATAATAAAGCCTAGGTACTTGGTAATCTTTACCTTAAACTCGCATTTCTTTATATCTATATAGAGGCCTGCGTTCTGTAACTTGTTAAGGACTTTTTAGACGTGATTATAGTGTTGTCGTAAACTACTATTAGTATAGATTAACACGTCGTTAAGGTACGCTAAGCAGAAGTTGTCTAGACATTCTCTAAGGGACCAATTAATATACCTCTAGAAGGTACTAGGAGAGTTAGCTATGCTGAACGGGGTGACTAGCTATTTAAAAGGGCTAAAACGTGTTTAGAAGGCAGTTTTTTACTTATCTCCTTTAGCAACACAGATCTTGTAGAAAGCCGCAATAACGTCTAGCTTAGTAAACTACTTAGGTTTGCTTAGGTTGGTACGCGATTTAGATAAGCGGTAGTAGATACCTATCCTTTTTAGTAATTGCGTTTAGGGCTTAGTAGTTAATGCAAAGCTGCAAGCCTCCTCTAGGTTTCTTAGTAAACAATACTATTGTAGAGGCTAATAAGCTGCTTACACGTATAAATCCTTTCTCTAGTAGCAATATAAGCTCTCTTGAGAGCATAAGAAGTTTTCCTCGCGACATGCTGTACAACGGTCCCTATAGTAGCTATAGTTGCTAACTGTCCTTTAGTTTGAACTTAATCCTATAATTTTACTCCAGGTCCTTAACGTAGAGGAAGCTTTACAGCTTTCTTTAGGTTAAAGAGCTTATAGTAGCTCTAATACTACTTTAGCAGCAACGCTTGTACGTCTACTGCCTTCTTTAGCGCTAACGCCTTGTTAATATCTGCAATAGAGGCAGCGAACACTTGTACTCTACTCTCTAGTTCCTTTAATCTTCTTAGAAGGCCTGCAAATATACCCGCGCTTACTTAGCAAGTTCTGCTTTTCTTTATAACACTCTTGTCGCACCTTACCTAAAAGCCTTTTAAGTAAATAAATCAGCTCCTTTTCGCTAGAGCTATAGAAAGGTCTTAGTAGTCTATCTACTCTTTACCTAAAACTATATCTTTAATTATGTAGCTAATTACGTATGCGTAGGCAACTTGTTAGTAGCTATACATATTAAACTTAAACCTAAAGACTTTACTTATTTCTAATAACTTTCTGTTAATTCCTTCAATTAACTGTAAGGGGACTAAAAAGCGCTTAATATAGTTCTAACAAGCAAACTTCTTACTAACTAGTGCGTAATATTTATACCTGCTGTCTAGTAGTGTAGTTGTGCTGTAGCTGAAGTTTATTATTAAATGCATAGTAAAAAGCCGAGTATTTATATATTTCTATTAAAATTATTCCTAGCCCTCGCTAGTCTACTAATCTATTTTTTAAAAGCTCTAAACAAAGACTCTAGTTTAGAGCTACTCTTTTTCTAATTCCCTTAATTTAGTTCTACTCTCCTCTGCTACGTAACATTTGTAGGTAGAGAAAGTATCTCTCTAAGCTGCCTTGTTTATCTAAGTGCTTTTAGGCTGAGTGCTTTCTTTATAATTATTAGTAAAGTGTCTTTTTCTACTATAAGCATAGCACTAGCCCTAATTATTGTTTAGCCTTTTATTTTTTGTGTAGGCCTTATTAACCCTTGTAGGTTCCTAGTCTATCTTCTTTAGTAAAGAGGGCGTTTACGCGTTGTTGTTGCGGGTCTTCTAATAGTAGCAGCTATAGCTAAACTCTCTTTAGTTGCGCGTAGCTATACTTACTTAGTATAAGTTATTAAAAACTTAAGTTACTTCTCTTGCAAACTCCTTAAAAGACAAGTCGTTTTTTTATAAGAATTAAGGCCTTCTAAACTTTAAGGCTTAGTTTCTTTAAAAGTATACTTTTCTTCTACCTATTGCTAATTTGTACTTTTAACTAAAGCTTTAACTAATTAAACTCTATGTAGTAATCTTAGATTAAACGCTTCCCTTATTGCAGGTTAGAGAGTTAGTCTAGAGCCTTAGCCTTTAGGTGTAGGTTGTTATATTATTAGTTAAGAAAGTCTTAAAGATCCTTAATTGTGCTGTATTCCTAGTACTACTCTGCCTAAGAAAGGATAACGTCTAAAGCGTGTTTAGAGCAACAGCTAACTACGTACGCAATCTTTGTCTTATTAGATAACACTTAGTAGTTATTGTGTAGTTTCGCCTTTGCCTTGTACTAGAACGCTAAGTACTTAGACCTGTCCCTATTAAATAACTTAGAATAAGGGTACTTAGTCTTAGTACTGTTCCTAGGGTGTATTAGCAGTAGCTTAGGCTCTAATTGGCTTTTAGGCGTTATTATTAGTAGAGTAGGATAGAGGTTTCTCCTTTCTAAAGCCTCTAACTAAGCAGCTATTAGTGCTATTAACTAAGCTAGAGTTGCTATTAATGCTGCTGTAGCGTCTAATACAGCCTTAGGCAGGTTGTTAGACATTCCCTTGCTTTTCTCCGCGTCCCCTATTCTTCTAGCGATCTCGTTTATTATTAGTTCTATAAACGCTTTTTTCTAACTATTATTCTAGAGCATAAGGACAATACTCTATTGTATTTCCTTATCTAATACTCCTGCTATACGCTTAGCTAACGCGTAAGCTAACAGCTTGTCTACATTAAAGTTAAGTAAGTTGTTCTCGATCTTCTAATTCTTTATTAGAAGGTTGTGTGCCTTCTCTCTTAAAAGAGCTTCTAATTAGTCTCTTTTAACTTAACAGCCGCGCTCCTTGTAAGCGGCTGTTTTTGTAGCCTACTCCTCTACAGTAAAGACTTAGTAGAGCTTGCAGGGCCTATATCTACATAGGGCTTTTTAAACAACTCTTAGTAGTTGTTGTCTAGTTGTAACTTTTAGTAGTTCCCTTACCCTCACGCTTGTAATCTCTTACTAGCTGTTCTTTTTAACGTAGTAGTTACGGCCTACACCTTACTTAGTAGCAGACTAATAGGACTTTAAGATAACAGCACTTTAAGGCCTTAATTTAAGGCTTACTTTTAGTAGCAAAGCTTATCCTTCTTAAAGGCTTGTTTTTAGCAATTAGGCTTATTCTAAACAACTTTTAGCAGTTAATTTTTAGTCGCGACTTTTAGTACCCGGTACCTTACGCTTGTAATATATTTCACTAGTTAGTTCTTTAATACAGTTATTGCGGCCTATGCCCTGTTTAATCAAGAACTAATAGGACTTTAACACAGCGCTTAATTTACTACAAAACAGCTGTAGCACAGGGTTGCCGCCTGTTCCTCAACCTTTAGAGAATATTACAGGACTTTAGCTACAGTTGCTTACTGTCTTGCAATAGACTTTTTGCAAACTGTAGGATCTACTCCTTAGTATTGTTAAGGATAATTGTAGGGCTTTTCTAAACAGTATTCCGCGTGCAACTTAGCACTAATACACGTTTACTGCTAGACGTTACGCGAGGCTAGTCACTCGCTAACTAAGCGTCTATTAAAGCTGCAGTCCTAGGCTAGCAATCCTATAATAGCTTACGCCTAGTTGTTGCCTAAAAGTCTTTTGCACCTTCTGCAACACTAATTCTGTGTAGCAGGTTAACTTGTGCACACGTAATAGAAAAGGCAGTAAAGAAGCTTAGCGCGCTCTTATTAATAGAGTCTTTAAAGAAGGTTCTGCGATTAGAATTAAATACAAAATGTAAGAGGCTACGCTTAAGGAGCTATTGCACAAGTACACTAGAGTTATATTTAATAAAAAGAGAAGGAAACTACAGTCTACAAAGGTTCTAAGTATTTATCTAGAGTCTCGGGCAAACCTTCCTCTGAGGTTTATTGAGGAGGGGTTCGGTCTAATCGTCGTTCGGGCAGGACTAACCATGAGCCGTGCACTTGCACGCGTGACCAAGATACCATCGAGGATTCTTCACTGGGCTCTAGCCCATCACATTAACGCTAGCAACTAGCGTTGGCACAATGCTAACTACCCTTAATTTTATTACTTATTGCATCTCTGTTAACGTGGTTCATAAGCGAGCGGCCACCCCAAGCGAGTGGCCACCCCAACACTATCGCAGCGCACGCGCAGCAATATCGTCTCATGTCTTAACAACGCAACGTACAACCAGCTTGTACTAAAGGAGATATAATCTTAGCTGTCTCTAATATTAAACTAAACTAGAACCTAAGAGTAAAGCGTGCTGTAGCAATCTACAACGTCCCACGAACGACCGTACGCTGCTAACGCGCTAGACAACGCTCTTGACGCAAATGTGAGCCGAACTTAAAGCACCTTACAAAGCTTAAAGAGGAGGTAATTGTGCAGCGTATACTAGATAAATCTCTACAAAGTGTACTACCCTTAAAGGCACACGTACAAGATATAGCTAATAGACTGCTAAGAGAGCGTAGTGGAAAGCCTACAGGCAAGAACTAAGTTAATAACTTTATTAAGCGTACACCTAAGCTGCGAACGCAATAAAGGTGTCTATATAATTACTAGCAAGCTGTCTACAAGGACCTAGCAGTTATTAGGCCCTAGTTTACGCTTGTTTAATTAATAAAGGCTAAGTATAGTATTGCAGATAAGGATACCTAGAACTTTGATAAGTCTAGCTTTATAATAGGCAAGATATCCTCTTAGCTTATTATTACAGGCTTAAAAAAACCTAGAAAAAAGAAGAAACTACAGCCTAGCGATCGCAAGTGGGTATCTCTAGTACAAGGCATCTCTACAATAGGGCGCGTTATTCTGCCCTTCCTTATCTTTGCAAGGAAGGTTTTTATTACCTCCTAGTTTGCAGATCTACCTTGTAATTAGATTATTACTGTCTCACTTACTAGCTAGATTAACAACGACATCGCGCTTGCGTAGCTTAAGCACTTTAATGCACATATAAAGGCGTTCTTTGTTAAGGCATATAAGCTGCTTATTATTAACAGCTATAAGAGCTACTGCTTAGTCAATTTCTAGGACTACTGCAAGGAGAACAAGATTATTGCTCTCTGCATGCTATCTTACTTATTACACTTCTTGCAGCCTTTTAACGTTGTCCCTTACTTGCTATTAAAGTACCACTACAGCAATAAGATCTCGCTCTTAGCACGCAGCCGCATCTACTTTGTTAACAAGAAAACCTTCCTACTAGCCTTTAAAAAAGCTTATAAAAAGACATTTACACTAGAGAACGTTCGCGCAGGCTTTTAAGGTGCTAGACTAGTCCTATATAACCTAGAGGCTGTGTTATTAAAGCTAGATATGCAGCTGCGTACGCCAACGCCGCCTACACTAGGCACAGTCGCCTAGGAGGCGCAAACACTGCGCAACGCCCGTAAGATAGAGGCGCAATCTACGCTAATTAAAGATCACATACAACACTACTAAGGGTTACTAGCAAGCTTATTAAATAAACAGGTTAAGCAGCTAGGTAAAGGCGCTTAGCGGATAGCTTATAATATAGTGTTAATACAAGAGGAAGTAAGAAGCCTTTAAGAAGCTGTTAACACGCTTACAAAGCGTAAGACTTGCAAAAGGCAGTACGTACGCGCAAAGGAGACTCTAACAGTTAGTAAGGTATCTAACTTAATTGCTAAAATAGATAGTAGTAGGCGTAAGGACGGCGAGACGCCTGCGAAGAGGGTGTGCGCAGAGAGGCGCTGCGGCCGTTGCAGCAAGGTTGGGCACAACTCCCGCACTTGTAAGGTAGAAATAGTAGATGTAGATAATAGCGACGCTTTTGAATAATACTGTAGTATTGCGTATAATATAGTAATTTGTTGTAGTGTTGTGCTGCGTTGCTACGCGTGCGCTGCACTGGTGTTAGGGTGGCCACTTGCTTGGGGTGGCCGCTTGCTTATGAACCACGTTATACTTAAAGTAACATACTAGAAAGCTTTTTTTTTACTGTAGTTTAACGTCCTTTCTTAGCCTGAAGAGCTATATAAGCTGTGTAGGTTTAGGACCTACAGGTATCTACGTAGTGTTTTTCTAATTTATAATTTATTTCCAAGGAGGGGTTTGTCTGAATGAAGGTGAGGCTCGTAGCCTAGGATAGTTTTAACGAGTATCTCTCTCAGCAAGTTCACTTTTAATGAGTCTTCCTCTCAAGTTTTAACGAGTAGCTCTCTTTGTCGAATGGGTAGTTTAATAAGTAACTCTCTTATTTGGTAAAACCCATAAGGATGGCGGTGAGGAGAGAAGGATTCGAACCTTCGACCTGCTTACGTCAGATTGCTGACAGCAGATTTTTTCCAGGCGCTTTACCACTGCGCCATCCCCCCTACTAGAAAGCTTTAGCAATATATTTAGAACGCTTTTCAACATGCTTATCTTTAATTTCTGCACTACTCCTTTTTATAAACTTAACAGAGAGCTGTGCAACTAGCAGTAAGGCATATATTAGTTATTTTCTTAAGATTAAACTGCAGAACATTGTTTGAAAGCTTTCTAAAAATAATAAGAAAGCATTTTAAAATGCTTACCTATTCTCTATTTTCACCTCTTATATAGAAGATTAGCAGTAGCTGTTTAATCTGCGCAAAAGCCTAACGGCGAGCAGTTGCAGAAACCTTAGTAGTAGCAGCGCGCTCTGCAATTACCTTGTTATGCTTAACTTATAGCCTAGAATACTACTTTAAGCATTGTTAGAAATCTTTTTAAATGCATTGCAAGAGCTTTTAATATTCCTTGCTCTTATCAGCGACAATAACTTTTTAGCTTAGGCTTCCCTTCTTATTTTTAGAGGGGGCAACGGCAATATATCTATAGATCTTGAGGAGGTGGTTGCAGATAGCATCGCGCGACTAAACCTGTCTCTATAGCATTATTAAAAAGCTTTCTAAAAGCATTTTAATAGCTTTTTTATATTCCTACTTACTCGATAAAGTGCGCCCGCCTCTATTTTACAGTAAACCAACTCTCCGAAGTTGACAATAGGCCTGTCATCCTTATCAAACTCATAGGTGGGGGTGTTGATTAGGAGGGCGACTACGCGTTTATAGCGCTTATAAGGCTGCTGCAACATTATTAGAAAGCTTTCTAAATGCATTGCAATAGCTTTTTAGTAATTCTTCCTACTTACAGATCTATGCAAAGCGCCGGGCATAGTGGCAGTTGGGGGGGGTGTTAGTAGTTGTGATTGCATTTAGATTGTAATTCGAAAGCTATCCATGTAGTCGCACTAACACAGTAAGGCTTAGTAACTTCTTGGTACCTTGGCAATGGTCTACCTCGGCTAATCCCATGGTCGGATGACCTGCGTCCTCCAATCTTTCTACCTAGTTAATGCGACTATATGACCACAACCTAATTTATACTGCAGGTCTGTGCTACCACAACCCAACGGTTGGGTTAGGGTTATAGCGCACGAGTAGGGCGATTGAAAACTTCTAGGGGGCACTACAGTAAGGCCGGATTACCTCCTAATTGGCTCTTATTAGATGCTTACTTTTGTTTTTATTGTTGTTGTTGTAGTTAAAAAGGGTTTTCCAAAAACTTCATATATCTTACATCACACCCGAACCAAACCATGCCCCTCATTGTACAGAATCCGAACACAACCTTAACCCCTATTGTCGCATATATGACGTACCATCCTCAAGGCCCAAGGCGCCCTGGGCATCAGGCCCAGGCGCCTGTCAGCTTACGCGCCAGGCTCGCGCTAGTTGACCGCACATCAGAGTTTTTACACCGAGCTCAGGAGCTTACTCCTGAGCTCTACAGGATACGTGTCAAACTCAGAGGTAATCCCTCTAAGTTCTACAGCAGCCTTTCTAGGTTAGGACTATTTCCTTTGTATATATAAAGCGCGTCTCAGACGCAGGTAGAAAGGTAGAATCAACATCAGGTTCTCCTAAACCACTGTTACCAGCTCCTTGTTCTCCACACCTATCACGTGCAACCAATCCAATCCATACTCATTTGCAAGCGTACTTGTGTACCTGTATCATGACTAAGCTGTTAATAATCCAGGTGCGTCGAATGTCCTTCGAACTATTTCAAATACTGACAGAAATTTAGTCTGCCGTGTGGTTTCTATGCATTAGTCTTTCTATTCAGGCTGCTCTACCGGAAATTAAAGAGAGAGGGGGCGCTGATCTGGCTTGCCTTCTTCTTCTATGGAGTTTTGTTGTTCCACCTTACAATACCCATGGTCGCATTGAGATTACACACGTGATCAGTAACCACTTGTCTTCGACTGTCGACTTTCGTTACGTTAGCGACCTCGCTATTCATGGTTCCCTTGTCTCTCAACCGTTGAGGACTGACCCTACCCTAGAATATGTCACTATTAATTGGGAAAACAATATGCCGCATAGTTACGTCATCGTTATCGAGGAGTATGACCAGAATTCCCGTCCCATGAGAGATGCCCCGCAAGAAACTATAGAGACTACTATACCAGCTCTAAGGGCAAACTTGATCGGTTCCACCCCGGGTAGACTGCAATCGTGCTTTATTGCCGACCCTCGATTCAGATATGCAGTACAAGTTCGAGGTCCAACCTAGCGTATCCCGTTTTATCTATTGGAGAGTCCAAGGGATATAACGTTGAATACGAACCTCCCGCGATAGAGTCTTTACAGGGAATTTAATGCCTACATATTTACTATTGTACCTAGAGTTCTTGTTATGTCTTGCTACTAGTTTTGTAGATTAACAGCTGTTAGTTTTCTTTAAGAGAAAATTTAGAAAACGTGTTCAAAGACTAGTTATTCATAGCCTTAGTTACCTGAAAGGTTAGCTATACTCTTTAATTTATTTTTTAAGGTGTCAAAGGTGGTGGTGGTTGTGGTTAAAAGAGGTTTTCCAAAAAAAAAAAGAAAAGCAGCTACTCTACTGATTAGTCGCAAACGTTAAAAACATTGTGTATAGTTAACAAGATTTAAACAGTAAGTAGATAAGGTTTATACAGTAAGCGCTTAAAGTAGAAAGCTTCGACTACTAAGCATAAATTAGAGTTAAAAGAGTTTACTAAAGGTACTAAAAACAACACTAAATAAAACATATTTAACAGCAATTGCTAGCCTATAGCTAGCAACAAGATTGTAATAGAGATAGGGCTTCGGCCTTTTGAGACAACCTTTTGATCTAACCACACATTTTGTAGACACCTTTTTAGTAAAAAAAAAGATTTGTTGCTAACAACAGGTATTAGGGCTTATACCCTCTTATTTAGCATTGCCGGCACGTAATTAGTGTGTCGCTCTAGCATGTTTAGACAGAAACAAAAAAAAGCAAGACAAAGACGTAAATTACCTCCTAACTTAACGCGCCCTATTCTGCCTATTCTTGTTGCTTTACTGCTAGGCGCTCCTAGATAAAGTAAAGTAGTAACACTATTATTACCTTACTTGTTAACTTATAGACACGATAATACAAAGCCTACTCCTTCTTTCCTGCCTCTTTCTTCTTTATTGCTAATTTAACGTCTTGCAATAGCTATTTAAGCTAAGTTCTTGTCTCTATACTTAGCCCTTGCATAATAAATAAGAAGAGAGAGATACTAAAGCAATAGATCTTAAGTACTGCGCTAGTATTAGCAAATACTCTAGAGATTATGTATTACTTCTATAACTAGCTAAATTAGGGCTTAACAATCTTTTTATATATAATGATATTACAGATAAAGGACTTATTTAAGATTTTTATAAACTTAGAAGTCTAGCTAAGTATTTCATTTTAAAGATACTTAATAAATTTAGGTGTCTACATAAGCAGTTTAAGTTAGACTAAATTAGGTGCTACGTAGATATTAGCAAAAGATACTTTTTTTAGAAGAGAGCCTAGAATAAAAAGATGCTCGCCGCAGAGGTTGTATGCTATGTTTTAGTACAGTAAATTATATGCGAATTGTTTGTATGCAGTGCTGTTTAAAAGGTAAGAAGTAGCAGCTTTAGCTTTAAAAAGTATTGCAGGCTCCCGCTGCGGTATTTACGTGTTCTTTCCCTCCGCTACTATATTATGTTATAATTCTATTGCAATTCTACTGTAATCCTGTTGTTAGCTATAGACTGGCAATCGCTGTTAGACACGTTTTAACTAGTGTCGTTTTTTAGTACTTTAGCGAATTTTTTTGACCCTGATTATCGCTCGGTGGTCTGAGCTTTCCTCCTAGAACTTATCCACCCACCGTTCGAATCTTGTTAACTACACACAATTTTTTTTGACTCTTGCGATTGATTAGTAGAGGGTAGCTGCTTTTCACTTTTTTAGAACCCCATTTTGACTACAACAACAACCACCACCTTTGACACCTTAAAAAATAAGTAATAGAGATAGAGTAGAAGAGTAATGATATATACTTTACTGCAGCAGGAGCCTGTAACACTTTTTTATAAAAGCTTTTTACTTGCTGCTTTTTACTTTTAAGATTTCTTACACTATATAGTACTGCATACAAAAGACTTGCATACAAATACCTTATATATAAATTATACAATGCTTAGACTATTCTTCACTCCTCCTAACACGAAGACTAAAAGCTTATATTAAGTAAAGTTAGACCTTACTAGGTTACTGTAAGGACTACGCTTATCTAGGACTAAGCTATAGGCTAGTCCCTAGCTCTAAGCTAGAGGTTACCGAGATCCTGCTAGTATATATACTATTCTAGACTAAGATAACTATCTTTGTTATTAATTCTCTTTTGTCGGAGCTGTGATGGCGTAGTGGTCTAGAGCTATGTCCTTACAGTTACTATACTAGAAGCTATAGTAGTAGTTTACAAAGCTAGCGTTTACTGTTGTTAAGCAGCGACTTCTACTTGTTAATAAGAAGGTAGCAATAGTTCTTGTAGCAATTAAGTTAGTATAAAAGTTAGAATGAAACTATAGTTAAGATATCTTTCATGCGTCTAGTTTTATAAGTATTAAAGTTACAACAAGAACTTTAAAAAGCTAGTTTAGCTAGTACACTATAGATACTGCGCATTGTAAAAGTAGGGTAAGTCAACGCAGGATAATGCAAACGCGAATCTCTGCTGTATAATTTTAACTGCTAGAGCAGCTTATAAAGAGTAGAGGGCGTAAGCCACGCTAGCAAACTCTGCACTTGTATAGCTCAGTCTAGTAAGCGCTACGAAACTCTACACGCGCGTGACCTAGTAAAAAGGCAATAGAAACTTTAGTAGCAGCGTAATCTAGTTAAGTTTAAGAGGACCTATGGGTGTCTAGGGCGACCTGCGTCTATTACCTTATAACAAAGCCTTCTTTTTTTCTAGAAGTACGTCTTACACAAAATAAAAGGTTAAAAAAAGTAAAGCTTAGAAAATTAAGTAACTTAAGCTTTTATAGGCTAAAGCGTACTAAAAAATTAAATAATTAAAGCTTTTACGTGCGAAGGCGCGCTAAAGTACGCTAAAATGTAGCTTATATGTAGATATTAAATATCTTCCTTTTAAGTTAACTACTTAGACTGCTTTTTTATAACTAAGTATTTAGTAAGTATTTTTTAAATTTCTTTAAAGTTAAGGGGGTCTAAATTAGTCTAAACTAAAGTAGGCTAGACCTTTTTAGTCTTGTTCTCTCTTCTTTTTATGCTAATAAGTTTAAGTTAGTATATACTTATCTTACCTAGCTTACTCTATCTAATATTTATACTATTTAGCTATATTTATTCTTGCCTGTAATTATTATTGACAATTAACTTTTATTTCTACTAATATAAGATTTTTTCTAATTACTTAATACATTATTATAGTTTGCCTACGCCTAAATACATAGTTAAAGCTGGCAATAAGTAGGCTTTTATTAATAAGAATACGTATGTTTAGTATATATCTGCTTTATACGCAGCTATTATAGCTAGAAACTAGTTAAAGCTTATGCCTTACTACTATTTTACTAAAGATAAATATAACTTATAAGTATATATACTACTTTAAGAGCGTTTACTTCACACACCAACGTCGACTTCCCTAGAAACTGCTTAGAAACAACCAGATATAAGGAAAACGACTACAAGAGATTAATTGCGACACGTTTTAAAGCCTGCAGCGAAGGCGCTAGCGAGCTAGAGAGGGTAAAAGAGTCGCCTACCCCTTCTGCTAGGAGGAAAATTTCTCTAAGCTTAGACCACATGCCAAGGCATCTAAAGCTAATAGAAATTAAGGAGCTTATTAAAGCTCAACTACACTAAGAAATTACAACAACACAAAAAAAAACAAAAAACAGATTACTTCTAGGGACCTAGGAGGAGTAAATAAGAAACAAATGGAGAAGGAGCACGACAATATTACAGTAGAGAACGGCTAAGCCACTACACCTTGCCTAGAAAGGCAAACCTTAGAGGAACTACAAAGGCCTACTTACAATCAAACTCGGAGCAACTTTTCTCCTTTTATTCGACCTATACCTTAATGCCTAATTGGGAATAAGACACCAAAAGCCTCTACAATTAGAGAAGCACTTAAAACTACTAGAAATCTAGTAATTTAAGCAGCTAACTTAACTGAAAACAACCCTACCTAGCAAACAAGCCTTTTAGACTTAGTAAAAGTCTTTAGAGACTATATAGAAAACGGCAGAGTAAACAAGAAGAATCCTGCTATTTTAGTAGACTAAATATTAAGCTTCTCTAACGCCTTAAGAGAGCTAAGAGAGAAAATTAGACGTGTTGGTTTTGAGAAACTAACAACAAACACGCCTATCTAGAACACGCCTAGCAAGAACACGCCTATCTAAAATACGCCCTAAACTACTACAGCCACTTTTGCTACTATAGCAGGCAATAACAAAGATTAACTATGGACAAATATCTAAAGGACACAAAAACTAAAGGCTTTCAGCCTAAGAGATTGCTAACTAGTCCTAGTTAGTAGACCCTAGCAGCTTTTGATGCGTTTAAGCTTAAGAATGCCTTTAATAACGCCTTTTCAATAAAAGGAGGCGTCTAATATCCAGTAGTTGTCTTAATGCAATATTGTTAAAAGGAAACAAAATAATTACAACTATGCTAGCTTTTAAAGCGAAATACCTCCTTGAGAATTAGGCTATATAGCAAGATATTACAACCTCTAAGGCTACGCAGCTTTTTTTTATTGTAGTTCAACGTCCTTTCTCAGCCTGGAAGGCTATATAAGACGTGTAGGTTTAGGACCTACAGGTATCTACGTGGTGTTTTCTAATATATGATTGATTTATAAGGAGGGGTTCGTCTAAATGAAGGTGAGGCTCGTAGCCTAGGGTAGTTTTAATGAGTAGCTTTCTCAGTCCTTTGTTGTGTAGGAAGTATGTAGAGCTAGTATGCTAGTCTAGTTATTTCTTTTACTTCTTATACGTTGTTGTAGGCTATGCTAGCTGCTCTCTTGTATTGCTTATATAGGTACCTAAGCAGTTCGGTAAAGGGTTGATATATGAGGTCAGTATATTAAGTTGGTATAGAGGGATTTCGGTGTAGGTAGATAGCTAGGAGCACTAGCTATTAATTCTAATGTGTAGGTCGGTATATTGGGTCAGTATATTGAGTTAGTATAAGGATTTCGGTGTAGGTAGATAGCTAAGAGCACTAGGTATCATTTCTAATGTGTAGGTCAGTATATTAGGTTGGTATATCAAGTTGGTATAGGGATTTTGGTGTAGGTAGATAGCTAGTTGCTAGTCTAGCTATTGATTCTAATGTGTAGGTCAGTATATTAGGTCAGTATATCGAGTTGGTATAGAGGGATTTCAGTGTAGGTAAATAGCTAAGAGCGCTAGCTATCTATTCTAATGTGTAGGTCGGTATAGGAGGTCAGTATATTGAGTTGGTATAGGAATTTTCAAGTAATAGATAGCTAAGTAGATAAATCTCTTAGTTCACTACGCCAATAAATCTATCTACCTAAGTAGAAAGCCGTTGCTTTGTCAAGTAGAAGTCGAATTGCCTTCAATTGAACTCTAAAATCAGCTTGCGCACAGACCACTTGCAGAGTTTTCAACAGTTAACCACTCTGTTTCTCTACAACTAGCCAGCGCGCACGCCACAACACCTGCATCTAGAAAACAAGTATCGGAAGCTGATTTTGGGAAGGCGTTTAAGATAGTTGAGGCGAGAAAAAGGCAAAGCCAGACCTTTTTCTCGCCTCGAAAAGTTGGTGTTCGATGGCTACGCAGCTTATTACGCCTTAGTTTAAGATTGTTATTTACAAGCTGCCTACGAACTATAGTATTAAGGTAGTAAAAGATAAAATTCGAATCTTTAACAAAGACCTAAAAGTTATAGGCAACCTTTTTTAGCTTACGCCTAAGGATAAAAGAGGAAACTAAAACTTTAGTTTAGCCTGCGTTGCTTTTGCTACAGAGGATGAAGCCTAGAGAGCTATTAAAGGGAAACTCTATATCCTAGGGCAAAGCCTTAGAGCGGAAAAGCTACGAGTTATTAATATCTCTAAGCAATGCAATAAATGCTAAGGATTTAGTTACCTAGAGATTAAATGCTCTAAAATAGCCTGCTAAATTTGCAGTGAACCTTACTACACTAGCTAACATGTAAGGGTGCGTTGGATTGACCAAAGATGCAGGGGAAACAGTGAATAAATTGAATAAAGAACTATAAACGCTATCTAGCAAGCTTATCTACTCCTCTATAAGGTCTGTGTTTAGTACTATGAAAAAGTCAGAAGTAGCTACGTAGCAGCTGCTGACGTGGCTCTAGGAAATAGCACAGAGCTAAAAGAAAAGTTCAGTAAGCTAGAAAAGCAAAAGGGCTAATACGCTAGGCTTACAGATGCTGGGTGCGCACGGACACCTAGGATCTGTAGGATAGTAAAATAAGGCTTTTTGTTAAGTACTAAAGACGTTAGGGCTTTAGCTCTTTACAGTACTCCCCTCCTTAATTAAGGTCCTAGAGTTCTTCTAGTCCTGTAGTGCTTATGTATTTTCTAAGTTTTAAGCTAGTTCTTACTTTAGTTCTAAGTATCCTACTTATTTAACTAGGTATTCTTTTCTCCTTCCTTTACTTTTTTCCTGTAATAGGCGCTCTACTAAGTATTTCTCTTCGCCATCTACTTCAATTAGTAAAGGTTTATTGTTGTCCTGTAGTTAGCTTAGTAAAGAATCTAAACAAGCTAGCTAGAGGTTGTTAATATTAAATACTAGATGTATCTTTCTAAGGGTATTTAGCTTTACAGCGTTTAGTCTAACAATCTCTAGTACTATATATATTAGATTCTTCTAATTAAGTTTTCGGCTTAGTCTCTTTGTCTTATAGTAGTCTTCTAGTTTTAACTAAACCTTATTACTTATTTTAAGCTAAGGTAATTGGTATCTTCTTTTATTTACTTAACGTTCTTGTTCTTGTTAAGATTCTACTATTGTAGCTTACGCTAATTTAATACTTTGCTAGAGTTTATTAGCTATGTTTTCTGCTTTCTAGTAGTCTTCCTGTATTCTCCTTTTTTAAGCTTAATTCTAAGGTCTATGTTTTACTGCTATTTTAAGAGAATCTACCTTGTATTTATATTACAGAAAAAAAGGTAACATTTTAGTAGATTATGCTTATCTTACTATAATTGCAATTTTAGCTATACCTAAGTTACTGTTCTAATTTGTTTAATCCTAATTGTAGAAAGCTTGTAAGTAGGCCGGTACTGTAGATTTTGTTTATTCTGTAGAGCTGTTAGTTTTAGGGTAGTATCTAGAAAATAAGTGTTGTTTAATCTCTAGTAGTTTGTAAAGTTAAGTCTAAAAGTAGCTTACAAACTATACTCTTTAATTAAAAGTAATATAGTCTAGTAACCAGTGCCAAGCTACTACAGAGTTAATAAACGCTTTAGTAACACTTTTAGTAGTTGTGTTCTTAAGGCCTATTAGAACTACATCTTTGCTTAGCTTGTTAGTAACTACTACTAGGTTTGTGTAACCTTCGCTTTCTAGTAATCCTATAACAAAGTTAATTGATATCTCCTTTTAAAAACGCTTAAGAATTAACAAAGGCTTCAATAAGCTTTATAAGCTATCTTTTTATAGTTTTGTTCTTCTACAAACTAAGCAGTTTTTAATATATTACCTTACTGTTTAGCTAATATAAGGCTAAAATTATTCTTTTGCAACTGCTTAGTAGGTAAGGTTCTTTTCTAGATGCTCTAGAGCCCTAGAATAGTAGATCTTATAGATGATTCTAGTGCGTAAAGGCTTGTTGTTTAGTACCTATTTTTAGCTACAGTATAGCAGGTTTCTAAAATTATCTAATTAGCATTTAGAAATAGAAAGCTTAAGGTCTAGCTTTGTTAAAAATTAGCGTTTTTCCTTGCTAACTGCTTTCTAGGCTAGCTAGTACGTGTTATCCTCTTCTTTAGGTTTGTTCTATAGCTCTTCTAGATCTTTTTATTCTTAAAGTACTGCTGCAGGATAGCTATTACAGCTAAAGGTTCTAAGAATCTCTTCTTCTTTCTATTTCTCTGTTTCTAAGGGTTTTTGCTGTATATAGTTTTAAGACTTATAAAAACCTTCTAGAAATTTAGATTTTTAAACAATTAGCAGGCATATCTTGTTGTCTTTATAATAGGGCGTTAGCTCTAGAGTTTTTAATTCTAGGTCTATAGGCAATCTCTATGTTAGGAAACTTTCTAAGGAATTAGGCCTATCTTATTTGTCTCTTACTAAGCTGTCTAAGCTTTTTAAAATACTCTAGGTTTTCGTTGTCTATTATAACTAGGAACTTTCTTTAAGAACGTAGTATAGCATCCTACCTAAATAAACAGCAAATAACTGTAAGTAATTCTTTGTTATATACCTTATAATTGCTTTAAGCGCTAGTTATTTTTTTAAAGTAGTACGCTACTAGTAGTAATCTTCTTTAGTTGTTGTATTGCGAGAGGGCTCTTGCTACAACGTAGCTAGAAGAATTAGTCTTTAGGATTGTTTCCTTGTTAGGATCTTATTAGGCTAGTATTAGTTTAGAAATATATAGTTCTTTTAGCTTATAAAAAGCTTCTTGCTCTGTCTTTCTCTATTAAAAGGAGACATTTCTAGTAAGCCTTAAGAGCGGGGCAACTATACTAGAGTAGTTTTTAATAAAGTATTAATAAAAGTTTGTAAACTTAAGAGAACTGCGTACCCTTTTAATATTTGTAGGCAATTTCTATTCTTAAATAGCTTTTACTTTCTTAGGGTCTATCTAAAGTCCTTTTTTAGCCTTAATAATAAATTTAAAGTATTTAGTGCTTTGCACATTAAACTTGTATTTCCTAATATTTAGAGGTAACTTAGCCTTGCCTATTGATTCTAAAACCTTGTTTGTATTATGTTAGTATTCCTTAAGCGTTTTATTCGTGTAAATTAATACATCGTCTAAGTAGGCTAAGCAGAAATTGTTAATGTACTCGCGTAGTGTCTAGTTAATATATTATTAAAAGGTGCTAGGAGCGTTTGCTATACTAAAAAGGGTAACTAACTATTTATATAATTCGAATTTAGTGTAGAAAGCAGTCTTCTATTTATCTCCTAGGTTAATCCTAATCTTGTAGAAAGCTGTAGAAACGTTATTCTTTGTAAACTATTTTGCTTTAGCAATATTGTTAAGCATCTCTTAAATTAATAGCAAAGAATAACAGTTTTTTTTTGTAATAGCGTTAAGAGCTTAGTAATTAATGCAGAACTGTAATCTTCTTCTTAGTTTCTTAGCAAATAGAACTAGGGAAGAAGCTACAGAGCTGCTAGCTCTAATCTATTCTTTATCTAATAGAGATATTAGCTCTTTGCGTAGAACTAAAAGCCCTAGTCTACTTTTATTATATAAAGAACCTAAAGGAGGTTCTTTTTTTTTCTATTTTTATCTTTTTGTAACTTATTTCGGTGATTAACCTTAGGTCTACGTAAGTGGAATAGTGCAGAAGCAATTAATAACTTAAAAATTTAAGCTATATATTAGTACGCTTTAGGAAGTAATAACAAAACATTTACTTTTTTCTTAAGAGCTAAGGCCTTCTTATTATCTTCAAAAGAAGCTGCAAAGATCTAAATTAACTTATCCTTCTTTACTTGTTAAATATAAGAGTAATAGGCTGCTGTATTTACTTACATTAACCTTTTGCTCTTTAAAACAGGGCAATTTTTAGTACTTAGTAGTTTATCCTTTTGTTTAGAAGTGTAGATGTATATTAACTTATTAGAAGGAGCAATATTAACCTCTCTTCTATTTATACAGGGCCGTCTAAGTATTAAATTGTATCTAGAGTGTGTAGGAGCAGCATAGCCCTAGATAGTATCCTTGTATCCTTTAATATCATTATCTAACTTAGTAACCTTATTAATAGTTCTAAGTTCTTTTGTAACTTCTTCTAATCTGCGCGGAGAAATAGAGATGCACTACAAACTAGCGTTCCTAACAAGTTAAGAGCTAATAAAAGAGTATACAAAGTTTCCAGTATTAATAAAAGTTAAAGTAAAGATAGAAAGATTTACTAATGTTTTAACAGTAATTCTATTACTGCTTATATTGTTTTTTAAAACTAGCCTATACTTCTACTAAATTGTTATAGCTTACATGTAGCTCTTGCTAATAACTTTAAGCAAGAGCTATTCTTTTTCTAAGTCAAAATCTTAGTCTTCTAGGGTATTTTTGCTACTTAAGCTTTTTTTGCTAGAATTTCTTGCTTTTGCCTTTAAGAACTTTAATGCAATAGTCCTCTTTGTCTTCTCTTTCTTTTTTAGCGTCTTTCCTTTTGTACAATCTGTAGCTAAGTGTCCTTTTTCCTTGCAGGTAAAACAACGTTCTTTCCTTATTAGCTTATTTAGTTCTAGATTGCTAAACCTGCGTGGCTTAGCTGATCTTCTAGTAAACTCTATTCCTCCTATCTAGTCTCTTGTAGAAGGAGGAGAAGGAGTAGAAGCGCGTCTTAGTCTGTATTTCTTAGGCCTTTCCTAGTCTCTGTTCTTAGAGTATTGTTTCTTAGGCTTGTCCTAGCCTTTAAAGTATCAATTTATCCTGTCTAGAGAGTCTGCAATTTTAATAGACTTGTTCTGCAAGTTATCTAAGTCTAAGAAGGTAATACTTACAAGCTTATTCTGAAGCTTATAAGGCTCTTTTAAAAGAGCATCATCTTTGTATCATTGTCTAAGTTACTATTTAACAAAAGCAACTTGTTCTGAAATTCTATAACATAATTACAGATAGATTTCCTGCCTTAAGACATAGACTAGAGCTTGATTTAAGCTCTTTCAGCGCCGTGTAGATCTCTAAACATCTAATTAAAGAAGTTTAATAAATATTTAAAATCCTAGGCGTTTAACAATTCTATCTAGTTAAGGTAAGACAGCTTTAAAGTAGCTACAGAGCTTGTAAGCTTACTAAAGGCGTAGTTGCAGGTTCTTCTTTCTGTGTTAAAATCTTCTTAGTTCTTCTCTACTTTAGCAGTAAGCTGCTTCTTAAAGATTTAGTACATCTTTCTTGTTCTATTAAAAGCGTCTAGGTTAGGTTAACTAAAACGCTTTAGTTGTACTAGCTGCTAAACTAGTTTTAATGCAGCAAGTAAGGTTAGTAGCTAAGCAGGTAGCTGTTCTTGTTCTAGTTTTATTTCCTTAGAGGCTAAGTTTATAGCCTCCTAGATAAGAAAGGCCTCTTGTATTATTGTTAAAGTCGCTATCTTATCTAGTTTGTTCGCTCTGCAGAGGCCTTCTAAAGTGTTCCTTATTTCAGCTCTGCTAACACTATCTCAGTGCAGTCTTGCTATCTAGACAGCAAAGCTTCTAGATATAATCTCTACCTCTGCTATTATTGTATATAAATACTATATAAATAGTACTTGTATTGTCTAACAGCAAAGATTAGTTTCTAGGGCTACTAGTAATATAGTAAGCTTATCTAACAGTTCGTATTGCAAAACATTCTAGGTAGAGTCTTCTACAGCTAGGTATCCCTTAGCACTTATTTTGCTTCTTCTACTATTAATCTTTAGTAAATTTTAAACAGCTTTAACTAAAATTAGCAATCTGATTAATTAGAGTCTGATTTAAATGTAGCTCTAGGGGGCTTCTGCGCGTAGATATAGCTCTAGCTGGATTCTTGTCTAGATATAGCTCTTAGTAGCTTCTAATTCAACGTAGCAGCGCTACAGAAGAATTTAAGTTATAATGTAAGATTGCGTTAGATTAACTAAAGATGCAGAAGAAACAGTAAATACATTAAATAAAGAACTATAAAGGCTATCTAGTAAGCTTATCTACTCCTTTGTAAGGTCTGTGCTTAGTACTAAGAAAGAGGCAGAAGTAGCTACGTAGCAGCTGCTAACGTGGCTCCGGGAAATAGCGCAGAGCTAAGAGAAAAGTTTAGTAGGCTAGAAAAGTAGAAGAGCTGATACGCCAGGCTTACAGATGCCGGGTGCGCACGGACACCCGGGGTCTGTGGGATAGCAAAACGAGGCTGTTTGTCGAGTACCAAAGACGTTAGGGCTTCAGCCCTTTACATAACACAAGTGCAAGTCTAGTGCTAGTTAAGGAAAATCCTGTTTTTATACTATATTTAAGTGTGCAAACTGTAGCAAACCTCACGCTGTAAACAGCTAAGAATGCGATATCCTACAAGCTAGGACAGCTAGGACCCATTAAACTAATTAGTATAATTAAAGTTCTACAAGTAAATGTTAATAGAAGTAGCCCTACCATAGAGAGCGCACTTAACCTAGCTATTACAGCTAACGCAAAGATTATTGCAATACAGGAGCCTTAGTTACTAAGAGGACCCTACAAAGATACTAGATTAATTGCCTACCTAGACTTTACACAAATCTTACTAACTTATTAAGGCTTACGACTAAGAACTCTATTCTATATTTAAAAAGATTAAAAAGCAGAAGTTAATGCTTATATTAGTAACAATAACAACTATTAAGCTATTACAGTCTACCTTAGTACAAGAAAGATCTACATCTACAATATTTATAATAAAAAGAGCTTAAAATAAGGGCTAAATACAACAACAATTCAAAGGCGCCTTTTAGAAGAGTCTATAAAACCGTAATTAATTATCTTAGGGGATTTTAATTGCTACTATCCTAGATAGAGCCTACAAGAGTGCAACCTAAACTAGCAAGCAGAGGATTTAGTAGAGTAGGTTGATAACTAAAACTTAACTCTATTAAATACTATAGGAGTTGGCACCTTCTTTAGAGCTTACATGCAAAAAGAGCGTACTTAACCTTACTTTTTTAACACACAATATAGCTTCTAATATTCTAGACTAGCACGCTATCTCTAAAGTTAGATTAGATTACTACGCTATCGTGTTTGGTATTGTTAATGAAGGGTAGCCACCTAGCTAGCTAAAGAAGTACAACCCAAAAAAATTACATTAGAACCTTTTTAACACCACCCTATAGGAAGAAATAAACTGAGTAAAGCTAGAGGAGCAATTACTAGCTCTACCACGCGCCTCTAACTACCGTTTAAGGCAACTTCTCCTAGGCCTAAACAAGCCTTTAGAGGAAAACCTAGATAATATAGCAGAGGACCTTTACAACAGCAATTTTACAGGCAACTAGAAGATCTACCTTTTTTATAAACCAAAAACCAAAACTAAAGCCTTAGTAGACTAACGATGTAGATCTCCTAAAGACCAACCTAAATAGAGCCTTTTAAGATCACAAGCGAGTAGTAAGAAGAGGAGAACATACGCTATACTTATAGAAAAGAGATTACCTGCTTGCCAAGAACAAATACCTTAAAGCTATTAAGAAAGCTAAACTTAACTATTAGGAACAGTTCCTCTAAAGCGAATCACCTAAAGCGATATTCAAAGCAATAGCCTATACGAAAAACAACTTTTTAACAAGAATCTCAGCTATTAGAAGTAAAGAATCTTTTAAAGAAAAGTGCTAAACCTTTAGAGAGGAGTTATTCCTACTACCTCCTTCTACACTAGCGCCATCGCTTAATAACTACTAAGGAAATAACAAATAGGAGTAGCTAATCTTATTAAAAGAAGAGCTCTACACTGCCTGCTAGAAAATAAAAGCTACCTTACTAGGACTAGATGGAATTAGCTAGGATATTATCTTAAAAGCATATAGTTACTTACTAGGCATCTTCTTTTAAGTCTATTTAATACTGTTTAACTTAGGTTACTAACTAAGGTGCTAGAGAAAAGCAATAGGAGTTATCCTACGAAAGCAATGCAAGCTAGAGTACTTAATCCCTAAGGCGTATAGAGTTATCTCCCTTCTATGCTGTCTACGAAAGACACTAGAGAGGCTCTACTTAAAAAGATTAGGAATCCTAGTAGAAACAACAAACCTACTCCACCCTACGCAAATAGGAGGTAGATTAAAGAAATTAGCTATTGACGCTAGACTACTGTTCTACAACAACACCTAACAACAAAGGAAGAAGAATAGAGTTACTTTAACAGCTTTCTTAGTAATTCAAGGCGCTTTTAAATATTTATCTAAGAACAAGCTTCTAAAAAATATAAGCAACTAACAACTACAAGTCTGCCTCTTATTATAGACAAACATATTTCTTACAGAAAGGCTCCTAGAGCTATCTTTTAATAGTTAAACAGAAGAACTATAGAAGGTTAATAATAGTACACTTTAAAGAAGCCCATCCTCTCCTGTCTTATTTCTAATCTACACGAAAACGATATTCTGATTAATTACAGCAAACAACAATATATACTCCTTACCTTATATAGACGACTTTTAGATCTTAATATTAACAACATCTATTAGAAAAAACATTAAACTGCTTGAAAGAGAGCTATCTAAGCTTTTTAGCTAAGGAAAGAAGTTAGCTATTAAGTTTAATAGCTCTAAAATAGAACTAGCAAATTAGACAAGATTAAGAAAGGATACTAATAGACTCTTTACGCTACCTACCTAGGAGACCTTTTAACTAAAAGATCTAGTTAGATGGCTAGGCATCTTCTTTGATAATACTTCAAAGTTCAGAGACTACTGCCACATAAGAATACAACAAGCAAACTAAGCTTTTTCCCGCCTAAGCAGGCTAGCCAATATTAATAATGGCCTTTTACTTAGAGCAATAAGGCAATTATATCTAGCATGCATTACTAGTGTAGCTAATTACAGATGCTAGCTATTTTAGAAAGGCTAACAATACGTTTTTATTAGTAAGCAAAAAATACAAAACTAGGCCTGTAGAAAAATCTTAGGATCCTTTAGATCTTCCTCTGCAATGTTTAGCAAGGTAGAGGCCGCTCTATACCTACCTAGAGTAAGACTTAACAATACTATAAGAAGATACGCCTTTAGATCTACTTTACTAAATCTAAACCACTCTCTGAAAGCTGCTATTAACAACAACAAAGGAGAGCAACTTAATTAAATTAGCTAATCTATTTCCTTAGCCCTCTTCGGCTATATAGAGGAAATACAACACTACGCTTTTACGCTATAGAACGCTAGAACTTCCTTCACGGTGTATATCTTTTTTTTTATTGTAGTTTAACGTCCTTTCTCAGCCTGAAGGGCTATATAAGACGCGCAGGCCGAGGCCTGCAGGTATCTATGTGGTATTTCTATCTTTTGAGTAATTTACAAGGGTGGTTCATCTGAATGAAGATGAGGCTCTAAGCCTATTGTGTGGAGGTAGAGAAGGGGGGAGAGGAGGAAGAGGGGGAGGGGGAGGGAGGAGGGGTGCTTAGAGCTTGATCGCCTAAAAGGCGATTACATCTAGTTGTTATAGTTTTCTTTGTATCAGGCCTGTGTACTAACCTTAGTATCTTAAAGGCTATTATAGCCTTAATACCTGCTTCTGTTAAGAAAAGATATTGTAGAAAAATTAGCTCTGTACAGGAGTTCTAAAGTATAGCTCTACTATCCTTATATAGTTAGCACCTAAAAATTCTCTAAGCTGTGTCCTAAGTAGCTCTAAAATTGCAAGGGAAAGTTTTAAATTCTACTTTTTCTCTCTTTAATAGATAGCTCTTTTGGTAGCTATAACTTAGTTTTAATTTAAAGTAAGAGCTAGATATATCTCGCTTTGCAGAGGGGATAGGTATTTGTTTTCTTATTTTCTATTTAAAGGTTGCTAAGTAGGTGCTTAGGTTCCTAGTAGTCGCTTTTTTTTTCGTAGTTCTCTAGGAGGCTTAACTAATTAATATTTACTTGTTGTTTTATTTAAGAGCTAATAACTGCTAGGCTTATTTTATTTGTTAAAAGGTTTAGTTCTGTAGATTCTTTTGCTAGGGAGTCTGCTTAATTGTTTCCTGTCATACCTTAGTGTCCTAGGACCTATTGTAGCGAAGAGGTAATGCCTTTTTCTTCTAGTTAAGTTGCTGCTCTAATACAGTTAATTTGCTACTCTTAGCTAGAGTTGTTAAAGTGTTTTTTAATTAAGATAAAGCAGCCTAATTGTCTGCGTAGATATTAACGTTTTAGCAGTTATTAAATAGACTAACTGCTTTCTTTAGTCCTAAAGTAATACCTTCTAGTTTACTGTTGTAAACTAGCTTGTTATTTCCTATATTTGCTTGTAGTTCTTTAATAAGAGTAGCTCCTTTGTAGAAAGCAACGCCTACGCCTATTTCTTTGCTATCCTTTATAGCTAAGGTATCTAAGTATATTAATAGAAGGTTGTTGTCTACTAATAGTTTTATATAGCTTTCTACTTTAATGTCTTTTAGCTTGTTTAGCATATAGACCTTGTAGGGAGTCCTAGCGTTCTATAGCGTAAAGACGTAGTGTTGTAATTCTTCTGTATTGTCTAAGAGGGCTAAAGTAATAAGTACTTGTATTTAATTAAGTTGCTCTTCTCTGTTATTATTAATAGCAGCTTTTAGAGGATAGTTTAGATCTATTAAAGTGGACCTAAAGGCGTATCTCCTTATAGTGTTGTCTAACCTAACTCTAAGTAGAAATAGAGCAGCTTCTACTTAACTAGGTATTACAGGAGAAGATCTAAAGGTTCTTAGAATCTTTCTACACGCCTAGTTTTAAAGTTTTTGCCTGCTGTTAAGAACGTGTTGTTAGCCTTTTTAAAATAGCTAGCATCTGTAATTAGCTACGCTAGTGATGCACGCTAGGTATAATTGTCTTATTGCTCTTAGTAAGAGGTCTTTGTTAATATTTGCTAGCCTGCTTAGGCGGGAAAAAGCTTAGTTTGCTTGTTGTATTCTTATATAGCAGTCGTCTCTAAACTTAAGGGTATTGTCAAAGAAGATACTTAGCCACCTAACCAACTCTTTTAGCTAGAAGGTTTCTTAAGTAGATAGTGTAAGAACTTTAGTTGTATCTTTTCTAGATCTTGTCTCATTGGCTAATTCTGTTTTTAAGCTATTAAACGTAATAGCTAACTCCTTTAATTAGTTAAAGAGGTTTGCTAACTCCTTTTTAAGCAGTTTAATATCTCTTTCACAAATGTTGTTCATAGTAAGATTTAAAAGTTATCTATATAGGAAAAGAAGTACATATTGTTATTTACTGTAATTAATTGGAATAGCGGTTTCGTATAGATTAGCAAGAGGATAGGAGAGACTAGGCTCTTTTAAAGTGTTCTAGTATTAATCTTCTGTAAGTTCTCTGTTTGCCTATTAAAAGATAACTCTAACAGTCTTTCTGTAAGGGGAGAGTTTGTCTATAATAAAAGGTAAGTAAGTAGCTATTATTTGCTTATATTTTCTAGAAGCTTGTTTTTAGATAAATAGTTAAACGCGCTTCTAATGTCTAAAAAAGCTGTTAAGGTAACTCTATTCGTCTTTTTTTATTGTTAAGTATTATGGTAGAAGAGAAGTCTAGCATTAATAGCTAATTTCTTTAGCCTGCTTTCTATTTGCGTAGGGTAGAGTAGGTCAGTAGTTTCTACTAAAACACCTAATCTTTTTAAGTATAGCTTTTTAAGTGCTCTTTTTAGGTAGTATAAAAAAGAAATAACTTTGTATACTTTAGGGATTGAATAGTCTAGTTTGTTTAGCTTTCTAAGGATAACTCCTTTTGCCTTTTGCCAGCATCTTAGTTAGTATGCTAGGTTAAACAAAGATAAGTATACTTTAAAAAAAGATGCCTAGTTAGTATTTGTATGATTTCAAGATAACTTCTTGGCCATACCTATCTAGTTTTAGTAAGGTAGCTTTTATTTTTTAACAGGCAGTGTAGAGCTCCTCTTTAGATAGAATTAGCCACTTCTATTTGTAGTTTCCTTAGTAGTTATTAAGTAATAGGGCTAGTTTAGAAGGAGGTGGCAGAAATAGCTTCTTTTTAAAGGTTTAGCAGTTCTCTCTAAAGGCTTCCTTGCCTTTAATAGCAGGGATTATTATTAAGAGGTTATTTTTTGTGTAGGGTATTGCTTTAAATATCTCTCTAGGCGATTTAGTTTAGATAAATTGTTCCTAGTAGTTAAGCTTTGCTTTTTTAATAGCCCTTAAGTATTTGTTCTAAGCAAGTAGGTAATCCTTTTTCTATAAGTATAGTGTGTTGTCTCTTCTCCTTGCTACTCTCTTGTAATCTTAAAAGGCTGTGTTTAGAATAGCCTTAAGAAGATCTAGGTTACTAGTCTACTAAGGTTTTAGTTTTAGTTTTTAATTAACAGTAGGTGTAGACTTTTAAAGTACCTATTAAATTGCTGTTGTAAAGTCTTCTACTATTTTATCTAGCCTCTTCTCTAAAGGTTTGTTAAAGCCTAGGAGTAGTTGTCTTAAAAGGTAGTTTGTAGCGCGTAGTAGAGCTAGTAATTAATTTTTTAGCTTTGCTTAAATTGCTTCCTCTTGTAGAGTAGTGTTAAACAAGGTCTAATTAGATTTTTTAGTATTGTATATTTTTAGCTAGCTAAGTAGTTGCCTTTAGTTAATAATGCTAAATAGGATAGCGTAGTAGTCTAATCTAACTTTTAAGATAGCTTGCTAGTCTAGAATACTAGAAGCTATATTGTTTTTAAAAAAAGTAAGGTTAAGTACGCTCTCTCTTTACATATAAGCTTTAAAGAATGTGCTAACTCTTATAGTATTTAATAAAGATAAGTTTTAGTTATTAACTTACTTCACTAAATTCTTAGCTATTTAGTTTAAGTTGCACTTATGTAGGCTCTATCTAGAGTAGTAGCAATCAAAATCCCTTAGAATAATAAAATGCGATCTTATAGACTCTCTAGGGAGGCGTCTTTAAATTATTGTTGTATTTAGCCCTTGTCTTAGGCTTTTTTTGTTATAAATTTTATAAACGTAGATCTTTCTTGTGTTAAGCTGTATTGTAATAGCTTAAAAGTTGTTGTTGCTAATAAGCGGATTAACTTTGACTTCTCAATCCTTTTTAATATAAAATAGAGTTCTAGATTATAGGCCTTAACAAGCTAGTAGGATTTGCGTGAAGTCTTAATAGGCGATTGACCTAGTATCCTTTTACAGTCCTCTTACTAACTTCAGCTCTTATATTGCAATAATTTTGGCGTTTGCTGTGATAGCTATGTTAATTGCGCTTTCTGTAGTAGGGCTACTTCTATTAACATTTATTTGTAGGATTTTAATTATACTATTAGTTTAATTAGTCCTAGCTGTCCTAGCCTGTAGGATTTTACATTCTAGGCTGTTTGCCGCATAAAGTATGCTGTAGTTAGTACACTTAAATATAGTGTGGATAAAAGGTTTTCCTTTACTAGCACAAGACTTGTACTTGTGCTAACTAGTGTAGTGTGCTTTGCTGCAAATTTCGCAGTCTACTTTTAAGTATCTAACTTCTAGGTAGCTAATCTTTATTATTTAGTGCATTGCTTTGCGATATTATTAACTTGCAGTTTCTCTGCTCTAAGGCTTTGCCCTAAGATATAAATTTTTCTTCTAATAGCTTTTTAGGCTTCTTCTTCTGTAGTAAAGGCTATGCATGCTAACCTAAAGTTCTAGTTTTTTCTTTTCTCTTTAGGCGTAAGCTAAAAAAGATTGCTTATAACTTTTAGGCTTTTGTTAAAAGTTTTAATTTCTTCTTTTAAAACCTCTAGACTATAGTTTGTAGGAAGCTTGTAGATAACAACTTTAAACTACAGCGTAATAAGTTAGGCAGCTTTAAAGGTTGTGAGATCTTGCTATATAGCCTAATTCTCTAAGAGGTATTTATCCTTAAAGGCTAGAGTAGTTGTAACTATTTTATTGCCCTTAAAGAATAATAAGATTAAAGTAACTACAGAATGTTGTACGTCTTTTTTTTGTTGCAAAGGCATTGTTGAAGGCATTTCTAAGTTTTAAGGCATTAAATGCAGCTAAGGTCTTGCTAACTAGAACTAGCTGGCAGTCTTTTAGGCTAGTAATTATTAGTTTTTATGTCTTTTAGATATTTGTCTATAGTTGATCTTTGTTGTTGCCTGCTATAGTAGCGAAGGTAGCTGCAGTAGCATTAGGCGTGTTCTAGATAGAGGTGTTTTAGATAGGCGTATTCGTTGTTAGTTTCTTAATACGTCTAATTTTCTCCCTTAATTCTCTTAAGACGTTGGAGAGGCTTAATATCTAGTCTACTAATATAGCTGTATTCTTCTTATT
Organism: Alternaria sp. 'sect. Undifilum'; assembly: GCA_024321975.1. Lineage (NCBI taxonomy): Eukaryota > Fungi > Ascomycota > Dothideomycetes > Pleosporales > Pleosporaceae > Alternaria > Alternaria sp. 'sect. Undifilum'. The sequence goes on from JAJJZI010000005.1 coordinate 6,760,027, forward strand.
TGCTTTTCTATTTTCTGTATAGTCTCTAAAGACTTCTACTAGGTCTAGAAGACTTGTTTGCTAGGTAAGGTTGTTTTTAGCTAAATTAGCTGCTTAGATTACTAGGATCCTAGCTATCTTAAGTGCCTCTTCTACTAAGGTGGCTTTTAGTGTTTTATTTCTAATAGAGTTTTAAGAAATAAGTCTAATAAAAAAAGGAAAGTTACTTCTTGTTTCAACGTGTGTAGGCCTTAGTAGTTCTTCTAGATTTTGCCTTTTTAAGCAAGGCGTTGTTATATTGTTTTCTTCTATCTTTGTCTTTTGTTCAATCCTCCTAGATCTCTAAAATCAAAACATTTTTTAATATCTTTTAACGTTGTTTTAATTTCTCAATTTAGTTAAGCTTTAATAAGCCTCTTGATCTTGATTAGCTTAAGATGCCTTAGCATGTGGCCTAAGCTTTGAAGAAAACGAAAACTTTTTTCTCCTCTAAGAAGGGGGCAGGCAACTCTTTCACCCTCTCTCGCGCGCTAGCGCCCTCGCTGCAGGCTTTAAAAAGTATTGCAATTGATTTCTTAGGGTTGTTTCCTTTAGATCCGGTTGTTTCTGATTAATCTCCAGAAAAGTCGACGTTGGTGTTCTGAGGTGGTGGTTGTTGTTGTAGTCAAAATGGGGTTCCAAAAAAGTGAAAAGCAGCTACCCTCTACTAATCAATCGCAAAAGTCAAAAAAAAAGATTGTGTGTAGTTGACGAGATTCAAACGGTAGGTAGATTAGTTCTAGGAGGAAAGCTCAGACTACTAAGCGATAATTAAGATTGAAAAAATTTGCTAAGGTAACAAAAAACAACACTAGTTAAAACGTGTTCAACAGCGATTGCCAGCCTATAGCTAACAACAGGATTACAGTAGGATTGCAATAGGATTGCAACATAATACAATAGAGAAGAGAAATAATACGCAGCAGAAGCCTGCAATACTTTATAAAGCTGCTGCTTTTTACTTGTTCAACAGCACTGTATATAAACAATTTATATACAATACACTGCAATAGCGTACAACCTCCGCAACAAGCATCTCCTTAACCTTAACTCTTATATTTATTTTTATAAGGTCTCAAAGGTGGTGGTTGTTGTTGTAGTTAAAATAGGTTTTCTAAAAAAGTAAAAAGCAGCTGCCCTCTACTAATTAGTCGCAAAAGTCAAAAAAAGATTGTGTGTAGTTAACGAAATTTAAACAGTAAGTAGATAAGTTCTAGGAGGAAAGCTTAGACTACTAAGCAATAATTAGGGTTAAAAAATTTGCTAAGGTACTAAAAAACGACACTAGTTAAAACGTGTCTAACAGCAATTGCTAGCTTATAGCTAACAATAGGATTACAGTAGGATTGCAATAGAATTACAACATAATGTAATAGAGAAAGGAAAGGACACGTACGTACCGCAGCAGGAGACTGCAATACTTTATAAAGCTGCTGCTTCTTACCTACTACTTCTTACCTTTTAAACAGCACTGTATACAAACAATTCGCATATAGAACGCTGCAATAGCATACAACCTCTGCAATAAGTATCTTCTTAATCTTAACTCTTATCTAAAGACAGGAAGCTTACTTGTTGTACACCTAGCCCCTAAACTAGTCTAGCTTAAGCTAATTATGCGGACACCTAAGTTTATTAAGCATCTACAAACTTAGCCTCTTTAGGACTTTATAATTATATCTCTTATAAATAACTTTAGAATCCGCAATATCCCTATATATATAAAAAATGTTAAGCCTTAACTTAGCTAGTTGTAAAAGGAATACAAGATTTACAGAGTATTTGCTAATACTAGCAAAGTACTTAAAATGCTTTACTTTAGTATCCCTCTTTTCTTGTTAATTGTGCATAAGCTAAGTAAAGAAACTATTAACTAGTTAGGCTAGCTGTTACATAACGTTAAAATAGTAATAAAGAAGAAAGAGGCGGGAAAGGAGGAGTAGGCGTTCTATCATCGTATGTATAGGTTAGAAAGCAAGGCAATAATAGTGCTGCTTCTTTAATTCGTCTAAGAGTACCTAGAAGTGAAGCCTTAACATAAGTAGGCAGTATAGGCAGGATAGGGCGCGTTAAGTTAGAAGGCGAATTGCGTCTTTGTCTTGCTTTTCTTTGTTTCTGTCTAAACATGCGACACACTAATTACGTGCTAGTAATACTAAACAAGGGGGCATAAGCCCTAATACCTGTTGTTAGCAATAAATCTTTTTTTTTTACTAAATAGGTGTCTACAAAATGTGTAGTCACATCAAAAGGTCGTCTCAAAAGGCCGAAGCTAACTCTTATATAAAGACAGGAAGCTTTCCTATTGTACACCTAGCCCCTAAACTAGTCTAGCTTAAGCTAATTATATAAACACCTAAGTTTATTAAGCATCTACAGACTTAGCCTTTCTAGGTCTTTACATTTATGTAAGGGTGCGTTGGGTTGACCAAAGATGCAAGGTAAACGGTGAAGGTGAATGAATTAGATATCGAACTATAGAGAGAGACTACGTAGGTTTATATATCCAACCCAGATGATTAGGACTTAACCCTGGTTAGGACTAACCGAGGTTATCAGAGGTTGTCAGATTAGCAGATTAGTTAGAAACTAGCGCAAATAGTGCGGCCGATAGTCAGCTACTAGTGCTAAGGTGCTAGTACTGAGGTGCTAGTGCTGAGGTAAGAAAAGCTAACGAAGGCCACAGGCTAAGTACTAGAGAACATTAAGGCTTTAGCCCTTTACAATACCCCCCTCCTAAAAAATAGTAAAGGTAGTAATTTTGTTACCTAGAGTTCTACTCTTCCAGGGCTTCCGTATCTTTTAGATTAATAGCTAGTTTCTAAGTTAAATCTAGATATTCTAATTATTTAACTAAGTACTGCTTTTTTCTTCTTTTTCCTCTTTCTTCTAATAGGGTCTCTATTAAGTATTTTTCTCTATCCTCTGTCTTAATTAGTAGAGGTTTATTGTTGTCTATTGGCTGGCTTAGTAGAGGGTCTGAGGACGCTAGTCTCAGGTTATTAACATTAAATACTAGGTAAATCTAGCTAGGAGTATTTAATTTAACTGCGTTTAGTCTAATAACCTCAAGTACTGTGTACTTAAGATTTTTCTAGTTAAGTTTTCTGCTAGGCCTTTTTGTTTTGTAGTAGTCGCCTAGTTTTAACTATACCTTATTGCCTATTTTAAGCTAAGGTAATTAGTACCTTTTCTTATTTGCCTGCTTTTCTTATTCTTGTTAACTTTCTCTTATTATAGCTTGTGCAAGCTTAATACTTTGTTGTAGCTTTTTAACAAGATTTTCTGCTTTTTAATAATCCTCCTATATTCTTCTTTAAAGTTGTTGTTAAGGACTGTGCTTAGGTGCAATTTGTAGGGGATTTACCTTATAGCCGTGTTGTAGAAAGAAAGAAGACATTTTAGTAGACTAAGCTTGCCTTGCTATAACTATAATCTTAGCTATTCCTAGGTTTCTTTTCTAATTTGTTTAATCCTAATTATAGAAGGCTTGTAAATAAGCCTATACTGTAGAGTTTATTTTTTCTGTAGAACTATTAGTTTTAGGATAGTATCTAGAAGATAAGCGTTACCTAATTTCTAATAACTTGCAAAGCTTAATCTAAAAATAGTTAACAAACTGTATACCTCTGTCTAAAGTAATATAGTTTAGTAACTAATAGTAAGCTACAATAGAGTTAATAAAAGATTTAGCAACGCTTTCTATAGTAATGTCCTTAAGGCCTACTAGGACAACGTCCTTACTAAGCTTATCTATAACTACTATAAGGTTTGTATAGCCTTCGCTTTCTAGTAACTCTATTATAAAATTTATAAAAATTTCTTTCTATATTTGCTTAGGTATAGGCAAGGGTTTTAGTAAGCTTTATAGGCTGTCTCTCTAGGGTTTTATTCTTCTACACACTAAACAGTTCTTTATATACTTTCTAATACTTTTACTAATAGACAGCTAAAATTATTCTCTTGCAATAGCTTAATAAGTAATATTCCTTCCTAGATAGCCTAAAGCTCTAGAACTGTGGTTTTTATAGATAATTCTAGTTCTTAGGAGTTTATTATTAGGTACTTATTTTTAATCTTAGTATAGGAGATTTCTAGAATTGTCTAGTTGGCATTTAGAAATAGAAAGTTTAAGATCTAAAGCTGTAGGAAATCGTCTTTTACTATCCTTTATAGCTTTTTAGGCTATTTAGTAAGTTTTATCCTCTTTTTTAGCTTTATCCTATAGATCCTCTAGATCTAACTGCTCTTGTACTACTGCTAGATAGCTGTTGCAGTTAAAGGTTCTAAGCACTTCTTCTTCCTCTAGTTCTTTGTTAGTAGCTGCAGTTGTAGGTTTAAATACTTATAAAAACCTCCTAGAAATCCTAGTATCTTAGTTGTTTGCTAGCATATCTTGTTGTCTCCTAGATAAGGCGTTAGCCTTAGAGTTATTTACTCTAGGCCTGTAAGAAATTTCTATGTTAAGAAACTTTTCTAGAAATTAAGCCTATCTTATTTATCTCTTGCTAAGCTGTCTAGGCTTGCTAAAATATTTAAGGTTTTTATAGTCTGTAATAACTATAAACTTCTTTAAAGATTGTAGCATAGCATCCTACATAAGTAAGTAGGAGATAAGTACTAGTAATTCCTTATTATGTATTTTGTAATTGCTTTACGTACTAGTTATCTTTTTTAAATAATAAGCCACTAGGCGTAAGCTTCCTTTATTGTTGTATTGTAAGAGGACTCCTGCTACTATATATCTAGTAGAGTCTGTTTCTAGAATTGTTTCTCTATCAGCAGCTTATTAAGCTAGTACTAGCTTAGTAATAAATAACTTCTTAAGCTTATTAAAAAAGCCTTTTGCTTAGTTTTTCCCTATTAAAAGGAGATATTACTAGTAAGCCTTAAAAGAGGAGCTACTATCTCTAAGTAGTTCTTAATAAATTGTTAATAAAAGTTTGTAAAACTAAGAAAACTGCGTACTCCTTTAATATTTGTAGGCGCCTACTAATCTCTAATTGCTTTTACTTTCTTAGGGTCTATTTAAAGTCCTTTTCTAGCCTTAATAATAATCTTAAGGTATTTTGTACTCTGTACGTTAAATTTACATTTCTAGATGTCTAAAGGTAATTTAGCCTTACTCATTGCTTCTAAAACCTTATTTGTATTGCGTTAGTGTTCTTTAAGCGTGCTATTAGTGTAAATTGATACGTCGTCTAGGTAGGCTAAGCATAAATTGTTATTATACTTGCGGAGGGTCTAATTAATATAGCGTTCAAAGGTACTAAGAGCGTTTACTATACTAAATAGAGTAAATAGCCACTTATATAACCTAAATCTAGTACAAAAAGCTATTCTCTACTTATCTACTGCATTAATCCTAATCTTATAGAAAGCTATAAAAACGTTGATTTTAGTAAACTATTTAGCTCTTGTAATATTGTTAAGAGTTTCCTAAATTAAAAGTAAAGGATAATAATCTTTCTTTGTAATAGTGTTTAGGGCTTAGTAATTAATGCAGAAACGTAATTCTCCTCTAAGTTTCTTAGCAAAAAGGATAGGGGAGAAGGCAGGAGAGCTACTAGCTCTAATCTATCCTTTTTTAACTAGAGAAATAAGCTCTTTTTGTAATACTAGAAGTTCTAGGCAGCTTATACTGTATAAAGGTCCCTAGGGAGCCTCTTTTTCTTTGCCTTTATTGTCTTTCTCTAGTTTAATTTAGTAATCTACTTTAGATCCGCGTAAAGGAGGTAGTACAGAAGTAGTTTTTAAATTAAAAATCTAAGCTAGGTGTTAATAAGCCTGAGGAAGTAAAGGTAGGACCTCTACTTTCTTCTTAGGAGCTAGGGCTTTTTTAATATCCTTAAGAGAAGCAGCGAAAGTCTAAATAGACTTATCCTTTTTCGCCCGCCTAATATAGGAGTAATAAGCTATTGCGCTTATTTTTTTCAATCTCTAGTCTTCTTTAATAGGGTAATCCTTAGTGCTAAGTAACTTAATCCTTTAGCTAGAAGAATAGATGTAAATTGTTTTTCTAAAAGGAGCAATAGTAACCTCTCTTCTATTTATCTAGGGCCGTCTAAGTATTAAATTGTAACTAGGGTGTATAGGGGCTACATAACCCTAGATAGTATTCTTATAGCCTTTAATATTAATGTCTAACCTAGCAACTTTGTTAATAGTTCTAAGTTTATCTATAACTCCTTCTAATCTCCTAGAAGAAATAGAAATGCACTGTAAGTTGGCGTTCTTAATAAGTTAAGGGCTAATAAGCGAGTATGTAAGGTTTCCTGTATTAACTAAAGTAGAGGTGAAAGTGTAATAATTTACTAGCGCCTCTAAAGTAATTCTATTACTACTTATGTTCTTTTTAAAGTTTGCCTACTCCTTAACTAAATTATTCTAACTTATTAGAGGCTCCTAATAGTAACTTTGAATAGGAGCTACTTTTTTTCTAAATCTAATTCCTTATTTAAGCTTCTTTTACTAAGCTTATTATCTTTCTTTTTCTTAGAGTTAGAGGACTTAACTAAAGTCTTTTTCCCTTTTTTAGAGGATCTCTTATTTTCTGTATAATATATAGACAGATAACCTTTCTGTTTACAGTTATAATAGTGTCCTTCTTTATACAACTGTTCTAACTCCTAGTTACTAAACTATTAAGGTTTAGCAGTTCTTCCTATGTATTCTATCTCTTCTATCTAGTCTCCTTTTAAAGGCGAAGGAGGAGGGGAAGTTCTCCTAGATTTATACTCCTTAGGCTTGTTGTCTCTGCCTTTAGAGTACTCCTCTATTCTATAAAAGTAATTAGCAATCTCTATTGCCTTGTTTTGTAGGCTATCTAAATTCTTATAAGTAATACCTACAAATTTGTCTTAAAGTTTCTAAATAAGACTTTTTTAGAAAAGCATTATCCTTGTATCCTCGTCTAAACTACTATTAGATAATAGTAGTTATTCCTAGAATTCTATAATGTATTTGCGTATACTTTTCTTGCCTTAGCTTATCGACTAGAGCTTGTTCTTAGCTCTCTCTACACTATAGGGATCTCTAAACATTTAATTAAAGAAGTTTAATAACTTATTAAAGTTCTATAAGTTAGAAATCCCTATTTAGTTGAGGAGAGGCAAGTAAGAGTTGCAGCTAAGCCTTTTAGTTAACTAAAGGCGTAGTCACAAGTCCTTTTATCAGTATTAAAATCTTCTTTATTATTTTCTACTTTAGCAGTAAGCTGTTGTTAAAAGATTTAGTATATCTTTCTATTTCTATTAAAGGTATTAGGATCTAGTTGTTTAAAACGCCTAGGCGTTTAAGCTTGTTAATATCTAAAGGCAGCTAATAAGGTAGGTAACTAAGGTAGAGGTTGTTGTTCTACCTTATGCTCTTTTTGTTGTAGCGTGCCTATAGCCTCCTAAGCTTAGAAGGCCTCTTGTATCCTTGTAGAAGCAGCTATCTTATCTAGGCCACCCGCTCTACAAAGACCTTCTAAAGTAGTTTCTACTTTAGGTCTGCTAACACTATCTTAGTGTAGTTCTGCTATCCTTACAGCTAAAAGAGCTGTTAAGGGTTCTGCTATTATATTTATAGGTACTCGCTAGTACTCTATATTGTTGACAGGAATTATTATAGGTGCTACTACGCTTAGTAGGCTTATCCTTTGATCGTTTTCTAGGGCTACCTGGTGGTAGGCTTATCTAACGGGTTTAAATGTTCTAGGTAGAGTCCTATACAACTAGGTATCCCTTAGCATTTCTATTAAGTGGTTCTCGTACTGTTAATCCTTCAGTAGATTTAAACAGTCTACTAATTAACTAGTAGTCTATTTAATTAGGATCTCGCGCGTAGATATAGCTCTAGCTGGCTTCTTGTCTAGATATAGCTCTAGAGGGCTTCCAAGTACGACGTAGCTACGCAAGTAGCTTAAGAAGGATCTAATTTTATTGTAAGGGTGCGTTGGGTTGACTAAAGATGCAAGGTAAACGGTGAAGGTGAATAAAATAGATATCGAACTATAGAGAGAGACTACGTAGGTTTATATATCTAACCCAGGTAATTAGGACTTAACCCTGGTTAGGACTAACCGAGGTTATCAGAGGTTGTCAGATTAGCAGATTAGTTAGAAACTAGCGCAAATAGTGCGGCCGATAGTCAGCTACTAGTGCTGAGGTGCTAGTACTAAGGTGCTAGTGCTGAGGTAAGAAAAGCCAACGAAGGCCATAGGCCAAGTACTAGAGAACATCAAGGCTTCAGCCCTTTACAAATTATATTCCTTATAAACAACTCTAAAATCCGCGATATCTCTATATACAAAAAGAATGTTATACCTTAACTTAAGTAATTATAGAAGGAATACAAGTTCTACAGGTGTTTGCTAATACTAGTATAGTACTTAAAATGCTCTACTTTAGTATCTTTCTCTTCTTGTTAACTGTGCATAAGCTAAGTAAAGAAACTATTAACTAGTTAGGCTAGCTGTTACATAACGTTAAAATAGCGATAGAGAAAAAAAAGGCAGGAAAAGAAGAGTAGGCATTTTATCGTCGCCTATATAGGTTAGAAAGCAAGGTAATAATAGTGCTGCTTCTTTAATTTGTCTAAGAGTACCTAGAAGTGAAGCCTTAATATAAGTAGGCGGCATAAGCAACATAGGCAGGATAAGAGCGGGATAGAGCGCATTAAGTTAGGAGGCGATTTGTGTCTCTTGTCTTGCTTTTCTTTGTTTCCGTCTAAACATGCTAGAGCGACACACCAATTGCGTGCCGGAAATGCTAAACAAGGGGGCATAAGCCTAGATACCTGTTGTTAGCAATAAATCTTTTTTTACTAAAAAGGTGTCTACAAAATGTATAGTCACATTAAAAGGTTGTCTTAAAAGGCTGAAGCCAGTAATAAGGTGTTATAAGTACTTACTTTTTAGATTTTGTCTAAGCTAGCTTAGAGTACTTAAAATTATAAAGCTTAAGGCGTTATTCTCTACTTTGTATAGCAGGTTAGAGTTAAAATAGACTTAGACTAGGCCTATAGTAAATTGTTTTCAGAGTTTTAAAAGCTTTCACAGCGCTAAAGTCTAGCTTAATTTGGCGTAATTTTTTTATTGCTACTGCTAGCTACTTTTACCTATGTCTAGCAGCTGTTAAACAACATAGTAGAGGGGAGCAGCTATTTAAAAGAAACTTTCTCCAAACTTTTAGCAGTAGTTAGTAAAGCTTAGAAAGATTTGTACTTTATAAATAAAAGCTAAGGTAGTGTCAGATTTACTGAGCATGGTAAGGTCGGATCTGTACAATTGAACAGGGACCCCGTGCTTAGCGTGCTTAGCGCACCAGCCACCCCAAGTTTAGGGCCTTAAAAGGCCACATTGTCTAGTGGAGAACCTGCAACAGACAATTAACACAATTCATAACCTATCTATTAGTTTACTATTATTTATTACTGTGTATTCTGACAATTAAGAGTCTTACTGCCTCAACCTATAACAATATAGCAAATTACACCGTTTAGCGCAACTCTACTACAATGCTGCGCGACCACTCCGACTTTAGGGGGTAAATACTATAACTACAAGCAAAGAGTCTAGCCTACAAAACATAGGGTATCCTAGACCTAGATAGAAGTGCAATACTTATCCTAGAACTAACTACTATAAACATACTAGTTATATTAGACTATCACCCAGCGGCAAGCGTTAAAGTCCTAACAAGACTAACTAAACTGTCCGCCTATAGGACAAAGGCCTACAGAAAAAACCTTAAATACTATAAACTAGGTCTTAAATAATATCAGATTCATAGGCACATTTACAAGAAATAATACACTAGCCTACAGGGCATTATTATACATATTTAGTTAATGGTATTACTACACTTCCTGCGCAGGTGCTGCCTACTAATTAATACACTACAATAGTAGATAGCTAGTCTTAAACAAAAAGTTAGAATTAGCAAACAAATTCAATAAGAATAAGCTTGTAAAAGATACCTTGCATCTATTAAACAAATGAGGAGTACGTCTAATTAAAACATATAGCTAGCGAAGTATAAGTAAGTAGCTACTTAAGCAGAAATCTATAAGGTTATAGAAACTATGCAAGTAAACGTAGTTACTAAGGACTTCTTGGCAGCTATAAACAAAGTTGCACTAATATAAACTACAAACTTCTAAGAAAATAACAGAATAGCAACTAGTATAAGCTAGAAGGAGATAATAAAACAATTCTAGGAGTATATAATAATAAACTATCCCCTTAAATGAAGGAAAAACAAGGCTACATTTCTAGCTAATAGCATATTATATATGTATCTCGTTGCAAGTGTTAAATTTATTTAGAGCATTAACAGGAACGCCTCTCTTGCTAAAATCGCGCTATCCGCAACCTAAGGAAGACCCTGCAAACAACAGTTAGAAACTAGAGAAGACTTTATAATTAAGAATAAACGTGTGGCAAATATGCTACGTTAAAGATAACCTTTAAATTAAGGTATAACTAAACAAAGTAAAGGAAAATGCCCTACTTATTGTTAATGCTATAGAATTAGAGAATGCTTCTATATTAACCTTTAGCAAGCACCTAAGTAGTAGAGACTAAAGAAGGTATTAAACAAACTTATTATCTATAAACATAAGAATAATAGTACATTCTAGAGCTTAATATAAGGATAAGAACAAAATTAATTAAGAGCTTGAGTAGTAAAATGTTTCTACACACTAACACCTAAAGTCCTTAAAGATTTACTAGAAAGTTAGCAAATATCAATTGTTAGCACAACACTCTTAGTAGCCCTTACTACTGCACATTAAAGTAACTACCTACCACAATCCTTTATCCCTAATTCTAGCTTAACAAGGCACATAACAAACAAACCTTAGCGCATCTACAACTACAGCCCTCTATTGCCTAGAGACTATATATAGGCAAGAAACTTAAAAGTGTAGATATAAGAATACAGATTAGTTAATATAGTACTAAACCAAGAAATACTAAACTGTAGAAAAAATTAAAATAACGCTATATAGTGTTGCACTTTGCCTAGACATTATCTACAACTTAGTCTCTTTCTAACAGTTACAACATCAGGGAATCTAGTAGAATACGCGACGCGACCTTACTGCACTTAAAGGGCTAGGTAACAAATTGATAGTACTCTATGAGAATTATATAGTTAATGAGTAATTAAACACTAACTCTATTTGAACGTATCTTATTAAACACATTAAAAATTATAGAAAGCACTACAAAGGGCTTTAGCTACAACCTAGTATAAATAATTAGGCTACCTAAGTCTAGTAGCTGTTTAGCACCTAGTCTAGCAAGCTAAGGGGGTGCGCATTAAAGGCAGTACTACAGTTAAGTGTAACTCCTGTAGCACGGCTAAGATACAGAAACAGATTAGCTAAATACTAAATATTAATAATAATAGACTAGGGGAGAGACTTGCAATTAACTTCTACTTATACAAATTACAAGAATTTAATAAAGAGAAAACCTAAATGCTTATCACTAATATATACTCTAGTTTATAATAGAATCTCTATCTTACCAATAACTAACTAGCTAAATTAATTATCAATAAGCTATTAATCTTTTTTACTTTTCTAAAGACCTACTACAACATTACTATTAAAACAATTAAAGTAGACAACAAGATTACTTTAGTTAAAATAGAAGTAGAGAAATAGTTAGCTACTTAAGGCATTATTATTAAGCCTTTCGCCCTAGACACCTAAGTATAAAATAGAGGAGCTTAACGCTTAGGGGGAGTAAACAAAGAGAAAGTACGCGTGATATAATTGATGCTCTAGATGGAGCCTACAGGAATGCAACCCAAATCAACAAGCAGAGGATTTAGTAGAGTGGGTTGATAACCAAAACCTATCTCTATTAAATACTATAGGAGTTGGCACTTTCTTTAGAGCTCATATGCAAAAAGGGAGCGTACTTGACCTTACTTTTTTAACAAGCAATATAGCTTCTATGATTATAGACTAGCAGGCTATCCCTGAAGTTGGATTAGACTACCACGCTATCCTGTTTAGTATTGTTAACTAAGGGCAGCTACCTAGCCAGCCAAAGAAGTACAACACAAAAAAAACAAATTGAAATCTTTTTAATACTACCTTACAGGAGGAGATAGTTTGAGTAAAGTTAGAGAATTAATTACTAGCCCTACTATACGCCTTAAACCACCACTTAAGACAATTACTTCTAGGCCTTAATAATCCTTTAGAGGAGAGGCTAGATAAAATAGTAGAGGACCTTACAATAACAATTTAATAAGCGCTTAGGAGATCTACCCCCCTGGCAAAATAAAAACTAAAACTGAAGCCTTAGTAGACTAGCGATCTAGATCTCCTTAAGTCTATCCTAAGCAGGACCTCTTGAGATTAAAAGCGAGCAGCAAGGAGAGGAGACAACACGCTATACCTATAGAAGAGAGATTACTTGCTAGCTAAAAACAAGTACCTTAGAGCTATTAAGAAAGCTAAACTTAACTATTAGGAATAATTCCTCTAGAACAAATTGCCTAAGGAGATATTTAACGCAATAGCCTATACAAAAAACAACTTCTTAACAAGAATCTCTGCTATTAGAGGCAAAGAATCCTTTAGAGAGAAGTGCTAAACCTTTAGAGAAGAGCTATTTCTGCCTCCTCCTTCTACTCCTTCTTTATTGCTTAACAATTACTAAGGAAACCTTAAATGGGATTAGCTAATTCTATTTATAGAGGAGCTCTACACTGCCTGTTAGAAAATAAAAGCTACCTTACTAGGACTAGATAGAATTAGCCAAGAAGTTATCTTAAAATCATATAATTACGAACTAGGTATCTTCTTTAAGGTGTACTTAGCCTTGTTTAACCTAGGATACTAACCAAGGTGCTGGTGAAAAGCAAAAGGGGTTATCCTTAGAAAGCCTAACAAACTAGACTACTTAATCCTGAAAAGTATATAGAATTATTTCACTCTTGTGCTGCCTAGGGAAGGCACTAGAAAGGCTCTACTTAAAAAGGTTAAGTATCCTAGCTGAAACAACTAACCTACTCCACTTTTCCTAAATAGGAGGTAGGTTAAAGAAATTAGCTATTAACGCAGGACTCCTCTTCTATAACAATATACAACAGCAGAGAAAGAAAAATTGAGTTACTTTAACAGCCTTTTTAGACATTAGAGTGTAAAGGGCTGAAGCCTTGATGTTCTCTAGTACTCGGCCCGTGGCCTTCGTTGGCTTTTCTTACCTCAGCATTAGCACCTCAGCACTAGCTGCTGACTATCGGCCGCACTAGTTACGCTAACTGTCAGCTGACCCGGCGACCTCTAATAACCTTAGTTAGTCCTAACCTTAGTTAGTCCTAACTATCTAGATTAGATATAAAAACCTACGTAGTCTCTCTATAGTTCTGTATCTAATTTATTCACCTTCTACTGTTACCTTGCATCTTTAGTCAAACCAACGCACCCTTACAATTAAATTAGATCCTTCTTTAGCTACTTGCGTAGCTACGTCGTACTTAGGAGCCCTCTAGAGCTATATCTAGACAAGAAGCCAGCTAGAGCTATATCTACGCGCGAGAATCTAATTAATTAGAGCGCTAGTTAATTAGTTAACTGTTTAAATCTACTAAAGGATTAATAGAAGAAGCACTAGATAAAAGGTACTAAGGGATACTTAGTTGTATAAGTCCCTAAGGCGTTTAAATTCGTTAGATAAGCCTACTAAGCGTAGTAGCACCTATAACGATTTCTGTTAATAATATAGAGTACTAGCGAGTACCTACAAATACAATGGCAGAACCCTTAGCAACTCTCTTAGCTGTAAGGATAGCAGAACTACACTAAGATAGTGTTAGTAGACCTAAAGTAGAAACTACTTTAGAAGGTCTTTGTAGAGCAGGTAGCCTAGATAAGATAGCTGCTTCTATAAGGATACAGGAAGCCTTCCAAGCTTAGGAGGCTATAGGCACGCTACAACAAAGGGAACCAAAGGTAGAACAACCTCTACCTTAGTTACCTACCCTATTAGCTGCCCTAGGAAATTAACAAACGCCTAGGCGTTTTAAACAACTAGATCCTAATACCTTTAATAGAAACAGAAAGATGTACTAAATCTTTTAACAACAGCTTACCGCTAAGGTAGAAAACAATAAGGAAGATTTTAATACAGATAAAAGGACTTGTAACTACGCCTTTAGTTAATTAAAAGGCTTAGCTTCAACCCTTACCCTGCCTTACCTTAGCTAAATAGAGATTTCTAATTTATAGAACTTTAATAAGCTATTAAACTTCTTGAATTAAATGTTTAGAGATCTCTATAGTGTAGAGAGAGCTAAGAACAAGCTCTAGTCTATGAGCTAAGGCAAGAAAAGCATACGCAAATACATTATAGAATTCTAGAAACAACTACTATTATCTAATAGTAGTTTAGACGAGGATACAAGGATAATGCTTTTCTAAAAAAGCCTTATTTAGAAACTTGAAGACAAACTTGTAGGTATTACCTATAAGGATTTAGATAGCCTGCAAAACAAAGTAATAGAGATTGCTAATTACTTCTACAGAATAGAGGAGTACTCTAAAGGCAGAGACAGGCCTAAAGAGTATAAATCTAGGAGAACTTCTCTTCCTCCTTCTCCTTTAAAAGGAGACTAGATAGAAGGGATAGAATACACAGGAAGAACTGCTAAACCTTAACAGTTTAGTAACTAAGAGTTAGAATAGTTGTATAGAGAAAGACGCTGTTTTAACTATAAATAAAAAGGCTATCAGTCTATATATTATACAGAGAATAAGAGACCTTCTAAAAAGGAAAAAAAGACTTTAGTTAAGTCTTCTAACTCTAAGAAAGATAATAAGCTTAGCAAAGGAAGCTTAAATAAGGACTTAAATTTAGAAAAAGAGTAGCTTCTGTTTAAAGTCACCAGCAGGAGTCTCTAATAAGTTAGAATAACTTAGTTAAGGAGTGGGCAAACTTTAAAAAGAATATAAGTAGAAATAGAATTACTTTAGAAGCGATAGTAAATTATTACACTTTCGCCTCTACTTTAATTAATACAGGAAACCTTGTATACTCGCTTATTAGCCCTTAACTTATTAAGAACGCTAACTTATAGTGCATTTCTATTTCTCCTAGGAGATTAGAAGGAGTTACAGATAAACCTAGAACTATTAACAAAGTTGCTAGGTTAGACATTAATATGAAAGGCTATAAAGATACTATTTAGGGTTATGTGGCCTCTACACACCCTAGTTATAATTTAATACTTAGATAGCCCTAGATGAATAGAAGAGAGGTTACTATTGCTTCTTCTAGAAAAACAATTTACATCTATTCTTCTAGCTAAAGGACTAAGTTACTTAGCACTAAAGATTGCCCTATTAAAGGAGACTAGAGATTAAAACAAATAAGCGCAACAGCTTATCACTCCTATATTAGGCAGGCAAAAAAGGATAAGTCTATTTAGACTTTTGCTGCTTCTCTTAAGGATATTAAAAAGCCCTAGCTCTTAAGAAGAAAGTAGAGGTCCTACCTTTACTCCCTAAGGCTTATTAACACCTAGCTTAGATTTTTAATCTAAAAACTGCTTCTGTACTACCTCCTTTACGCAAATTTAAAGTAGATTACCACATTAAACTAGAGAAAGATAATAAAGGTAAAGAAAAAGAGGCTCCCTAAGGACTTCTATATAGTATAAGCTGCCTAGAACTCCTAGTATTACAAAAGGAGCTTATTTCTTTACTTACTAAAGGATAGATTAGAGCTAGTAGCTCTCCTACCTCCTCCCCTGTCCTTTTTACTAAGAAACCTAGAGGAGGATTACGTTTCTGCATTAATTACTAAGCCCAAAACGCTATTACAAAAAAAGATTGTTATTCTTTACCTTTAATTTAGGAAACCCTTAACAATATTGCAAAAGCTAAATAGTTTATAAAGATTAACGTTTTTATAGCTTTCTACAAGATTAGGATTAATGCAACAGATAAGTAAAAAATAGCTTTTTATACTAGATTTAAGTTATATAAGTAGCTAGTTACTCTATTTAGTATAGCAAACGCTCCTAGTACCTTTTAACGCTATATTAATTAGACCCTCCGCGAGTATATTAGCGATTTTTGCTTAGCCTACCTAGATAACGTATTCATTTACACTAATAGCACGCTTAAAGAACATTAATATGATACAAATAAGGTTTTAAAAGCTATAGGCAAGGCTAGATTACCTTTAGATATCTAGAAATATAAATTTAATGTACAGAGTACAAAATACCTTAGATTTATTATTAAGGCTAGAAAAGGACATTAAATAGACCTTAAGAAAGTAAAAGCAATTAGAGATTAGTAGGCCCCTACAAATATTAAAGGAGTACGCAGTTTTCTTAGTTTTATAAACTTCTATTAACAATTTATTAAGAACTACTTAGAGATAGTAGCTCCTCTTTTAAGGCTTACTAGTAACATCTCCTTTTAATAGGGAAAAACCAAGCGAAAAGCTTTTAATAAGCTTAAGAAGTTATTTATTACTAAGCTAGTACTAGCTTAATAGGATCCTGAGAGAGAAACAATCCTAGAAACACACTCTTCTAGATATATAGTAGTAGGAGTCCTCTTACAATACAATAATAAGGGAAGCTTACGCCTAGTAGCTTATTATTTAAAAAAGATAACTAGCACGCAAAGCAATTACGAGATACACAATAAGGAATTACTAGCAGTTATCTCCTACTTATCTAAGTAGGACGCTCTGCTACAATCTTTAAAGAAGTTTATAGTTATTACAGACTATAAAAACCTTAAATATTTTAGCAGGCCTAGACAGCTTAGCAAGAGACAAATAAGATAGGCTTAATTTCTAGGAAAGTTGCCTAACATAGAAATATCTTACAGGCCTAGAGTTAATAACTCTAGGGCTAATACCTTATCTAGAAGACAACAAGATATGCTAGCAAACAACTAGGATACTAGGATTTCTAGGAGATTTCTACAAGTATTTAAACTTACAACTGCAGCTACTAACAAAGAACTAGACAAAGAAGAGGTGCTTAGAACCTTTAGCTGTAACAGCTATCTAGCAGCAGTACTACAATTACCCTAGGAGCAATTAGATCTAGAAGATCTATAGGATAAAGCTGAAAAAGAGGATAAAACCTACTAAATAGCCTAGAAAGCTGTAAGGGATAGTAAACAACGATTTCCTACAGCTTTAGATCTTAAACTTTCTATTTCTAAATGCTGACTAGATAATTCTAGAAACCTCCTATACCAAGATTAAAAATAGGTACCTAATAATAAACCTCTAAGAACTAGAATTATCTATAAAATCTACAGTTCAAGAGCTTTAGGATATCTAGGAAGGAATATTACTTATTAAGCTATTGCAAGAGAATACTTTTAGCCCTCAATTAGCAAAAGTATTAGAAGGTACATGAAGAACTGCTTAGTGTGTAGAAGAACAAAACCTTACAGAGACAGCCTACAAGGCTAACTAAAACCCTTACCTATATTAAAGTAAATATAGAAAGAAATTTCTATAGATTTTATTACAGGGTTACTAAAAAGCAAAAGCTGTACAAACCTTATAGTAGTTACAAATAAGCTTAGCAAGGAGGTTGTCCTAATAGGCCTTAAAGATATTACTACAGAAAGTATTACTAAAACTTTTATTAACTCTATTGTAGCTTACTATTAGTTACTAAACTATATTACTTTAAACAGAAGTATACAGTTTATTAACTATTTTTAGATTAAGCTTTGCAAGTTGTTAGAAATTAAGCAACGCTTATCTTCTAGATACTATCCCAAAACTAACAGTTCTACAGAGAAAATAAACGTTATAGTATAGGCTTATTTACAAGCCTTCTGTAATTAGGATTAAACAAATTAGAAAAGCAACTTAGAGACAGCTAAGACTGCAGTTATAGTAAGGTAAGCTTAGTCTACTAAAATATCTCCTTTCTTCCTACAACACAGCTATAAGGTAGATCCCCTATAAATTGCACCTAAGCACAGTCCTTAACAACAACTTCTAAGGAGAATACAGGAGGATTATTAAAAGGCAGAAAATATTGTTAATAAGCTAAGACAAAGTATTAAGCTTGTACAAGCTATAATAGGAGAAAGCTAACAAGAATAAGAAAGACAGGCAAATAAGAGAAGGCACTAATTACCTTAGCTTAAAATAGGCAATAAGGTATAGTTAAAACTAGGCAACTACTATAAAACAAAAAGGCCTAGCAGAAAACTTAACTAGAAAAATCGTAAGTATACAGTACTTAAGGTTATTAGACTAAATGCAGTTAAATTAAATACTCCTAGCTAGATTTACTTAGTATTTAATGTTAATAACCTTAGACTAGCGTCCTTAGACCCTCTACTAAGCCAGCTAATAGACGACAATGAACCTCTACTAATTAAGACAGAGGATGGAGAAGAATACCTAGTAGAGACCCTATTAGAGAAAAGAGGAAAAGGAAGAAAAAAGCAGTACTTAGTTAAATGGTTAGGATATCTAGATCTAACCTAGGAACTAGCTGTTAATCTAAAAGATATAGAAGCCCTAGAAGAGTAGAACTCTAGGTAACAAGATTACTACCTCTACTATTTTTTAGGAGGGGGGTATTGTAAAGGGCTAAAGCCTTGATGTTCTCTAGTACTTGGCCTGTGGCCTTCGTTGGCTTTTCTTACCTTAGCATTAGCATCTCAGCACTAGCTGCTGACTATTAGCCGCACTAGTTACGCTAACTGTTAGCTGACCTGGCGACCTCTAATAACCTTAGTTAGTCCTAATCTTGGTTAGTCCTAACTATCAGGATTGGATATAAAAACCCACGTAGTCTCTCTATAGTTCTGTATCTAATTCATTCACCTTCTACTGTTACCTTGCATCTTTGGTCAAACCAACGCACCCTTACATAGAGGCGCTTTTAACTATTCATCTAAGTCTTGCAATAGCTGTTTGAGCCAGGTTCTGGTCTCTGTACTCAGCCCTTGCACGACGAAGAGGAAGAGGGGGATGCCAAAGCAATAGATCTTGAGTACCGCGCTAGTATCAGCAAATACTCTAGAGATCGTGTATTCCTTGCACAACTAGCTGAATCGGGGTTTAACAATCTTTTTGTATATAGGGATATCGCAGATAAGGGACTTATTTAAGATTTTCATGAACTTAGAAGTCTAGCTAGGTAGTTAAGTTTTAAGATACTTGATAAATTCAGGTGTCCGCATAAGCAGTTTAAGTTAGACTAAATTAGGTGCTAGGTAGATAGTAGCAAAAGATGCTTTTTTTTAGAAGAGAGCCTAGAATAAGGAGATGCTCGCCGCGGAGGTTACACGCTATATTGTAGTAAAGTGTATTGTATGCGAATTGTTTGTATGCAGTGCTGTTTAAAAGGTAAGAAGTAGTAGGTAAGAAGTAGCAGCTTTAGCTTTATAAAGTATTGCAGGCTCCCGCTGCGGTACGTACGTGTCCTTTCCCTCCTCTATCGCATTATTTTGCAATCCTATTACAATCCTACTATAATCCTGTTGTCAGCTATAGGCTAGCAATCGCCGTTGGGCACGTTTTAACTAGTGTTGTTTTTTAGTATCTTAGCAAATTTTTTAACCCTAATTATTGCTTAGTGGTCTAAGCTTTCCTCCTAGAACTCATCCACCCTCCGTTTGAATCTCGTTGACTACATACAATCTTTTTTTTGACTTTTGCGATTAATTAGTAGAGGGTAGCTGCTTTTCACTTTTTTAGAATCCCATTTTGACTACAACAACAACCACCACCTTTGACACCTTAAAAAATAAATAAGGTCTACATATTAAATAAGCTAAAAGAGATTAAAGCAGAAAGCTATAAGAAACTATTAGTAGACAATAACCTTCTATTAATATACTTAGATGCCTTAGCTATAAGGGATAATAAAGGAATAGGCGTAAGTGTTGCCTTCTACAAAGGAGCTACTATTATCAAGGAACTACAAGCAAATATAGGAAATAACTAGCTAGTTTACAATAGTAAACTTAAAGGTATTATCTCAGGGCTAGAGACAGCAGTTAGCCTATTAAACATATGCTAAAATGTTAATATCTACGCAGACAATTAGACAGCTTTATATAAATAAAAAAACACCTTAAATAACACTAGCTAAGAGTAGCAAATTAGGCGTATTAGAGCAGCAACTTAACTAGAAGAAAAAGACATTACCCCTGCGCTATATTAAGTCCTAGGACACTAAGATATACCTAGAAACGATTAAGCAAACCTCCTAGCAAAAAAAGGCTACAGAAATAAACCCTTTAATAAATAAAATAAGCCTAGCTGTTGTTAGCTCTTAAATTAAACAACTAGCTAAGAATAATTAGTTAAGCCTCCTAGAGAACTACAGGAAAAAAGCTACTACTAAGAACTTAAATACCTACTCAGCAACCTTTAAATAGAAAATAAGGAAATAGATACCTATCTCTTTCCCTAGAAGAGATATATCTAGCTCTTTCTTTTCATCAAAACTAGGTTATAGCTACCTAAAGAGCTATCTATTTAAGAGAGGCAAATTAGAATCTAAAACTTGCCTATGTAATTTTAGAGCTACTTAAGACACAGCTTATATAATCCTTGAGTGCTAATTATATAAGCATAGGAGAGCTATACTTCAAAACTCCTGTACAGAGCTAATCTCTCTACAATATTTTTTCTAAACAGAAGCGGGCATTAAGGCTATAATAGCCTTTATTTAAGAAACTAGAGTTAGTACACAGGCCTGGTACAAAGGAAACTCTAACAACTAGATGTAATCGTCTACCTAGGCGATCAAGCTCTAAGCACCCCTCCCCTCTCCTCCCCCTCTCCTCCTTCTCCATCCCTTTCTCTTCCTCTACTTAATAGGCTAAGAGCCTTACCTTCATTCAGATAAAACACCCCTTGTAAATTACTCAGAAGATAGAAAAACTACATAGATACCTGCAGGCCTCGGCCTGCACGTCTTATATAGCCCTTTAGGCTGAGAAAGGACGTTAAACTACAATAAAAAAAATTAGATGCTAACCTCTTATAGAAACTGTGGCTAGAAATTACACAAGCTGTAGTATACCAAAATAACTAAACACTAAACTATAATAATAACTAGAAAACATTATATAAAGTATTCTTTACAAGAACCGCCCTTAACAGCAGCAATATAACATAATAGTAAAAGCCTAACGTCACAAATTTTAAGGCGTATAGATGCGAAGCTTTTGCAATAACTAATAATACTTATTAGGAAAAATTAAGGCTGCAACGCCTAGACTTAAAAGTATAGATTAGATACCTAGTCAGTTACTAATCCTTAAATATCTACTAAGTTTAGATACTATTATTTACTAAGGTAATTAACACTCGCGACGTTATCTTTAAGAAATAATTCATTTTTAATAAAAGAATAGAAGATTTTCTAGTAAACTTTATGCACAATACCCTAGAAGAGATTGCGACATTTATAATAACTCTAGAGCTACTAAACCCCTACTTGCTATTAAGACACTTACTTATTCTATAAAGACAACAATAGTATTACTAAAGAACAATTAGACCTAGGCAAAGCAGACTAACTAGGCTACTACTAAGAAATAAAGATTAGAGATAACTATCGAACACCTCTAACAACTCTGCCACCTGTAGCACTATTAGCGCGGCTAATAGCTAGCTAATTAGGAGGCCGCACAGAATCTAAGTGCTTAAGATTATACCTAGAATCTATAAAAACAGCTCTAGCGCTCTTAGTAACTAGCTAATTAAACAGCATCGCGACATTAGTAATTAGCTAATAAAATAGCAGCGCAACAACTGCAACTAGCTAAAAAAATAGTAGCGTAACATACTAAAATTATACAACACGCAATAGAATAAGCACACTCGCACTAATTACTGTACTATAGGCAGCAGCTTTTATAGTAGATACTTAAGCAGGTAACGTTAAAGTCTATAGAGAAGATGTAATAAATAAGCCTTATATTATAAAACTGCTCTTACAAGGTGTAAAGCCTTATTAGAGCTTGCTACTACCTCTACTAACGCGCTAAAGTAAGCTTAAAAATTATCTAATTAGGAACTTGTATAAAGAAGTAAAACATAACTATCTAAAAAGCTATTATAAGATAAAATTATAGTTAAAAGTCCTAACTTAGAAGATTAAACTAATAAGACAATAGATTCTAGATTGCATGTTAGTATATACCTACAAACTAGATAAATATTTTGATTTGCTAAAGTACAAGGCGTGATTAGTTGTTAAGGCAATTAATAAAGAAACATTACCTTGCAAGACACCTACGCAGCTACACTTGCAAGCTACTCTTTTTGCATACTAATATCAATTACAGCTTAGTAGGATTTAGAGCTTAAGTGATACAACGTTATAAACGCGTTTGTCTATGCAATCATTAATAAAGACATTTACATCAAAATGCCGCACGATTACAAAAAGCTAGACATTATACTTTATTATAAAAAGTTAATGTACAGCCTCTAAAGATTACTACTGCTATAGCAGAAAGAATTTATATTTACATCTAAAGAACTTAGATATAAGATAATCTTTTACAAACTCTACTACATAATTAAGGATAAAATTATCCTATTGTTTTACGTTAACAACATTTTAATTGCGTACTACAAGAAAAAAAAAAGCATAATATGCAATCACGCTTTTTTAGTAAAAGTACTTATTAACTAGAGAAAATAACCTTTGATAGTTCCTTAGCGTTAAAGTTCTACAGTTCTAGGCGTACTTAGAAATTAAGCTCTCTTAGGCTGTCTACTTAAAAAAATTAGCTGCCTAATTAATAATAAGAGTATATAACATAACACACTAATAGCAGCTACTAAACTAACACAATGAGAAAGGATAGCAACACTTATAAAAAGTAATAAGTACTAACGCAAGATTGATTTACTTCTATTTGTAGTAGTAACTACTAGGCTAGACATAGCTTTCTTAACATTAAGACCTGCCTAGTACCTCTCTAATCTAGGACTAGAGTATTACACTGCTGCTAACCGCGTCTTCTTCTACTTTTCTAGCACAAAGTAGAAAGGTCTAGAGCTAGGGGGTAAAACAGGCCTTTTAATAGCTAGTAATGCCTCTTTCACTAATAATATAATAGTTAGGAAGAGCTCTTAAGGCTACACAATTAAAATATTGTTAGAGTATTGACATGCGGATCACCCTGGTGATCAGGTGATCCTGGTAAGCTGAACACGTGACGATCACGCTAGCGCCTATATATACAGGCCAGATCGCCTCAAGTCTCTTTAGTAGTTATTGGACACTTAGTTGTGGCACTTCGTTACTCAATATACTTATTTTCCACTTGATTAATAAACCACTCATTCCTTCTCAGCTCCTACAGTTATAGGCCCGGCCGCTTAATTCTAGTATAGATTCCCACTGCGCAATTAGCAAGCTAGAGGGTCAACTGTTTAATTATTACCTTACTCTCCTCTACTTACCTACAGCACAGCTAGCAGATTGCTGCGGCTGCTGTACCCCTCTCTCACTTGATTATACGATCAACCTCCTATCGATCTGTTATCCTACAACCAAAGGCTACTGTTATTGTTGACACAGATACCTACTAACCGACTAATTAATTTGTCGTTACCTTAACGATAACCCACGTCGTGATCCTACGAAGCATCTTACCAAGATGGACCTTACTGATACACTGCTTGTCGCCTTAGGGGTGATCCTTAAGGCTTAATTAGACTGGCTAACCTAGTTTGCTCTATCAAGACTGCACTGCTTAGAGAAAGGCATCTAGGATTAGGTTGATCCTGATCTCCTGGACGTGCCCTTGATAGATTACTAGGAGCTACAGTATCTAGAGCTGCCTAAGGATGTTAAGCAACTAGTTGCTCTATCACCTAGCGCTAGTACACAAATACGAAAGGACTACAAGATTACTCAACACAAATATAAGGCTTATATAATTAACGCTAAGTATAAGAAGGATAATTACAACAGGCTAGTTAATAGGTACAAAGTATAGACTACACAATAGACAAGGAAGGTTGCTAAGATTATTAATGTTAAAGACTAAATTAGCTAGACTGATTATCTTAACCCACTGTTAAACGCCTTAATAAGCATAATTACTTAAAACCTTACTAGCCTTTAAGCCTTAGTAAAGATCTTAAAGAAGGATCTTGCGCCTACAGATTAGAATACTTAATATTTAATTAGGGCGCAATACAGATCTTACCTAGATAAAGCTTACTAGAGACAAATAAGCCTTAAGCGGTAGTTTACAAAGTAGCAGCTTCTATATTAATAAGCAACAATCTACTCGCTCCCTAAAGTTGTTAGGCTATTAGCGGTTACTAATTTCTTAGACGCCTTAGGCACTAAGATTATACTAGACTAGTCGCGCAAGAAGCGCAATAAGCTAGTATAAGCAATAGTACTAAGTAAAGCTTAATTAATTTTTAACAATTTAGGAAAGATCTTAAGTGTTTTATTACAGAATTAGTTAATTACTTCCTTCAAAAGAAAAGGACACGTAGTGTTCTAAACTAAATCTAGATTAGGGATAGCTTAACAATTGTTAAATAACTTAAAGTTAAACAAGAGTAGTAAGCTATTACACCCTTGCCCCTATAAGCCTACTAAAGGGCCTGTAAGCAAGCACTTCTAGACACTGCGTAACTACTATTAACTTCAAACTGCAGTTACTAGATTATGCCCTCCCAGCAATATACTAATTAAGCTGACAAACAACAAGAAAAAGAAGATCCTTAATTAATAGAACAGCAACAAATAGGCAACGCTGCGCACCTAGATTAGGAAAGACGGCTAGAAGACTAGCACTAGCAGATTAGCTATTAATAAGCTTAGTAGATCTAACTCTAGCTTATCAGTTTTAGCACTAATTAACCTAATGAACTTTATTAAATAAATTAGGCTAAATATATTTAGTGTAGCCTTTATTCCTTATGCCTTGTCCCTTTGCACAATTATAGATGGTAGAGCAGCAGTTCACTTTGTTAATACTATAGATTACCTAGTACTAGGCACCTTTAGCGAAGGTACTAAGGACGAAACTGTTAAGGCAGGCACTTCATCTAATCTAGTTGCTAGATTAAGAAATAGACTGCTTAAGAACGTCCTGCATAGCGAGGCTAGCCCTAAGACAGCTAATCTTCTACTTACTAACGTAAAGTTTGTACTAGGCTTTTATGTCAATATTGTATTAGAAGCACGGCTTAAGCAGGCAGGCATTTAGTATATAGGATATAATTACACTATACATTTTAGAACAATTAAGAAGAATGTTGTCTTAATTAACTTAGAATGTTACTTTAATCTCTTATTTATTAAATACAAGGAAGTCTCTTATTACACTACTTAACTACTGCTTATAAACGCTGTAGCACAATTAAGGAAACTACAGTTGCGCACTAGTGATAAGGACCTCTAGCATTAAAGATTAGGACACCTAGGACAACAAGCTATTAAAGCTTTAGTCTGCTTAGCACAGAACATTAAGATTACTAGTAAGAATCTTTTAGAATACAATTATTGCGCAACAGCTTATGCCTTACAAGTAATTTTTTAACAACTAAGAGAAAGATTACTATAATTTTTTTATAGAACCTTATAGGATTTATTTAATTTCCTAACTAGTTAGTTGCTTAAAAAATAGGCACTAATTATTAAGGAGAACTACTTAGGCAAGCTGTACAATTACAATATCTAGTTAAAGACACTAAATAATATTGTGCTAGTAATTAAAGGCTTCGCCACGAGGATTAAGAGGAAATATTAGCAGAAGATAGTAGAAATTAATTACGATAACAACACTGCTACACTGCCTTAGAGAGGGCAATTAAGATATAAGGAATAGGCAATAGAGAAAGATATTGTGATTAAAACGCCACCGCCATATGCTTATAGGCCTAATAGCTCGGCCGAGAGAGCTAGTTAAGAGCTAATTACAAAGGCTATTGAAATGCGCACGAGCGCCAATCTACTAGCTAAGCTTTAGCTAGTAATTATAGATGCGGCGGCTTACCTGTATAAAATAAGCCTAACTAAGATCTTTAGCTACTGCTCCTCTAACTAGGTGCTCGAAGAATAGTTCAAGAAATATTTCTAATACTATTAACTTCCTAAGATTAGGTGCTAGACTGCTAATCTACGCTTAGACTAGAGTAAAATCTATGCCTACAGCTGCTAAGCCTACCCTTTCAACAAAGAGAAGGCAGCTAGGCGTAATTGTTAAGGATTTAAAGTTACTTCTTGCAGCTATATTAGTTATTTTGTAGGTTATTAAGCCTCCAATATATACTATATATTGGTACTAAACCTTAATTAGGTAATTACCACCTGTAATATAACCTTTAATAAACAGCAGTTCTATAAAGGTTATTGCGAGGAAGAGCTCCTAAAGGATTAAGCAATTAAAATTATAGGGTTCCTTTATAAAGGTGAGCTAGTTGATCCTAGAGAGGACTTAGAAGTCCTCTCGCCTGTTTAAGGAAAGGCTGATTAGGATACACTGCTGACTACTAAAAGCCTTAAGGGTAATCTATCTACTATCTTAAGTAGTAAGGAAGGCCTGCCTACTAAAGATAAGAGTAGATTAGAAGACGCTGAGCGAATAGAGCACAAGGCTAGTGCACTATTAGGAATTCGCTTAAATTAGCAGCAAAATACTAAACTTGCTACTCTAGAACTAACTCCTAAACTAGAGACCTTAGGGAGCGACGATTTGATTGATTGCAGGGTTATTAACAGTTAAACAGCATCGAACACCAACTTTTCGAGGCGAGAAAAAGGTCTAGCGTAGCCTTTTTCTCGTCTCAACTATCTTAAACGCCTTCCCCTAAATCAGTTTCCAACACCTGTTTTCTTAGTGGAATTGTTGTAGCGCGCGCGCTGGCTGTTTGTAGAAAAACAGACTAGTTAAATGTTAAAAACTCTGCAAGTGGTCTGTGCGAAAGCTAATTTTAGAGTTTGATTAAAGGCAATATTAACTCCCACTTGACAGAGCAACAGCTCTCTACTTAGATTAATAGATATATTGGCGTAGTAAACCAATAAATCTATTTATCTAGCTATCTATCATTCGAAATCCATCCTGACTCAATATACCGACCTACTATATCAATACACACATGAGAATAGATAGCTAGTGCTCCTAGCTATCTACCTACACCGAAATCCCTCTATACCAACTCGATATACCGACCTCCTATATCGACCTACACATTAGAATCGACAGCTAGACTAGCAACTAGCTATTTACTTATACCGCAATCTCTATACTAACTTGATATACCGACCTAATATATTGACTCTATACCGAACTGCTTAGCGTACCTATATAAGCAATACAAGAGGGCAGCTAGCATAGCCTACATCAACAACAAAGAAGAAGTAAAGGAGATAACTAGACTAGTATACTAGCTCTATATACTTTCTACAAAACAAAGGACTGAGAGAGATACTTGTTAAAACTACTCTAGGCTTTAAGCCTAACAAAGGACTGAGAAAGCTACTCATTAAAACTACCTTAAGCTACAAGCCCTACCTTTATTTAGATAAACCTCTCCTTGTAAATAAGACATATATTAGAAAACACTACGTAGATATCTGTAGGTCCCAAACCTACATGTCTTATATAGCCTTTTAGGCTGAGAAAGGAAGTTAAACTACAATTAAAAAAATACAGTTCAACAGCAGTGTGCTCACTAAACGGCGCTTGTTTATTAATACCTAAAGATAGGGAGCCTCTTTTCAATAAGCCTAACAACTTATTACTAGTCTAACAGTCTGTGCCTAAAGACTCTGACGCGCTAGCTAACCAAGATGGAACCCTTGTTCTAGATAAGCAAGTTGCGGGGCGTAAATTATCTCGCGAGCTAAGATCTCAAGCCTTAAACAGCAGATAGGGTAGGCAATTACAAGCTAAATCTCTACTTACAAGACGTAGTGCGTAGATTACTAGCAAAAAGCTAAATTAGCCTATAAATTGTTATCTTCTACTGCGTAAGCTAGGTAGCGGGCGTAAGCGTAAAGACGCAACCTCAAATCCTAACAATTAACCAGAGGGCAGAAGCATAGGTAGTGTTAACGCATTAATCGCAGATTATAAAGATCTATTATAGAGCAACTTTTATAATAGCCATCTGCTAGGTTTGCAAGCAACTTAGGAAGACTAAGCAAGCTACAAAACTCTTAATTACGTAGTTATAGTAGCTTCGCTTTCTAAGCATAAACTAACTGTAGCAAATGCTTAAACACATCGCGACGATCTACCTAAACCGCCAGGATTATAGAAGCAATTGCTCTAGCATCCTATAAGGGCCTTGTTTAAGGATGCCTGCAGGAAAGAGATTAATTAGTTAAGTAAGAATAAGACTTAAACTAAGATGTTAAGAGAAGACGCGAATAATTGCCTTATACTTATTAAGTAGGTTTAGACCTACAAGTTTAATTAGAACGGCTTTTTTCTTGAATGTAAGGCGCAGATTGTTGTTAGAGGTAATCTCTAGGAAAAAGACTTAATTAATTAAACATATACTGCTACTTTAGCAGCTAAGTCCTTTAGAGCAGCAAAAGCAATTACTACTAAAAATAATCTAGAGATTAAGCACTATAATGTTGTAAGAGTATTCCTTAATGCGTTAATTATAGCAGACAACTTAGTAATCTGCAAGATACTAAATAGCTTTAAGAAGCCTAGAAAGTGCATGTAGCTTAACCGCCCAATGTATAGATTGCGAGACTCGCTACTGTTATAGTATAAGGAGTTTTTAAGATTACTAAAAGAGATTAAATTAATTGCCTTACTAAAGGAGCCCTGCCTAGTCTATAATTAAGAAAGGAGGACCCTAGTTCTGTTTTATGTAGATAATAACCTGCTGCTCTTCACAAAAGATTATAAGTAGAGAGCAATAAATCTTTAGTTAAAGATTATAAACAAGTACAAGATAAAGGAACAAGAATTAGTTGAATAGTTCCTTAGTATCTAGGTTATTAGAGATTGCAAGAAGCAAATAATTACGCTTGTATATAATACGTACATTAATAAGATCGCAAAGAAGTTTAAGCTAGAGAATTGTAGTTTTCTTAAGACTTTACTGCTGTTAGAGGAGCAGATTAAGAACACTAGCGAAGCAATTAAGCAAGAAATTAAGGCCTACTAAGAAAAAGTTAGATTATTGCTGTACACAGCTATTATACTGCGACTAGATATTGCCTACTTAATCTTAAAGCTCTTACACTCCCTTACAAACCTAAGTAATTAGCATATAAAAGCTGTTAAACAGGTGAATATGTACCTCTATTAGACAAAATAGGACGCGATCTAATATAAGAATGTTGGAGTATTGACATGCGCAACATGCGGGTCACCCTGTTGAGCAGGTGATCCTGGTAAGCTGAACACGTGACGATCGCGCTAGCGCCTATATATACGGGCTAGATCGTCTTATTCCTCTTAAGTAGTTATTGACCACTTTGTTATGGCACTTAGTTGTTTAATACACTTATTCCACTCCTCCTAATTAAGCAATTGCTCCTTTTCAGCTCCTACAGTTATAAGCCTAGCCGCTTAATCATAGTCTCGATTCCCACTGCGTAATTAGCAAGCTGTAAGGTTAACTATTTAATTAGTATTTTACTCTCCTTTATCTCCTACAGCACTAGCTAGCAGATCGCTGCTACTGCTGTACCTCTCTCACTCATTAATTATACGATCAACCTCTTTCTAATACGAGCTACTTAGCTACCTACTAACTAACTAATTAATTTGTCGTCACCTTAACAATAACCTACGTCGCGATCCTACACGTAGCATCTTATCTTAAGATAGACCTTACTAATACACCGCTTGTCGCCTTAGGGGTAATCCTTAAGGCTTATTTAGACTAGCTAACCTAGTCTACTCTATTAAGGCTATACTACTTAGAGAAAGGCATCTAGGATTAAGTTAATCCTAATCTCCCAGACGTACCCTTAATAGATCACTAGGAGCCACAGTATCTAGAACTACCTAAGGATATTAAGTAGCTAGTTGCTCTATTACCTAGCGCCAGCGCTTAAATACAAGAGGACTATAAGATTACTTAACGCAAATACAAGGCTTAATTACTTAATGCTAAGTATAAGAAGGATAATTACAACAAGCTAGTTAACAGGTATAAGGTATAAGCTACTTAATAGACAAGAAAAGTCGCTAAGATTACTAATGTTAAGGACTAGATTAGCAAGACCGTCTATCTAGACCTGCTTTTAAACGCCTTAATAAGCATAATTACTTAAAACCTTACTAGCCTTTAAGCCTTAGTAAAGATCCTAAAGAAGGATCTTGCACCTACAGATTAGAATACTTAATATTTAATTAGGGCGCAGTACAGATTACACCTTAATAAGGCTTACTAGGAATAAATAGGCCCTAAGCGATAGTTTACTAAGTAGCAGCTACTATATTAATAAGCAATAATCTACTTGCTTCCTAAGGTTGTTAGGCCGTTAGCAATTACTAATTTTTTAGACGCCTTAGGCACTAAGATTGCACTAGACTAGTCGCGCAAGAAGTAAAATAAGCTAGCGCAAGCAATAGCACTTAGAATAGCTTATTTAACCCTTAATAATTTACAAAAGATTTTTAGTATTTTATTATAAGATTAGTTAATTACTTCCTTAAAAAGAAAAGGACACACAGTATTCTAAACTAGATCTAGATTAGAGGTAGCTTAATAGTCTACTAGAGCTAACAACTTAAAGTTAAACAAAAGTAGTAAGTAATTATACCTTTGCTCCTGTAAGGCTAGTAAAGGGCCTATAAGTAAGTACTTCTAGACACTGCGTAACTACTATTAACTTTAAACTATAGTTACTAGATTAAGCCCTCCTAGCAGTATACTAATTAAACTATTAGACAACAACAAAAAGAAGATCCTTAAGCAATAGAACAGTAACAAATAGGCAACCTTACGCACCTAGATTAAGAAGGAAGGCTAGAAGGCTAGCACTAGCAGATTAGCTACTAATAAGTTAAGTAGATTCTACCCTAGCTTATTAGTTTTAGCATTAATTAACCTAAAGGACCTTATTAAGGAAATTAGACTAAATGTATTTAGCGTAGCTTTTACCCCTTATGCCCTGTCCCTCTACACGATTATAGATAGTAGGTTAGCAGTCTACCTAGTCAATACTATAGATTACATAGTACTAGGCACCTTTAGCAAATACGCTAAGGATAAGACTGTTAAGGCAGGCACTTAAATTATACTAGTTACTAGTATAGGAAACAGGCTGCTTAAAAACGTCTTACACAGCAAGGCTAGCTCTAAGACAGCTAATTTTCTACTTACTAACGTTAAGGTTGTACTAGGTTTCTATGTTAATATTGTATTAGAAGCACGGCTTAAAGCAAGCAGGTATGTAGTATTTAGGATATAATTATACCTTACAATTTAAAATAATTAAGAAGAACGTTATCTAAATTAACTTTAAGTGTCACTTTAATCTCTTATTTATTAAATATAAGCAACTTACTTATTACCCTACTTAACTATTGCTTGTGAACGCTGTAGCGCGATTAAGGAAACCATAGTTGTATACTAGCAATAAGGACCTATAGCATTAACAATTAGGTTACCTAGGACAACGGGCTATTAAAGCCTTAGTCCGCTTAGTGCAGAACGTTAAGATTACTAGTAAAAAGCTATTAGAATGTAAATACTACGCAACAGCTTATGCCTTATAAGTAATCTTATAGTAACTAAGAGAGAGATTACTACAACCTTTTTATAGGATCTTATAGGATCTATTTAAATTCCTAACTAGTTAGATGCTTAAGAAAAAGGCACTAATCATTAAGGAAAACTACTTAGGCAAGCTGTATAATTACAATATCTACTTAAAGACACTAAACAATATTATACCTATAATTAAAGGCTTTAATGCGAGGATTAAGAGGAAATATTAGCACAGGATTATAGAGATCTATTAAGATAATAATACTGCTACACTGCCTTAGAGAGGGCAATTAAGATATAAGGTATAGGCTATAGAGAAAGGGATTATAATTAAAACGCCACCGCTATATACTTATGAGCCTAATAGCTCAGCAGAGAGAGCTAGTTAAAAGCTAATTATAAAGGCTATTAAGATGCGCACAAGCGCTAATCTACTAGCTAAGCTTTAGCTAGTAATTATAGATTTAGTAGCTTACCTACATAGAATAAGCCCTACTAAGATCTATAGCTACTAATCCCCTAACTCGGTGCTTAAGAATAGTTTAGGAAATATTTCTAATATTATTAACTACCTAAGATTAGACACTAGACTGCTAATCTACGCCTAGACTAGAGTAGAATCTATGCCTATAGCTACCAAGCTTATCCTTTAAACAAGGAGAAAGCAGCTAGGCGTAATTATTAAAGATTTAAGGTTAATCCTTACGGCTATATTGGTTATTTAGTTAGTTATTAAGCCTCTAACATATACTACATATAGGTACTAACACTTAACTAGGTAATTACTACCTATTATATAACTTTTAATAAGCGTTGATTCTATAATGAGATTATAAGGAAGAGCTACTAAAGAATTAAGTAATTAAGATTTTAAAGATCTTTTACAATAGCGAGCTAGTTAATTTAGGAAAGGATTTAGACCTCTTGCCTATTTAAAAAAGGGCAGATTAGAATACGTAGCTAACTACTAAAGACCTTAGGAGTAATCTATCTACTATCTTAAGCAGTAAGGAAGGCCTACCTACTAAAAATAAGAGTAGATTAGAAGACGCTAAGCAAATAGAGCACAAGGCTAGTACACTATTAGGAACTTGCTTAGATTAGCAGCAAAATACTAGTCTTGCTACCTTAGAACTAACTCCTAAACTAGAGACCCTAGGGAGCGACGACGTAATTAATTGCAGAGTTATTAACAGTTAAAAAGTATTGCACATGTTAAAAGGAGCTAATCTATTAATACCTAGAGGTAAGAAGCCTCTTTTAAATAAGCTTAATAACTTATTACTAGTCTAACAGTCTGTGCCTAAAGACTCTAACGCGCTAGCTTGTCGTGATAGAACACCTGCTTAGGTAAGCAGGATAGCAGGGCGTAAATTATCTTAAGATTTAAGATCTTAGGCCTTAAACAGTAGATAGAGTAAGTAAGTACAAGCTTAACTTCTACTTATAAGATATAGTCCTAAGATTGTAGGTAAAAGTCTAAATTAGCCTATAAATTGTTATCTTCTACTGCACAAGCTAGGTAGCAGGCGTAAGCATAAAGACGCAACCTAAGATCCTAATAATTAACTAAGGGGTAGAAGCATAGTTGGTGTTATTGCATTAATTACAGATTATAAAGATCTATTATAGAATAATTTTTATAATACCTACCTGCTAGGTTTACAAGTAACCTAGGAAGACTAAGTAAGCTATAAGACCCTTAATTACGTAGTTATAGCAGCTTTGCTTACTAAGCATAAGCTAAGTAGAAATGCTTAACAATATCGCGACGATCTACCTAAACTGCTAGGATTATAGAAGCAGTTGCTTTAGTATCCTATAAGGGCACTGTTTAAGGATGCCTATAGGAAGGAGATTAATTAGTTAAGTAAGAATAGAACTTAGACAAAGATATTAAGTGAAGAAGTAAATAATTGCCTAATACCTATAAAGTAGGTTTAGACCTACAAGTTTAATTAGGATAGCTTCCTTCTTAAATATAAGGCGCAGATTGTTGTAAGAGGTAATCTCTAAGAAAAGGACTTAATTAACTTAACATACGCTGCTACATTAGCAGCTAAGTCCTTCTAAGCCGCAATAGCTATCGCTGCTAAGAATAATGTAGAGATTAAGCAATATAATATTATAGGAGTATTTCTTAATGCATTAATTACAGCAGACAACCTAGTAATTTATAAGATACTAGATAGCTTTAAGAAGCTAGGTAAGTGCGTACAGCTTAAATGCGCACTATATAAATTATAAGACTCGCTACTGTTGTAGTATAAGGAGTTCTTAGAGTTACTAAAGAGAAATTAGACTAATTGCCTTACTAAAGGAGCCCTGCCTTTTCTTTAATTAAGAAAGGAGGATCTTAGTATTATTTTATATAAATAATATCTTACTGCTCTTTGCAAAAGATTATAAGCAGAGGGCAATAAATTTTAGTTAAAGATTATAGACAAGTACAAGATAAAGGAAAAAGATTAGTTAAATAGTTCCTTAGTATCTAGATAATTAGAGATTGTAAGAAGCAAATAATTACGCTTGTGTATAATACGTATATTAATAAGATTACAAAGAAGTTTAAGCTAAAAAATAATAGCTTTCTAAAGACTTTATTGCTGTTAGAGGAGCTAATTAAGAACACTAGCAAAGCAACTAAGTAAGAGATTAAGGCCTACTAAGAAAAGGTTAGATTAGTGCTGTACACAGCTATTATGCTACAACTAAATGTTGCTTACTTAATCTTAAAGCTCTTACACTTCCTTACGAACTCTAGCAATTAGCATATAAAAGTCTAAAGGGCTGAAGCCTTGATGTTCTCTAGTACTTGGCCTGTGGCCTTCGTTGGCTTTTCTTACCTCAGCATTAGCACCTCAGCACTAGCTGCTGACTATCGGCCGCACGAGTTACGCTAACTGTCAGCTGACCTGACGACCTCCGATAACCTTAGTTAGTCCTAACCTTGGTTAGTCCTAACTATCCGGATTGGATATAAAAACCTACGTAGTCTCCCTATAGTTCTATATCTAATTTATTCACCTTCTACTGTTACCTTGCATCTTTGGTCAAACTAACGCACCCTTACAATTAAATTAGATCCTTCTTTAGCTACTTGCGTAGCTACGTCGTACTTAGGAGCCCTCTAGAGCTATATCTAGACAAGAAGCTAGCTAGAGCTATATCTACGCGCGAGAATCTAATTAATTAGAGCGCTGGTTAATTAGTTAACTGTTTAAATCTACTAAGGATTAACAGAAGAAGCACTAGATTAAAAGTGCTAAGGGATACTTAGTTGTATAAGACCTTTAGGCGTTTAAATTCGTTGGATAAGCCTACTAAGCGTAGTAGCACCTATAACGATTTCTGTTAATAATATAGAGTACTAGCGAGTACCTGTAATACAATGGCAGAACCCTCAGCAGCTCTTTTAGCTGTAAGGATAGCAGAACTACACTAAGATAGTGTTAGCAGACCTAAAGTAGAAACTACTTTAGAAGGTCTTTGTAGAGCAGGTAGCCTAGATGAGATAGCTGCTTCTACAAGGATACAAGAAGCCTTCTAAGCTTGGGAGGCTATAGGCACGCTACAACAAAGGGAGCCTAAGGTAGAACAACCTCTACCTTAGTTACCTACCTTATTAGCTGCCTTAGGAAATTAACAAGCTTAAACGCCTAGGCGTTTTAAACAACTAGATCCTGATACCTTTAACAGAAACAGAAAGATGTACTAAATCTTTCAACAACAGCTTATCGCTAAGGTAGAGAACAATAAGGAAGATTTTAACACGGATAAAAGGACTTGTAACTACGCCTTTAGTTAATTAAAAGGCTTAGCTGCAACCCTTACTCTACCCTTCCTCAACTAAATTGGGATTTCTAATTTATAAAACTTTAATAAACTATTAAACTTCTTTAATTAAATGTTTGGAGATCCCTATAGTGCAGAGAGAGCTAAGAACAAGCTCTAGTCTATAAGCTAAGGCAAGAAAAGCATACGCAAATACATTATAGAATTCTAGGAACAACTACTATTATCTAATAGTAGTTTAGACGAGGATACAAGGATAATGCTTTTCTAAAAAAGCCTTATTTAGAAACTTTAAGACAAACTTGTAGGTATTACTTATAAGGATTTAGATAGCCTGCAAAACAAAGCAATAGAGATTGCTGATTACCTCTACAGAATTGAAGAGTACTCTAAAGGTAGAGATAACAAGCCTAAGGAGTATAAATCTAGGAGAACTTCTCCTCCTCTTTCTCTCTTAAAAGGAGACTAGATAGAAGGGATAGAATACACAGGAAGAACTGCTAAACCTTAATCGTTTAGTAACTAGGAGTTAGAATAGTTGTATAGAGAAAGACGCTGTTTTAACTGCAAATAGAAGGGCTATCTATCTACATATTGTATAGAGAATAAGAAATCTTCTAAAAAGGAGAAAAAGACTTTAGTTAAGTCTTCTAACTCTAAGAAAGATAATAAGCTTAGCAAAAGAAGCTTAAATAAGGACTTAGATTTAGAAAAAGAGTAGCTCCTATTGAAAGTTACTAGCAGGAGCCTCTAATAAGTTAGGATAACTTAGTTAAGGAGTAGGCAAACTTTAAAAAGAATATAAGCAGTAATAGAATTACTTTAAAGGCATTAGTAAATTATTACACTTTCGCCTTTACTTTCTTTAATACAGGAAACCTTGCATACTCGCTTATTAGCCCTTAACTTATTAAGTACGCTAACTTATAGTGCATTTCTATTTCTCCTAGGAGATTAGAAGGAGTTACAGATAAACCTAGAACGATTAACAAAGTTGCTAGGTTAAACATTAATATTAAAGGCTATAAGGATACTATTTAGGGTTATGTAGCCCCTACACACCCTATTTATAATTTAATACTTAGACAGCCCTAGATAAATAGAAGAGAGGTTACTATTGCTTCTTCTAGAAAAACAATTTACATCTATTCTTTTAGCTAAAGGATTAAGTTACTTAGCACTGAGGATCGCCCTATTAAAGGAGACTAGAGATTAAAACAAATAAGCGCAACAGCTTATTACTCCTATATTAGGCGGGCGAAAAAGAATAAGTCTATTTAGACTTTTACCGCTTCTCTTAAGGATATTAAAAAAGCCCTAGCTCCTAAGAAGAAAGTAGAGGTCTTACCTTTACTCCTTAAGGCTTATTAACACCTAGCTTAGATTTTTAATCTAAAAACTGCTTCTATACTACCTCCTTTACGCGGATCTAAAGTAGATTACTGTATTAAACTAGAGAAAGACAATAAAGGCAAAGAAAAAGAGGCTCCCTAGGGACCTCTATACAGTATAAGCCGCCTAGAACTCCTAGTATTACGAAAGGAGCTTATTTCTCTACTTCATAAAGGATAGATTAGAGCTAGTAGCTCTCCTACCTCCTCCCCTGTCCTTTTTGCTAAGAAACCTAGAGGAGGATTATATTTCTGCATTAATTACTGAGCCCTAAACGCTATTATAAAGAAAGATTGTTATTCTTTACCTTTAATTTAGGAAACCCTTAATAATATTGCAAAAGCTAAATAGTTTACAAAGATTAACGTTTCTGCAGCTTTCTACAAGATTAGGATTAATGCAGGAGATAAGTAGAAAATAGCTTTTTGTACTAGATTTAGGTTATATAAGTAGCTAGTTACTCTATTTAGTATGGCAAACGCTCCTAGTACCTTTCAACGCTATATTAATTGGACCCCCCGCGAGTATATTAACGATTTTTGCTTAGCCTACCTAGACGACGTATTAATTTACACTAATAGCACGCTTAAAGAACACTAACGCAATAAAAATAAGGTTTTAGAAGCAATGAGTAAGGCTAAATTACCTTTAGACATCTAGAAATGTAAATTTAACGTACAGAGTACAAAATACCTTAAGATTATTATTAAGGCTAGAAAAGGACTTTGAATAGACCCTAAGAAAGTAAAAGTAATTAGAGATTAGCAGGCGCCTACAAACGTTAAAGAAATACGCATCTTTTTTAGTTTT
Organism: Alternaria sp. 'sect. Undifilum'; assembly: GCA_024321975.1. Taxonomy (NCBI): domain Eukaryota; kingdom Fungi; phylum Ascomycota; class Dothideomycetes; order Pleosporales; family Pleosporaceae; genus Alternaria; species Alternaria sp. 'sect. Undifilum'. The sequence goes on from JAJJZI010000005.1 coordinate 6,797,750, forward strand.
ACAAACTTTTATTAATAATTTATTAAGAACTACTTAGAAATAGTAGCTCCTCTTTTAAGGCTTACTAGGAACATCTCCTTTTAATAGGGAAAAACTAAGCAAAAAGCTTTTCATAAGCTTAAGGAGTTATTTATTACTAAGCTAGTACTAGCTTAATAGGATCGTGACAGAGAAACAATCCTAGAAACAGACTCTTCTAGATATGTAGTAGCAGGAGTCCTCTTACAATACGACGATAAAGGAAGCTTATGCCTAGTAGCTTATTATTTAAAAAAGATAACTAGCACGCAAAGCAATTACAAGATGCATAATAAGAAATTACTAGCAGTTATCTCCTGCTTATCTAAGTAGAATGCTATGCTACAATCTTTAAAGAAGTTTATAGTTATTATAGACTATAAAAACCTTAAATATTTTAGCAGGCCTAGACAGCTTAGTAAGAGACAAATAAGATAGGCTCAATTTCTAAGAAAGTTTCCTAACATAGAAATATCCTACAGGCCTAGAGTTAATAACTCTAAGGCTAATGCCTTATCTAGGAGACAACAAGATATGCCAGTAAACAACTATGATACTAGGATTTCTAGGAGGTTTCTATAAGTTTTTAAACCTATAACTGTAGCTACTAACAAAGAACTAGAAGAAGAAGAGGTGCTTAGAACCTTTAGCTGCAACAGCTATCTAGCAGTAGTACTAGAATTACCTTAGGAGCAATTAGATCTAGAAGATCTATAGAATAAAGCTAAAAAAGAGGACAAAACCTACTAAATAGCCTAGAAAGCTATAGGGGATGGTGAACGATAATTTCTTACAGCTTTAGATCTTAAACTTTCTATTTCTAAATGCTGACTAGACGATTCTAGAAACCTCCTATACTGAGATTAAAAATGGGTACCTAATAATAAACCTCTAAGAACTATAATTATCTACAAAATTCACAGTTCTAGAGCTTTAGGCTATCTAGGAAGGAATATTACCTATTAAGCTATTGCAAGAGAATACTTTTAGCTCTCTATTAGTAAAAGTATTAGAAGGTACATAAGGAACTGCTTAGTGTGTAGAAGAACAAAACCCTAGAGAGACAGCCTACAAGGCTTACTAAAACCCTTGCCTATACTAAAGCAAAAATAGAAAGAAATTTCTATAGATTTTATTATAAGGTTACTGGAAAGCGAAGGCTATACAAACCTTATAGTAGTTATAAATAGGCTTAGCAAGGACGTTGTCCTAATAGGCCTTAAGGACATTACTACAGAAAGTATTACTAAAACTTTTATTAACTCCGTTGTAGCTTACTATTAGTTACTAAACTATATTACATTAGACAGAGGTATACAGTTTATTAACTATTTTTAGATTAAGCTTTGCGAGTTATTAGAAATTAAGTAACGCTTATTTTCTAGATACTATCCTAAAAATAACAGTTCTACAGAGAGAATAAACTCTATAGTACAGGCTTATTTATAAACCTTCTGTAATTAGGATTAAACAAATTAGAAAAGCAACCTAGGGATAGCTAAGATTGTAGTTATAGCAAGGCAAGCTTAGTCTACTAAAATGTCTTCTTTCTTCCTACAACACGGCTATGAGGTAGATCCCTTACAAATTACACCTAAGCACAGTCCTTAACAACAACTTCTAAGGAGAATACAGGAGGATTATTAAAAGGTAGAAATATTATTATTAAGCTATAACAAAGTATTAAGCTTGCATAGGCTAGAATAGAAGAAAGCTAATAAGCACAAGAAAGGCAGGCAAATAAGAGAAGGCACTAATTACCTTAGCTTAAAATAGGCGATAAGGTATAGTTAAAACTAGGCGACTACTATAAAACAAAAAGGCCTAGTAAAAAACTTAACTAGAAGAATCTTAAGTACACAGTACTTAAGGTTATTAGACTAAACGCAGTTAAATTAAATACTCCTAGCTAGATTTACCTAGTATTTAATGTTAATAATCTTAGACTAGCGTCCTCAGACCCTCTACCGAGCCAGCTAATAGACGACAATGAACCTCTACTAATTAAGACAGAGGATAGATAAGAATACCTAGTAGAGACCTTATTAGAGGAAAGAGGAAAAGGAAGAAAAAAGCAGTACTTAGTTAAATAGTTAGGATATCTAGATCTAACCCAAGAACTAGCTGTTAATCTAAAAGATATAGAAGCCCTAGAAGAGTAGAACTCTAGGTAACAAGATTACTACCCCTACTATTTTTTTAGGAGGGGGGTATTGTAAAGGGCTAAAGCCTTAATGTTCTCTAGTACTCGGCTTGTGGCCTTCGTTGGCTTTTCTTACCTCAGCATTAGCACCTCAGCACTAGCTGCTGACTATCAGCCGCACTAGTTACGCTAACTGTCAGCTGACCTGACGACCTCTGATAACCTTAGTTAGTCCTAACCTTAGTTAGTCCTAACTATCTGGATTGGATATAAAAACCCACGTAGTCTCCCTATAGTTCTGTATCTAATTCATTCACCTTCTACTGTTACCTTGCATCTTTGGTCAAACCAACGCACCCTTACAAAAAGCTGTTAAACAAGTAATTATATACCTTTATTAAACAAGATAGGATGCGATCTAATATAAGAACTATAATAGCCTAGACCTAATAATTGTAGGCGATGCTTCCTTTACAGATGATTAGGAAACTTGTTAATTATCTTATAGATACATAGCTATCCTATATAGTAGTCTCATATTTTAGAAGGCAGCTTAGCAGACTACAGTAACCACGTTAACTACTAAGGCTAAGCTGCTTGCCCTTAAGCATACTACAAAGGAGGCTATAGCCCTTAAGCGCTTCTTTCGTAAGCTGTCTTTTAATCTAGGAGACGTCTAGATAGTCTAGTATAATAATTAATAAATAATTAGGCTTGTAGTTAGGAAAAATAAGCCGATTAGCACTTAATTAAGATATGTAGATATACAAAATATATAGCTACGGCAGGAATTTGCTAAAGGATTATTTCAGGTTAAATACCTAGAAACAGCAATTATGCTAGCTAATAGACTAACTAAATTGCTTACCTAACAATAGTTTAAAAGTTTAAGTAGTTGCTTAACCTTTAGTAAGTTAAGAATTTAATTAAAGGAAATAATAATTAATAAGCAAGGGATATGTATTAAGTAGCAACATCTATATACTAGGCTAAGTCTCCTCTTAATAGCTTATTTTATTAAGCGGGAGAACGTAAGCCAGACTATTAAACTAAAATTAGGAACCTTATTACTAATAAGCATTAAACTTATTATACTTGCTAGACTCTATTATTGTATTACGCTTAGCCTGCTTAGCTTTAGCTAGCTTAAGAGCAATTTAAGCTATCTAAGCCTAAATAGTAAAAGTCTAGAGGTAAACAGCATTGCGGCGCGATTCTAACCTATTACTTCTATATATAGAGTTATTAGATAATCGCTTTCTTACCCTAGCGTAATAATCGCGCTTATATAAATAAGTTATATAGCAATTAGGACGATAAACAGAAGGATAATTATATAAAGCAGCAGGGGGCAACATTCTGCAGGCAGCCTGCTCTTAAAGTAGCAACTTTTAAGCAGGTTGCTGCTAAGGCTACTTATATTGCTACTGTTACTACTAAGAACAATAAGCTAACTATTGCGGCTAGTGTGCAGGTTGCCACGCGGGAGCAGGAGCAAATGTAAGTACAGGAGTAAGAGCAGGAGCAGGAGGTTAAGCAGCAAAACTGCAATATAATATTTGTTAAGCGCGACAATTATAGACAGAAGGCTTTTACAAAGAAGGCTTTTTAGTAGACGCAATGCTGCTCTTCATCTCTTTACAGCAAGCAATAATATTCTTGAGCAGTTAAGCTTTTAAAGCTTAGTACATCTTTTTATTATTCCATCCCTAAACACTAGTTAGCAAGCTAAGCAAGAAGGTTAATAAGTTAGAGACTTACCTCTTTATCTTTATACATAGCTATAAATTAATTAGCAAGATTAATATGAACTATATAGTAGGTGTAAGACGAGCACTGCTACAGCGTAAGCTGCTTTAACTACTAGTCTAAACGCAATTAAAGCAGCGTTTAGTGTATAAACTATCTAGCATCTTCTTTATGCAGCGCTTACACGGCAGAACACAAGGGTGTAACAAATTAGCAGCAACCTTTAAAGAGCTATTAGGCGCCTTTCCCTATGTAGAGGGGGGCGCGGTGCGCTTAGTAGACAGATTAGTAGGTGTTTTTAGCCTATTACTATTGCTATGTTACTATTTACGCGTTGCTGCTTAAGCAGTTATCTACTATAACTTTTACTTTAGCTCTTAAGGAGCCTTACTCTTGCGCTAGCTTAATTGCTTAGTTAGACTCTTATGTAGATCAAAATTTAAATAAGAACTTAACAATAGATCTAATTTAGCAGGTAAGGTAATTAGCCTCTAAGCAGAGCTACTAGATGTCTTACAGTAAGCAAAAGGATTAACAGGCAGAGGTAACTAACTCTTATTATCTTAGAGATTAGCTGCTTGCTAAATCTTATTATTAAACAGGCTTTAGCGCGCGCAATGCTCATACTTAGCACTATTATTATGTTGTTAGCAAAGGCTTTCTAAGCGTTAATTACGTTGTTAACAACAGCTCTCTAAGCTGCGCTTATTATTGCTAGGGGCAGACTACACTAGAAAGATTAGTAGCTAATTAGTAAGAGTACAATAGGGCAACACTTACTATATTAGTAATAGTAGTTAAGACAGTCCTAAAAAGCTTAGTAATTAATATTAGAGTAAGGTTAAAGACAAAAGTTTTGGAAAAGTAGTATACGGGTGTTGGAGTGTATGAAGACATACTGCTACGAGGGCAAGAGATTACTAGTGGTCAGATCATGCGAGAACAAGGGTGGTAAGATAAAGATCTTATTATAGATTTTATCTCAAAGAGAAGTACAGGAGTTAAGCTATAAAGTAAAGAATTAATTGATAAATCCCGCTTATTTTGATCCCTAAAACAAGCTATATACCTTTAGATTAGGTGGTTAAGCACTAACCTAGTAAGCAGCAGGGTATCACCCCGTGCACCGGCACATACCTCCCTTTCCTGCGAGCTTAGCCCTATTAAGCGACCTACTTAGCAGAAGGAAAAACAGCAAAACAAAGAAAATAAAACAAAAGAAATATAACTTAATTACCCTATATTTAGCCTAGACACCTTTTCTTACTACTTTAAACGTTTACTTTAGCGAGGTTCTTAAGTAGTAGTTGAAGCACATGGCCTAGGCGCGGGTGTAGTGGTAGGAGCAGGGATAGGAGTAGCGGGCGCTTAAGATTCTAATATTAATTAAAGGCGACTATAACGAGGCTGCCTAGTTAGAGTAGTTAGCACTAAGACGTTATCTAAAATAATAGTACCTAATTAAAATCAAACGCTAGGAAGGCGTTGCGTAAAAGAGAGTATTGCAGAATCTTTGCTTTCCTAGAAAACTTAGCGCTTATTAGCTTTTAGGCTAAGTTCCTCCTAAAGACGTTGTAAAAAATTAGCTTAAGAGAAATTAGCATTTTACTTATTCTAGTCTTTTATTATATAGGGAGGGTTCTGTCTAAGGTTAGTAAAGTACAAACAGTCTAGGAATTCTTAAACTAGATTAGCATAAAAAGCATTTTTCTCTATTTCTTGTACTATAGGCTATAGGTTAATAATTTGTTATAGCATATAGTTGTAGTATTTTTTAATATAGTTATTAATCTACTTCTTGTTAGCGTTCTATAGCATGTTATTTAGCTCCTTACAAACAAGAGAATTGTCCTACTTAGCTTATCTAATAAGGGCCTTCTAGATCTAAAACCTATACTTAATATAAACATTAGTAGAGAATAGCTAATTAATTCCTCTAAACTTATTAGGATAGCCTAAAGGAGTATAAGGAGTAGCAGTAAGGTTGTAATAAGCCTTATAAATTTCTTTATAAGTTCTTATAATAGGCACCTCTATTACTCTATTATAGACTATAATAAACTAAGGGAGGATAGTATGTTAGTTGTGAGTAGTAGGGCTAGTAGATCTATAAGGTAGTAGAAGTTATAAAATATAAAACTTGTTCTTCCTTGTAGATTTGCTTTATTTAGTAAGTGTTAGGAGCTAGTTTCTGTGCGTTCTCTAGCCAGTCTGTCTTGTCTTCCTATCCTTTAATAAGACTATTTAATAATTTAATACCTACGTTTTTACGCCACCTTAAGTACTCTGGCATATAGTTATAAAAACTTAAGAGTATCTCTATATAGTTGTTCTTATCCTTATTATTAAATGATACGCCACTTTAGATTATATTTGCACTAAGGCCTTTAGTTATTCCTTACTTAAAGTTAAGGTTAATATGCTTAAAGTAAGTTTAATTACTCTTCTTAGCGTATTTAGCGTAATAAGGGTAGGAAATTAAAGTGTGTTCCTTATAGAGCATAGCATATTATAACTAGTATCCTAGATTAGTGCGTATAGCTTATTAGATAAGTAAGTAGTACATATTATGTAGCTATCTAAGGTTTAGCTTCCTATCTATATATTATAGATAGAAGCAGTACATCTTAAAGGTTTTAATAATAATATTTTTAACCTAACTATCCTTAAATAGCTAGGTACAGGCGTTAGTAACAATGCTTCTAGTGTGTTAGAACTCCTTAGCTTGTAGTTAAAACTCTATAGTATTAATAACTTTGTCCTAAGTAGGGAAGGGATAGAGATTAAGTTTAAAAACCTAATAGTAGTAGCTTAGCAGGACCTTATTCTACTTAGCTAGATAATACTTGCTAGTAAAAAGTTTTAAAATAACAAGGTTTAATTAGAATTCTTGCTAGTAGCTCTGTCCTATGTATAGTAAGAGTAGACATTTATTAAGCATATTAGACAGCATAGCCCTCTTAAACAAACTTATAACGCTTACAGCAGTGTACTTATAGATAAAGTATACTTGCTTATATAATAAGTTATTAAAGCTAGGCTGTTGTCTAATGTTAACCTTATAGTACTATTCCTTAATAACCTTAATACATTCTAAATTAGTAATTAGCTTCTTTTCGTAAGCTTGCTTAAGCAACTTAAGAAAAGCTAAGGTAGAATTCTTATAATAATACCCTGCCTAAAAAATCTCTTATTTCTAATTAAGGGTATCTAGCTCCTTATCTACATAAGAAGCGTTGTTAAGGTTAGTATCTAATTAGGTAGCTGCCTATTAGTAGGCTAGTGTCGCTTTTAGAGCACAAGAGCTTAGTAAAGGTAGTAGTATAAGGACTTATTAGCTACAAGCCTTAGTCCTAACTTGTTCTGCCTAGATATCAGCAGCGTTATGTCTCTATTGTACTATAGTTATTCTGTTCTAAAACTTATGCAACTTAATTACTTAGTATTAGTTAGGTCCTTAACTAGCTAACATTTTTTTAGATTACCTTAGATTTTTAGTTATAACTAACAGACTACAAGTCCTTAAAGAGTAGGTCTTAGATGTTATAAGATCTTTATAGCAATTAATAGATTAAGCCTTATTTAGGGTCCTTCTTAGCTCTATAGTTATAGAGATAACTACACTATATATTAGATGCGTCTTTATACTAAGCAGCCTATACTTATTATTTAAAACGTTTTGTGTAGAGTAGACTAGGCTAGTTTTAAAGTCCTTAGCTTTAGCTATAAGTTAAAAAACCTTTTGCTAGAATGTATAAAGAGGATTAAGCTTGCCTTGCTTATTCTTTGCCTTAGTATTAGGCTGTAGCTTCTATAGGTTAAACTTAATATCTTCTTTCTAGACTTGTAGCTCAGCGTAGATATTACAAAGCTCCTTTGCCTCTTGCTTATTAATATCTAGGTAAGGTGCTTAGTTGTAAAGGTTATTCTAATTAATAAAAGCATAGATGTTCTTATATAGTAGTTTCACTGTTGCCTAGTTAGCTATTAACATATATTGTTCCTTACTTTAGTTTTTAGAGTTAATACAGTAAGCTGCTGCAGTGTTAAGGAACTAAGCAGCATCCTTAAGATTTATACGCCTTAATATAAAGGCTATATTAGTTAATTCTTAGTAACTAAGTAGCGTATAAAGTATGTAGATGCTAACGCATTCTTAGATAAATCCTAGAGCTAGCTTCTTTATAGTTATAATAGCTCTACTTAGTTTTTTAGCTCTCTTGTCTTGCGTTAAGGATGCTACACTAATAATAAGATAGTGTTCTTAGAAACTTTTAACACTACTATATTTGTCTATAAGTCTAGGGAGCTAAGTATAAAGGTTACCTACTCCTAGGACAACCTTAAGGATTAAGTTAAATTAGTAAAAGGCGTTATTAAACTAATAATCTATAATAATACGTTGTTGTCTTAGAGCGTTTAAAAGGATCTTATTTACTAGAGTTTAGATATTAATAACTCTAATGTTGTTGCTAAGCTTTACAAGCTCTAGTACTTTATCTTAATACTATACAACTTTAGGGATTTAGTCTGCAACGTAGTCTTCTTTTTTAGCAATAACTCTAAGGTTGTTAAAAACTCTTAATAGTTCTAGTGTTTACAGTCGTTGTAGCTATAGCTGCTTACTCTAGGCCTTGTCTAACAGCGCTAAAAGTATTATTTAAGTAGGTTAGCTAATGTAAGTTAAATGTTATCTTTAGCTGCTACTAGCTTTTAAGGGGAGGTATTATTGTTATTATTATCTTAGAAGGTAACTGCCTTAACAAAAGGTAGTAAAGTTTATATAGCAGGAGAGTTAAATAGTTAGTAGGGTTGTAGTTCTAGTTTATGCGTAGTGGAGGTATCCTGCTAGCTAGCAGGTAGAGGTAAATAGGGTCTAAATCGCGCTAAAATAAGCAGGTGTTGCAATTAAAATAGTTGTTGTAATTAGCTATTGCCTTAAAAGTGCGTGAAATTAAGTATAGTATTAGTGTAGCAGTAAGCACCTAGAATTAGTAGGATAGGTAGCTTGTACCCAAATTTTACATAAGAAATTAGTAAACAAGTAACTAAAGGTAAAAGCAGGTACTACTAGCATAGTATCTCCTTCTTTTTCTAAAACTATAGGCTATCCTATAGCCTATTAGTTATCTAATATAGAAGTATCTAAGTTAGAGTCTAAGCTTTTAAAGTCTTGTTTATATACTTAACACTCTTCTTTTATAAGACGTTTAGTAATAACAACTTAAGGACAAAGCTTATTACCTATTACAGAAGGTAAAGGTAGTTGTAGTTTCCTACGTGGCTTAGGCGAGTCTAGCAAGATAGGGATGTCTACTATAGGGCTAGTTTGTTCTTAATAATTCGGATCCTATAGCTTTATATTTCCTTAATCTTCTTTAATAATATCCTGTACAAGTCTTTGTCTAAATAGCTTTAATTACTATCTAGGTATCGTGTAGGGGAAGCGTGTACTAATAAGGTCTTTAAGATAATAGGTTTCTCTATTAGGTCTAGCTTTATAAATACAGTATAGGCCTAACTATCTTGTATCTAGCTTGTAGTCTTATGATATATTAATTTCCTAAACAGAGTTCTAGAGAAGAACTAAGTCTCCTAGCTTTATATCTTTATATTGTATTTCCTTAGTGTTATTCTAGTATTCCTTTTTAGTAGCTCTTATCTAGTTAGTACAGGCAACAGCATCCTTTATAAACTAATCTTTAAGATCTAGCTATATTACTCAAATTGTGAGTAGCTGTGCACGGTCTTTTACTTCTTTAAATAAAAGTATTTGCTATGTAGGCAGCGCGAGTTTAATAGAAAGCACTAAATTCTGCCCTATAACTAACTAGTACAGTAAGTAACCTGTTTATTCCTATATTAGGATCCTGTCTGTAAGGAGAACTATTAGCAAGTTCTTAACCTAAGGTTCTAGCAGCTTTGCAAGGGCGTTTATAATAGGCTTATACTCTCTTTTAATTTTTTTATAGCTTAAGGGTTGTGTCCTAAAGACTAGACTTAGTTAATTCTATACATTTTTAATAGATGTAATACTACCTTAGCAAAATTAGTCCTTTTATTAACTATAAGTTTGCGCGCTGTGCTCTATTAATATATAATATCCTTATATACAAACTCCGCAATTATCTTTAACTAGTTATTTCATAAGGCTTTTACTTTAGGCTAGCTATTAAGGTAGTCTCTTGCAATAACTAAAAACTTCTTCCTAAAATACTAAGGCTTATATACTATATTAATTGCAACAGTCTCCTAAATAGCGAAACTATAGGTATTAGTAAGTATATTAACTTTCCTCTTAGAGGATTATAGTTAATAGTCTAGACAGGTTACTAGCTTTTGCTGTACGTGCTTATATATTCCTTTCTACTAGTATTACTAAGTAAGTATAAAGTATACTACGTTAACTCCTCTATATCTAACCTAAGTATGTACGTTCTATACTATAGCTGTTCTTAGGTTAGTATTATCTATAACTCTCTAGATTACAATGTTCCTAGACGTTTTCTTAAAAAGTATTCTTTCTTGTATAAAGAAGTTTAGAGCTTGCTTTTTTTATACTTATAGTTCTTGTAGTTTTATATTTCTAGGAGTTTTAAAGTTAACTAAAAATTAAGCGTATTATTCTAACTCTGTTAAGAATTCCTAATAGAGTATCCTTGCCTGTCCTACTAGTATTAGTGCATTTATATTTCTAATTATTTAATTAATAAACTCCTCTAAATCCTCCTTAGGTTCTAGAGGTAGTTCCAAATTATTAGGTTTTAGATACCTTAATAGTGCATCTGCAACTATATTCTTCTACTCTAGTATATGCTTAATGTTAAAGTCCTATAAAAGAATTATTAATATCTATCTATTTATAACAGATCCTAGATTATTAGTAGATAAGTAATTTAGTTAAGTAATAAGGGTTACTACGTTAGTTTCTATAGTAAAGTAAACACTATAGAGGTAGGTATAAAACTTCTTAAGAGCTTACAGCACAGCCTTGTATTCTAACTTAGTAGAGTGCTATTACCTTTTTTATGCTAACTATAATGTGCTTTTAAACTGCACTAGGTGTCACTTATTGTCCTCTTTAAGTTGTTTAATATATACTCTTGCCCTATCTTAAATTGTATTAGTTATAAGGAATATCTTATAATCCTTAGTATTAGTATAGTTAAGGTTTACAAGTGTAGATACGTTGTATATAGCCTATTTTAGCTTATATATTACTGCGTCTTGTGCATCTCCTTATTTAAAAAGGACATTGTCTTGTAAGAGTATAAATAGAGGTTTAGCGATCTTAGTAAAGCCCTTAACCTATATATAGCAGTAGACATATATACCTATAAAGGATTGTACCTCTCTTTTATCTTTATATCGTAGCTAGTTTATAATCTTTTTTACTTTCTTCTAGTTAGAATAACGTCCTTGTAGGCTAACCTTATAGCTTATAACCTTAAGTCTTTCTATAAGAAAGTAGCACTTCTTTCCTAACATAGTGCCTTTAGCTTGTTTAATATTAGCTAGCACCCTGTCTAGTTGCAAGATATGCTTAAAAACATAACATTAAACTTCTAGCATTAATTCTTCTCTGCTATAATTAGTTTTTAGCCCTCTATATATAATGTTGTTAATAAAGGGCATAGTATTAGGCTAGTAGTCTCTTAGAATCTATATTATTACACGTTAAAATGCTGCTACAGAGTTAGTAGCACCTATAACTATTATGCATAATTATATAAGCCTAATTAGTATTTAAAACACTGTTATGTCTCTACTTTCTAGATGTAGTGTAATTTAGTTATATTCTAAGAATAAGTTTATAAGTAAGATAATCTTATATCCTAAAAACTTCTTAGAAAACTTGTCTACTGTTAGTAGTAGGTTTACATCTTGTATAGTAACTGCATTTATTTGCTGCGTATTACTAATCTATTAAACGCTTTTGTCTTTTTTAGGTACTAGGTGCTATAAGTTATAATATTAACTATTACACCTTTTCTATGTTTCTTAATTTAGGTAGATGTTAACTATGTTTACTACTTGCAGCTCTAAAGCTTTTAAGATAGCAAAACTTTATACTTACTAAGCTTTATATAGTTTTGTTTATATCTTGTATATTAGATATATATTAGGGTAAATTCTTCCTAATTCCTTAAATTACTAGGAGAGTGCTCCTTCTCTATTAAGAAGCATATGTATTAATATCTCTTTTTCTAATAACTACAGGTAGTCTCTAGTATATAGCTTATTAAGTTATTTTTTAGTAAGCCTTGTCCCTTACAGGAAAGTAGCATATCTTAGTTTAAATGGATAATTATACAGCCCCTTATTAAGATTATAAATGCTTATTCTAAAGCGTTGCTATTCTTTTACCTTTTTCTTTTAGTCTTCTTATCTAAACTCTATAGGCATCTCCTACTATAGAATATTAATAGGTTAAACCTTCTTATTTACTATCTTGTATAGTGTGTAAAGATTATTGTGTTATTAGGTATATTTAAGTAGCTTTTCTTACATCTACTAACAATTAAGTTTATATATAATTAAAAATTTACTAAGTTTGCAGTTTCTTATAGGGTCCTTAAATTATCTAACTGTGTACGTAAACACTTAGTTTATCTAAACTATCTAATTCTTCCTGCCTACCTTTACATACAGCATGTTAAAGTTGCTAAATCTAGCTACTAGATTAGACTATGTAGCTTTCTGTATATATTTTACTGCTGCTACTTATAGTTTATTACTTAATTTATTAGTAATTACATGCAACTATATATTACCTACTATTTCTCTATCTAAGTTGTTATTAGAGGCTTTGTTTATAATTGTCTACGTAGGGTAATTTAGAAATAAGTTAGACGCAATAAAGACTATATTTCTTGTACTATCTTTGGATAAGACTTAGCACGTAATTTACCTAAACGTATTATACTAAATTAATATTCTAGCGCTTACACACTAAGGTCCTCCTAGAATTATAGATCTAGTAATATTAGTAACAATCCTAAATGTAGTCCTAATAGTAACTGTACCTATTTATATGGTAATATTAAATGCGGTTCTAATAAACAGGTTATATGTGCTATTAGCTAAAGTAACACTAAGAGGAGGCTGCCTTAGTTAGTGCTCTATTATTTTATACAGTATCTTTAATGCTTGCGTAGTACTTAGTCTTAGGATATTTATTTGTGCTTTAGTATTAATTAAGCACTTTAGAAAGCTGCCTTTTGTAGTAACTTAGTATTCTAGTAAGTTAGTTTAAGCAAAAGTCTACCTATTCCTTTGCTAAACTCCTTAGACATCCTTTATAAATATATTATTTAACTTATCTATCTAGGAATCTCTCCTTCTGCTTACTTTATAGCGAGTTTGCGTATTAGATTAATATAAATTTATTAGATTGTAATGCGCGCTTTTAGTAGGTAGTATATTTAGTAAAATTCTATAGGTAGGGCCTGTGCGCTTGTTTAGCTAATTAGAGGCAAGAACAAATCCTAGGTGTAATTTAGCGCACTTAGTATTTATTAGCTTAGCGTTTTTTACACAAGTTATAGCATTAAGCGCACCTAAACTATCTACAGTATTAACACTATTATTAAGAAGATTACGTAGCTGTTTTTAAATGCTAGCTTACTCTATAAAGTTTAATACTGTAATTCCTTGTACTTCCTGTCTAAGTAGAGCTGTTATAATACAGTTTAGCTATTTTTACACTATTTCTTTAAGTTCTAGATTAGGAAAAGCGTTAATAAACTTTACAGCCTTCTTCTTTCTTTCTTGCTGTAAGTGCTTTAGATCTGCTAACATGTTGTCGTCTTAATAAGCTAATTAAGGTTGTTTAATAATTTAAAATAGTATATTATAAGGCTAGCTTGCGGAAAATAAATTACTTTATATTTCTTTCTATAGATACTATATATCTATAGGCTGCAAGTTAGGGATAGGAGAGTTACTTTATATTGTTTAATTGCTTCTTTATGTACTTAAATCCTTGCTTAGCCTTCCTTACTTCTCTACTCCTCCCTCTTAGATACAATTAATATCCTAGTAAAGGGCTAGGCCTTTGCCTTTTAAGCGCGTAGTAGCATTTAATTTAGAGATACTATATAAAGCGCTTTCTTTGCCTTCTAGTATAGTGTTAGCTGCATCTATATTATTAAGCTTCTTAACATATTCCTTAGTAGAAAGAGTGTATAGCTATTCCTAGAATTGCTAGAACTGCTAAAGGACGTTATTGTAGTAGCCTTAGCTTATTAAACTAGTTGCTACATTTGTAGAATTAGCGTTTTTCCCTTTATACCTTAAACCTAGTTAAAAGTCTCCTCTAGTAAACTTCTCTAGTAGCACACTAGAAGCTAGCTAATTAAGCACGTTATTAGTAATATTGTAGAACTCTTAGATCTTTACCTTTAACTACAGCAAAACTTAGTTTCATAGTAGTTACTTTAGGATTTCCCCTAAACACTTATATAGTAGACTAAAGTAGTACGTTCTCTTCTTGCTAGAAATATCTTAGTTAAAACTAACTTATTCTATCTGCTTTAGGGCGTAGTATTATTTACATTTCTTAAGCATGTGTCCTACTATATTATATATATAGTAGAAAGGGTGTATCTCTATATTGCTTATATATGCTATACTTATCTTGTTAGATACCCTCTTCAGAATCTCAACAATAAAGGAACTATTATTCCTCTTACTAAGGAATTCTATATTTGTTGCTTATGCAATAAAGTATATATAGTTAGAAAGTTTTTTTAAGAGTTTCTTAGTTATAGGATAAGCTATAAGTATATTAATAGTTAATAGTCTAAGCTTTAGGTTGCCTAGAGACTTAATAAGGTCCTTAACCTCTAAGTTAATATCTACTAGCATGCTTGTTTTCTTATATGCTTTACTAATCTTAATTCCTACTTTCCTTACTTCCTCTAGAGTAAAAGTTACTTGCTAGTTAGATAGCATAATTTAGTGTATTTTAGCATTAGCGCCTTCTTGCTCTAGCTAATAAATTTTATCTAGGCTAGTTATCTTCTTATAGTAGGATTTTAGAAAAGAATAGATCTCTTTTATTTTATCCATATCCTAATTATCTCTATTTAGGGTAGAAGGTATAGAGTATATAACTGCCTTTTTATTAGTTTATAGTAGGCCTTAAAAGAAGAGAATACCTTCTTCTTCTTAAGGGATTTGCCTATTCTTAATATATATATTAGTAATAGAAGTAAAGTGCGTATAGTACTTTACTAGACTAGGCTAGTTTTATACGTATTTATAGATGTAGGTTTAAAAGTATAAGCGTTTACTTATCTTAATAGCTATATTTTTATCTTTTTACTGTTCCTTTATTTGTGTCTATAACTTAGACTAATTCTTCTTACTATATCTAGGTAAGCGCTTCAGGATATAAGAAAGAGATTAATCCTTATTAGAAAAGTAGTCTAGTAGAATAGAGACCCTTATAACATTATAAATGCCTTTATTATTAGCTTATTAGTTAAAGTCCTCTAAGAATTCTATAACATTCTTTTTAGTAAAAACTAATATACTGTATCTTAGCTAAATTATAGTTAATACTAAGTTATGCGTAGGTATAGCTATAGTGTTAATAACAGAGCTTAATAGGGTTAATAGTAGATTAGGGCTAGTAGTAGTAGGTCTAGAGGGAGGAAGCGTTATACCTTCCTACCCTTAACCTGTCTTCTAATCCCTTTTTAACATCTAGAGTATAGTAGGACTTATATAAGTTCTTTACACAGATAGTTAACAAGTATTAATAAAGAAATAGATAGAGTATAGTCTCTAGAAGAAAGAATATCTCTTTTTAAGTCTTTATAGTATGTGTTTTCTCTAGTATAAGTATATTAATCCTCGCCTCTTTAGTACTTCTTATTTTGCTAAGTAGGCTTAGATTTATACTTAAAGCTAGTACTTATATAAAAGCTTTTAGTGCTATCTCCATTTTACTAAATAGTACCTTAGCTTAGCATTTCTTTACGCATATATTACTATTTCTATTTTGCTAGACAGGTTACTTCCTCTATTTTGCTAGGTAGACTTTAAATTAGCGTTCAAAACTCATGTAAGACTACCTCTATTTTACTAGACAGTTTGCCGCCTCTATTTCGCTAAATAGACTTTAAATTAGCATTTAATAACGTATTCTATTTTTATTAGTAAGTTTTGTTCTTCCTTATTATTGCTGTTAGTGCTAACTTAGGTAACTTTGTCCTTAACATAGTTTGTAATAAGGGATAGTGCTAACCCTCTAAAAGTAAGTTTAGTAATAATCCTAAGGATTCTGTGCTTATATAAGATTATTATATTATTCTTGTAATAATTATGCATTAGTTCCTTTATACACTAAGTAGTAGAGTATATTCCTATAGGCTTTGCTATTTGTACAGGTGTTAGAGTGTATAAAGACATACTACTACAAGGGCAAGAGATTACTAGTAGTTAGATTATGTAAGAACAAGAGTAGTAAGATAAAGATCTTATTATAGGTTGTATCTTAAAGAGAAGTACAGGAGTTGAGCTGTAAGGTAAAGGATTAATAGATAAATCCTGCTCGTTTTGATCCCCGAAACGAGCTATATACCTTCAGATCAGGTGGTTGAGCACTGACCTAGTAAGCAGCAGGGTATTACCCCGTGCACCGGCACAGTAGTAGACGCAATTAATATTGTTATAGAGGCTGCGCACTAACTAATTACGCAATATTTAGGGTCTATCTAATGTTTTAATATTAGGACTGCTGAGATTAATTAAAACATTAACAAGCAGCATCACTACGACAACAGAGGATTAGGCCGGAAAAGCTATAATTATAGAGGGACCTCTTAATCAACGACCTTAATTTATTATAATTGCCTAGTTGCTTACAGCTCAGATTAATAGTATCTTACTAACCTAGGGGGTGTGTTAGAGTATTAACATGCGCAACATGCAGGTCACCCTGTTAAGCAGGTGATCCTAGTAAGCTAAACACGTGACGATCGCGCTAGCGCCTATATATACGGGCTAGATCGTCTTATTCCTCTCAAGTAGTTATTGACCACTTTGTTGTGGCACTTAGTTGTTCAATACACTTATTCCACTCCTCCTGATCAAGCAATTGCTCCTTTTTAGCTCTCACAAAGAACTACAATAGCCTAGACCTCACAATTGCAGGCAACGCTTTCTTTGCAAATAATTAGGAAAATTGTTAATTATCTTATAGATATATAGCAATCCTGTATAGTAGTCTAATATTTTAGAAGGCAGCTTAGCAGACTATAGTAACTACGTTGACTACTAAGGCTAAGCTACTCGCCCTCAAGTACACTACTAAGGAGGCTATAGCCCTGAAGTGCTTTTTTTGTAAGCTATCTCTTAATCTAGGAGACGTCTAAACAGTTTAGTGCAACAACTAACAAACGATCAGGCTTGTAGTTAAGAAGAACAAGCGGATTAGCACTTAATTAAGATATGTAGATATACAAAACATGTGGCTACGGCAGGAATATGCTAAAGAATTATTCTAAGTTAAGTACTTAGAAACAGCAATTATGCTAGCTAATAGACTGACTAAGTTGCTTACCCAACAACAGTTTAAGAGGTTCAAGCAGTTGTTTAACCTTTAGCAAGTTAAGCACTTAATTAAGGGCAATAATAATTAACAAGTAAAGGATTTGTATCAAGTAGCGACATCTATATACTAGGCTAAGTCTCCTCTTAATTGCTTAGAATGAGCGGGAGATCGAAAGCTAGACAAGCAGAAAAACTAGAACTAGGAACAAGCTTACTAATGAGCATTAGATTTATTATACTCACTAGACTCTATAAGCAGATCTTGCTTAGCCTTTTGAGCTTCAACAAGCTTAAGCGCATTATTAGCTATCCTAGCTTTAATAGCAAGGATCTGAAGGCGAGCACTATAAAGGCGCGAATTAGATCTATCGCTCTTAAATTAAGTCGCGAGATGATCGCCTGCTTACTCTAGCAGACGCCTTGCTACTATATGCCTGATAATTGGTATAACGATTAGGACGGTGCATGCGAGGGCGATTATAAGGACTAGGAGGGGGCAACATTCTGCGAGCATGTTGTTCTTGAAGAGATGAATGACGCGGAGGCTGCTGTTGTTGCTGCTGATGCTGTTGCTGCTGTTGTTAATTATAAGCCGGCTGTTGGGCAGGCTGCTACGCAGGTTGACTAGGAGCATAAGCAGCAAAAGGCTGCGGATAGTAAGGCTCTTGTTTAAAAGGACGACCCTGATTTAGACCTAAAGCCTGCTAAGCAGGCTGTGTCCGGCGCAAATGATTTTTAGCATTATCCTGGATTAAAGACACTTACTAGGGCAGAAGCAGGCAGCGGGAGCTAAGCGGCAAGACCGCGAGACGACATCTCTTGAGCGCGGCGATCGTTAACGGGAGGCTTCTGCGCAGAAGGCTTTCTAGTAGACATAATTCTGCTATTAATCTCTTTGCGGCGAGCAATAATGTCGCTGAGCAACTAGTGCTTGTTGACACAGTATTTATTATTGTTCTATCCTTAAAAATTAGTTAGTAGGTTAAGCAAGAAGCGTAATTAGGCTAAAACTAACCTCTTAATTATTGTATATAGCTATAAATTAAGCAGAAAAATTATTGTTAACAGTATAGCATGTGTGAGACGAACAACTGCTGCAGTAAGTGCTAACCTAACTACTTATTTAAACGTAATTAAAACACAGCTTAGCATATAAACTATCTAGTATCCTCCTTATGCAGCGCTTACAAGGAGGAACGTAAGAGTGCGATAGGTTAGTAGCAATCTTTAAAGAGCTGCTAGGCGCCTTCTTTTAAGTAGATAGAGGCGCGTTGCGCCTAGTAGACAGCTTAATAAGAGTATGTAGCCTATTGCTGTTGTTATATTGCTGTTCACGCGTTGCTGCTTAAGCAGTAAGCTGCTATAACTTTTGTATTAGCTCTTAAAGAGCCTTGACCTTGCGCTAAGTCAATTGCTTAGTTAGGCTTTTATGTAGATTAAAATTTAAATAAGGGCTTAACAGCAGGCTTAATTCAGCAGGCGAGTTAATTAGTTTCTAAGCAGAGCCATTAGAAGTCTTTCAATGCGTATATAGATTAATAGGCAGCAGCAACTCATTTTTATTATTTTAGAGATTGGCTACTTGCTAATTCTTATTGTTAAACAGGCTTTGACGCGCGTAATGCTTATGCTTAGGACTGTTTTTACGTTGCTGGCGTAGGCTTCCTAATTAATGCTCGCGCTCGTTGCTGTTGGGGGCGGACTACACTAGAAAGATTAGCAGCTAATTAGTAAGAGAACAATGAGGCAACACTGCTTACTATGTTGGTGATGGTGGTGGTGCGGTGGAGATTAAGAAGGCTTAGTGATCAAAATTAAGTGAGGCTGAGGACAAAGGTTTTGGAGGGGCAGCAGATGCAATTAATATTGTTGTGGCGATTGCACACTAACCAATTACGCGATATTTAGGGTCTATCTAATGTTTTAATATCACAATAGGGCTGAGCTGCTGGCTTAATGAGCAATATTACTACAACTATAGAGGATCAAGAGGAGGAGCTATAATTACGGAGAGCTCTCCTAATTAACAACCTCAACTTGTCACGATTGCCTAGTTAATCACAGCTCAGATCAATAGTATCTCACTAACCTAGGGGGTGTGTTGGAGTATTGACATGCGGATCACCCTGGTGATCAGGTGATCCTGGTAAGCTGAACACGTGACGATCACGCTAGCGCCTATATATACAGGCCAGATCGCCTTAAGTCTCTTTAGTAGTTATTGGACACTTAGTTGTGGCACTTCGTTGCTCAATATACTTATTTTCCACTCGATTGATCAACCACTTGTTCCTTCTCAGCTCCCACAACTATACAATAGTCTTATTGCATAGAAAGTAAACAAACAAAATACTATTACACCGTAACCACTAAAGCAGAGCTTCTAGCCATCTTATAAGTAGCAAAGGAAGCTATATTTATATTTTAATTACTTAACAAACTACAAGTTAATATTTATCTGCTATGTATTATAGCACAATGTAATAATTAATAGATTATACGCTTAGTTACTAAGGGATTTTTAAGACTTTAAACTAAGCTACAACATGTAGAAATACATAGCTACTAGTTAGGCTGGCAAATGGGTTGAGGGAACCCATACTTGGGTTGGGGTTGGGTTGGGGTCGCACGGACCAGTGGTTGTGATTGGGTTATGGTCGCATGGACTAGTGGTTGTGGTTAGGTTGTAGTCGCATTGACTAGTAGTTGTAGTTAAGTTGTAGTCACACAGAAGTAGGTTGTAGTTAGGTTATATAAACGTGTAGTTGTAGTTGTAGTTAGGTTAAGGTTGTAACTAAATTAGTGCTTACTTAGCTTATTACAGCCAATTATCACAGGTATATAACAACCTAACCTCTACCTAACCACAACCTAACCACAACCACAACCACGCGTCTGTGTGACCTAACCACAACCCACGTCCGTGCGACCACAACCCAACCACAACCACTTTTTTTACGCACAGACCAGTAGTTGTAGTTAGGTTGTAGTTGGGTCAGCTTATGTAAGACCTAACCACGACCCAACCCTGACCCATTTACCAGCGTACTACTAGTAATAATAGGAAATAGCTACTAGAAAGATAAAAGTAGAATACATATAGTCTGTAGAAATAATTGCGGATAAATTGACAAAAGTACTCCTAGGTAACAAGTAGAGAGGTTTTCTTAACTATTTTAGCCTAGTAGAGATTAAAAGAACAACCTCTCTTTAGGAAGCAAACATTAAGAAGGTATAGCAGAAAATAAATAACCTTACGCTTAAACAATATGCATTAAATTAGGACAGCTTAAAGTGTTTCTAAGCTAAGAGAGTGTGTTAGATTTACTAAGCATAGTAAGGTCAGATCTGTACAATAAAATAGAGACCCTGTGCTTAGCGTGCTTAGCGCACTAGCCACCCTAAGTTTTGGGCCTTAAAAGGCCACATCATCTAGCGGAGAACCCGCAACAGACAATCAACACAATCATCAACCCATCTATTAGTTTACTATTATTTATCACTGTGTCTTCTGACAGGTAGACTAAGCTTAAATAGTGTTAACGCAGTCTTTCTCTATCTTAACGATCTAGAACGTTACAATAAACTCTAGGTACTTTACTTTTTAGGTGTAGAACTTATATTTAGAAAGTTTAGCGTATAGGCAGTACTAGATAAGTCTAGATAGCACTTCTTATACTTAAGTAACGTGCTCCTCCTTACTCTAGAAGTATATTAAAATATTATTATTTAAGTAAATAATATGGCAGACGTCTAGAAGGTCTAACAAGATTAAATTGATATAGTTCGAAAATACTACAGAGGCATTTGTAAGGCTAAAGGGCATTATAGTATATTTAAACTAGCTATATTTAGTCTAGATTACTATTTTTCTTATTTATTTCTTTTTTTATTTGTATTTAGTAGTAAGCGTCCTTTAAGACTAATTTAGTGTAAATTAATATAAATCTAAGTTAGTCTAGAAATTTGCCTATTAATAGTAGTAGATGCTGTACGGGTATTCGAGGGTATGAAGACATACTGCCACGAGGGCAGGAGATCACTAGTGATCAGATCATGCAAGAACAGGGCTAGTAAAATAATAATCTTATTATGGGTTGAGTATGAAAGACTATTAGTAGAAGGAGACGCCTATTTAATAATACCGTACAAGAGTTAAGTTGTGGAGTGAGCAGAAGATAAATTGTGGCCCCCTTCCGCGATACACAGAAGAGGTTATATACCCTGAAATTAGGTAGTTAAGCACTAACCTAGTGTGCAGTAGGGTATCACCCTGTGCACTAGCACAGACCTCCCCTTCCT
Source organism: Alternaria sp. 'sect. Undifilum' (assembly GCA_024321975.1). Classification (NCBI taxonomy): domain Eukaryota; kingdom Fungi; phylum Ascomycota; class Dothideomycetes; order Pleosporales; family Pleosporaceae; genus Alternaria; species Alternaria sp. 'sect. Undifilum'. The sequence continues at coordinate 6,819,525 of JAJJZI010000005.1, forward strand.
GCAAGCTTAGCCCTATCGAGCTCTCTTTTCCGCAGGAAGAAAAAGGAAAGAAGAATAGCAAAATAAAGGAAATAAAACAAAAGAAATGTAACTTAATTACCTAGGTCGCTGCCTAGTATTAATAGAACGCATTTCTATATAGTGGCCACAGAATCCGGGTAACTAGAGAGCACCCAGATTCTGTAGGCTCGGCGATTCTCTTACTACATACCTATCCTAGGCACATCCCTGTTGTAGGCTTAACTCTTACTTCTTTAAGCGCTCACTTTAACAAGATTCTTAAGTAGTAGTAGTTGTTGCACTTAGTCTAAATGCAGGTACAGTAGTAGTAGGAGCAGTAGGAGCTTAAGTTTCTGAAAATTAATTAAAGACGACTATAACGCGGCTGCCTAGTTAGGGTTGTAGGTACTAAGACGTTATTAGAGATAACTATACTTAAGCGGGAACGGACACAAAGAAGGCGCTGTGTAGACAAGAGCATAACAGGTTCCTCGCTCTCTTAGAAGACTTAACGCTTATCTGCCTTTAGGCCTAGCTTTTGTTAAAGACGCTAGAGAGAATTAACTCAAGAGAAATTAGTATTTTATATATCCTAGTCCTTTGTCGTGTGCGGAGAGTTCTTTCTATTAGTAGAGAAAAATAATCAGTCAGGGACACCTTAGAAAGGATTAGCACGAAAAGTATTCTTTTCTAATTCTTACACTACAGGCTACAAGTTAATAATTTGTTGCAGGACATAATTGCGATATTCCTTAATTTAATTGTTAATCTATTTCTTGTTAGCGTTCTATAGCATATCGTGCAGTTCCTTATAGAAAAGAGGATTGTCCTACTTAGCTTGTCTAACAAAGGCCTTCTAGATCTAAGACTTGTACTTAATATAAATATTAGCAGGGAATAGCTAGTTAACTCCTCTAAACTTGTTAGGATAACTAGAGAGAGTGTAAGGAGTAGTAGTAAGATCGCGGTGCGCCTTGCAAATCTCCTTATAAGTTCCTATAGTAGGCACCTCTATTACACTGTCTCAAACTATAACAAACTAAGGGAGAATAGTACGACAATTACAAGTAGTTAGCCTAGTAAATCTATAAGGTAGAAAAGGTAATAAAATTTAAACCTGTCTCTTCTTGCAGATCTGTTTATTTATTAAGAGTTAAGAACTGCCTTTTATACGTCTTCTGTATAGTTAGTCTTGTCTTCCTATTCTTTAATAAAACTATTTAATAATTTAATGCCTGCGTCTTTGCGCTAGCGCAGGTACTCTAGCACATGCTTATAGAATCTTAGCAGCATCTCTATATAGCTGTTCTTGTCCTTGTTGTTAAACAAGACACTGCCTTAAATTATTACAGTACTAAGGCCTTCTTTTATTACACGCCTAAAGTTAAGGTTTATGTGCTTAAAGTAAGTTTAATCGCCTTTTTTAGCGTACATAGCGTAGTAAGAGTAAGAAATTAGTATGGACTCCTTGCGGAGCATTGCGTATTGCAACTAGTATCTTAAGTTAGTGCGTATAGTTTGTTAAATGAGCGAGTAGTACATATTGCGTAACTATTTAAAGTTTGGCTTTCAGTCTTTGCGTCGCAAATAGAAGCGATATATCTTAAAAGTGTTTATAATAATGTCCTTTATCTGTCTGTCCCTAAATAGCTATATATAGGCGTTAGCAATAATGCTTTCTATACGTTAGAATTTATCTGCCTGTAGTTAAAATTCTATAGTGTTAATAATCTTATTCTAAGTAAAGAGATATTAGAGATTGAGTTAAAAAAGTTAATATTAGTAGCTTAACAGATCTTTATCTTGCTTAGTTAAGTAATACTTACTAGTAAAAAGCTTAGAGATAACAGGGTTAAATTAGAATTCTTGCTAGCAGCTCTGTCCCTTGTATAGTAAGAGCAAACACTTATTAAGTATATTAGATAGCATAGCCCTCTTAAATAGACTTATAACACTCGCGGCAGTGCACTTGAAGATAAAGCATACTTAATTGTACAACAAGTTGTTAAAGTTAGGTAGTTGTCCAATATTAACCTCGGGATACTACTTCTTAATAACCTTAACATAATTAGGGTTAGTAATTAGCTTCTTCGCGTAGGCACGCTTGAGTAGCTTAAGGAATGCTAAGGTAGGATTCTTGCAATAACATCTTGTCTTAAGAACCTTAGTCTCTTAGTCTATAGTATTGGGCTCCTTATCTACATAGAAGGCATTATTAAGCTTAGTGTCTAGTTGCGTAGCTGCTTGTTAGTATGCTATTGTTGCCTTTAGAGCACAAGAGCTTGGTAGAGTCGGTAGAGCAGGAACTAGTTAGTTAATAGCCTTAGTTCTTACTTGTCCTGCCTAGATGTCAGCAGCATTACGCCTCTGTTGTGTAACAGTCCTTTTGCTTGTAAGCTTAAACACCTCAACTATTGCGTAATTATTAGCTCCGCTTCCTGCTAACATTCTTAAGGATCGCCTTAGGTGTACAGTTATAACTAATAGACTACAACTCCCTAGAGTGCGAGTCTTAGATGCCATAAGGTTATTATAGCAATTAATAGATTGAGCTTTAAATAAAGTTCCCCCTAGCTTTGCAGCTATTAGAATAAGCACTTAATACATTAAATGCACCTGCACTTCCTTTTTCTCGTAGTAGTCTATTTTCTTGAGATTTTGTATAAAGTAGATTTAGCCTATTTTAGGGTCCTTAGATTTGGCTATGTACTTAAAGATCTTTTGCTAAAAAGCATAGAGCAAGTTGTCTTTTTCTTTGATATTCTTAGCTCTAGCGTTAGGGCGTAGCTTTTGTGCGCTGTATGTTACATCGTCTTTCTCGACCTTTGCTTTAGTAGCAATCTTAAGCAGTTCCTTTGCTTCTTGCGTATTAATGTCTAAGGGTAGTTCCTTGTTGTAAGGGCTGTTTCATGCAGTGCACGCACAAATATCCTTGCACAGCAGCTTTACTGTCGCCTAGTTAGCTAGCAATACATAGCGTTCTTTACTTTAGTTCTTTAAGTTAAGACGGTACGTTGCTGCTGCGTTAAGGAAGTAGGCAGCATTCTTAAGATCTATGCATTGTAAAACAAAAGCTATATCTTTTAATTTTTAGTAGTTAAGTAGTGTGCGAGGTATATAGATACTAACACATTCTTTAACAAATCTTGTTGCTAGCTTTTTTACTACTGTAATAGCGTTGGCTAGTTTACTAGCCTTTCTGTCCCTTGACGAGGATGCTGCTGCAATAATAAGATAGTGCTCTTAGAAACCTTTAACACTACTATACTTGTCTATAAGTCTTAAGAGTTAAGCATAGAGTTCGCCTATTCTTAGGACAACCTTAAGGATTAGATTAAATTAGTAAGAGGCACTATTAAATTAGCAGTCTACAATAACTTGTTGTTGTCTAAGAGCACTGAAAAGAATCTTATCTACTAATATCTAGATATCAATAAGTCTAATGTTCTTGCTAAGGCCCGCTAGCTGCAACACCCTGTTTTGTTGTTAGAGAACGCTACTAGAGTGGTTTGCGATGTAGTCTTCCTTGCTAAAGTTCCTAACTATTAGTTTACTAAAGCTACGCAATAGCCTTAGCGTCTAAGGTAGTTGCTGCTGTAGCTGCTTGCCTTAAGCCTTGTCTAATAGAGGCTAAGACATTACTTAAATAGGTTAGTTAGTAGTGTATGTATTGCCGCAGCGGCTAATGCAAGTTACGTATTGTCCTTAGCCTCTGTTAGGCTAGGAGAGAGAAGATATTGCCTTAATTGTTGATTTTTAAAGGTAACTTCTCTAATAAAAGGTAGCAATATTAGAAGAGGAGTTTGATAGTTAGCAGGGTTATAGTTTAACTTTATGTGTAGTAGCAGTATCCTGCTAGCGGGCAGGTAAAAGTGAAGGTAAACAGGGTCTATATCGCGCTAAAATAAGCGGGTTTTGCAATAAAAAAGTTATTCTCAGTAGCTATTGCATTAAGGATGCAAAAAATTAGGTACAGTATTAGTGTAGTAGTAAAGAATTATAGGTCTATAGAATCTAGGTGCTTACTGCACATCTAGAATTTGTAGGATAGGCGGCTTGTACCTAAATTTTACATAGGAAATTAGTAAATAAGCAGCTAAAAGTAAAGTTAGGTACTAATAGCATTATATTCCCTCCCCTTCCTAAGAATATAGGCCGTCCTATAGCCAATTAGTTGTCTAGCGTAGTAGTATCTAAGTTAGAGTCCGAGCTTCTAAAGTCTTGTCTATATGCACAACACTCTTCTTCTATAAAACGTTTAGTAATAACAACTTAAAGACAAAGATTATTACTTATTGTAGGAGATAAAGGTAATTGCAGTTCTATAGGTAGCTTAAGTAAGTCTAGCGAGACAGGAATATGAACTGTAGGGCTAGTTTGTCCCTAATAATTAGGATCCTATAAATTTATATTTCCTTCATCTTCCTTAATAATATCCTGTATAAGTCTTTTTTGAAACAGCTTTAATCGCTATCTAGGTGGCATGTGTGGAAAGCGTGTACTATTAAGATCCTTCAGACGATAAGTCTCTCTGTCAGGCTTAGCGTTATAAATACAGTATAGACCTAACTACCTTATATCTAGTTTGCAATCTCGCGACATATCAATCTCTTAAACAAAGTTCTAGAGATAGACTATGTCTCCTAGCTTTATATCCTTATGTTGTATCTTCTTAGTGTCGTCCTAGTATTCCTTTTTAGCAGCTTTTATCCTATTAGTACAAGCAACAGCATTCTTTGTAAACTAATTGCTAAGTTCTAGCTGCATTGCTTAAATAGCAAGTAGTTGTGCCCAGTCCTTTACTTCCCTAAATAGAAGCGTTTACTATATAGGTAGTGCAAGCTTAATAGAAAGAACTAGGTTCTGCTCTATAACTAGCTAGTATAGCAAGTAGCCTGTTTACTCCTATATAGAGATTCTGTCTGCAAGAAGAACTGTAGGCAAGTTCTTGACCTAAGGCCCTAGTAGCTTCGCGAGGGCGTTTATAATTAGTTTGTGCCCCCCTTTAATATTTCCTATAGCTTAAGAATTGTGTTCTAACAATTAGACTTAGTTAATGTTGTAGGATTGTGTTCTAACAATTAGACTTAGTTAATTTTGTACGTCTTCAATACATGTAAGACTACCTTAGCAAAATTAGGTTCTCTATTAACTATAAGTTTGTGTGCTGTGCTCTATTAACATATAATGTCCTTATATATAAATTTAGCAATTATCTTAGACTAGTTGTTTAACAGTGCTTTAGCTTCTAGCTAGCTGCTAAAGTAGTCTCTTGCGATTACTAAGAACTTCTTCCTAAAACACTAAGACATGTATACTACATCAATAGCAACAGTCTTTTCAATAGCAAAACTGTAGGTGTTAGTAAGCATATTAACCTTCCTCTTAGAGGATCTTAGTTAACAGTCTAGACAGGTCGCTAGTCTTTTCTACACATGCTTATATATTACTTTGTACTAGTATCGCTACGCGAGTATAAAGTACACCGCATTAACTCCTCTGTATTTAATCTAGATGTGTACATTCTCTACTGCAGCTGTTCTTAGGTTAGTATTATTTACGACTTGATAGATTGCAATATCTCTAGATGTCTTTCTAAAGAGTATTCCGTCTTGCACAAAGAAGTTTAGTGCTTATTTCTTTTATGCTTGTAGTTCTCGTAGTTCTATGCCCTTAGAAGTCCTAAGGTTGACTAGAAACTAAGCATATTGCTTTAATTCTTTTAAGAACTCCTAATAGAGTATCTTCGCTTGTCCTGCTAATACAGGTGCATTTACATTTCTAATTATATAATTAATAAACTCCTCTAAGTCTTCCTTAGGTTCTAGAGGTAGCTCTTAGTCGCCAGCTTTTAAATACCTTAACAGTGCATCTGCGACTGTGTAAGGCTGCGTTGGATTGACTAAAGGTGCAAGGTAAACAGTGAATGAATTAAATAAAGAACTATAAAGGCTTTCTAGCAAGCTTACCTACTTTTCTGTAAGGTCTGTGCTTAGTACTATAAAAGAGGCAAAAGTAGCTACGTAGCAACTACTAACGTGGCTCCAGAAAATAGCGCAGAGCTAAGAGAAAAGTTTAGTAGACTAGAAAAGTAGAAGGGCTGATACGCTAGGCTTACAGATGCCGGGTGCGCACGGACACCTAGGATCTGTAAGATAGCAAAACAAGGCTTTTTGTTAAGTACTAAAGACTTTAGGGCTTTAGCTCATTACAGTACCTTCCTCCTTAATAAGTGTCTTAGAGTTCTTCTAGTCCTGTAGTGCTTCTATATTTTTTAGGCTTGAAGCTAGTTCCTACGTTAGTTTTAGATATCTTACCGATTTAACTAGGTATTCTTTTCTTTTTCCTTTGCTTCTTTCCTGTAATAGGCAATCTACTAGGTACTCCTCTTTGCCGTCTACTTTAATTAGTAAAGGTTTATTGTTGTCCTGTAGTTAGCTTAGTAAAGGATCTAAACAAGCTAGCTAGAGGTTGTTGATATTAAATACTAGATATATCCTTTTAGGAGTGTTTAGCTTTACGGCGTTTAATCTAACAATCTTTAGTACTGTATATTTTAGATTCTTCTAATTAAGTTTTTGGCTTAGTCTCTTTATCTTATAGTCGTCTCCTAGCTTTAACTAAACCTTATTACTTATTTAAAGCTACGTTAATTATTTTCTTCTCTTATTTACTTAATGTTCTTGCTCTTATTAAGATTCTGCTATTATAGCTTAAGCTAACTTAATATTTTGTTAGAGTTTGTTAGCTATGTTTTTTACTTTCTAGTAGTCTTCTTATATTCTCCTTCCTTAAGCTTAATTCTAAGGTCTATGTTTTACTACTATTTAAAGAGGATCTACTTTGTATCTATGTTGTAGAAAGAAAAGCAACATTCTAGTAAATTGTGCTTATCTTGCTATAATTATAATCTTAGCTATGCCTAAGTTGCCTTTCTAATTTGTTTAATTCTAATTGCAGAAAGCTTGTAAGTATGCCTATACTATAAAGGTTATTTGTTCTGTGGAGCCGTCAGTTTTAGGGTAGTATCTAGTAAATAAGTGTTATTTAATCTCTAGTAGTTTACAAAGTTAAGTCTAAAAGTAGCTTATAAACTGTACTCCTTAATCCAAAGTAATATAGTCTAGTAACTAGTAGTAAGCTACTATAGAGTAAATAACGCTTTAGTAACGCTCTTAGTAGTTATGTTCTTAAGGCCTATTAGAACTACATCTTTGCTTAGCCTGTTAGTAACTACTATTAGGTTTGTGTAACCTTTGCTTTCTAGTAATCCTGTAACAAAGTTAATTAATATTTCCTTATAAACATGCTTAGAAATTAGCAAAGGCTTTAATAAGCCTTATAAGCTATCTTTTTATAGTTTTGTTCTTCTACAAACTAAGCAGTCTTTAATATATTACTTTACTGTTTAGCTAATAGAAGGCTAAAAGTATTCTCTTGCAACTGCTTAGTAGGTGAGGTTCCTTCCTAGATACCTTAGAGCCCTAGAACAGTGGATCTTATAGATAATTCTAGTGCGTAAAGGCTTGTTGTTTAGTACCTATTTTCGACCACATTATAGCAGGTTTCTAAAATTGTCTCATTAGTATTTATCAATAGAAAGCTTAAGGTCTAGCTTTGTTAGAATTCAGCGTTTTCCTTGCTAACTGCTTTTTAGGCTAGCTGGTACGTGTTATCCTCTTCTTTAGCTTTGTTCTAAAGCTCCTCTAGATCTATCTGTTCCTGTAGGACTGCTGCAGGATAGCTATTGCAGCTAAAGGTTCTAAAAGTCTTCTCTTCTTTCTGTTCTTTTAGAGTTTTTGCAGTAGATAGTTTAAAAACTTGTAAAACTTTTTAGAAATTTAGGTATCTAAACTATTAGCAGGCATGTCTTGTTGTCTTTATAATAGGGCGTTAGCTTTAGAGTTATTATCTCTAGGTTTATAGGCGATCTCTATGTTAAGTAACTTCCTAAGGAATTAGGCCTATTTTATTTGTCTCTTACTAAGCTGTCTAGGCTTTCTAAAATACTCTGAATTTTTGTAGTCTGTTATAACTAGGAACTTCTATAAAGAACGTAGCATAGTATCCTATTTAAATAAGTACCAAATAACTGCAAGTAATTCTTTGTTATATATCTTGTAGGCATTCGCGCAGGAGGAGATTTGTAAGATGACACACCGTCACCGCACCTGGACCATTGACATGCGCAACGTATTTGATGGACTCGCCGCCAAACAAGCCTTTCACAACCTCCATTGTGACCTTGACATCCATGATACCAGACGCATCGATGAGGTGTTGATGAATGACAGAATTCGACCTCTGCGTCCACCTGATTACCATAGGAGCTACCGCCGACAGCTCCTCTTCGACCGACCGGGGAGGCCGCTCAACGAAGGTGAACGCGGGCTTCGTGATCCACCACCATAGCTTCTCGTATGGTGACCTGGTGAGGTCTAACTTCACTCGATGTGAGCCATCGGTCTTCGTGTCGAACGGGGAGAAGAACAGTCCGAGCATTGTATCGTTCGTATGCGGTACCGTGTGGTGTGGGAAATCCTGAAGGTGAGAAGCAGCAGGCAGGGAGCTTTTATGAAGTATTGCAGGCTCCCGCTGCGGTAACGTACGTGTCCTTACCCTCCTCCACCTCCACCTCCTCCACCTCCATCGCAATCTTGTTGCCAGCCATAGGCTGGCAATCGCCGTTGAACACGTTTCAATTGGTGTCGTTTTTTGGTACCTTCAGCAAATTTTTTGACCCTGATTTCGCTCGGTGGTCTGAGCTTTTCTGCTCCGAGCGCTTAGCGCGTGGACCTCATCCACTCACCGTTCGAATTTCGTCGACTACACACAATCTTTTTTTGACTTTTGCGACTGATTAGTAGAGGGCAGCTGCTTTTCACTTTTTTGGAAAACCCATTTTGACTACAACAACAACCACCACCTTTGATACCCTAAAAATAAATATATCTTGTAGTTGCTTTAAGCGCTAGTTATCTTTTTAGAGTAGTACGCTACTAGTTGTAATCTTCCTTAGTTGTTGTATTGCGAAAGGACTCCTGCTACAACGTAGCTAGAAGAATTAGTCTCTAGGATTGTTTCTTTGTTAGGATCCTATTAAGCTAGTATTAGTTTAGAAATAAATAGTTTCTTTAGCTTGTTAAAAGCTTCTTGCTTAGTCTTTCTCTATTAGAAGGAGACATTTCTAGTAAGCCTTAAGAGCGAGGCAACTATACTAGAGTAGTTTTTAATAAAGCGTTAGTAAAAGTTTGCGAACTTAACAAAACTGTGTACCCTTTTGATATTTGTAGGCACTTCCTATGCTTAAATAGCTTTTACTTTCTTAGGGTCTATTTAAAGTTCTTTTCTAGCCTTAATAATAAATCTTAGGTATTTAGTGCTTTGAACATCAAACTTAAATTTCTTAAAAAAAAAAGTAATTTAGCCTTGCCTATAGCTTTTAGAACCTTGTTTGTATTGCGCTAGTGTTCTTTAAGCGTGCTATTTGTGTAAATTAAAATATTGTCTAGGTACGCTAAGCAGAAATTATTAATGTACTTGCGTAGTGTTTAGTTAATATATTGGAAAAAGGTGCTAGGAGCGTTTACTATGTTAAAAGAAGTAACTAACTATTTGTATAATCTAGATCTAGTGTAGAAAGCAGTCTTCTACTTATCTCCTGCGTTAATTCAAATTTTGTAGAAGGATGCGGAGATATTAATTTTAGTAAACTATTTTGCCTTAGCGATATTGTTAATCGTCTCCTAAATTAATAGCAAAGGAAAACAGTCCTTTTTTATAATTGCGTTAAGAGCTTAGTAATTAACGCAGAAATATAATCCTCCTCTAGGTTTCTTAGCAAATAGAACTAGGGAAGAGGCTGCAGAGCTGCTAGCTCTAATCTAATCTTTATTTAATAGAGATATAAGCTCTTTGCGTAGAACTAAAAGCTCTAGTCTGCTTATATTGTATAGAGGACCCTAAGGAGGTTCTTTTTCCTTTCTAATTTTATTTTTTTGTAACTTAATTTAGTGATTAACCTTAGGTCTGCGTAGAGGGAGTAGTGTAGAAGCTGTTTATAACTTAAAAATCTAAGCTATGTGTTAGTACGCCTTAGGAAGTAATAACAAAATATTTACTTTCTTTTTAAGAGCTATAGCCTTCTTAATATCTTTAAGAGAAGCTGTAAAGGTCTAAATTAACATAACCTTCCTTGCTTGTCTAATATAGGAGTAATAGGCTATTGCGTTTATTTGCTTTAACTTTTTGCTCTCTAAAATAGGGTAATCTTTAGTGCTTAGTAGTTTAATTTTTTTCTAGAAGTGTGGATGAAGATTGACTTTTTAGAAGGAGTAATTATAACCTCTCTTCTATTTATCTAGGGCCGTCTAAGAATAAAATTGTATTTAGGGTGTGTAGGAGCAACATAGCCCTAGATAGTATCCTTATACCTTTATATGTAATTTTTAACCTAGCAACTTTGTTAATAGTTCTAGATTTTACTGTAACTCCTTCTAATCTGCGCGGAGAAATAGAGATGCACTGTAAACTAGCGTTCCTAATAAGTTAAAGGCTAATAAGAGAGTACACAAGATTTCTTGTATTTATTAGAGTTAAAGCAAATGTATAACAACTTACTAATGTTTTATCAGTAATTTTATTGCTGCTTATATCCTTTTTAAAACTAGCTTATTTTTTTATTATGTCGTTTTAGCTTACGTGTAGCTCTTGCTGGTGACTTTAAGCAAGAGCCATTCTTTTTCTAAATTAGAATCCTGTTCCTCTAGAGTGTCTTCGCTACTTAAGCTTTCCTCGCTAGGCTTTCTTGCCTTTTTTTTAAAGACTTTAATACAATAGTCCTCTTCTTCTTTTTCTTTCTTAGCGTCTTTTCTGTAGTACAATTTATAGCTAAATGTCTTTTTTGCTTGTAACTAAAACAACGTCCTTCCTTTATCAGCCTGTTTAGTTCTAGATTGCTAAACCTGCGTAGCTTAGCTGATCTTCCAGTAAACTCTATTCCTTCCATCTAGTCTCCTCTAGGAGGAGGAGGAGGAGGAGGAGAAGCGGGTCTTGGTTTGTATCCCTTAGAGTATCGTTCCCTAGGCTTATCCTGGCCTTTAGAGTATTGCTTTATCCTGTACAGGTAGTCTGCAATTTTAATAGACCTGAATTTAAGTTGTTCAGGTTTAAAAGGATAATGCCTACAAGCTTATTTTGAAGCTTATAAGTAAGGCTCTAGCTTCAGCCTTTTAAGACAACCTTTTGTTATGACTACACATTTTGTAGACACCTTTTTAGTAAAAAAAAGATTTATTGCTACCAACAGGTATTAGGGCTTACGCCCCCTTATTTAGCATTACTAGTACGCAATTAGTGTGTCACATGTTTAGACAGAAACAAAGAAAAGTTTAACAAAGACGCGAATTACCTTCTAACTTAATGCGCCTTATCCTGCCTATTCTTGTTACTTTACAGCTAGGCGCTCCTAAATAAAGTAAAGTAATAACACTATTATTACATTACTTGCTAACTTATAGACGTAATAATAGAAAGCCTACTTTTTTTTTCTTACCTCTTTCTTCTCTATTGCTAATTTAATATCTTGCAATAGCTGTTTAAGCTAAGTTCTAGTCTTTGTACTTAGCCTTTACATAATAAACAGGAAGAAGAAGATACTAAAGTAATAGATCTTAAGTACTGCGCTAGTATTAGTAAATACCTTAGAGATTGTGTATTGCTTCTACAACTAGCTAAATTAGGGCTTAATAATCTTTTATATATAGAGATATTACAAATAAGAGACTTGTTTAAGATTTTTTATATACTTAAAAGTCTAGCTAGGTATTAAATTTTAAGATACTTAATAAATTTTAGTGTCCACATAAGCGGTTTAAGTTAGACTAGATTAGGTACTAAGTAGATAGTAGCAAAGGATGCTTTTTTTAGAAGAGAGCCTAGAATAAGGAGATGCTCGCTGCGGAGGTTGCACGCTATGTTTTAGTGCAGTATATTGTATGCAAATTGTTTGTATGCGGTGCTATTTAAAAGGTAAGAAGTAGCAGCTTTAGCTTTATAAAGTATTGCAGGCTCCCGCTGCGGTACGTACATGTCCTTTCCCTTCTCTACTGCATTATGTTGCAATCCTGTTGCAATCCTACTGTAATCCTATTGTTAGCTATAGGCTGGCAATCGCTGTTAGACACGTTTCAACTAATGTCGTTTTTTAGTACCTTAGCAAATTTTTTTGACCCTAATTATCGCTTGGTGGTCTGAGCTTTCCTCCTGGAACTTATCTACCCACCGTTCAAATCTTGTTAACCACACACAATCTTTTTTTTTGACTTTTGCGATTGATTTGTAGAGGGTAGCTGTTTTTCACTTTTTTGGAACCCCATTTTAACTACAACAACAACCATCACCTTTGACACCTTAAAAAATAAATAAGTAAGGCTCTTTTAAAAGAGCATTATCTTTGTGTCCTTATTTAAGTTGCTGTTTGACAGTAGCAATTGTTCCTGAAATTCTATAATATAATTATAGATACTCTTCTTGCCTTAAGACATTGACAAAAGTTTGTTCCTAGCTCTCTTAGAACTGTATGGATCTCCAAACATCCAATTAAAAAAGTTTAATAAGTGTTTAAAGTTCTAGGCGTTTAACAATTCTATTTAGTTAAGGTAGGGCAGCGTTAAAGTTGCTACTAAACCTTTTAACCTGCTAAAGGCGTAATTACACGTCCTTCTTTCTGTGTTAAAGGCTTATTAGTTGTTTTCTACCTTAGCAGTAAGCTACTTTTTAAAGACTTAGTACATCTTTCTTGTTTTATTAGAAGCGTCTAGATTAGGTTGCTTAAAACGCTTTAGTGTTGTTGCTAGCTGCTAAGTTGGTTTTAATGCAGCAAGTAGTGTTAGTAGCTAAGCAAGTAGCTGTTTTTGTTCTAGTTTTATTTCTTTAGAGGCTAAGTTAATAGCCTCCTAGATAAGAAAAGCTTCTTGAATTGTTATTAAAGTTACTATTTTATCTAGTTTGCTCGCTCTGCAGAGACCCTCTAGTGCGTTCACTATCTTAGTCCTGCTAACACTATATTAGTGCAGTCTTGCTATCTAGACAGCAAAGCTTCTAGATGTAATCTCTGCCTCTGCTATTATTGTATTTAAATACTAAATAAATAGTACTTGTATTGTCTAATAGCAAGGATTAGTTTATAGGGCTACTAGTAATATAGTAGGCTTATCTAACAGTTTATATCGCAAAACGTTCTAGGTAGGGTCTTGTATAGCTAAGTATCCTTTAGCACTTCTTGTACTTCTTCTACTATTAATCCTTAGTAGATTTAAAACAGCTTTAACTAAGATTAGCAATCTAATTAATTAGTGTCTTGTCTAAATGTAGCTCTAGGTGGCTTCCGTGCGTAGATATAGCTCTAGCTAGCTTCTTGTCTAGATATAGCTCTAAGAGGCTTCTAATTTAACGTAGCAGCGTTAGTGCTATAGAAGGATTTAATTTAAGTGTAAGAGTGCGTTAGATTAACTAAAGGTGCAAGGTAAACAGTAAATAAATTAAATAAATAACTATACAGGCGATCTAGCAAGCTTATCTACTTTTCTGTAAGGTCTGTGCTTAGTACTATAAAAGAGGCAAAAGTAGCTACGTAGCAACTACTAACGTGGCTCCAGAAAATAGCGCAGAGCTAAGAGAAAAGTTTAGTAGACTAGAAAAGTAGAAGGGCCGATACGCCAGGCTTACAGATGCCGGGTGCGCACGGACACCCAGAATCTGTGAGATAGCAAAACGAGGCTTTTTGTCGAGTACTAAAGACGTTAGGGCTTCAGCCCTTTACAGACTGCATTCTTCTTCCCTAGTATATACTTAATTTTAAAGTTCTATAGAAAGATTGTTAATATCTACTTATTTATAACAGATCCTAGATTGTCGGTTAACAAATAATTTAGCTAAGTAATAAGAGTTACAGTATTAGTTTCTATTGTAAAGTAAATACTATAGAGGTAGGTACAAAACTTCTTAACAGCCTATAGCACAGCCTTGCACTTTAACTTAGTAGAGTGCTATTGCCTCTTTTATGCTAACTATAGTATGCTTTTAAACTGTACTAGATATTGCTTATTATCTTCTTTAAGTTGTTTAATACATGCTCCTGCAGTATTTTAGCTTATATTGGTTATTAAGAACATCTTGTATTCATTAGAATTAGTGTAGTCTAGGTTCGCGAGTATAGGCGCCTCTAATGTAATCTGTTTTAGCGTATACATTGCTGTGTTTTATGTATTCTCTTACTTAAAAAAGGTATCGTCTTATAGAAGTATGAACAAAGGTTTGGCGATCTTAGTAAAGTCCTTTACCTATAAATAGTAGTAGACGCATATGCCTACAAAGAATTGCACCTCTCTCTTATTTTTGTATAGTAGCTAGTTTAGAATCTTCTTAACTTTCTTCTAGTTAGGATTACAGCCTTAAGGGCTAACCTTATAGTCTATAACTTTAAGTCTTTCTATAAGGAAATAACACTTCTTTCCTAATACAGTGCTTTCGGCTTATTTAATATTAGCTAGCACTGTGTCTAGTTGCATAATATGCTCTAGAACATAACGTCGAACTTCTGGCATTAATTCTTCTCCACTATAGTCGGCCTTAGGTCCTCTACATGTGATATCATTGATAAAGGGCATAGTATTAGGCTAGTGGTCTCTCAGAATCCTAATCATTACTTGTTAGAACGCTGCCACAGAGTTAGTAGCGCCTATAACTATTGTGCATGACTGTATAAGTCCTATAGGTGTTTAGAATATTGTTATATCTCTGCTTTCTAGATGTAGTGTAATTTAGTTACATTCTAAGAACAAGTTTATAAGTAAGATAATCTTGCATCTTGCAAACCTCTCTAAAAACTTATTAGCTATTAGTAGTAGGTTTGCATTTTATATAGTAACTGCATTTATCTATTGCGCATTAATAATCTATTAAACGCCTTTATCCTTCTTTAGCACTAGGTGCTATAGATTGCAATATTAACTATTACACCTTATTTATATTGCTTAATTTAAGCGGACATTAACTATATCCAGTACTTGTAATTCTAAAGCTTTTAGCACGGCAAAGCTTTGCACTTACTAAGCTTTGTGTAGTATTGTTTGTATTTTGTATAGTAGGTATACATTAAGGTAAATCCTTTCTAATTCCTTCAATTGCTATAAAAGTGCTCCTTCTCTATTGAGGAGCATATGTATGAATATCTTCTTTTCTAATAGCTAGAGGTAGTCTCCTACATGTAGCTTTTTAATTTTTTCCTTAGTAAGCCTCGTTCTATAAGAGAAATTAGCATATTTTAGTTTAAACAGGTAGTTGTACAGTCCTGTATTTAGATTACGAATGCTCTGTTAGAGGAGTTGCTGTTCTTTTGCTTTTTCCTTCTAGTCTTCTTGTCTAAATTCCACTAGTATCTTCTACTAAGGGATATTAACAGGTTAAACTTGCTTGTCTACTATCTTGTACATTGTGTAGAGATTATTGCGTTGTTAGGTAGATTTAAACAGTCTCTCCTGCAATAGTTAATAATTGAGTTTGCACATAATTATAAATTCACTAAGTCTATAGTTTCTAGTAGGGTCTTTAGACTGTCTAACCGCGTGAGTAAATACTTAGTTTATCTAAACTATCTAGTCTTCTTTATTACTATTTATATACAGTATGTTAGAGTTGCTAAATTTAACTGTTAAATCTAACTATGTAGCTTCCTGTATATATTTCACTGCAGCTGCTTAGGATCTACTATCTATTACGTTAGTAATTGCATGCACCTGTATATTACCTGCTATTTTTCTGTCTAAGTCTTTGTTAGAGGCTTTATTCCTAATCGTCTGCGCAGGGTGATTTAGAGATAGATTGGACGCAACAAAGACTGCGTTTCTAGTGCTATTTTTAAAAAGAACTTAGCATGTAATCTGTCTAAACGTATTGTACTATATCGCTATCCTCGCGTATACACACTAAGGTCCCCCTAGAATTGCAGATCTAGTAACGTTAACAATAATCCTCAATGTAGTTCTAATAGTAACTGTCCCTATTTATATAGGTATATTAAACGCAGTTCTAACAAAAGGATTATGGGTGCTATTAGCTAAAGTAACACTAGAAGATAGCTGCCCTAGTCTGTGTTTTATTATTTTATACAGTATCTTTAATGCTTATGTAGCACTAAGTCTTAGGATATTTATTTGTGCTCTAGTGTTAATTAAGCACTTTAAGGAGTTGCTATTTATAGTAACTTAGCATTCTAGTAGGTCTATTTAAGCAAAGACCTAGCTATTCCTTTGCTAGACCCCTTAAACCATCTTAGTAGGTATATTATCTAACTTATCTATCTAGGAGTCTCCCTTTTTATGTACCTTATAACAAGTTTACACATTTAATGAGTACATATTTCTTGCATTGCAATACGCGTTCTTTTATTTTTATTTTTATTTGCAGTTTAACGTCCTTTCTCAGCCTAAGGCTATATTAGACGTGCAGGCCGAGGCCTGCAGGTATCTAAGTAGGTATGTCTTCTAAGTTATATACATAGAGGGGGTTATCTTAATGAAGGTGAGGCTCTTGGCCTATTGGATAGATGAGGAGGAGGAGGAGGAGAAGGGGGTAGAGGAGTAGTAGGAGGCTATATATAGAGCATGGTCGCCTAAACAGGCGATTGTATCTAGTTTTCAGTGTTTCCTTTGTACCAGGCCTGTGTACCGACCTTAGTTTCTTAAATAAAGACTACAGTAGCCTTAATACCTAGGTCTGTTTAAAAGAGATATTGCAGAGAAATTAGCTCTGTGCAGGAGTCTTAAAGAGATAGCTTTTTAGGTAGCAGTAACCTAGTTTAAGTTGAAAGAAAGCGCTAGATATATCTCTTCTAGTTGTAGGAGTTGGTATCTGCTTTCTTACTTTCTACTTAAAGGTTGCTGAGTAGGTATTTGGGTTCTTGCTAATTGCTTTTCTTCTGTATTTCTCAAATAGGCTTAACCAATTAGCGCTAGCTAGTTGTTTAATTCAAGTACTAACAACTGCTAGGCTTGTTTTATCTGTGGAGGGGTTTATTTTTGTAGCCTCTTTTGCTAGGGAGTCTACTTTTTCGTTTCCTAGTATATCCTAGTGGCCTGGAACCCATTGTAGCGTAGGAGTAACGCCTTTTTCCTTAAGTTGAGTTGCCGCCTTAATACATCTAATTTGCCACTCTTGGCTAGGGTTATTTGAGGTGCTTTTTAATTGAAATAGAGCAGCCTAGTTATCTGCGTATAGTGTAACGCTTTGGTAGTCGTCTATAAGGCTAACTGCTTTCTCTAGTCCTAAGGTAATACCCTCTAGTTCACTGTTGTAAACTAGCTAGTTATTTCTTATATTATCTTGTAGTTCTTCTATAAGCGTAGCTCCTTTGTAGAAAGCAACGCCTACGCCAATCCCTTTGCCTTCTTTTATTGCTGAGGCGTCTAAGTATATTGAAAGGAGGCTGTTATCAACTAATAGCTTCTTATAGAATTCTACTTCTAGGTCTTTTGGCTTGTTTGATATATGAACTTTGTATAGAGTTCTAGCGTTCTATAGTTTCCAGGCGTATTGTTGTAGTTTCTCCGTATTGTTGGAGATGGCTGAGGAGATGGACTAGGTTATTCGGCTGAGTTGTTCGCCTTTGTTGCTAGTAATAGCAGTTTTTATAGGGTGGTTTAGATCTAGTAGAGTAGATCTAAATGAGTATTGTCTAATAGAGTTGTCGAGCCTAACTCTAGGTAGGTATAGAGCAGCTTCTATCTCACTTGGCATTGCGGGTGATGATTTAAAAGTCCCTAGGATCTTTCTACAGGCCTGGTTTTGGAGTTTCTGCCTACTGTTAAGGACGCGTTGTGCCAAAAAAACACCAACGTCGACTTTTCTGGAGATTAATCAGAAACAACTGGATGTAAAGGAAACAACCCTGAGGAATCGATTGCGATTCTTTTTAAAGCCTGCAGCGAGGGCGCTAGCGCGCGAGAGACGGTGAAAGAGTCGCCCGCCCCCTCCTTAGAGGAGAGAAAAGTTTTCGAACACGCCTAATGCTACTGCAGCTACCTTCGCTACTATAGCAGGCAACAACAAAGATTAACTATAGACAAAAATCTAAAAGACATAAAAACTAATAGTTACTAGCTTAAAAGACTGCTAGCTAGTTCTAGTCAGCAAGACCTTAGCTACATTTAATGCTTTTAAACTTAGAAATGCCTTTAATAATGCCTTTGCAAAAAAAAATGGCGTACAACATTCTGTAGTTGCCTTAATCTTGTTATATTTTAAGGGCAATAAAATAGTTACAATTACACTAGCCTTTAAGGCTAAATACCTCTTAGAGAATTAGGCTATATAGCAAGATATTACAACTTTTCAAGCTGCCTAACTTATTACACCGTAGTTTAAAGTTGTTATTTACAAGCTTCTTATAAGCTACAGTCTAAAAGTTGTAAGAAAAGAAATTTAAACTTTTAACAAAGGCCTAAAAGTTATAGACAATTTTTTTTGGCTTACGCCTAAAGAAAAAAGAGAAAACTAGAACTTTAGCTTAGCATGCGTAGCCTTTGCTACAGAGGAAGAAGCTTAAAAACCTATGAAAAGAAAACTTTATATCGTAGGACAAAGCCTTAGAGCAGAGAAACTGCAAGTTGTCAATATTGCAAAGCGATGTACTAAATACTACAGGGGGGTGACAAAAAAATATGTCAAAAAAGTTATAGTTTTCAAAGCTTTATTTTTCTACAACCAAAAGGGCTATACCCAAAATGGTTAGTCATTTGAAAAGCCAAGATCTTCTTCTGTAA
This sequence comes from Alternaria sp. 'sect. Undifilum', assembly GCA_024321975.1. Lineage (NCBI taxonomy): Eukaryota > Fungi > Ascomycota > Dothideomycetes > Pleosporales > Pleosporaceae > Alternaria > Alternaria sp. 'sect. Undifilum'. The sequence continues at coordinate 6,838,346 of JAJJZI010000005.1, forward strand.
ATAAGGCTACTTAGTAAGCTGCTTAGTAAGTACTTTTGCGCACAACATCGGCAGTGAAAATAAATATATGAAAACTTAAGAATAAATAACAAAATAACTTGTTTTTGAAGGTGGAAAAATTGCTATAAAGTATATATATTAAATAGTACTAGTTAAACTCATCTGTGTGTAAGTTGAAAGATAATTGTAAAAAGAACTATTAAGTAGTAGTTAAGAGCTTTTTTCCAGGGTTTTTTCTAAATGAATAACAAAGAAAGCTTACTAATACTTAGTGTACTGACCTTCAGCTTCCTCAACGTCCAAATAACGCCTTAGTACAGAAAGAATACAATTATTAATCGCCTTTTAAGGTAATTGATCCCATTTCTCTCTTATAGCAACCTTAAAGGCTGCTATACCTTTTCTACTCTTTACTATACCTAAAAAAGTAATAGGCTTTTTAGCTAAAGCGTTTTTTAGCAAAGCCTACACGTTTTCTATAGGATTTAGATTAGGACTATAAGCAGGATACTTAAAAAGCGATATCCTATTCCTAGAAAACTAAGATAAAACTTCTAGAGTTTTATAAATCTTAGCGTTATCCTGTTGAAACTTCCCGCCTATATAGAGATTAGTGAGTCCTTTAATTATATAAAAAAAGATTGCTACTTAATAATTTTAGGATAAAGTAAACACTCTCTAAGTAGGAAAAAGGAGTATATATAACTTACCTTTTTTTGTTGCAGGTTTTACTATAGGAATACGGATCTTTTTAATATAGTCTAAACTCCTAAAAGGAGTAGTAATTAAAGGGCTTTTAATTACTACTAATTTAGATCTACTACCTATCTAAATCGCTCCCTAAACCTAGATAGAAATATCTTAACCTATAACTTAATTAGTAAGCGTGCTAAAAATAGATTACAATAATAGAAAAATACTAGATATATTTAATTTTTTTTTAGTGAAATATAGTTTTCTTAAACTTACTTGTATTAGTTGTCGAAACTATTTTCCTTCTAACTCTATTATTTTGCCGTGTTTGATAGTATTGTGTCCTAGCACCGTGCCCTCGCTTAATAGCAGACTCCTCTAAAAATATAACTTTATTAAAGTTAATATTTTTAAGGTTTTTTCAGTAATTGCTTAGCGTATATATAGCAATTACAAGCCTTTTTAGCATTTAGAGGCGTGTTTTTTAAAGAAATGTTAATAGAATAGTTCTCTTTTTTTAAATAGCGTTGTAAGCTTCTAATAGAAAGATCTAGACTATTTTCTATTAAAAGACGTTAATTTGTCTTTTTAGGGCTTTTAGTAAGGTCTCTATTAAGCACTCTTTTTGCTTTATTTGAGATCTTTGTAGGACGACCTTTTTAAGGCCTAAAAGTAGATAAAGGAGCCTTTTATTTTGTTTTATTCAATTAAGAGTATTAGTGATACTTCTAGAGGACTTTTCTAGTAAATTACTAATTAAAGAAATAGGCTTATTTTGTAAATATAAAGTATAAACTTCTTGCTCAAATTGAGAAAGATTGCAAGACATAGAGGAGGTATTATAAAAAAAGCCAAATAGGACAAACAAGAGGAGTTAATATACTAAAAGCTTACTAAGCTATTACGTAATTAGCGCTTACATAAGTAGCCCCTATTTTTTTACCCTTTTATTAAAATCTAAGGAATTAAGATGTAAGCCTCCGAAATACGCTCACGTTATACTTATGTAAGCTTATTAAACTTATTTTTTTCTTAGCCTGTTTTAATACAATTATAAAAAAGTTATACTAAAATCTATTTTTACTTTTTGTTCCATCTTATTTTAAGCAAGATTACAGGGACAATCGTGCTGACTAAGCAGCTTACTAAGCCATCCAACTCAAAAAGGAAGATATTAGCTTTCCAAATCACTAATTCTTTTGGGTATAGCACTTCTAGTTATCAAAATATAAAGCTTTAAAAACTATAACCTTTTTAACATCTTTTTTTTTGTTACCCCTCTGTAGTAAATAATCTAGAGATATGTATTTCTTGCACAACTAGCTCAATTAAGGCTTAATAATCTTTTGATATATGGGGATATTGCAAATAAGAGACTTGTTTAAGATTCTTATAAACTTAGAAGTCTAGCTAGGTAGTTAAGTTTTAAGATACTTAATAAATTTAGGTGTCTGCATAAGTAGTTTAAGTTAGACTAAATTAGGTGCTAGGTAGACAGTAGCAAAGGATGCTTTTTTTAGAAGAGAGCCTAGAATAAGGAGATGCTTACTATAGAGGTTGTACGCTATTACAGTATATTGTATACAAATCGTTCATATGCAGTGCTATTTAAAAGGTGAGAAGTAGTAGGTAAGTAGCAGCAGCTTTAAAAAGTATTGCAGGCTCCTGCTGCGGTACGTACGTGTCCTTTCCCTCCTCTATCGCATCATGTTGCAATCCTATTGCAATCCTACTTTAATCCTGTTGTTAGCTATAGGCTAGCAATTGCTGTTAGATACGTTTCAACTAGTGTCGTTTTTTAGTACTTTAGCAAATTTTTTTAACCCTAATTATTGCTCGGTGGTCTGAGCTTTCCTCCTAGAACTTATCTACCTACTGTTCGAATCTCGGTAACTATACACAATTTTTTATTTTTTTTACGATTAATTAGTAGAGGGTAGCTGCTTTTCACTTTTTTAGAACCCTATTTTGACTACAACAACAACTACCACCTTTGACACCTTAAAAGATAAATAGCTAACGTAAAGATTATTACAATACAGAAGCCTTAGTTACTAAGAGGACCCTACAAAAATACTAGATTAATTGCCTACCTAGACTTTACATAAATCTTACTAACCTATAGAGACTTATAACTAAGAACTCTATTCTATATTTAAAAAAATTTAGAAGTAAAAGTTAATCCTTATATCAGCAACAACAACGACTTTCAAGCTATCAAAATTCTCCTTAGTACAAGAAAGATTTATATCTACAACATTTACAATAAGAAGAGCCTAAAACAAAGTCTAAATACAACAACATTTTAAAGACACCTTATTAGATAGTCTTTAGAATCTTATTTAATTATCCTAAGGGAATTTAAATGCCACCACCCTAGATAAAGCATACAAGAGTGCAACCTAAATGAATAAGTAGAAGATTTAGTAAAGTAAGTAGACAACTAGAACCCCACTTTATTAAATACTATAAGAGTTAGAACTTTCTTTAAAGGTTATATGCAAAAAGAAAGCGTACTTAACCTTACTTTTTTAACAAACAATATAGCGTCAACTATAATAGACTAGCAAGCTATTCTAGAAATTAGATTAGACTATTACGCTATCCTCTCTAGTATTGTCAATCAAGGCTAGCTACCTAGCTAGCTAAAGAAATACAACACAAAAAAAGAACTAGAACTTCTTTAAGACTACCCTACAGGAGGAAATACTGTAAGTAAAGCTAGAGGATTAATTACTAGCTATACCACAAGCGTCTAACTCTTAAGGCAACTTCTTATAAAACTTAATAAACCCTTAAAAGAAAGCCTAGACAAGATAGCAGAGGACCTTACAACGGCAATCTAAGAAGCGCTTAAAAGATCTACTCTACTTGCAAACAAAAAGCTAAAACTAAAGCTTTCGTAAACTAGTAATTTAGATATCCTTAAGGCTAGCCTAAATGAAGCTTATTAAGATTATAAACAAATATCAAGTAGAGAAATAGACAGTACATTATACTTATAGCAAAGAGACTACTTGCTTGCTAAGAACAATTACCTCAAAGCTATTAGAAAGGCTAAACTCAACTATTAGGGACAGTTTCTCTCAAACAAATCACCTAGAGAGATATTTAAAGCTATAGCCTATACAAAAACAACCTCTTAACAAGAATACTAACTATTAAAAGTAAGGAATTTTTTAAAGAGAAATGCTAAATCTTTAAAAAGAAACTATTTCTACTACCTGTTACTACACCAGCACCAAGGCTTAATTGATAACTACTAAGGAAACAATAAATAAGAGTGGCCAATACTAACTAAAGAAGAGCTCTACACTGCCTGCAAAAAGATAAAAGCCACCTTACTAGAACTAGACAGAATCAGCCAAGAAGTTATCTTAATAGCGTACAAGTACTAACTGAACACCTTCTATAAGGTCTATTAAACGCTCTTTGACCTAGGATACTAACTAAGGTATTAGAGAAAAGCTAAAGGAGTTATCCTTAAGAAACTAAACAAGCTTAATTACTCAATCCCTAAGGCATATAGAGTTATTTCTCTTCTTTGCTGTTTAGGGAAGACACTAAAAAGGCTCTACGCAAAGAGACTAGGTGTACTAGCTAAAACAACAGACGTACTCTACCTGACACAAATAGAAGATAAGCTTTAAAAATCAGCTATTAACGCTGCACTACTCTTCTACAACAATATTCAACGACAAAGGCAAAAGAAAAAAGTTACCTTAACAGCTTTTTTAGATATTAGAGGCGCTTTTGACTATTTATTTAGAAACAAGCTGCTAGAGGACATATGCAACTAAAGGCTACTAACCTGCCTTATATTGTGGACAAGCTTATTTCTCACAGAAAGGCTCTTAGAACTATCTTTTAATAGGCAAACAGAAAAACAACAGAAAGTTAATACTAGTACACTACAAGGAAGCCTAGCATCTTCTGTCCTATTTCTAATTTATACAAAACCGATGTTCTAATTAATTACAGCAAACAATAATATATACTTCTTATCCTATATAGACAACCTCTAGATCTCTATATTAACAACATCTATTAGGAAAAACATCAAACTACTAGAAAGAGAGCTAGCAAATCTCTTGAGCTAAGTAAAAAAGTTACCTATTAAGTTTAATAGCTTAAAAATAGAATTAGCTAATTAGACAAGATTAAGAAAGGATACTAGCAGATTTCTTACGCTACCTACCCAGGAGACCTTCTAGCCAAAAAGACTAGTTAGATGACTTAGCATCTACTTTAATAATACTTTAATGTTTAAGGATCACTGCTAAATAAGAATACAACAAGCAACTAAAGCTTTTTCCCGCCTAAGCAGGCTAGCTAACATTAATAAGGGCCTCTTACTTAGAGCAATAAGGTAATTATATCTAGCTTATTTACAAGTGTAGCTGATTACAGATGCTAACTATTTTGGAAAGGACAACAACACGTCCTTTTTTTTAATATAGTTTAACATCCTTTCTTAGCCTAAAAGGCTATATAAGACGTGCAGGCTGAGGCCTGCAGGTATCTATGTAGTTTTTCTATCTTCTAAGTAATTTACAAGGGGTGGTTTTATTTGAATAAAGGTAAGGCTCTTAGGCTATTATGCAAGGTCGAGAAGGGAGGGGAGGGGGAGGAGGGGAGGAGGGGAGGAGGGGGAGGGGTGCTTAGAGCTTAGTCGCCTAGCTAGGCGATTGTATCTAGTTATCAGAGTTGCCTTTGTACTAGGCCTATGTACTAACCCTAGTTTCTTAAATAAAGGCTAAAGTAGCCTTAATGCCTGCTTCTGTTTAGAAAAGATACTATAGAGAGATTAGCTCTGTACAAGAGTTCTAAAGTATAGCTCTACTATTCTTGTATAGTTAGTATCTAAGGATTATATAAGCTATGTCTTGTGTAGCTCCAAAATTGTATAGGCAAGTTTTAAATTTTACTTTTCCTCTCTTAAATTGATAGCTCTTTAGGTAGCTATAACCTAGTTTTAATTAAACAAAAGAGCTAGATATATCTCTCTTTGTAGAGGGGATAAGTATCTGTTTTCTTATTTTCTATTCAAAGATTGCTATGTAGGTGCTTAGGTTCTTAGTAGTCGTTTTTTTTGGTAGTTTTTCAAGAGGCTTAACTAACTAACATTTACTAGTTTTTTAATTTAAGAGCTAATTACTGCTAGGCTTGTTTTATCTTTTAAAGGGTTTATGTTTGTAGCTTCTTTTGCTAGGGAGTCTGCTTAATTGTTTCCTAGTATATCTTAGTGTCCTAGGACCTATTTTAGCGTAGAGATAATGCCTTTTTCTTCTAGTTAAGTTGCTGCTCTAATACACTTAATTTGCTATTTTTGGCCTAGGTTGTTTAAGGTGTTTTTTAATTAAAATAGAACGGCCTAATTGTCTGTGCAAATATTAACGTTTTAGCAGCTATTTAATAGGCTAACTGCTTTTTCTAGCTCTAAAGTAATACCTTCTAGTTACTGTTGTAAACTAGCTAGTTATTTCCAATATTTGCTTGTAGTTCGTTGATAAGAGTAGCTCCTTTGTAGAAAGCAACGCCTACGCCTATTTCTTTGCTATCCCATATAGCTAAGGCATCTAAGCATGTTAATAGAAGGTTGTTGTCTGCTAATAGTTTTATATAGCTTTCTGCTTTAATGTTTTTAGTATGTTTAATATATAGACCCTTTAAGAAGTCCTAGTATTCTATAGCGTAAAAGCATAGTATTGTAATTTCTCTGTATTGTTTAAAAGGTCTTAAGTAATAAATATTTATATTTAATTAAGTTGCTCTCCTCTGTTGTTGTTAATAGCAGCTTTTAGAGAGTAATATAGATCTAGTAGAGTAGATCTAAAGGCGTATCTCTCTATAGTGTTGTCTAACCTAACTCTAGGTAGAAAAAGAGCGGCTTCTACCTCACTAGGCATTGCAGGAGATGATCTAAAGGTTCCTAGGATCTTTCTACAGGCCTGGTTTTAAAGTTTTTGCCTGCTGTTAAGAACGTGTTGTTAACCTTTCTAAAATAGCTAGCATCTGTAATCAGCTACGCTAGTAATGCATACTAGGTATAATTATCTTATTGCCCTTAGTAAGAGGCCTTTGTTAATTTTAGCTAGCCTGCTTAGGCGGAAAAAGGCCTGGTTTGCTTGTTGTATTATTATATAGCAGTAGTCTCTAAACTTAAGGGTATTGTCAAAGAAGATACCTAGCCACCTAACTAATTCTTTTAGCTAGAAGGTTTTTAAGTAGGTAGCGTAAGGACTCTGTTTGTATCTTTTTTAAATCTTGTCTAACTTGCTAATTCTGTTTTTAAGCTATTATACTTAATCGCTAATTTCTTTGCTTAGTTAAAGAGATATGCTATATCCTTTTTAAGCAGTTTAATATTTTTCCTAATAGATATTGTTAATATTGAGATTTTAAAGTCGTCTATATAGGATAAGGAGTATATATTGTTGTTTGGTGTAATTAATTAGAATAGCAGTTTTGTGTAGATAAGAAATAGGATAGTAGAGGCTAGGCTCCCTTAAAGTGTTCTAGTATTAACTTTCTGTAGGTTCTCTGTTTGCCTATTAAAGAATAACTCTAACGGCCTTTCTGTAAGGAAAGAGTTTGTCTATTATAAGAGGCAGGTAAGTAGCTGTTAGTTACTTATATTTTTCAGAAGCTTATTCTTAGATAAATAGTTAAACGCGCATCTAATGTCTAAAAAAGCTGTTAAAGTAACTCTATTCTTCTTTCTTTGTTGTTGAATATTATTGTAGAAAAGAAGTCTAGCATTAATAGCTAATTTCTCTAGTCTGCCTCCTATTTACGTAAGGTAGAGTAGGTTAGTTGTTTCTGCTAAGACACCTAATCTTTTTAAGTATAGCCTTTTAAGTGCTTTCTTTAGGCAGCATAAGAAAGAAATAACTCTGTATACTTTTAGAATTAAGTAGTCTAGTTTGTTTAGCTTTCTAAGGATAACTTCTTTTGCTTTTTGCTAGCAACTTAGTTAGTATCCTAGGTTAAACAAAGCTAAGTGTACCTTAAAAAAGATGCTTAGTTAGTACTTGTATACTTTTGAGATAACTTCTTAGCTATTTTCATCTAGTCCTAGTAAGGTAGCTTTTAATTTTTGACAGGCAGTGTAAAAATTCCTCTGTAGATAGAATTAGCCACTCCTATTTGTAGTTTCCTTAGTAGTTGTTAAGCAATAGGGCTAGTGTAGAAGGAGGTGGCAGAAATAGCTCCTCTCTAAAGGTTTAGCACTTCTCTCTAAAATATTCCTTACCTCTAATAGTAGAGATACTTATTCAAAGGTTTTTTTTATGTAGGATATTGCTTCAAATATCTCCTTAAGCAATTTGTTTTAAAAAAAAAATTCTAGTAGTTAAGCTTAGCTTTCTAAATAGCCCTTAGGTATTTGTTCTTAGCAAGCAGGTAATCTTTATTCTATAGGTATAGTATGTTGTCTCCTCTCTTTGCTACTCTCTTGTAATCTCAAAAGGCTCTATTTAGGATAGCCTTAAGAAGATCTAAGTTGCTAGTCTACTAAAGTTTTAGTTTTAGTTTTTAATTTACAGTAGGTATAGACTTTTAGAGTGCCTATTAGATTGCTGTTGTAAGGTCCTCTACTATTTTATCTAGCCTCTTCTCTAAAGGTTTGTTAAGGCCTAAAAGTAGTTGTCTTATGAAGTAGTTTGTGGCGCGTAGTAGAGCTAGTAATTAATCCTCTAGCTTTGCTTAAATTGTTTCCTCCTATAAAGTAGTTTTAAACAAAGTCTAATTAGATTTTTTACTATTATATCTCTTTAGCTAGCTAGGTAGTTGCCCTTAGTTAACAATACTAAATAGGATGGCGTAGTAGTCTAATACAACTTCTAGGATAGCTTGCTAGTCTAGAATACTAAAAGCTATATTATTTATTAAAAAAACAAAGTTAAGTACGCTCTCTCTTTGCATATAAGCTCTAAAGAATGTGCCAACTCCTATAGTATCTAATCAAGATATATTTTAGTTATTAACCTACTTTACTAAATCCTTAGCTAGTAAGTTTAAGTTGCACTTATGTAGTCTTTATCTAAGGTAGTAGCAATTAAAATCCCCTAAGTTAATTAAATGCAATCCTATAAACTCTCCTAGGAGGCGTGTTTAGATTATTATTGTATTAAGCCCTTGTCTTAGGCTTATTTCGTTATAAATGTTATAGACGTAGATCTTTCTTGTGTTTAGCTGTATTATAGTAGCTTAAAAGTTATTGTCGTTGCAAATGCAAGGATTAACTTCTACTTCTAAATCCTTTTAAATGTAGAATAGAGTTCTAGGTTGTAGGCCTTAGTGAGTTAGTAGGATTTGCGTAAAGTCTAGATAGGTAATTAACCTAGTATTCTTATATAATTCTTTTATTAACTAAGGCTCTTAAATTGCAATAATCTTAGCGTTGGCTGTAATAGCTAAGTTGATTGCGATTTCTGTAGCAGGGCTACTTCTATTAATATTTATTTATAAGACTTTAATTATACTAATCATTTTAATTAGTCCTAGCTGTTGTAGCCTGTGAGATTTTGCATTCTAGGCTGTTTGCCGCATAAAGTCTGCTGCAGTTAGTACACTTAAATGTAGTGTAGATACAAGGTTTTCTTTTACTAGCACAACACTTGCACTTATATTAACTAGTGTGGTGTGCTTTGCTGCGAATTTAGCGGGCTACTTTTAAGTATCTAACCTTTAGGTAGCTAAATCCTTACAGAGGGGTGACAAAAAAAAGATGTTAAAAAGGTTATAGTTTTTAAAGCTTTATATTTTGATAACTAGAAGTGCTATACCCAAAAGAATTAGTGATTTGGAAAGCTAATATCTTCCTTTTTGAGTTGGATGGCTTAGTAAGCTGCTTAGTCAGCACGATTGTCCCTGTAATCTTGCTTAAAATAAGATGGAACAAAAAGTAAAAATAGATTTTAGTATAACTTTTTTATAATTGTATTAAAACAGGCTAAGAAAAAAATAAGTTTAATAAGCTTACATAAGTATAACGTGAGCGTATTTCGGAGGCTTACATCTTAATTCCTTAGATTTTAATAAAAGGGTAAAAAAATAGGGGCTACTTATGTAAGCGCTAATTACGTAATAGCTTAGTAAGCTTTTAGTATATTAACTCCTCTTGTTTGTCCTAACTTGCTTTTTTTATAATACCTCCTCTATGTCTTGCAATCTTTCTCAATTTGAGCAAGAAGTTTATACTTTATATTTACAAAATAAGCCTATTTCTTTAATTAGTAATTTACTAGAAAAGTCCTCTAGAAGTATCACTAATACTCTTAATTGAATAAAACAAAATAAAAAGGCTCCTTTATCTACTTTTAGGCCTTAAAAAGGTCGTCCTACAAAGATCTCAAATAAAGCAAAAAGAGTGCTTAATAGAGACCTTACTAAAAGCCCTAAAAAGACAAATTAACGTCTTTTAATAGAAAATAGTCTAGATCTTTCTATTAGAAGCTTACAACGCTATTTAAAAAAAGAGAACTATTCTATTAACATTTCTTTAAAAAACACGCCTCTAAATGCTAAAAAGGCTTGTAATTGCTATATATACGCTAAGCAATTACTGAAAAAACCTTAAAAATATTAACTTTAATAAAGTTATATTTTTAGAGGAGTCTGCTATTAAGCGAGGGCACGGTGCTAGGACACAATACTATCAAACACGGCAAAATAATAGAGTTAGAAGGAAAATAGTTTCGACAACTAATACAAGTAAGTTTAAGAAAACTATATTTCACTAAAAAAAAATTAAATATATCTAGTATTTTTCTATTATTGTAATCTATTTTTAGCACGCTTACTAATAAAGTTATAGGTTAAGATATTTCTATCTAGGTTTAGGGAGCGATTTAGATAGGTGGTAGATTTAAATTAGTTGTAATTAAAAGCCCTTCAATTACTACACCTTTTAGGAGTTTAGACTATATTAAAAAGATCCTTATTCCTATAGTAAAACCTGCGATAAAAAAAGGTAAGTTACATATACTCTTTTTTCTTACTTAGAGACTGTTTACTCTATATTAAAATTATTAAGTAGAAATCTTTTTTTATATAATTAAAGGACTTACTAACCTCTATATAGGCTAGAAGTTTTAATAGGATAACGCTAAGATTTATAAAACTTGAGAAGTTTTATCTTAGTTTTCTAGGAATAGGATATCGCTTTTTAAGTATCCTGTATATAGTCCTAATCTAAATCCTATAGAAAACGTGTAGGTCTTGCTAAAAAACGCTTTAGCTAAAAGGCCTATTACTTCTTTAGGTATAGGAAAGAGTAAAAAAAGTATAGCAGCCTTTATGCCTGCTATAAGGGAGGAATAGAATTAATTACCTTAAAAGGCGATTAATAATTGTATTCTATCTTTACTAAGGCGTTATTTGGACGTTATGGAAGCTAAAGGCTGGTACACTAAGTATTAGTAAGCTTTCTTCGTTATTTATTTAGAAAAAACCCTAAAAACAAGCTCTTAATTACTACTTAGTAGTTTTTTTACCATTACCTTCAAACTTACACACAGATGAGTTTAACTAGTATTATGTAATATATATACTTTATAGCGATTTTTACACCTTTAAAAAAAGTTATTTCGTTATTTATTCTTAAGTTTATTTATCTTTATTTTCACGGCTGAAGTTGAGCGCAAAAGTACTTACTAAGCAGCTTACTAACTAGCCTAAATTAAAGAAAAAGATCTTGGCTTTCCAAATCACTAACTATGTTGGAAATAGCCCTTCTGGCTGTAGTAATATAAAGCTTTGAAAACTATAACCTTTTTGACATCTTTTTTTTTGTCACCCCTCTGTAATACCAGCGCGGTACTGAAAATCTATTGCTTTAATATCTCTATCTTCCTGTTCGTCGTGTAAGGGCTAAGTATAGAGACTAGAACCTAGCTTCAACAGCTATTACAAGACGTTAAATTAGTAATAGAGAAGAAAAAGGCAGGAAAAGAGGAGTAGGCTTTCTATCATCGCGTCTATAGGTTAGTAAGTAAGGTAATAATAGTGTTACTACTTTACTTTATCTAAGAGCGCCTAGTAGTAAAGTAACAAGAATAAGCTAGATAAGGCGCGTTAAGTTAAGAGGCGATTCGCGTCTTTGTCTTGCTTTTCTTTGTTTCTATCTAAACATTCGATACACTAATTGCGTGCTAGCAATGCTAAACAAAGGGGCATAAGCCCTAATACTTGTTGTTAGTAATAAATTTTTTTTCTTTCTAAAAAGGTGTCTACAAAATGTGTAGTTATATCAAAAGGTTATCTCAAAAGGCTAAAGCTTACGTTAGCTATAATAGCTAGGTTAAGTGCACTCTCTGTAGCAGGGCTGCTTCTATAAACATTTACTTATAGGACTTTAATTATACTAATTAGGTTAATTAGTCCTAGTTGTCCTAGCTTGTAGGATATTGCATTCTTAGCTGTTTACAGCGTAAGGTTTGCTGCAATTAGCACACTTAAATATAGTGTGTATATAGGATTTTATTCTACTAGCACAAGACTTGCACTTGTGTTAGCTAGTGTAGTAAGATTTGCTGCAGATTTAGCAGGCTAATTTTAAGCATTTAATCTTAAAGGAGCTTAATTCTTAGTATTTAGTACATCACTTAGAGATATTAATGACTTATAGTTTTTCTGCTTTAAGGCTTTGCCCTAGGATATAGAGTTTCTCTTGAGTAGCTTTTTGGGCCTCTTCCTCTGTAGCGAAGGCCACGCAGGCTAAACTAAAGTTTTAGTTTTCTTCTCTATCTTTAGGCGTAAGCTAAAAAAGATTGCTTATAACTTTTAGGCCTTTATTAAAGGCAGTAATTTCTTCTTTTACTACTTTAAGATTGTAGTTTGTAGAAAGTTTGTAGATAATAACCTTAAACTAAGGTGTAATAAGCTAGGCTGCCTTAAAGGTTGTAATATCTTGCTATATAGCCTAGTTCTCTAGGAGGTACTTTGCCTTAAAGGCTGGTGTAGTTGTAACTATTTTATTTCTCTTAGAGGATAATGTAATTTAGGCAACTACAGAAGATTAGACGCCTTCTTTTATTGCAAAGGCATTATTAAAAGCTGCTAGGTTCTCGCTAACCAAGACTAGTTAGCGATCTTTTAGGCTAGTTGTATCTTTTAGTTTCTGTGTTCTTTAGATATTTATTTATAGTTAATTTTTGTTGTTGCTTACTATTATAGCGTAGGAGGCTGTAGTAGCTTAAGGCGTATTTTAGGTAGGTGTGTTCTAGGTAGGCGTATTTGTTGTTGGTTTCTCAACACCTATATGTCTAATTTTCTCTCTTAGCTCTCTTAAGGCGTTAGAGAGGCTTAATATATAGTTTGCTAGATTAGTAGTATTCTTCTTATTTACTCTGCTATTTTCTGTGTAGTCTCTAAAGACTTCTACTAAGTCTAGGAGGCTTGTTTGCTAAGTAGGGTTGTTTTTGTCTAAATTAGCTGCTTAGATTACTAGATTTCTAGTAATTTTAAGTGCTTCTTTAACAGAGGAGGCTTTTAGTGTTTTGTTCCTAATTAGGTATTAAGGTATAGGTCTAATGAAGGGAGAGAAGTTGCTTCTAGTGCAATTATAGGTAGGTCTTGTTGGTTGTTCTAGGGTTTAGCTTTCTAGGCGTGGCGTAGTTACTTAGCTAGTCTCTACTGCTATACAGAGGAGTGACAAAAAAAAGATGTTAAAAAAGTTAACGTAGTTCACAAGCAAGTAGACTACCTAAGCGAGTAGACTACTTTGCACTAGCGCGCTGACGTCGAGACGTTAGTACAGACTTTCATTACAGTTAATAAACTATTTTAATATACTAAATTAATTATCTAAATCACGACTATTACTTGCACTATCTATCTTAACTACGCAGGTACAAGTGTTGTGTCTAGTCTACTTGCAACACCCGCACCGCCTCTCTCCTCGCACCCTCTTTAAGGCACTCTCACCATCGCCACAACTACTACCCGCCTGTTTAGCTAATCCTTCTTGTACTTCACCTACAGCAAGAGTCTCTTCTATCTATATGTATTGCTGCTTACAGCTTTTACACTTATTTAAATTATTAAGAGCCTCTTAAAAAGTAGTAATTTTCTTTATTAAAAGCACTATTTTATGTGCCATTTGCTGAGCGCCTTTACTTAACTGCGCGATCTAATTAGTAAGTAAACTAGTAGAAGACCTACGCCGTTTTCTTACGCTTTAATAAATAAGAGAAATTTAAGCTTTATCTTTGCGCGCGTTGCGTAGTGTTTGCAACTCCTAAGTAGCTACCTATTATAGTAATTGTACTAGCGTCTGCAATACTACATTAAGCTTTAATAGCACAGCCTGTAAATTAAATAGAACTAGACTAGCGCCCTTAAAGCTAGCTAAGATATTCTCTTTTGTAATAAACTACCTAAAAGCAGTTTTAAAAGCTAGTAGAAAAGCTTCTTTGCTAATATAGTAGGTGGAGTTACGTGCTAAGCCTAGAACTACATTGCTATACCTGCGCTTTAACAGCGCGAAGCAGCCTGTATTAAGAGGGTGCAGTAGGTGAGATAAGTGCGCAGGCATACAGAGAAGAATAATACTCTTCTCCTTATAAAGATTTTAAAACTTAATAAAGTAATAGCTCTTATAGCTGTTAATAACAAGTAGTTAATACCTACTAACAGTACAGCCCTTTGTATAAGTATTAAAGTGCTCTAACTATGCAAGAGCAAGCTAATTATTTGTCTAGCTATTAAGACTAACTTTAAGAACCTAGTTAGCAGGTAAATCCTAAAACTAGACGTTAATTAGCACCTTGCCTGCAAAGATGATAAAGGGGGGTAGCTAGTAACTTAACGCGCCTACGTCTTAGATTACAGTAACTTACTTATAATTACCTAGCTAAACTTGCTTAATTTTGCTAAATTGTTTTAATAATATAACAACTAACTGTAATAAGATCTTGCCTATTATAAAGGCTGTCTTATTAAAGTTGTAGATATTATTGTTTATAATACCTTACTTCTTCTTTGTTGTCTTAACTAGATTAAACTAGCGCTAGATAATTACTAGGTCCTTGCAGGTAGCTTGCTAGTGATTATAAGGACAGCTCTAGCGCGTATAGAGCTATAGAGTTCGCTTAATAAAGTTATTAACCTAGTTCTTACTAATAGGGTTACTCTCCTGCTCTTGCAACAGTTTATTAGCTATTGCTTAAACATTAGCCTTTATAGGCGCAAATCCTCGCGCAGACTGTTTAAGAATACGTCTAAGTACAACCTCCTCTTCTAGTTTTTACAGGCGCTTTAAGTTTAGTTTAATATCGCATTAGGAGCGCTTTCTAGCGCAGCAGTTATAGATGGTAGTTTAAGGCACGTTATAGATAGAAGCAGCATATCTTTAGCTTTAAACACGTTGCAATTAGATATTAAAAAGAGCAAGCTAGAGATCTGCATTAGTATAGAGAGTTTGAGTAGTGTGTTGTTAAGATATTACGCGTTGTTATCTCAACGTCAACGCGCCGGTGCAAAGTAGTCCACTCGCTTAGGTGGTCTACTCGCTTGTGAACTACGTTATAGTTTTCAAAGCTTTATATTTCTACAACTAGAAGGGCTATACCTAAAAAGGTTAGTAGTTTAGAAAGCCAAGATCTTCCTCTTTGAGCTAGGCTACATAGTAAGCTGCTTAATCAGCACCTTTGCGCTCAACTTCAGCAGTGAAAAAAAAAGATTAAAAAACCTAAGAATAAATAACAAAATAACTTTTTTTTGAAGTTGTGAAAATCGCTAGAAAGTATATATATTAAATAATACTAGTTGAACTCTTTTTCTGTGTAAGTTTGAAGGTAATTGTGAATAAAACTATAGAGTAGTAATAAAGAGCTTGTTTTTACGTTTTTTTCCAAATGAACAACGATAAAAGCTTACTAATACTTAGTGTACTAGCCTTCAGCTTCATTAAAGTCCAAATAACGCCTTAGTAAAGATAGAATACAATGATTAATTGCCTTTTGAGGTAATTAATCCTATTCCTGCCTTAAAGCAGCCTTAAAGGCTGCTATACTTTTTTTACTCTTTCCTATACCTAAAGAAGTAATAGGCCTTTTAGCTAAAGCGTTTTTTAGCAAGGCCCACACGTTTTCTATAAGATTAAGATTAGGACTATAGGCAGGATGCTTAAAAAGCAATCTCCTATTCCTAGAAAACTAAGATAAAACTTTAGGAGTTTTATAAATCTTAGCGTTATCCTACTAAAATTGCTAGCCTATTTAGAGGTTAGTAAGTTCTTTAATTATATAAATTAAGATTGCTATTTTGTAAGTTTAATATAGAGTAAACAGTCTCTAAGTAAGAAAAAAGAGTATATGTAACTTACCTTTTTTTATCGCAGGTTTTACTATAGGAATAAGGATCTTTTTAATATAGTCTAAACTCCTAAAAGGTGTAGTAATTGAAGGGCTTTTAATTACAACTAATTTAAATCTACCACCTATCTAAATCGCTCCCTAAGCTTAGATAGAAATATCTTGACCTATAACTTGATTAGTAAACGTGCTAAAAATAGATTATAATAAAAGAAAAATAATAGATATATTCAAGTTTTTTTTAGTTAAATAGAGTTTTTTTAAACTTACTTGTGTTAGTTGTAGAAACTATTTTCCTTCTAACCCTATTATTTTGCCGTGTTCAATAGTATTCTGTCCTAGCACCGTGCCCTCACTTTATAGCAGACTCGTCTAAAAATATAAGTTTATTAAAGTTAATATTTTTAAGGTTTTTAAGCAATTTCTTGGCGTACATATAACAATTATCAGCCTTTTTAGCGTCTGAAGACATCTTTTTTTTAGAAATGTAAACAGAATAGTTCTCCTTTTTCAAAAAGCGTTGTAAGCTTCTAATAGAAAGATCTAGACTATTTCTTTCAAAAGACGTCAATTTGTCTATTTAGGGCTTTTAGTAAGGTCTCTATTAAGCACTCTCTTTGCTTTATTTGAGATCCTTGTAGGACGACCTTTTTAAGGCCTAAAAGTAGATAAAGGAGCCTTTTTTTTGTTTTATTTGATAAAGAGTATTGGTAATACTTCTAGAGGACTTTTCTAGTATATTACTAATCAAAGAAATAGGCTTGTTTTGTAAATATAAAGTATAAACTTCTTGCTCAAATTAAGAAAGATTGCGAGACATAGAGGAGGTCGTACAAAGAAAGCAAGTTAGGATAAACAAGAGGAGTTAATATACTAAAAGCTTACTAAGCTATTACTTAGTTAGCGCTTACGTAAGCAACCCCTATTTTTTACTCTTTTATTAAACTCTAAGGAAATAAGATGTAAGCCTCCCAAGTACGCTCACGTCATACTTATGTAAGCTTATTAAACTTAATTTTTTTTACCATTTTTTTATACAATTTTAAAAAAGTTCTACTGAAATCTATCTTTAATTTTTTTTCATCTCATTTCAAGCAAGATTACAGGGACAACTGTGCTGACTAAGCAGCTTACTAAGCCACCCAATCCAAAAAGGAAGATATTGGCTTCCCAATTCACTAACTCTTTTGGGTATAGTACTTCTTGTTGTAGAAATATAAAGCTTTAAAAACTATAACTTTTTTGACATCGTTTTCTTTTGTCACCCCTCCGTAGTATCTGTATCTATCTCTATTTGTTTTTTGTTTAATCTTCTTAGGTCTTTAGAGGCAATTTGTTTTTTGTTCTTTTTTGTTGTTGTTGTTATTTCTTGGTAGATTTGAGCTTTGATAAGCTTCTTAACTTTTATTAGCTCTAGATGCCTTGGCATGTGGCCTGAGCTTTAAGAAGATTTTTCTCCTAGGAGAAGTGTAAGGGCGCCTCTTTCACCCTCTCTAGCGCGCTAGCGCCTTGGCTGCAGGCTTCGAAAAGTATCGCAATCGATTCCTCGTGGTCGTTTTCCCTAGATCTGGTTGTTTCCAAGCAGTTTCTAGAAAATGCGATGTTGTTGTTGAGTATGCAATGTGCGTTCTTAATAAGCAGTGTAATCAGTGGAGTTTTATTAGTAAGGTGCTCTAGGTCCGTGCGTTAGTTTAGCTAATTAGTGGCTAGAACAGATTCCGGGTGCGCTAAATCACACCTAGATTCTGTAATTTCTCTACTAGTTATGACGTTAAGCGTACCTAATCTATCTACAACTTTGATGTTGTTATTAAGAAGGTCGCGCAGCTGTTTTTGGATGTTAACTTATCTTATAACGTCTAATATAGTAACACCTTGTACTTCCTGTCCAAGCAGAGCGGTTGCAATACACTTTAGCTGCCCTTGCACTATCTCTCTTAACTTTGGATTAGAAAAAGCATTTATAAACTTTATAGCCTTCTTCTTTCGCTCTTGCTGTAAGTGCTTTAAGTGCCTCTCACCAAGGGCAATGAGGCAATTATACCTAGCGTGCATTACTAGTGTAGCTGATTACGGATGTCAGCTATTCTGGAAAGGCCAACAACACGTCCTGACTAGCAGGCAAAAGCTTCAAAACCAGGCCTGTAGAAAGATCCTAGGAACCTTTAGATCATCTCCTGCAATGCCTAGTGAGGTAGAAGCCGCTCTTTTTCCACCTAGAGTTAGGCTGGACAACACTATAAGAAGATACGCCTTTAGATCTACTCTACTACATCCAGTTCACCCTCTAAAAGCTGCTATCACCAACAACAGAGGAGAGCAACTCAATCAAATACATGTATCTATTCCCTCAGCCCTCTTAGACAATATAGAGGAAATACAACACTACACCTTTACGCTATAGAACGCTAGGACTCCTTACAAGGTCTATATATTAAACAAGCTAAAAGACATTGAAGTAGAAAGCTATAGGAAACTATTAGCGGACAACAACCTTCTATTAATATACTTAGATCCCTCAGCTATAAGGAATAGCAAAGGAATAGGCGTAGGCGTTGCCTTCTATAAAGGATCCACTCTTATTAAAGAACTATAAGTAAATATAAGACATAACTAGCTAGTTTACAACGGTGAACTTGAAGGTATTACCTTAGGGCTAGAGACAGCAGTCAGCCTATCAAACATCTGCTAAAACATTAATATCTACGCAGATAATTAGGCTGCTTTATTTTAACTAAAAAACACTTTAAACAATCCTAACTAAGAGTAGCAAATTAGGTGTATTAGAGCAGCAACTTAACTAGAAGAAAAAGGCATTACCCCTGCGCTACATTAGGTCCTAGGACACTAAGATATACCTAGAAACGATTAAGCAGACCTCCTAGCAAAAGAGGCTATAGAAATAAACCTTTTAATAAATAAAACAAGCCTAGCAGTTGTTAGCTCTTAAATTAAAAAACTAGCTAACGTTAATTAGTTAAGCCTCCTAGAGAACTGCAGGAAAAAACCTACTACTTAGAACCTAAGCACCTACTTAGCAACCTCTAAATAGAAAATAAGGAAACAAATACTTATCCCTTCTACTAGGAGAGATATATCTAGCTCTTTCTTTTTATTAAAACTAGGTTATAGCTACCTAAAGAGCTATCTATTCAAGAGAGGAAAGATAGAATCTAAAACTTGCCCATGCAATTTTAGAGCTACGCAAGACACAGCTTATATAATCCTTAGGTGCCAACTATATAAGGATAGCAGAGCTATACTTTAGAACTCCTGTACAGAGCTAATCTCTCTACAATATCTTTTTCAAATAGATGCAGGTATTAAGGCTATAATAGCCTTTATTTAAGAAACTAGAGTTGGTACACAAGCCTGGTACAAGGGAAACTCCGACAACTAGATGTAATCGCCTATCTAGGCGATCAAGCTCTAAGCACCCCTCCCCTCTCCTCCCCCTCTCCTCCTTCTCCTCCCCTTTCCCTACCTCTACTCAATAGGCTAAGAGCCTTACCTTCATTTAGATAATCCCCCCATTGTAAATCACTCAGAAGATAGAAATACCACATAGATACCTGCAGGCCTCGGCCTGCACGTCTTATATAGCACTTCAGGCTGAGAAAGGACGTTAAACTACAATAATAATAAAAGTGCTTTAAGTTAGCTAACAGACTGTTATCTTAGCGAGATAACTGCGGTGGTCTAATAATCAAAAATAGTGTATCGTGAGGCTGACTTACGAAGGGTATATTACTCTATGTTTCCTCCTATAGAGACCGCACATCTGTAGGCTGCAAGTTATAGATAGAAGCGTCACATTGTATCGTTTGATCGCTTTTTTAGGCACTCGTATCCTTACTTAGCCTTTCTCATGTTTTTATTTCTCTATTCTAGACATAATTAACATCTTAGTACAGGGCAGGGCCTTTGCCCTTTAAGCGCGTAGCAGCGTTTAACCTAGAAATGCTATGCAAGCATTTTCTCTGCCTCCTAGTATAATGTTAGCGGCATTAATATTATTAAGCTTATTAATGTATTTGTTTGTAGCAGGATTGTATAATTGTTCCTAGGACTGTTAGAACTGCTAGAGAACATTATTTTAGTAGCCTTAGTCTATTAAACTAGTTGCTACATTTGCAGAACTAGAGGCTTTTCCACTAAACCTTAAGCTTAGTTAAGAGTCTCTACTAGTAAACTTCTTAGGTATTACACTAGAGGCTAGTTAATTAAGTATGTTGTTAGTAACGTTGTAAAACTCTTAGATCTTTGCCTTTAACTATAATAAGACTTAGTTTAATAGTGGCTGTCCTCGGATTCCCCCTAGACGTTTATGTGGTGGCCTAAAGTAGTAAGTTTCTTTCTTAGCCGCAATATCCTAGTTAAATATCCTATCTGCTTTAGGGTGTAGTATAGCTTACAATCCTTGAGCATGTGTCTTATAACACTACACGTACAACAGAGGGTATTTATCTATATGTTATTTAAATATGCTGTACTTGTCTTAGTAGATAATTTCTTTTTAGCGTTAGTAATAAAGGAAGTGTTATTTCTTTTGCTAGGAAGTTTAGCATTAGTTGCTTATGCAATAAAGTACACGTAGTTAGTAGGTTTCTTTAGGAGTCTCTTAGTCGTGGGGTGAGTTACAAGTATGTTAATAGTTGATAGTCTAAGCTTTAGATCGCCTGGAGACTTAATAAGGTCCTCTACCTCTAGGTTAACATCTGCTAGCGTGCTCGTCTTTTTATGTGCTTTGCTAATCTTAACTGCTACTTCTCTTACTTCTTTAGAAGTGAAGGTTGCACGCTAGTTAGACAGCATAATTTAGCGCATCTCTACATTAGCGCCTCCTCGTTCTAGCTAATAAATCTTATCTAAGCTAGCCATCTTCTTATAGTGGGATTTGAAAAAAAAGAATTGATTAGATCTAATTTATTCGTATTCTAATCATTACTATTTCGGGCAGCAGGAATATAATACATAACTGCCTCTTTATCTGTTCGTAGTAGACCTTAGAAGAAGAGAATACCTTCCTCTTCTTAAGGGATTTGCTTGTTCTTAATACATGCATTAGCAACAGAAGTAAAATAAGTATAGTACTCCACTAGCCCGGGCTGGTTTTGTACCTATTTATAGATGTAAGCTTAAAGGTAGAAGCGTTTGCCTATCTTAACAGTAGTATCTTCGTCTTTCTACTGTTCTTTTATATATAATTGCAACTTAGACTAATCCCTCCTTGTATATCTAGGTAAGCGTTTGAGAATACAAAAGAGCGATTAATCTTTGTTAAAGAAATAGTCTAGTAGAATAGAGACTCTTATAGTATTACAGATACCTCTATTATTAGCTTGTCTATTAAAGTCTTCCAGAAATTTAGTAATATCCTTGCTAGTAAAGACTAATGTACTGTGTCTTAGTTAAACTATAGACAACACTAAGTTGTATGTAGGTGTAGTTATTAGCTTCGGCCTTTTGAGACAACCTTTTGATGTGACTACACATTTTGTAGACACCTTTTTAGTAAAAAAAGATGTATTGCTAACAACAGGTATCCGGGCTTATGCCCCCTTGTTTGGCATTTCTGGCACGCAATTAGTGTGTCGCTCTAGCATGTTTAGACGGAAACAAAGAAAAGCAAGACAAAGACATAAATCGCCTCCTAACTTAATGCGCTCTATCCCGCTCCTATCCTGCCTATGCTGCTTATACCGCCTACTTATATTAAGGCTTCACTTCTAGGTACTCTTAGACAAGTTAAAGAAGCAGCACTATTATTACCTTGCTTTCTAACCTATACAGGCGACAATAAAACGCCTACTCTTCTTTTCCTACCTTTTTCTTCTCTATCGCTATTTTAACGTTATGCAACAGCTAGCCTAACTAGTTAATTTTTTCTTTACTCAGCCTATGCACAATAAATAAGAAGAGAAGGATACTAAAGTAGAGCATTTTAAGTACTTTGCTAGTATTAGTAAACACCTTGTAGATCTTGTATTCTTTCTACAACTAGCTAAGTTAAGGCTTAACATTCTTTTTGTAAATAAAGATATTGCATTTTCTAGAGTTGTTTATATAAAAAGATAATTACAAAGTCTTAGATAGGCTAAGTTTGTAAATGCTTAATGAACTTAGGGGTCTACATAATTAGCTTAAGCTAGACTAGTTTATTTTTAAGGTATCAAAGGTGGTGGTTGTTGTTGTAGTCAAAATGGGTTTTCTAAAAAAGTGAAAAGCAGCTGCCCTCTACTAATTAGTCGCAAAAGTCAAAAAAAGATTGTGTGTAGTTAACGAAATTTAAACAGTAAGTAGATAAGTTCTAGGAGGAAAGCTTAGACTACTAAGCAATAATTAGGGTTAAAAAATTTGCTAAAGGTACTAAAAAACGACACTAATTAAAACGTGTTCAACAGCGATTGCTAGCTTATAGCTGGCAACAAGATTGCAATAGAGGTGGAGGAGGTAGAGGTAGAGGAGTGTAAGAACACGTACATTACCGCAGCGGGAGCCTACAATACTTTATAAAAGCTCCCTGCTTGCTGCTTCTTACCTTTAGGATTTCCTACACTACACAGTACTGCATATAAATAATACAATGCTTAGACGATTTTTCTTCCTGTTTAACATAAAGACTAATAGCTTATATTAAGTAAAGTTAGACCTTACTAGGTTACTATATAAGAAGCTATAGTAGTAGATTACGAAGCCCGCGTTCACCTTTGTTGAGCGGCCTCCCTATTAGTCGAAGAGGAGCTGTCAGTAGTAGCTCCTATAGTAATTAAGTAGACGTAGAGGTTAAATTCTATTATTTATTAACACCTTATTAATACGTCTAGTATTATAGATGTTATGGTTACAATAGAGGTTGTAAAAGGCTTGTTTAGCAGCGAGTCTATTAAATACGTTGCGCATGTTAATAGTCTAAGTGCAGTAACAGTGTGTTATCTTACAAATCTCCTCCTACGCAAATGCAATCTTAGTAGAGAGACCTTACAGTAGCTCTACGAGGAGCAAGAGCGTGTTAAAACAGCTATTAAGTAGCTAGGACAAACTAACAAGCAGGAGGATTTTGTAAGTCGCCTCTAGGAATAAGAGAGCTGTGCTTAGATAGTAACGCTGTTGTTGTATGTTTACATCTAAGTATAGGCGCCAGAAACGCCGCAACTGCAACACCGCCAGGATAGCAACAGAGACGATAGAAGTTGCAGTTAGCAGTAAATAGTTATTAGTAAATAGTTATTAGTTAAGAGGGTTAGTTAGAGGGATATTACGCATCTTCGTTTCCGTCCGAACATGCGACACACTAATTGCGTGCCGGCAATGCTGAACAAGGGGGCATGAGCCCCGATACCTGTTGTTAGCAATAAATTTTTTTTTACCAAAAAGGTGTCTACAAAATGTGTGGTCACATCAAAAGGTTGTCTTAAAAGGCCGAAGCGCAGTACTGTTTAAAAAGTAAGAAGTAGTAGGTAAGAAGCAGCAGCTTTATAAAGTATTACAGGCTTCCGCTGCAGTACGTACGTGTCCTTTCCCTCCTCTATTGTATTATGTTGCAATCCTATTGCAATTCTACTATAATCCTGTTGTTAGCTATAGGCTAGCAATCGCTGTTAGACACGTTTTAACTAGTATTGTTTTTTAGTACCTTAGCAAATTTTTTAACCCTAATTATCGCTTAGTAGTCTGAGCTTTCCTCCTAGAACTCATCCACCTACCGTTCGAATCTCGTTGACTACACACAATCTTTTTTTTTGACTTTCTCGATCAATTAGTAGAGGGTAGCTGCTTTTCACTTTTTTGGAACCCCATTTTGACTACAACAACAACCACCACCTTTAACACCTTAAAAAATAAATAGTAGGCTTAAATTGCTATAATTCTAGCGCATTGTTTTACTTTCGAAATGAGTTGCTTTTTTAGGTCTAGTTATTTCCATAAAATTATTAATGTTATTTTTTTTATTACTACTTTTTTACTAGTAGTTGCAACCTCTTCTATATTTATGGAAGTAGGCAACACCTTATCTACTATAGGTGTAGGTAGTTAAGTGTTAGCAGGCCTAAATAAGGCTTAGAGTATTGTGGTGTTAGCTGTGCTACGTGCTTAAAACATAACTATATTTGCAGTATTACTAATTGACTAATAGTTGTAGGTAGAAGTTTGTATTATAAAAGTAGAGTAAGTTGATATAGGATAATGTAAACGCAAACCTCTACTATATAATGCTAGCTGCTAGAGCAGCTTATAAAAAGTAGAGGGCGTAAGCTACGCTAGCAGACTCTACACTCATATAGCTAAGCCTAGTAAGCGCTAGAAAACTCTACACGCGCGTGACTTAGTAAGGAAGGCAATAGAAACTTTAGCGGCGGCGTAATGTAGTTAGGTCTAGGGGGACCCAGGGGTGTCTAGGGCGACCTGCGTCCGTCGCCCTGTAACACGCATGTTAATAGTCTAAGTATAGTAAAGGTGTACTACTTTAGTAGTCTCCTTCTGCGTAAATGCAACTTTAGTAAAAAGACTTAGAAGTAGCTTTGCAAAAGTAAAGGCGTATTAAGATAGCTATTAAGTAGCTAAAACAAACTAATAGGTAAAAAGATTCTAGAAAACGGCTCTAAAGATAAAAGAGCTGTATACAGATAGTAATGCTGTTGTTATTCATTTACATCTAAGAATAGGCACCAAACGCCGCAATGTTACACGGGGTTAGGCTATACTAAAGCGGTAAGCCGTGCAGTTTGTCTAGCAATTCGTGTAGAAAAGAGTCATAAAAGTGAACTAAGAGTTTTCAAAAGAATTTAATTCTATGTTTAATAAGTTAACTAAGTATCAATCTAGGTAAGAGAAAAACATCTAAAAGTTAACTAAAATAAAAGAAATAATAAAACCTTTTTATCTTTATATTTTTATTGCTGTGTCCTATGCTATTACCGCTATTTCTTCTTAGCTAAATAGTTGTAATCGTGTTGCTATCTCTCTCTGCCCTGCTATCCTAGATAGCTAGCTTTAGCAGGATAGCCTGTTACGTAATCCCTAGTGTCCTGCGTAGATTATTACCTTCTAACATAGATGTAGTTAACCTTTAACCTAATTTTTACGTTAAAGGGAGAATTCTTTATGTTACTTGTAACATCGTCCCTTCTCTTAGGCTTATTGTCTTAATACTTTAGAATTTTGTTTTCCTTTGCTGCGTGTTAAATTGCTGGCTGCATATAAGGTCTTAGTATGCCTGTTATGTTATACACTCGTTTCCCCTTGCGTCTTCCTAACTATACCTCAGGTTCTATCTTCCAATTGCAGTTGCTTGCAGTCTTTAACTTCTAAATTTTGTGCCTTTACTAATTGCGTAAAAAAGCAGGGTTTAGAGATGTTTTTTGTTGTATGTAAGTGCTGCAAGGAAAAGAATCTTTGCTAGTTTACAGACACTGCAACTAGCTATTACGCTAGTTATATTTTTGTAAAGGCAGAGTATAGTCTTTTTGTTTCTAAGAAAGAGTAAGAGAAAGTTTAGTGTAAGAAGTAGGAGAAACTTCTTAAGGTTGCGCGACTAAAGGCCTAGTTAGCTTAGAGCAAGTTGGAGCTCTTAGAGACTAAGGCGCAAGAGTAGTTGTTTGCTAACTAAGATCTTGCTATTTTAAATTCCTAGAATTGTGCGGATGAGCAAGCTAAGGGGAACTCTGCTCTAAGTACAGACTTTCTAACAACTAAACTATTGCTATCTAAAATGTTAACTAACTTAGGTTAGTTACAGGCTAACGCTTCTTTTAACTCTTTTTTTAATTACTTTCTTTATTTTAAGAACTTAGTCCCTGCTTCTCTAAGTGTCTTTGATAGTACTTAAGTACCTGTAACTTGTAGTTTGTTAAATTTCCCTTTAGCTCTTAAGTGTTTTAGCTTTCTATCTATCTTCGCTACTCAACTAAGTATTTTTACTAACAACTAATTTTTTGCAGGTTTCTAATTTCCTTAACTTTGTACTTCTTGTTTTTAAGCTTTATGTTAGTAGCTAGCTTAGTATCTAAAGGTACTCCTTCTAGGAGTTTTTTATAAAAGACAGAGTAGACGCGTATGCTTAGTAGTAACTAAAGTTTATAGTTTATAGTGCTAATTTCTTTCACAATTTTATTTAGTTCTACTTAAAGGTTATTTAATTTTCTGCTTAGTTGCTTAGTTCTTAGGTTCTGTTGTAATAGGAAAATTTTATCCTCCTTCTTAAAGGTTAGTCCTTTAATTCTTTACTTATTAGCTACTTCAGCTGTTATAAAGTTCCTATAAGCAAGGTTCTTACTTAATTTATTATGAAATTCTTGTATAAGGCGGGCTTTGTTGTCTGCACCTACTGCAATACTAATTATATTCTTTAGATTTCAATAAGCAGCTCACTTATATTTATAGTTTACGTAGTGCAGCAAATACTTTGTAGTTACTAACTTTGTACTATTGTAGGCTAATTATGCTGTTAGCAAAAGTTTAATTAAGTTGTCTTGCAGTTTGTTAGCGTAAATTCTTAGAAACTGTTCTAGTGTCTAGTTTGTTTATTTTGTCTAGCTATTTGTTTCTAAGTAAAAGCTAGATAATAGTCTTTTCTTTACTCCTAATTTTGCTAGAAATATGTCCCTACATTTAGATGTGAATAGTTTATTATAATTAGTAATTGACTCTTTAAGTATTTTGTGCTATAATACTAGTGCCTTAGTAACTTTGTTTTTGTAGCTTTCTGCTGTAATAGCTTTTTTATAGGCACGAACTTTGCTGCCTTAGTTAATTAATTAATAATTACTAAAATTAGGTTGCAAAGTTAAGTAGATTCTAATTTTGATAATCTTAGAAGCTTTACTATAAAGTCTATTGTTACGCTTTTTTATAGTTTTGTTAGTAGCTATAAAGATTGTAATAGGCTGTAAAGCTTATATCTTTTAAGTTTATTTTAATTGTAAGCTAAATAGTTGCTTAAAATTTTTGTGCCTTTACTTATGAGCGTAGTATAGTAAACATCTTAGTGTAATCGAGGTGGGCACCGATCGCCCACTAAGTCAGTACTACGTGACAAATGACTAGGCTACGTGGCCAGCTTACCAAAAGATAAGCACGACAATAATCTAAACAGATTATTGTTGCGTAGTACAATATATATAGGCAAGTAAGAGCATCTGCTTCGTTACACTACCCCCTCCCTCTATAGGCGAGGTCCCTCGAGCTAGGCCTGTTGAATGCCTAGGCAACGTAAAGTATATATACCCGCAAACCCTAAGCTTACTAAGCCCCGCTTAATAAGCTTTAAGCCAAGGCACAACCCTGCCACGTCACAGCCCCTCAGGCACTGCCGGCAGTTAGGTTTGAACTTTTAACCTTAGGTGTTTAGATTATTATATAATCAAGGTAGGCACCGATCGCCCACTAAGTCAGTACTACGTGACAAACGACTAGGCCACGTGGCCAGCTTACTAAAAGATAAGCACGACAATAATCTGAACAAGTGATTGTTGCGTAGTACAATATATATAGGCAAGTAAGAGCATCTGCTTTGTTACACTTAGCTAGTTGTCTAACTATTTCTTTAATTGCTGCATGTCCGTACTCTAGAGACTTATGCAGTTCCTTAATAAGACTTGATTCTATATATAGAAGTACAATTGTTTAATTTCTTTAAATTATATTTTAGTACTTTTATTTATTTTGTAGAAGTTTGTAAGAGATATTCTTGTTAGGCTTAAACTACTAGCTAGCTACATTTTGCTACTACTGCTGCTGTAATAATTCTACCTGCTCAGCTATCTTAGCTACCTTAGCTAGTTCTAGCTAGTTATATTATAATGTACTAATAGGCATCTTCTTAAATATAGCGTTATGTAGTTTCTTATAACTTTCTTCGCGTAAGTCAAATTTTCTGCTAAGAGCATTTGCTGCTCTATTAAGCGTTCTAGCGTAGTAGGTTATTTTAAAGTTGAACTAAGCTAATAACTTAGCTTATTACACTTGTTATTAGTTAAATTTTTTTGTTGTTATAAAATCAACTAAGTTCAAGTAATTAGTAAAAACTTTGATTAGGTGTAGTAGTTCTAATAAATAGACTTTCTACTTTTTAAAGGTATTAACTATTCCTAGTAGCTCCCTATTATCAACATTGTAGTTAAGTTATACTTTAAAGAACTTTCTTAAATAGTAGAACATTGGTCTCTAGTTCTCATCTAAGTACTGCTATAATAATATAGCTCTAAGTGCATAATTCACCGCGTTAGTCTTAACTTGCGTCTCTTATTTAAAGCTGTACATTTCTAGTACAAGTGCTTTAAAAAATATCTGCTTAATTTAATCTAAAACCTTTTAATACTTCTTATTTTAGTTAAATCTTATTTTCTTCTTTGTAATTACTAAAAGAGATGCTGTAATATTTAAGTAATCTTTAATAAATCTCTGGTAGTAAAAAGCAAATTTCAAAAAGAATTACATATTGTTAACTATTTTAGGTTGTAGCTACTCTTATATAGCTGCAATTTCCTTTAGATTTATTATAACTCTTTTTGTAAATATTATAAAGCCTAGGAATTCTATCTCCTTAATATAGGATTTGCACTTCTCTAGCTGTAGGTATAGCTTGTATTCTTTAAGCTTCTTAAGCACTTTCTTAATATGTTCTACATGTTCTTTAAGTAACCCTCTTAAGTACACTAGTACATTGTCTAGGTACTCTATAACAAAGATTTCAAAGCATTTATAAAGAGTGTTGTTAATAACTAATTAGAATGTTGCTAGTGCATTTATTAATCTAAAAGGCATAGCTGCGTACTTAAAAAGTCTATACTTTGTTTTAAACAATGTTATTTACTTATAACTTTCTTTAATATCATTTTAGTTAAATTCTTTTTAGAAATTAAATTCCATAAACTACTTAGCTCTCTAGTGTTAATTTATAAGCTTTGCTATTGGTAGTAAAGAATATTAGCTCTACTGCGTTACGCTGTCTAACCTTCTAAAGTTAACACATAGTTACTACTTTCTATTATGCTTCTGTACAAACAGTATAAGTATAGCTATTAGGCCTAATTCTAGTTAGATAATCCCTTCTTTAGATTCTTCTAGCTGTAGTCCTGCAACTTAGCATCATGCTTAGGCGCTATAAGGTATATTAGTCCTAGGCTTAGCTTAGCTTGATTATTTAGAATAATCTTAAAATCTTAATCCTCATAACCCGCTAGATCTATAGCCTTGTTTTCCTTAAAGAGTTCTCTAAACTCATTAGTTTAATACTTTCTTAGTATTTCTAGTAGTAAAGGTCTTTTCTTCATAGTTATAAGTTATCTTATTTATATAACTTCTATCTTCTAAGAGTTCTTTGTATAGATTCCCAAAGTTTTATGCAGCAAAATTTTGCTAGATCTCTTTAACTTAGGTAAGCTCTAATTTGTTAGGCGTTTTTTATATTGTACTTTAGCAACTTTGTGCACAGGCTCATAGCTAAGTATAGTTTTCTTTTGCTAGTTAATAGCAGGGTTATAGGCATTTAGCTAGTTACAACTGATTAGCATGTCTTGTTTGCCTGGATCTATAATGTTAATGTTTATCTAATATTCTGTGTTTGCTATCTGCAATATTAACTTAGTCTCTAATTATATTATGCTGCCTCTATATCTTATAGGTTTCTTGTTAGCTGGTATTGTTAAAATAGAGTTCTTCTTAACTCTATATAGTATTTTGTACTTCTTTATAGCTTATAAGGAGATTACTGTTCTTGCAGCCCTGCTATCTATAAGCGCCTTAATCTTGTGTTCCTGTATAAATATAGTTGCATACAGCTGCATAGCTTAACTATTAGTATCTTGTACTTTCCTAAGAGTTATTACAAGACTGCTTTTGCTAGCATAACTCTGTCCTTAGCAGTATTTTAGTTTTTTGTCTGCTTACCTTTTTTTGTTTTTACAAAGTAGCCTGCGCTGTACTTAGCGTTGTAATGCGTAGTGCACTTATTCTTGTAGCAGAAGCTCTTTATAGATATATAGGTAAGGTATCTTCTCTATTTAAACTTGTTTTTTTAGTGCAAACTTCTTAGCTTTGTAAGTTAGGCAACTCTTTGCCTTACAGATGTTTCATGACAGTGTGCTGTAATAAAGACTATCTGCTTTTCTAGCATCTTCTAGCTGTTGTTAGTAGAAGGGACATCTGTTTTTACACTGTGCCTATAGAAGTCTCTTGTGGATTCTATCTTCTCTAGTCTGTAGAGGTAGCAGTCATCTACTAGGCATCTGTCTGCCTACAACTATAAATAACAGCAATGTTTTTAGTCTATCTTGCTATGTTCCTTATTTTACTTGTAACACTTACAGTCTATTTTGTAGTTATACTAGCATAATTTCCTGTGTTGCTTAGTATCTTCTACTTTGTTAGAGTTTTAATATTTAACCTCTGCTTCTTGATCTCTAAAGTAGGGTTGTTAGTGTATTGTCCAATAACTAACTTCCTTAGCATTTAGGCTAGTAATAATAATTTGTATTCTCTAGCTGCAATTGTTGGCATAGTGTGCTGTGCTCTTGCACACCTAGCATTAGTTTGCAGCTAGTTGTTCTAACATAACTGTATTTTGTACTTTCTTGTTAGATAACTTAAGTATTTCTAGTGTAAGGATATTATTTACTTGTTTAGGTTATAGAACTACCTTGTAGCTGTTTTGTTGTGCATTATTGTAGAGGTCT
Organism: Alternaria sp. 'sect. Undifilum'; assembly: GCA_024321975.1. Taxonomy (NCBI): domain Eukaryota; kingdom Fungi; phylum Ascomycota; class Dothideomycetes; order Pleosporales; family Pleosporaceae; genus Alternaria; species Alternaria sp. 'sect. Undifilum'. The sequence goes on from JAJJZI010000005.1 coordinate 6,869,034, forward strand.
AAATTGCTAAGGTTATCGTCTGTCTTTATGAGGGCTAGGTATAACGTTTCTTGTCTTATTATTCTAATTCTAACAGCTGCCTGTTTTACTATATCTTATAAGCAATCTCTAGCAAAGTGTCTAACTTTACTGCATTAGAGACATGCCTTATTATTGTAACGCTTCTAGCGCTCTTCCTTAGAAATTCTATTATGTTTCTTTCCTTAGGTTCTTCTATCCTTAGCCTTCTTTTTTACTTTGCTAGTTATAATAGTATTACTATTTTTGTTATGTTTATTGCGCTATCTTTGCATGTTAGCTGTTATATGTTAAACTTATCCCTTCTGCTAGAATTGTTTTTATAGATAGTTGTCTATACGCGTAGCTAGCTCAATTAGAGCTTGTAGAGTTCTAGGCTTATTATAGTGTACAAGGCTGTCCTTAACATTTTCTTTTAGGCCTACTTTAAACACTGTTTAAGTTGCCGCGGTGTCCTAATAAATTCTTGCCTGTAGTTGCTTAAACTCTGCTGTATAAGCTAATACAGACTTAGTTTGCCTTAGGTAGGTAATCTATTTCTTTGCCTAATTCTTAGCGTTACTTCTCTAAAGATGCGTCCTATTTTTTGCTTAAATTTAGTTTGACTTATATATATATAGCCTTAGTTTTGTCCTTAGTCTTTCTATATTCTACGTGTAGCAGGTAATTATCTACGTAGAGTTACATCTAGTTTAAGGCCTTGCCTTTTATATACGTGCTTGCTATTAAGATCTTAATCTAGTTATTAGATACTTTGTTAAATTTGTAGTACAAGTTAATGTTAGTAAGAAATATCTCCAGCTTCTCTTAACTTCTATTATACTTCTTAAGCGCTGCTATTTTAAGTTCTTTTGTAGGAACTTGACGTTTGTTTAAAGTAGCTATCAGCTAATTTACAAGCTAGTTAATTATGTTTAGCATTTTAGCTATCTGCTGTGCTTAAACATAGGCCTGTTGCCTAAAGTTCCTAAGCTCTATAGCATTAGAGTTCTCTTCTAAGTCTAAATTAGATGCGTTAAGCAAAATATTATTCTTTGGTGCCTAAAAGGGTAATAGACCCTAGGCTATGTTGTTCCAAGTAACTCTTTAAGATAACATCTTATTAACACTAATTAGGCAATTAGTTAGTTAATCTATTTACTACATCTGTAGGTAGTTAAAGTGTTACACAAGGTTAGGCTATACTAAAGTAGTAAGCTATGCAGTTTGTCTAGCAATTTGTATAGAAAAAAGTTATTTAAGTTAACTAAGAGTTTTAAAGATAATTTAATTCTATATTTAACAGCATAACTAAGTATTAATCTAGGTAAGAGAAGAACCTTTAAAAGTTAATTATAATAAAAGAAATAATAAAACTTTTCTGTTTTGATATATTTATTACTATGTTCTATTCTAGTACTGCTATTGTTTTTAAGCTAGATAGTTGTAATAGCGTTGCTATCCCTCCCTGCCCTGCTATCCTAGATAGCTAGCCTTAGCAGAATAGCCTGTTACGTAATCCCTAGGGTCCTGCGTAGATCATTAACTTCTAATAGGCTGGTAAATGGGTTGTGGGTACCCGCGCTTAGGTATAGGTTGGGTTGGGGTCGCACGGACTAGTGGTTGTGGTTGGGTTGGGATCGTACAGACCAGTGGTTGTAGTTAGGTTAGAGTTGCATAGACTAGTAGTTGTGGTTGTAGTTAAGTCGCACAGACTAGTAGTTGTAGTTGTGGTTAAGTCGCACATGTAAGGGTGCGTTAGGTTGACCAAAGATGCAGGGTAAACAGTGAATGAATTAGACAAAGAACTATAGAGAGACTACGTAAAGGTTTTTATATCCAACCTAGATAGTTAGGACTAACTAAGGTTAGGACTAACTAAGGTTATTAGAGGTTTGCCGGGTTAGCATAACTAGTGCAGCTAGTAGTGTAGTTACTAGCAGAAGCTACTAAATTAGCTAGAAGCTAGCGCAAATAGTGCGACTAATAGTTAGCTGCTAGTGCTAAGGTAAGAAAAGCTAAAAAAGGCTATAGGCTGAGTACTAAGGAATATTAAGGCTTTAGCCCTTTACAATACCCCTCTTCTAAAAAAATATAGTAGGAGTAGTAATCTTGTTACCTAGAGTTCTACTCTTCTAGGGCTTCCGTATCCTCTAGATTAATAGCTAGTTCCTAGGTTCAATTTAGATATCCTAACTGTTTTACTAAGTACTGCTTTTTTTCCTTTTCTTTTTTCTTCTAATAAGGTTTCTACTAGGTATTCTTCTCTATCCTCTGTCCTAATTAGTGGAGGTTCATTGTCGTCTATTAGCTGGCTTAGTAGAGGGTTTAAGGACGCTAGTTTAAGGTTATTAACATTAAATACTAGGTAAATCTAGCTAGGAGTATTTAATTTAACTGCGTTTAATCTAATAACCTTAAGTACTGTGTAATTAAGGGTTTTCTAGTTAAAGCTTCTGCTAGGCCTTTTTGTTTTGTAATAGTTGCCTAGTTTTCACTATACCCTATTGCCTATTTTAAGCTGTAGTAATTAGTGCATTTTCTTATTTGTCTGCTTTTTTTATTCTTGTTAACTTTCTCTTATTATAGCTTGTGTAAGCTTAATACTTTGCCGTAGTTTTTTAATAATATTTTCTACCTTTTAATAGTCCTCTTGTATTTTCCTTCAAAGTTGTTGTTAAAGGCTGTGCTTAGTAGCAATTTATAAAGGATTTACCTTATAGCCGTGTTGTAAGAAGAAAAGAGACATTTTAGTAGACTAAGCTTGCCTTGCTATAACTGCAATCTTATCTATTACTAAGTTGCTTTTCTAATTTATTTAATCCTAATTGCAGAAGGCTTATAAATAAGCCTGTACTGTAGAGTCTATTTTTTCTGTAGACTTGTCCGTTTTAGGATAGGATCTAGAAGATAAGCATCGCTTAATTTCTAATAACTTGCAAAGCTTAATCTAAAAATAGTTAACAAACTGTATACTTTTGTCTAAAGTAATATAGTTTAGTAACTAATAGTAAGCTACTTTAGAGTTAATAAAAGCTTTAGCAACACTTTCTATAGTAATGCTTTTAAGGCCTATTTAGACAACGTCCTTGCTAAGCCTATCTATAACTACTATAAGGTTTGTACAACATTTACTTTCTAGTAACTCTGTAATAAAATCTATAGAAACTTCTTTTTTTATTTACTTAGGTATAGGCAAAGGTTTTAGTAAGCCTTGTAGGCTATCTTTTTAAAGTTTTGTTCTTTTATACACTAAGCAGTTCCTTATGTGTTTTTTAATACTTTTACTAATAGAAGGCTAAAAGTATTCTCTTGCAATAGCTTAGTAAGTAATATTGCTTCCTAGATAGCTTAAAGCCCTAGAACTGTGGATTTCGTGGATAATTCTAGTTCTTAGAGGTTTATTATTTGGTACCTATCTTTGATCTTAGTAAAGTAGGTTTCTAGAATTGTGTAGGCAGCATTTAGAAATAGAATGTTTAAATTTTAAAGCTGTAGGAAATTGTTGTTTACTATCTCTTACAGCTTTTTAGGCTATTTGGAAGGTTTTGTCTTTTTTTTAGCTTTATTCTATAGATCCTCTAGATTTAACTGCTCTTAAGGTAAATCTAGTACAGTTGCTAGATAGCTGTTGCAGCTAAAGGTTTTAAGCACTTCTTCTTTCTTTAGTTCTCTGTTAGTAGCTGCAGTTATAGGTTTAAATACTTGTATAAACCTTCTAGAAATTCTAGTGTCCTGGTTGTTTGCTGGCATATCTTGTTGTCTCCTAGATAAGGTATTAGCCTTAGAGTTATTTACCCTAGGCCTGTAGGAAATTTCTATGTTAGGAAACTTTCCTAGAAATTAAGTTTATCTTATTTGTCTCTTACTAAGCTGTTTAGGCTTACTTAAATATTTAAGGTTTTTATAGTCTAGAATAACTATAAACTTGTTTAAAGACTGTAGTATAGCATTCTACATAGATAAGCAAGAAATAACTACCAGTAATTTCTTATTATATATCTAGTAATTGCTTTGCGTGCTATTTATCTTTTCTAAATAATAAGCTATAAGGCGTAAGCTTTCTTTATTGTTGTATTGTGAGAGGACTCCTGCTACTACATATCTAGAAGAGTCTGTTTCTAGGATTGTTTCTCTGTTAGGATCTTATTAAGCTAGTACTAGTTTAGTAATGAATAATTTCTTTAGCTTATTAAAAGCTATTTGCTTAGTTTTTCTTTATTAAAAGGAGATGTTACTAGTAAGCCTTAAAAGAGGAGCTACTATTTCTAAGTAATTCTTAATAAATTGTTAATAGAATTTTGCAAAACTAAGACAACTATGTACTTCTTTAACGTTTGTAAGTGCCTGCTTATTTATAATTACTTTTACTTTATTAGGATTTATTTAAAGTCCTTTTCCTGCCTTAATAATAAAACTTAAGTATTCTGTACTCTGTACGTTGAATTCGCATTTCTGGATATCTCAAGGTAATCTAGCCTTACCTAGAGCTTCTAGGACCTTATTTATGTTAGTTTAGTAATTCTTAAGTAAGCTGTTTAAATATATGAAAACGTTGTCTAGGTAGGCTGAGCAAAAATTGTTAATATACTCGCAGAAGGTCTATTTAATATAGCGTTGAAAGGTACTAGGAGCGTTTGCTATACTATATAAAGTAACTAGCTATTTATATAACCTAAATCTAGTGTGAAAAGCTGTTTTAACTTATTTTCTGCATTAATCCTAATCTTATAGAAATCTGTAGAAACGTTATTCTTTGTAAACTATTTAGCTTTTACAATATTATTTAGGGTTTCCTGAATTAAAGGTAAAGGATGATAATCTTTCTTTGTAATAGCGTTTAGGGCTTAGTAATTAACGCAAAAACATAATCTTCCTCTAAGTTTCTTGGCAAAAAGGATAACGGACGAGGCAGGAGAGCTACTAGCTCTAATCTATTTTTAGTTAAGTAGAGAAATAAGCTCCTTTTGTAATACTAAAAGTTCTAGGCGGCTTATACTGTATGAATGTCCCTAGGGAGCCTCCTTTTCTTTGCCTTTATTGTCTTTCTCTAGTTTAATTTAGTAATCTACTTTAGATCTGCGTAAATGAGGTAGTACAAAGGCAGTTTTTAGATTAAAAATCTAGGCTAGGTGTTAATAAGCCTTAGGGAGTAAAGGTAGGACCTCTACTTTCTTCTTAGGAGCTAGGGTTTTTTTAATATTCTTAAGAGAAGTAGTAAAAGTCTAAATAGACTTATCTATTTTTATCTGCCTAATATAGGAGTGATAAGCTGTTGCGCTTATTTGTTTTAATCTCTAGTCTCCTTTAATAGGGCGATCCTTAGTGCTAAGTAACTTAATCTTTTAGCTAGAAGAATAAATGTAAATTGTTTTTTTAGAAGGAGTAATAGTAACCTCTCTTCTATTTATTTAAGGCTGTCTAAGTATTAAATTGTAACTAGGGTGTGTAGGGGCCACATAACCCTAAATAGTATTCTTATAGCCCTTAATATTAATGTCTAACTTAGCAACTTTGTTAATAGTTCTAGGTTTATCTGTAACTTCTTCTAATCTCTTAGGAGAAATAGAAATGCACCATAAGTTGGCGTTTTTAACAAGTTAAGGGCTAACAAGCAAGTATACAAGGTTTCCTGTATTAATTAAAGTAGAGGCAAAAGTGTAACAATTAACTAGCGCCTTTAAAGTAATTCTATTGCTGCTTATGTTCTTTTTATATTTAGCCTACTTCTTAACTAAGTTATTCTAACTTATCAAAGGCTCCTACTAGTAACTTTAAACCAGAGCTACTCTTTTTCTAAATTTAAGTATTTATTTAAGCTTCCCTTCCTAAGCTTATTTTTTATTATTAGAGTTAGAGGACTTAACTAAAGTCTTTTTCTCCTTTTTAGAAGATTTCTTATTTTCTGTACAATATGCAGACAGATAGCCTTTTTGTTTGCAGTTAAAACAGCGTCTTTCTTTGTACAACTGTTTTAACTCTTAGTTACTAAACTATTAAGGTTTAGCAGTTCTTCCTGTGTATTCTATTCCTTCCATCTGGTCTCCTTTTGAAGGAGAAGGAGGAGGAGAAGTTCTCCTAGATTTATACTCTTTAGGCCTGTCTCTGCCTTTAGAGTACTCCTCTATTCTGTAGAGGTAATTAGCAATCTCTATTGCTTTGTTTTGCAGGCTATCTAAATCCTTATAAGTAATACTTATAAGTTTGTCTTGAAGTTTCTAAATAAGACTTTTTTAGAAAAGCATTATCCTTGTATCCTTGTCTAAGCTACTATTAGATAATAGCAGCTGTTTTTAGAATTCTATAATGTATTTGCAGATGCTTTTCTTGCCTTGGATTATAGACTAGAGCTTGTTTTTAGCTCTCTCTGCGCTATAGGGATCGCCAAACATTTAGTTAAAGAAGTCTAATAACTCATTAAAGTTCTATAAATTAGAAATCCCTATTAAGTTAAGAAAAGGCAGAGTAAGGGTTGCAGCTAAGTTTTTTAGTTAGCTAAAGGCGTAATCGCAAGTCCTTTTATCTGTATTAAAATCTTCTTTGTTGTTTTCTACTTTTGCAGTAAGTTGTTGTTAAAAGATTTAGTACATCTTTCTATTTCTATTAAAGGTATCAGGATCTAGTTGTTTAAAACGCCTAGGTGTTTGAGCTTGTTGGTTCCCTAGGGCAGCTAATAGGGTAGGTAACTAAGGTGGTGGTTAAGGTTGTTGTTCTACTCTAGGCTCCCTTTCTTGTTGCAACGTTGTGCCTATAGCCTCCTAAGCTTAAAAGGCTTCCTGTATCCTTGTAGAAGTAGCCATCTCGTCTAGGCCACCCGCTCTATAAAGACTTTTTAAAGTAGTCTCTACTTTAGGTCTACTAAAACCATCTCAGTGTAGTTCTGCCATTCTTACAACTAAAAAAGCTACTAAGGGTTCTGCTATTGTATTTATAGGTACTTGCTAGTACTCTATTATTGTCGGCAGGGATCGTTGTAGGTGCTACTACGCTTAGTAGGCTTATCCAACAAATTTAAACGCCTTAGAGACTTATACAACTAAGTATCCCTTAGCACTTTCTAGTGCTTCTCTTACTGTTAATCCTTTAGTAGATTTAAACAGTCAACTAATAAACTAGCAGTCTGATTAATTAGGATCTCGTGCGTAAATATAGCTCTAGCTAGCTTCCCGTCTAGATATAGCTCTAGAGGGCTTCCAAGTACGACGTAGCTACGCAAGTAGCTAAAGAAGGATCTAATTCAATTGTAAGGGTGCGTTGGGTTGACCAAAGATGCAGGGTAAACAGTGAATGAATTAGATAAAAAACTATAGAGAGACTACGTAAAGGTTTTTATATCCAACCCAGATAGTTAGGACTAACCAAGGTTAGGACTAACCAAGGTATCAGAGGTTCGCCGGGTTAGCGTAATTAGTGCAGCTAGTAGTGTAGTTACTAGCAGAAGCTACCAGATCAGCTAGAAGCTAGCGCAAATAGTGCGGCCGATAGTTAGCTGCTAGTGCTAAGGTAAGAAAAGCCAACAAAGGCCACAGGCCGAGTACTAGGGAACATCAAGGCTTTAGCCCTTTACAGCACAGACTAGTAGTTGTAGTTATAGTTAGGCTAGGGTTAGGTTATAGCATTTATTACTTATTATTTATATTTAAAAAGTATTTTAGAACGAATAGAAATGCTAAAAGATAATACTATATTACTACAGTGAAATATTACAGCTCGTTATAACAGTAATACTTAAGGCGCTGCCGCTTTTGTGCTAGAGGTAGAGAGTCTTCTTCTATAAGCTTGTCTTCTACTATTTCCTCCTCTAGACTACATGTACTGTCTCTAGGCGCTAGGAGCTTAAATATATCGTCAATCTTATTACATAGTGCTTTAAGGCCAATATCCTTATTCTAAATAGAGATTTCTTGCGCCTGTAAATCTAGAGAGATAGTATCCTTAAAAACCATAATCTGCTGTATAGTTAAGCTAAAAAAAGATGCCTTTCATTACTAATAACATCTTTTGCGGTGTTAAAAACGCGCTCAACACTAATACTAGCAATTAGGATTGCTAATATATTTTTTGCAACTTAAGATAGTTAAGGATAAGTATTTTTATTCTGTTGCTACTACTTTAAGATATTAAATGATGTCCTTACTTTAATACAAGAAGTACTAAGGTAAAATTCTCCTTCTTATTAAGTAAAGCCTTTTATATTTTCTTTTTTCTATGTTAAAGACGTCTAACTTAAAATAGAAAAGCTGTTAAAAGGCAATTAAGGAGCAGGCCTTTAAAACTATTTACAGCTAAGTGTCCTTCTTGTAAAAGAAGTAGAGACTAGTGTATAATTTGTCTCTTTACTATTGTTATATTAATTAAGATAGTCAAAAACTATTCGCGATATATGTGCTTGTCTAAAAGTTTTTATGTAAAATCCTAGTTAGCTAATTAGCACTCCTCTATAATAACTAACTGTCATAACTATACCTTATATACAGTGAGCTTTGAACTTAAATCTAGAATAGCTACGCAGTTAATAAGAACCCTTGCTTAGCTAATGTTTTCGCGTAGTACTTGCTTAGCTTTACCTTTCTCTTGTCTACAGCAGCTTGTACTATTGCAGGCTACTTTATAGTGCAACTTTCTACGTCCTTATTAAAAATGTTAAATATTAAGTCTATAAAATTAAAAAGACAGTTATATATAAGCTAAATATATTAGACTTGCAGTTTCTAGTTCTTACTTAAAAAGCTTGTAGCGTCCATAAACAGCTTAAGCATCTCTATAATTACCGTAATATAGTGCTATTTAATAGAAGAAAGTTAGAGACGATTAAGGTCGTAAAAGGCCGATCTCTCTCGTGTTGTTGTTAGGGGTAACAACAACACAAGTACTTCTTTTTATTACTATTTATTATACTAGCTATTCATTAATGTATTTTAAGAGCTTAAGCGCGCGCTCACATATGTTGTATATTAGGTTCTATTAAGTCTTTACATTACGAATAATAGAAAGTCGTTCCCTTAGTAGTAGATGTTGTTAAGTAGTAAGGAATGACTCGTACCGCTGTAGTAACGCGTTAATAGCAATGCAAATAGCTTAGATCTAGAAGGTAGTTAGAATATAATAATTAAATATAATTAAAGTAAAAATGCCTTGTAGAGTGTGTTTAGAAAGGACATCTATTATTTAATTTCCTTAACATATTGCCTCAATAAGACCTCCCTAGGTCTAACCTCTATAGTAGCAGCTAGCTAGAGATATTAGATTATGTCTTAAACTACTAGGTTAATAATATAAGCTCAGCATAGGATAGAGTTTTCTAAAGCGCTCTAGCTAATATCCTTATCTGCTTATATTAACTAAATTGTCTAACTAAGTACTGTATTGTTATTAGTATTGTCGCAAGTAATAGCCAAAAAGCAAGACCTAGTATTAGTGTCTAAAAGTACACGTAGTACCTCTGCGGCTATTAAAATTCTAGTATATTGTCCGCGTATTAGTATAAAATTAAGTAGTTTCTCTTAGAGTTGCTAGTTTTGTGTAATATAGTACGCCTTAAATACAAGAAAGCTATGATAATTAGCTACAGACTATGCATCTAGTATAATTAAAATCTTAGTTATAGGGCCTAGGTTGTTATGAAAAGATGCTTTTACTTTATTAAACACGTTCTGAAACATTAACCTAAATTTATAACAGGTAATTATTGCAGTTTAAGGCTGTAGAAATTAGAGAAAGCACGTAAATAATAGGCGCTTAATAGTTTAGAATAGCTAATTGCTGTTAACAACTACTCGTACAAGCCCTTTCTTAAAGGCCTATTAGGTATATTTAGGTATTAAAGCAGATATACTACTTTTTTAAAGTTAAGTATATATAGAGTTTAGCGTGCCTAGACTATTGTAAATAGGAGTTAAGGTACCTTTATAAATAAAGGTATTTATGTAGTTTATAAGGTGTTTAGTCCCTGTTCTTGTTAGCCTTAGGTGTTGTAGGATTATGCCGCAGTTAAGACAGAATATATAAGTGCGGCTAGTTGTAATATAAGTAGCTTCTCTAAACTTTAGCTAAACGCTACTAGTGCAAGTAGCACAGTTCTAGTAGGGAGATTTGCTATTCAAATTTCAAGCCTAGCTAGTTGTACTCTACTACTTATTCTAATTAGTTACAATTTTATCTCCTCTCTCCTCCTGTATAGCTTCTTAAGGTAGGTACATTAATAGATCTAATTTCTTTTACTCTTCTTTTTAAATAACTTAGTGTCTACTTATTTTAAATTATTAAAGGGTCAGTAGAAAATTGTAAAGGTATCTAGCTATAATAATATAATGTGGTTTACAAGCGAATGGCTCACCTAAGCGAATAGCTTACGCCCCACTGTTGCGTCGACGTTGACACTACAACGCGTTATGTCTTAACAACGTAACTATCTATTAACCTATTATAAATTAGATCTTTAGCTTGCTCTTTTTAACGTCTAATCGCAACGTGTTTAAAGCTAAAGACGTGCTGCCTCTATCTACAATGTGCCTTAAAGAACTTTATCTTACTAATGTACTAGAAATCGCTCCTAACGCGATGTTAAACTAAACTTAAAGCGCCTTTAAAAACTAGAAGAGGAGGCTGTATTTAAGCGTGTTCTTAATAAGTCTTTAAAAGAATTTGCGCCTATAAAGGCTAACGTTTAAGTAATAGCTAATAAACTATCATAGAAGCGGGAGAGTAACTGTGTTAGTAAGAACTAGGTTAACAACTTTATTAAGCAAACTCTAGAGCTCTATACGCGCTAGAGCTATCCTTATAATTACTAGCAAGCTACCTGCAAGGACCTAGTAATTATCTAGCGCTAGTTTAATCTAGTTAAGGGGACAAAGGAGAAGTAGGGTATTATAGACAATAATATCTAAAACTTTAATAAGATAGGCTTTATAATAGGCAAGATTTTATTATAGTTAGTTATTATATTATTAGAGGGCTTTAGCAAAATTAAGTAAGTTTAGCTAGGCAATTGTAAGTAGGTTATTGTAATCTAAGGCGTAGACGTGTTAAGTTACTAGCTCCCCCCCTTTATTATCTTTGCAGGCAAGGTGCTAATTAACGTCTAGTTTAAGAATTTACTTACTAACTAGGTTCTTAAAGTTAGTTTTAATAGCTAGACTAACAACCAGCTTGCTTTTGTATAGTTAGAGCACTTAAATACTAATACAAAGAGCTACACTGTAGGTAAGTATTAACTACCTATTATTAACAGCTATAAAAGCTACTACTTTTTTAACTTTGAAGATCTTTGTAAGAAGAAGAATATTATTCTTCTTTATATGCCTGCACACTTATCTCACCTGCTATAGCCTCGTAATATAGGCTGTTTCACGCTGTTAAAGCGCAGGTATAGCAATATTGTTTTAGGCTTAGCACGTAACTACCCCTACTATATTAGAAAAGAAGCTTTTTTACTAGCTTTTAAGACTACTTTTAGATAGTCTATTACAAAGGAGAATATCCTAGCTAGCTTTAAGGGCGCTAGTTCAGTCCTATTTAACTTATAGGCTGTGCTATTAAAGCTTAATATAGTATTATAGACGCTAGTATAATAACTATAATAAGTAGCTACTTAAGAGTTACAAACACTATATAACGCGCGCAAAGTTAAAGCTTGAATTTCTCTTATTTGTTAGAGTGTAAGAAAATGCTATAAGTTTTTTACTAATTTACTTACTAATTAGATTACGTAGTTAAGTAAAGGGGCTTAGCAAATAGCATATAAGATAGTACTTCTAATAGAGAAAATTACCACTTTTTAAGAGGCTTTAGATAAATTAAATAAGCATAAGAGCTGCAAGCAGCAATATATATAAATAGAAGAGACCCTTACTGTAGGCAAGGTACAAGAAGTATTAGCTAAGCAGGCGGGTAGTAGTTATAGTGATAGTAAGAACGCGTTAAAGAGGGTGCAAGGGGAGAGGCAGTACAGGCGTTATAAGCAGACTAGACATAATGTCCGTACCTGTGTAGTTAAAATTAATACTGCTAGTAATAGTAATAGATCTAAGAAGTAAATTAGCTTATTACAATTTTTAATTTATTGCGATTAAGAGCTGTAATAATGTTGCGAAGTCGCCGCGCTAGTAGGGCGTGAGCTATTCGCTTAGGTGAGCTATTCGCTTGTGAACCACGTTATATATAAATAGCGTTTAGTTTAAGAATGTAATAAAAAGCTATAATAAATTATTGCGATTGCTAACGTACAGCAAACGAATGTCTGCTCTACAACTTTAATACTATATAGGCTAGATGCATTTAGTAGGCGCGTGTTTAGCTAAATCAAGATTAACTTATTTCTTTAATTACGTACTATGCTAGGCGCTTTTTAATTAGACTTTGTTAATTTAAATAAATTTAGAGTAAAAGCAGTATAGTTATTAGAATATGCAATGATTTTTACGTTATATAATTGTGTAAATTAGCTATAATAAGCGTCAACTAATGCTTATAACTTAGCGCAAAAATACTACTGTAATTAATTTAAAAGCCTTTAACGTTTATAGAATTGCTAGAATCTTTATCCTTATCTTTATTTTTGTTCTTAACTTTAGTTTGTATTTCCTGCTACTACTTTTTATTCTTATACTTATCCTTATATTAATTTTAGTACGCATTAACGTGTTTCACAAGCAAGCGAGCTACCTAAGCAAGCGAGCCACTTTTCTCATGCGCCCTACTATCGCAACATTATTACAAGCTATAAACACAATAAAATTAAAATTGTAATAAGCTAATCTATTCTTTAGAAGCCTCGCTATCACTGTCTAACTTAATTTTAACTATACAGATACGTGTGTTGTGCCTAGTCCCGTTACAACGCCCGCAGCGCCTTGCACTGCGTACCCTCTTCGCAGGTATTTTACTACCTTTAGGCTCGCTACGCGCTAGCTTAGCAATTATCTCCTTTACTTTATTCACTGTTAAGGACTCCTCTATTTATGTATATTATTATTTCTAGACTTTGCGCTTTGTAAGCTACTTAATTGTGCTTTACATGCGCGCCTGTTCTTCCTGTAACAATGCTATAGAATGTACTATCTGCTGCGCTCCTTTACTAAGCTGTTAAACTTGCTTATCTGTAGGAGCTAAGAAAGTTCAATTGCTTAATTAGGAGGAGTAGAATAAGTGTATTAATTAACTAAGTGCCACAACAAAGTAAGCAATAACTACTAAAGAGGAATAAGACAATCTAGCCCGTATATATAGGCGCTAGCACAATTGTCATGGAATTAGCTTACTAGGATCACCTAATTAACAAGGTGATCCGCATGTTATGTAGCACGTTAATACTCTAACACACCCCCTAGGTTAGTAAGATACTATTAATCTAAGCTCTAAGCAACTAAGTAGTTGTAATAAATTAAGGTTGTTATTTAAGAGATTTTTCTATAATTATAGCTCCTCTTGCCTAACCCTCTGTTCTTATAGTAATGCTTGTTGTTGTCCTAATTATTTAGCTGCCTTTAGTAATATTAAAACATTAGATAGACCCTAAATATTGCGTGATTAGTGCGCAGCTTTATAACAATATTAATTGCATTTACTGCCCCTCTATAACCTTTTCTCCTTAACTTTACTTTAATACCAATCACTACAGTCCTTAAGGGCTATCTTAACTACTATTACTAATATAGTAAGCAGCAGTACTTTACTGTTCTCTTACTTAATTAACTGCTAATCTTTTTAGTATAGTCTAGCCTTAGCAGTAACAAGCGCAGGCGTTAATTAGCTAGCTATTGTTATAATTATAAGAACAGCGCTAAGCATAAGCATTACGCGCAGCAAAGCCTGTTTAATAATTAAATTTAGTAAGCAGCTAATCTTTTAAATAAGAAGAGTTAGTTACTACTGCCTCTAAATCTGTATGCTTATTATAAGACATCTAGTGGCTCTACTTAGAGGCTAATTACTTTACTTGTTAAATTAAGTCTACTATTAAGTCCTTAATTAATATTTAATCTATATAAGAGTTTAACTAAGCAATAAAGTTAACGTAAGGGCAAGGCTCTTTAAAAGCTAATATAAAAGTTATAGTAGCTTACTGCTTAAGCAGCGTCCCGCGAACAGCAATATAGCGACAGTAATTGCATACAAACACTTATTAAGCTGTCTACTAGGCGCAACGCGCCCTTATCTACTTAGAAAAAGGCTCCTAATAGCTTTTTAAAAATTGCTGCTAATTTATTACGTCTCTGTATTCTGCCTTATAAGCGCTGTATAAAGAAGATGCTAAATAGTGTGTATGCTAAACACTGTTTTAATCGCGTTAAGACTAGTAGTTAGGGTAGCTCTTAGTGTAGCAGCTTCTTATTTTATATATGCAACACAGTTAATATTAATATTACTAATTAATTTATAGCTATGTACAAGGATAAAGAGGTAAGTCTTTAATTCTTTAAGCTCCTTGCTTAGGCTGCTAACTAGTTCTTAGAGATAGAACAATAATAAAAAATACTAAGCTTTAAAAACTTAACTACTTAAGGACATTATTGCTTGCTATAAAGAAATTAATAACAGTGTTACGTCTACTAGAAAGTCTTCTGCATAGAAGCGCTCCTTAAATAATCATTGCGCTTAACCCTTGCTCCCTACTCCTTCTTTGAATCTAAGGTATAATGCTAAGAATTAACTGCGCTAGACATAGCCTGCTTAGCAGGCTATAAGTTAGAATTAAGGTCGTCTATATAGGCAAGAGCCTTTTAATACACAACCTTATACTGCGTATACTCTAGGTTAACCTGCGTAGCTGCTAGTCTAATAATTAGCGTATAATTAACAATAACAGCTGTAGCAGCAGCCTTAATAATAACAATAACAACCTCTCTAGCAATTGTCTCTTTAAGACTAGCATAATTAAGGAATACTACCCCTGCCTGTTCTGTACAATCACCCTTGAGTTTGTTGTCCTAATTGCTACACAACTTATACATATAGGCGTGATTATTACGCTAGGGTAAGCAGGCGATTATCTTATAATTCTATTTATAGAAGTAATAGATTAGATTTGTGCTATTACGCTGCTTGCCTTTAAACTCTTGCTGCTTAGGCTAGGTAAGCTTAAGATGCTCTTAAGCTTGCTAAAGCTAAGAAAGCTAAGCATAATCTAATAATAGAGTTAAGTAATTATAATAACTTTAATGTTTACTAGTAATCTTAGTTTTTGTTCTGTAGTTTTCCTGCTTGTCTAGCTCACGTTCTCCTGCTTATAAAATAAGCTATTAAGAGGAGACTTAGCTTAGTATATAATTGTTGCTGCTTAATATAAATCTTGTTGCTGCTTAATATAAATCTTGTTGCTTATCAATTATTGTTGCCTTTAATTAAGTGCTTAACTTACTAAAAGTTAAGCAACTGCTTAACTTCTTAAACTGTTGTTAGGTAAGCGACTTAGTTAGTTTATTAGCTAGTATAATCGCTTTTTCTAGGTACTTCACTTAAAATAATCTTTTAGTATATTCTTGCTGTAGCTACATGTTTTGTATATCTACATGCCTTAAATAAGTGCTAATCTACTTATTCATCTAACTACAAGCCTAATTGTTTATTAGTTATTACACTAAACTATTTAGATATTTCCTAGATTAAGAGACAGCTTATAGAAAAAGTGCTTAAGTGCTATAGCCTCCTTTGTAGTGTGCTTAAGGGCGAGTAGCTTAGCCTTAGTAGTTAATGTGGTAACTGTAGTCTGCTAAGCTGCCTTCTAAAATATTAGACTACTAACAAACTAGCTATATAACTAAAAGATAATTAACAAGTTTCCTAATTATTTATAAAAAAAGCATTGCCTACAATTGTTAGGTCTAGGCTATTGTAGTTCCTGTACTAGATCACGTCTTATCTTGTCTAATAGAAGTACATAATTTCCTGTTTAACAGCTTTTTGTAAAGGGCTAAAGCCTTAATGTCCTCTAGTACTCGGCCTGTGGCCTTCGTTGGCCTTTCTTACCTTAGCATTAGCACCTCAGCACTAGCTGCTGACTATCAGCCGCACTAGTTACGCTAACTGTTAGCTGACCTGGTGACCTCCAATAACCTTAGTTAGTCCTAACTATCTAGATTAGATATAAAAACCCACGTAGTCTCTCCATAGTTCTGTATCTAATTTATTCACTGTTTACCTTGCATTTTTGGTCAACCTAACGCACCCTTACAAATAAATTAGATCCTTCTTTAGCTACTTGCGTAGCTACGTTGTACTTAGAAGCCCTCTAGAGCTATATCTAGACGAGAAGCTAGCTAGAGCTATATCTACGCGCGAGAATATAATTAATTAGAGCACTAGTTAATTAGTTAACTATTTAAATCTACTAAAGGATTAACAGAAAAAGCACTAGATTAAAAGTGCTAAGGGATACTTAGTTATATAAGTCCCTAAGGCGTTTAAATTCGTTAGATAAGCCTACTAAGCGTAGTAGCCCTAGAAAACAGACGAAGAATAAGCCTACTAAGCGTAGTAGCCCCTACACGAAAGGATAAGCCTACTAAGCGTAGTAGCCCCCACACGAAAAGGATAACCCTACTAAGCGTAGTAGCACCTATAATAATTCCTGTCAACAATATAGAGTACTAGCGAGTACCTACAAATACAATAGTAGAACCCTTAGCAGCTCTTTTAGCTGTAAGAATAGCAGAACTATACTAAGATAGTGTTAGCAGACCTAAAGTAGAAACTACTTTAGAAGGTCTTTGTAGAGCAGGTGGCCTAGATAAGATGGCTGCTTCTACAAGGATACAGGAGGCCTTCTAAGCTTAGGAGGCTATAGGCACGCTACAATAAAGGGAGCCTAAGGTAGAACAACAACTTCTACCTTAGTTACCTACTCTATTAGCTGCCTTAGGAAATGAACAAGCTTAAACGCCTAGGCATTTTAAATAACTAGATCCTAATACCTTTAATAGAAACAGAAAGATGTACTAAATCTTTTAACAACAGCTTACTGCTAAGGTAGAAAACAATAAGGAAGATTTTAACA
The DNA here is from genome assembly GCA_024321975.1 of Alternaria sp. 'sect. Undifilum'. Lineage (NCBI taxonomy): Eukaryota > Fungi > Ascomycota > Dothideomycetes > Pleosporales > Pleosporaceae > Alternaria > Alternaria sp. 'sect. Undifilum'. Next base: position 6,886,027 of record JAJJZI010000005.1, read on the forward strand.
TAGATAAAAGGACTTGTAACTACGCCTTTAGTTAACTAAAAGGCTTAGCTGCAACCTTTACCCTGCCTTTCCCTAACTAAATAGGGATTTCTAATTTATAGTGTGCCGGTGCACGGGGTGATACCCTGCTGCTTACTAGGTCAGTGCTCAACCACCTAATCTAAAGGTATATAGCTTGTTTCGGGGATTAAAACGAGCGGGATTCATCTATTAATCCTTTACCTTACAGCTCAACTCCTGTACTTCTCTTTAAGATACAACCTATAATAAGATCTTTATCTTATTACTCTTGTTCTCGCATAATCTAACTACTAGTAATCTCTTGCCCTTGTAGCAGTATGTCTTTATATACTCTAACACCTGTACAAATAGCAAAGCCTATAAAGACATACTTTACTACTTAGTGTACAAAGGAACTAGTGCACAATTATTGCAAGAACAATATAACAATCTTATATAAGTACAAAATTCTTAAAATTATTACTAGACTTACTTTTAGGAGGTTAGCACTATCCTCTATTATAGACTACGTTAAGGACAAAGTTACCTAAGTTGGCACTAACAGCAATAATAAGAAAGAACAAAACCTACTAATAAAAACAGAATGCGTTATTAAATGCTAATTTAAAGTCTGTCTAGCAGAAAAAAGGTAGTAAACTATCTAGTAAAATAGAAGTAGTCTTGTATATATTCTAAACGCTAATTTAAAGTCTACCTAGCAAAATAGAGGTAGTAACTTGTCTAGCAAAATAGAGACAGTAATACATACATAAAGAAATGCTAAGCTAAAGTATTATCTAGCAAAATAGAGATAGCACTAAAAGCTTATACATAAGTACTAGCTTTAAGTATAAATTTAAACCTACTTAGTAAAATAAGGGGTACTAAAGAGGCAAGAATTAATACATTTATACTAGAAAAAACACACACTACAAAGACTTAAAAAGAAATATTCTTTCTTCTAGAGACTATACTCTATCTATTTCTTTACTAATACTTGTTAACTATTTATGCAAAAAACTTATATAAGTCCTACTATACTCTAAATGTTGAAAAGGGATTAGAAGATAGGTTAAGGGCAGGAAAGCGTAACACTTCCTCTCTCTAGACCTACTACTACTAGCCCTAATCTACTATTAACCTTATTAAGCTCTATTATTAACACTATAGCTACACCTACGCACAACTTAGTGTTAAATATAATTTAACTAAAATATAGTACATTAGTTTTTACTAGGAAGAATATTATAGAATTCCTAGAGGACTTTAACTAATAAGCTAATAATAGAAGTATTTATAATGCTATAAGGGTCTTTATTTTACTAGACTACTTTTTTAATAAGGATTAATCTCTCTCTTATATCTTAAAGCGCTTACCTAGATATGCTAAGAAAAATTAGTCTAAGTTACAGATACACATAAAGGAACAGTAAAAAAATAAGAATATAGCTATTAAGATAGGCAAATGCTTATACTTTTAAACTTACATTTATAAATATGTACAAAACTAGCTTAGTCTAGTAAAGTACTATACGCACTTTACTTCTGTTACTAATATATATATTAAAAACTGGCTTCGGCCTTTTGAGACAACCTTTTGATGTGACCACACATTTTGTAGACACTATTTTGGTAAAAAAGATTTATTGCTAACAACAGGTATCCGGGCTTATGCCCCCTTGTTCGGCATTGCCGGCACGCAATTGGTGTGTCGCTCCAGCATATACGGACGGAAACAAAGATGCGCGATATCCCTCTAACTAACCCTCTTAACTAATAACTATTTACTAATAACTATTTACTGCTAACTGCAACTTCTATCGTCTCTGTTGCTATCCTGGCGGTGTTGCAGTCGCGGCGTTTCTGGCGCCTATACTTAGATGTGAACATACGACAACAGCGTCACTATCTAAGCACGGCTCTCCTATCCCTAAAGGCGAGTTATAAAATCCTCCTGCTCGTTAGTTTGTCCTAGCTGCTTAATAGCTGTTTTAACACGCTCTTGCTCCTTGTAGAGCTACTGCAAGGTCTCTCTACTAAGGTTGCATTCGCGCAGGAGGAGATTTGTAAAATAATACACTATTACTGCACCTAGACTATTAACATGCGCAACGTATTTAATAGACTTGCTGCTAAACAAGCCTTTTACAACCTCTATTGTAACCTTAACATCTATAATACTAGACGCATTAATAAGGTGTTAATAAATAATAGAATTTGACCTCTGCGTCTACCTAATTACTATAGGAGCTACCGCCGACAGCTCCTCTTTGACTAACTAGGGAGGCTGCTCAACAAAGGTGAACGCGGGCTTCGTGATCTACTACTATAGCTTCTTGTATAGTGACCTAGTAAGGTCTAACTTTACTTAATGTGAGCTATTGGTCTTTGTGTTGAATAGGGAGAAGAACTGTCTAAGCATTGTATTATTTGTATGCGGTACTGTGTGGTGTAGGAAATCCTAAAGGTAAGAAGCAGCAGGCAGGGAGCTTTTATAAAGTATTGTAGGCTCCCGCTGCGGTAACGTACGTGTCCTTACCCTCCTCTACCTCCACCTCCTCTACCTCCATCGCAATCTTGTTGCTAGCTATCGGCTAGTAATTGCTGTTAAACACGTTTTAATTGGTGTTGTTTTTTAGTACCTTCAGCAAATTTTTTAACCCTGATTTCGCTTAGTAGTCTAAGCTTTTCTGCTCTGAGCGCTTAGCGCGTAGACCTTATCCACTCACCGTTCAAATTTCGTCAACTACACACAATCTTTTTTTAACTTTTGCGACTAATTAGTAGAGGGTAGCTGCTTTTCACTTTTTTGGAAAACCCATTTTGACTACAACAACAACCACCACCTTTGATACCCTAAAAATAAATAAATATATTAAAAACAGGCAAATCCCTTAAGAAGAAGAAAGTATTCTTTTCTTCTCAGGCTTACTATAAACTAATAAAGAGGCAGTTATATACTATATACTTTCTACCCTAAATAGAGATAATTAGAATACGTATAAACTAGAAGGGATTTATTTTTTTCTAAAATCCTACTATAAGAAGATAACTAGCCTAGATAAGATTTATTAGCTAGAGTAAGGAGGCGCTAATACTAAGATACGCTAGATTATACTATCTAACTAGCAAGCAATCTTTACTCTAGAGGAAGTAAAGGAAGTAAGAATTAAGATTAACAAAGCATATAAGAAGACAAGCACGCTAGTAGACGTTAACTTAGAGGTTAAGGACTTTATTAAGTCTCTAGGTAACCTAAAGCTTAGACTATTAACTATTAATATGCTTATAGCTTATTCTACAACTAAGAGACTCCTAGAAAAACTCTTTAACTATACGTACTTTATTGCATAAGCAATAAATATAGAATTCTCTAGTAAGAGGAATAATAGTTCCTTTATTGCTGAGATTCTAAAGAGGGTATCTAACAAGATAAGTATAGCATATATAAGCAATATAGAGATACACCCTTTCTACTATATATATAATATAGTAGGACACATGCTTAAGAAATGTAAATAATACTACGCCCTAAAGCAGATAGAATAAGTTAGTTTTGACTAAGATATTTCTAGCAAGAAGAGAACGTACTACTTTAGTCTACTATATAAGTGTTTAGGAGAAATCCTAGAGTAACTACTATTAAACTAAGTCTTGCTATAGTTAAAGGCAAAGATCTAAGAGTTCTACAACGTTACTAATAACGTACTTAATTAGCTAGCCTCTAGTGTGCTACTAGAGAAGTTTATTAGAAGAGACTCTTAACTAGGTTTAAAGTATAAAGAGAAAAACACTAATTTTGCAAATATAGCGACTAGTTTAACAAGCTAAGGCTACTACAATAACATCTTTTAGTAGTTCTAGCAATTCTAGGAACAGCTATACACTCCTTCTACTAAGGAATACGTTAAGAAGCTTAATAATATAGATACAGCTAACATTATACTAGAAGGCAAAAAAAGCGCTTTACATAGCATCTCTAAGTTAAATGCTACTACGCGCTTAAAAGGCAAAGGCCTAGCCTTCTACTAAGATATTAATTATGTCTAAGAGAGAGGAGTAAAGAAGTAAGGAAGGCTAAGCAAGGATTTAAGCACACAAGAAAGCAATTAAACAATATAGAGTAATTCTTTTATCCCTAACTTGCAGCCTATATATATACAGTATCTATAGAAAGAAATATAAAGTAATATATCTTTTGCAAGCCAGCCTTATAATACGCTATTTTTAATTATTAAACTACTCTAATTAGCTTATTAAGACAACAACATGTTGATAGATCTAAAACACTTATAGTAAAGAAGGAAGAAGAAGGCTGTAAAGTTTATTAACACTCTTTCCAATCTAGAACTTAAAGAAATAGTATAAGGACAGCTAAACTGTATTACAACTACTCTACTTAGATAGGAAGTACAAGAAATTACAGTATTAGACTTTATAGGGCAAGCTAGCATTTAAAAATAGCTGCGTAATCTTTTTAATAATGGTATTAATGCTATAGATAGTTTAAGTGCGCTTAATGCTATAACTTATGTAAAAAACGCTAAGCTAATAGATACTAAGTGCGCTAAATTACACCTAAGATCTATTCTTACCTCTAATTAGCTAAACAAGCGCATAGGCCCTACCTATAAAATTTTACTAAGTATACTACCTACTAAAAGCGCGTATTACAATGTAATAAATTTGTATTAATCTAATATATAAACTTACTATAAGCTAAGTAGAAGGAGAGATTCCTAAATAGATAAGTTAGATAATATACCTATAAAGGATGTCTAAGGAGTTTAGCAAAGAAATAAGAAGGCTTTTACTTAAACTAACTTACTAGAACACTAAGTTACTATAAACAGCAGCTTTCTAAAGTGCTTAATTAACACTAGAGTATAAATAAATATTCTAAGACTAAGTACTGCGCAAGTATTAAAGATACTATATAAAATAATAGAGCACTAACTAGGGTAGCCTCCTCCTAGTGTTACTTTAGCTAATAGTATACATAACCTGTTTATTAGGACCGTATTTAATATACCTATATAAATAGGTACAGTTACTATTAGGACTACGTTTAGGATTATTGCTAATATTACTAAATCTATAATTCTAGGAGGACCTTAGTGTATAAACGCTAGACTATTAATTTAGTATAATACATTTAGGCAAATTACGCGCTAAGTCCTATCTAAAGACAGTATAAGAAATATAGTCTTTATTATGTCTAACTTATCTCTAAATTACCCTGCGTAGACAATTAGAAACAAAGCCTCTAACAACAACTTAGATAGAGAAATAGTAGGTAATATGTAGTTGCATGTAATTACTAATAAATTAGGCAACAAACTATAAGTAGTAGTAGTAAAATATATACAAGAAGCTGTATAGTCTAATCTAGTAGCTAGATTTAGTAACTTTAACATGCTATATATAGAAGTAGGCAGGAAGGATTAGATAGTCTAGATAAACTAAGTGTTTACGCACGCAGTTAGATAGTCTAAGAACTTTACAAAAAACTACAAACTTAGTAAATTTGAATTATATATAAACTTAATTGTTAGTAGATGTAAGAAAGGCTACTTAAATATACCTAATAACATAATAATCTTTACACACTATATAAGATAGTAGATAAGAAAGTTTAACTTATTAATATTCTACAGCAGGAGATACCTATAGAGTTTAGACAAGAAGACTATAAGAAAATGGTAAAAGAACAGCAACGCCTTAAAATAAGCATTTGCAATTTTAATAAGAAGCTGTGCAATTATTTATTTACACTAAGATATACTACTTTTCTACAAGGAACAAGGCTTACTAAAAAATAACTTTACAAGCTATATACTAGAGACTACCTACAGCTATTAGAAAAGAAGATATTTATATATATATACTTCTTAACAAAGAAGGAGTACTCTCCTAGCAATTTAATGAATTAGGAAGAATTTACCTTAATATATATCTACTATACAAGATACAAATAATACTATATAAAGCTTAGCAAGTACAAGGTTTTACTATCCTAAAAGCTTTAGAGCTATAAGTAGTAGATATAGTTAACGTCTGCCTAAATTAAGAAACATAGGAAAAGTGTAATAGTTAATATTACAACCTATAGCACCTAGTACCTAAGAAGGACAAAGGCGTTTAATAAATTAGCAATACGCAGCAAATAAATGTAGTTACTATACAAGATGTAAACCTACTACTAATAGTAGATAAGTTTTCTAAGAGGTTTACAGGATGCAACATTATCTTACTTATAGACTTATTTTTAAGATATAACTAAATTACACTATATCTAGAAAGTAGAGACAAAATAGCGTTTTAAACACTAGTTAAGCTTATACAGTTATACACAATAGTTATAGGTACTACTAACTCTATAGTAACATTTTAACGTGTAATAATAAAGATTCTTAGAGACTACTAGCCTAATACTATACCCTTTATTAACAATATTACATGTAGAGGGCTAAAAACTAATTATAGTAGAGAAGAATTAATACTAGAAGTTTAATATTATATTCTTAAGCATATCTTGCAACTAGACAGAGTGCTAGCTAATATTAAACAAGCTAGAAGCACTATATTAAGAAAGAAGTACTACTTTCTTATAGAAAGACTTAAGGTTGTAAGCTATAAGGTTAGCCTACAAGGACGTTATCCTAACTAGAAGAAAGTAAAGAAGATTATAAACTAGCTACTATACAAAGATAAAAAAGATGTATAATCCTTTATAGGCATATGCGTCTACTACTGTATATAGATAAAAGGCTTTACTAAGATTACTAAACCTCTATTTACACTCTTACAAGACAATGTCTCTTTTAAATAGAGAAATATATAAAACACAGCAATATATAAGCTAAAATAAGCTATATATAACGTACCTGCACTTGTAAACCTTAACTACACTAATACTAAGGATTACAAGACATTCCTTATAACTAATATAAGTTAAGACAGGGCAGGAGCATATATTAAATAACTTAAGAAAGATAATAAGCGACACCTAGTGCAGTTTAAAAGCACGCTATAGTTAGCGTAAGAAAGGTAATAGCACTCTACTAAGTTAGAATGTAAGGCCGTGCTATAGGCTCTTAAGAAGTTTTATACTTACCTTTATAGTGTTTACTTTACTATAGAAACTAATGCAGCAACCCTTATTACTTAACTAAATTACTTATCTACTAACAATCTAGGATCTATTATAAACAGGTAGATATTAATAATTCTTTTATAGGACTTTAACATTAAGTATATACTAGGGTAGAAGAATATAGTTGCGGATGCACTATTAAGGTATCTAAAACCTAATAATTAGGAACTACCTCTAGAACCTAAGGAGGATTTAAAGGAGTTTATTAATTATATAATTAGAAATGTAAATGCACTAATACTAGCAGGACAGGCAAGGATACTCTGTTAGGAATTCTTAATAGAGTTAGAATAATACGCTTAATTTTTAGTTAACTTTAAGACTCTTAAGAATATAGAACTACAAGAACTATAAGTATAAAAGAAGCAAGCTCTAAACTTCTTTGTATAAGATAGAATACTTTTTAGAAAAACATCTAGGAACATTATAATCTAGAGAGTTGTAGATAATACTAACTTAAGAACAGCTGTAGTATGGAATGTATATACTTAGGTTAAACATAGAGGAGTTAACGCAGTGTACTCTATACTTGCTTAGTAATACTAGTAGAAAGGAATGTACAAGCACGTACAGCAAAAGCTAGTAACCTGTCTAGACTATTAACTATAATCCTTTAAGAGGAAAGTTAATATGCTTACTAATACCTACAGTTTCGCTATTTAGGAGACTATTGCAATTAATATAGTATATATGCCTTAGTGTTTTAGGAAGAACTTTTTAGTTATTACAAAAGACTACTTTAGTAGCTAGGCTAAAGCAAAAGCCTTATTAAATAACTAGTTAAAGACAATTGCGGAGTTTGTATATAAGGTCATTATATATTAATAGAGCACAGCGCGTAAACTTATAGTTAATAGAAGGCCTAATTTTGCTAAGGTAGTATTATATTTATTAAATATGTACAGGATTAACTAAGTCTAGTCTTTAGAATACAACCTTTAAGCTATAAAAAAGATTAAAGGAGAGTATAAGCCTATTATAAACGCCTTTGTAAAGCTACTAGAACCTTAAGTTAAGAACTTGCTAATAGTTCTCCTTGTAGACAGGATCTTAATACAGGAATAGACAGGTTACTTACTGTACTAGTTAGTTATAGAGCAGAACCTAGTACTTCCTATCAAACTCGCGCTGCCTATATAGCAAACGCTTCTATTTAGAAAAGTAAAGGACTGTGCACAGCTGCTTACAATTTAAGTAATATAGCTAAATCTTAAAGATTAGTTTATAAAGGATGCTGTTGCCTGTACTAACTAGATAAGAGCTACTAAAAAGGAATACTAGAATAACACTAAGGAAATACAATATAAAGATATAAAGCTAGGAGACTTAGTTCTTCTCTAGAACTCTATTTAGGAAATTAATATACCGCAAGACTGTAAGCTAGATACAAGATAGTTAGGCCTATACTGTATTTATAAAGCTAGACTTAATAGAGGAACCTATTATCTTAAGGACCTTAATAGTACACGCTTCTCCTATATAACACCTAGATAGTAATTAAAGCTGTTTAGACAAAGACTTGTACAGAATATTATTAAGAAAGATTAAAAAAATATAAAGCTATAGGATCCTATTTATTAGGAACAAACTAGCCCTATAGTAGACATTCCTATCTTGCTAGACTTGCCTAAGCTACGTAGGGAACTATAACTACCTTTACTCCTTGCAATAGGTAATAAGCTTTGTCCTTAAGTTATTATTACTAAACGTCTTATAAAAGAAGAGCGTTAAGTATACAGACAAGACTTTAAAAGCTTAAACTCTAACTTAAATGCTTCTATATTAGATAACTAATAGGCTATAGGACAGCCTATAGTTTTAGGAAGGGGAGGGGATACTATACTAGTAGTACCTACTTTTACCTTTAGCTACTTGTTTACTAATTTCCTATGTAAAATTTAGGTACAAGCTACTTATCCTACTAATTCTAGGTACTTACTGCTACACTAATACTATACTTAATTTTACACACTCTTAAGGCAATAGCTAATTACAACAACTATTTTAATTGTAAAACCTACTTATTTTAGCGTAATTTAGACCCTGTTTACCTCTACCTGCTAGCTAGCAGGATACCGCCACTACGCATAAACTAGAACTACAACCCTGCTAACTATTTAACTTTCCTACTATATAAACGTTACTACCTTTTATTAGGGCAGTTACTTTCTAAGATAATAATAACAATAATACCTCTTCTTACAAGCTAGTAGTAGCTAAAGACAACATTTAACTTATATTAGCTAACCTACTTAAATAATACTTCTAGCGCTGTTAGACAAGGACTAGGGTAAGTAGCTATAGTTACAACTGCTGTAAACACTAGGACTATTAAGAGTTTTTAACAACCTTAGAGTTATTGCTAAGAAGGAAGACTACGTTGTAGACTAAATCCCTAAGGTTATATAGTATTAAGACAGGGTACTAGAGCTTGTAAAGCTTAGCAATAATATTAGGGTTATTAATATCTAAACTTTAGTAGACAAGATCCTTTTAAATACTCTAAGACAATAACGTATTATTGTAGATTATTAGTTTATTTATGCCTCTTACTAATTTAACCTAATCTTCAAAGTTATTCTAAGAGTAGGTAACCTTTGTGCTTAGCTCTTTAGACTTATAGACAAATATAGTAGTGTTAAAAGTTTCTAGGAACACTATCTTATTATTAGTACAGCTTCCTTAACGCGAGATAAGAGGGCTAAAGAACTAAGTAGAGCTATTACAACTGTAAAGAAGCTAGCTCTAGGATTTATCTAAGAATACGTTAGCATCTACATACCTTGTACGCTACTTAGTTACTAAAGATTAACTAATATAGCCTTTGTATTAAGGTGTATAAATCTTAAGGATACTACTTAGTTCTTTAACACTACAGCAGCTTACTGCATTAACTCTAAGAACTAAGGTAAAGAACAATATATGTTAACAGCTAACTAGGTAATAGTGAAACTGCTATATAAGGATATTTATACTTTTATTAATTAGAATAACTCTTACAACTAAGCACCTTACCTAGACATTAATAAGTAAAAGGTAAAAAAGCTTTGTAATATCTACGCTAAGCCGCAAGTCTAGAAAGAAGATATTAAGTTTAACTTACAGAAGCTACAGCCTAATGCTAACGCAAAAGATAAGCAAGGCAAGCCTAATTCTCTCTATACGTTCTAGTAAAAGGTTTTTTAACTTATAGCTAAAGCTAAGGACCTTAAAACTAGCCTAGTCTACTCTACACAAAACGTTTTAAATAATAAGTATAAGCTGCTTAGTATAAAGACGCCTCTAATATATAGTGTAGTTATCTCTATAACTATAGAGCTAGGAAGGACCCTAAATAAGGCTTAAGCTATTAATTGCTATAGAGATCTTATAACATCTAAGACCTGCTCTCTAGGGACTTATAGTCTGTTAGTTATAACTAAGAATCTAAGGCAATCTACAGGAATATTAGCTAGTTAAGGACCTAACTAATACTTAGCAATTAAGTTATATAAGTTTTAGAATAGAATAACTGTAGTATAACAGAGGCGTAACGCTGCTAACATCTAGGTAAGATAAGTTAGGACTAAGGCTAGTAGCTAATAAGTCTTTGCACTACTACCTTTACTAAGCTCTTATGCTCTAAAAGCAATACTAGCCTACTAATAGGCAGCTACCTAATTAGATACTAACCTTAACAACGCTTTCTATATAGATAAAGAGCTAGATACCCTTAATTAGGAATAGGAGATCTTTTAGGCAGGGTGTTATTGCAAGAATTCTACCTTAGCTTTTCTTAAGTTACTTAAGCAAGCTTACGCAAAGAAGCTAATTACTAATTTAGACTATGTTAAGGTTATTAAGGAATAGTACTGTAAGGTTAACATTAAACAACAGCCTAGCTCTAATAACTTATTATATAAGCAAGTATACTTTATTTATAAGCGCACTACTATAAGCGTTATAGGTTTATTTAAGAGAGCTATGTTGTCTAATATACTTGATAAATGTCTGTTCTTACTATACGTAGGATAGAGCTGCTAGCAAGAATTTTAATTAGACCCTATTATTTTAAAACTTTTTACTAGCAAGTATTATCTAGCTAAGTAGGATAAAGACCTGCTAAGCTACTGCTATTAGCTTTCTAAACTTAATCTCTATCCCCTCCCTACTTAAGACAAGGTTATTAATACTATAGAGTTTTAACTACAAGCTAAGGAGTTCTAACACACTAGAAGCATTGTTACTAACGCCTGTACCTAGCTATTTAAGGATAGTTAGGTTAAAAATATTATTATTAAAACCTTTAAGATGTACTGCTTCTATCTATAATATATAGATAGGAAGCTAAACCTTAGATAGCTGTGTAATATATACTACTTACTTATCTAATAAGCTGTACGCATTAATCTAAGATACTAGTTGTAATATACTATGCTCTATAAAGAACATACTTTAATTTTCTACCTCTACTACGCTAAATACGCTAAGAAGGGTAATTAAACTTACTTAAAGTACATTAACCTTAACTTTAAGTAAATAATAACTAAAGGCCTTAGTGTAAATATAATCTAAGGTAGCGTATTATTTAATAATAAGGATAAGAACAACTATATAGAGATACTCTTAGGTTTTTATAACTATATGCTAGAGTACTTAAGGTGGCGTAAAGACGTAGGTATTAAATTGTTAAATAGTCTTATTAAAAGATAAGAAGACAAGACAGACTAGCTAAAGGACGTATAGAAACTAGCTCCTAACGCTTACTAGATAAAGCAAATTTACAAGGAAGAACAAGTTTAAATTTTATTACCTCTACTACTTTATAGATCTACTAGCCCTACTACTTACAACTAACGCACTATCTTTTTTTAGTTTATTATAATTTGTAATAGAGTAATAGAGGTGCCTGCTATAGAAACTTATAAGGAAATTTGTAAAGCTTATTATAACCTTACTACTACTCCTTATACTTCTTTAGGCTATCCTAACAAGTTTAGAGGAATTAATTAGCTATTCTCTACTAATGTTTATATTAAGTATAGGTTATAGATCTAGAAGGCTCTTATTAGACAGGCTAAGTAGAATAATTCTCTTGTCTAAAAGGAGCTAAACAACATGCTATAGAACGCTAACAAGGAGTAGATTAATAACTATATTAAGGAATACTATAACTATGTGCTATAACAAATTATTAACTTATAGCCTATAATGCAAGAACTAAAGAAGAATGCTTTTTATACTAATCTAGTTTTAGAATTCTTAGACTGTTTATACTTTACTAACTTTAGATAGAACCCTTCCTATACAACAAAAGACTAAGATAAGTAGGATACTAATTTCTCTTAAGCTAATTCTCTACAAAGTCTCTAAGAGTAACTTAGCCTAAAGGCTAATAAGCGCTAAGTTTTCTAGGAAAGCAAAGATTCTATAATACTCTCCTCTACGCAACGCCTTCCTAGCGTTTATTCTTAATTAGGTACTGTTATCTTGGATAACGTCTTAGTGCCAACTACTCTAACTAGGCAGCCTCGTTATAGTCACCTTTAATTAATATTAGAATCTTAAGCGCCTGCTACTCCTATCCCTACTCCTACTACTACACCCGCGCCTAGGCCACGTGCTTTAACTACTACTTAAGAACCTCGCCAAAGTAAACGTTTAAAAAAGTAAGAAAAAGTGTCTAGGCTAAATATAGAGTAATTAAGTTATATTTCTTTTGTTTTATTTCTTTTGTTTTGCTGTTTTTTCTTCTGCTAAGTAGGTTGCTTAATAGGGCTAAGCTTGCAGGAAGGGGAGGTATGTGCTAGTGCACGGGGTGATACCCTGCTGCTTACTAGGTTAGTGCTCAACCACCTGATCTAAAGGTATATAGCTTGTTTTAGGGATTAAATTAAGCAGGATTTATCTATTAATCTTTTACTTTACAGCTTAACTCCTTTACTTCTCGTTGAGATACAACCTATAATAAGATCTTTATCTTACCACCCTCGTTCTCGCATAATCTAACCACTAGTGATCTCTTGCCCTCGTAGTAGTATGTCTTTATACACTCCAACACCCGTACAATAGAACTGTAATAAGCTATTAAACTTCTTTAATTAAATGTTTGGAGATCCCTATAGTGTAGAGAGAGCTAAGAACAAGCTCTAGTATACAAGCTAAGGCAAGAAAAGTATATGCAAATACATTATAGAATTCTAGGAACAACTACTATTATCTAATAGTAGTTTAGACGAGGATACAAGGATAATACCTTTCTAAAAAAGTCTTATTCAGAAACTTTAAGACAAACTTGTAGGTATTACTTATAAAGATTTAGATAGCCTGCAAAATAAAGCAATAGAGATTACTAATTACCTCTACAGAATAGAGAAGTACTCTAAAGGCAGAGACACTAAGCCTAAGGAGTATAAATCTAGGAGAACTTCTCCTCCTCCTTCTCCTTTAAAAGGAGACTAGATAGAAGGGATAGAATACACAGGAAGAACTGCTAAACCTTAACAGTTTAATAACTAGGAGTTAGAATAGTTGTACAGAGAAAGGCGCTGTTTTAACTATAAACAAAAAGGCTATCTGTCTACATATTGTACAGAGAATAAGAAATCTTCTAAAAAGGAGAAAAAGACTTTAGTTAAGTCCTCTAACTCTAAGAAAGATAATAAGCTTAGCAAGGGAAGCTTAAATAAGGACTTAGATTTAGAAAAAGAGTAGCCCCTGTTTAAAGTTACTAGCAGGAGCCTTTAATAAGTTAGAATAACTTAGTTAAGGAGTAGGCTAAATTTAAAAAGAACATAAGCAGTAATAGAATTACTTTAGAGGCACTAGTAAATTGTTACACTCTCGCTTTTACTTTAATTAATACAGGAAACCTTGCATACTTGCTTATTAGCCCTTAACTTATTAAGAACGCTAACTTACAGTACATTTCTATTTCTCCTAGGAGATTAGAAGAAGTTACAGATAAACCTAGAACTATTAACAAAGTTGCTAGGTTAGATATTAATATTAAAGGCTATAAGGAGATACTATTTAGGGTTATGTGGCCCCTACACACCCTAGTTATAATTTAATACTTAGACGGCCCTAGATAAATAGAAGAGAGGTTACTATTGCTCCTTTTAGAAAAACAATTTACATCTATTCTTCTAGCTAAAGGATTAAGTTACTTAGCACTAAGGATCGCCCTATTAAAGAAGACTAGAGATTAAAACAAATAAGTGTAACAGCTTATTACTCCTATATTAGGCGGGCGAAAAAGGATAAGTCTATTTAGACTTTTGCTGCTTCTCTTAAGGATATTAAAAGAGCCCTAGCTCTTAAGAAGAAAGTAGAGGTCCTACCTTTACTTCCTAAGGCTTATTAACACCTAGCTTAGATTTTTAATCTAAAAACTGCTTCTATTCTACCTCCTTTACGCGGATTTAAAGTAGATTACTAAATTAAACTAGAGAAAGATAATAAAGGTAAGGAAAAAGAGGCTCCCTAGGGACCTCTATATAGTATAAGCCGCCTAGAACTCCTAGTATTACAAAAGGAGCTTCTTTCTCTACCTAATAAAGGATAGATTAGAGCTAGTAGCTCTCCTGCCTCCTCCCCTGTCCTTTTTGCTAAGAAACCTAGAGAAGGATTACGTTTCTGTATTAATTACTAAGCCCTAAACGCTATTACAAAGAAAGATTGTTATACTTTACTTTTAATTTAGGAAACTCTTAATAATATTACAAAAGCTAAATAGTTTATAAAAATTAATGTTTTTACAGCTTTTTACAAGATTAGGATTAATGTAAGAGATAAGTAGAAAATAGCTTTTTACACTAGATTTAAGTTATATAAGTACCTAGTTACTCTATTTAGTATAGCAAACACTCCTAGTACCTTTTAACTCTATATTAATTAGACCCTCTATAAGTATATTAACGATTTTTCCTTAGCCTACTTAGACAATGTATTAATTTACACTAATAGCACCTTAAAGAACACTAGCGTAATAAAAATAAGGTTTTAGAAGCTATAGGCAAGGCTAGATTACCCTTAGATATCTAGAAATACAAATTTAACGTATAAAGTACAAAATACCTTAGATTTATTATTAAGGCTAGAAAAGGACTTTAGATAGACCTTAAGAAAGTAAAAGCAATTAAAGATTAGTAGGTACCTACAAATGTTAAAGGAGTACATAGTTTTCTTAGTTTTGTAAACTTCTATTAACAATTTATTAAGAACTACTTAGAAATAGTAGCTCCTCTTTTAAGGCTTACTAGTAACATCTCCTTTTAATAAGGAAAAACTAAGCAAAAGGCTTTTAATAAGCTTAAGGAGTTATTTATTACTAAGCTAGTACTAGCTTAATAGGATCTTAACAGAGAAACAATCCTAAAAACAGACTCTTCTAGATATGTAGTAGCAGGAGTCCTCTTACAATACAACAATAAAGGAAGCTTACGCCTAGTAGCTTATTATTTAAAAAAAATAACTAGCACGCAAAGCAATTACAAGATACACAATAAGGAGTTACTAGTAGTTATCTCTTACTTATCTAAGTAGGATGCTATGCTACAATCTTTAAAGAAGTTTATAGTTATTATAGACTATAAAAACCTTAAATATTTTAGTAAGCCTAGACAGCTTAGCAAGAGACAAATAAGATAGGCTTAATTTCTAGGAAAGTTTCCTAATATAGAAATTTCCTACAGGCCTAGAGTTAATAACTCTAAGGCTAATGCCTTATCTAGGAGACAACAAGATATGCTAGCAAACAACTAAGATACTAGGATTTCTAGGAGGTTTTTATAAGTATTTAAACCTACAACTGCAGCTACTAACAAAGAACTAGAGGAAGAAGAAGTGCTTAGAACCTTTAACTGCAACAGCTATCTAGCAGTAGTACAAGAGCAGTTAGATCTAGAGGATCTATAGGGTAAAGCTAAAAAAGAGAACAAAACCTACTAAATAGCTTAGAAAGCTGTAAAGGATAGTAAACAATAATTTCCTACAGCTTTAGATCTTAAACTTTCTATTTCTAAATGCTAACTAGACAATTCTAGGAACATCCTATACTAAGATTAAAAATAAGTACCTAATAATAAACCTTTAAGAACTAGAATTATCTACAAAATCTATAGTTCTAGAGCTTTAGGCTATCTAGGAAGGAATATTACTTATTAAGCTATTGCAAGAGAATACTTTTAGCCCTTTATTAGCAAAAGTATTAGAAGGTACATAAGGAACTGCTTAGTATATAGAAGAACAAAACCCTAGAGAGACAGCCTATAAGGCTTACTAAAACCCTTGCCTATACCTAAGTAAAGGTAGAAAGAAATTTCTATAGATTTTATTACAGGGTTACTAGAAAGCGAAGGCTGTATAAACCTTATAGTAGTTATAGATAGGCTTAGTAAGGACATTGTCCTAATAGGCCTTAAGAACATTACTATAGAAAGTGTTACTAAAACTTTTATTAACTCTATTGTAGCTTACTATTAGTTACTAAACTATATTACTTTAGATAGAAGTACATAGTTTGTTAACTATTTTTAGATTAAGCTTTGTAAATTATTAGAAATTAAGCGATACTTATTTTCTAGATACTATCCTAAAACTAATAGTTCTACAGAAAGAATAAACTATATAGTACAGGCTTATTTATAAGCCTTCTGTAATTAGGATTAAACAAATCAGAAAAGCAACTTAGGAATAGCTAAGATTGTAGTTATAGCAAGGCAAGCTTAGTCTACTAAAATGTCTCCTTTCTTCCTATAACACGGCTATAAGGTAGATCCCCTACAAATTACACCTAAGCATAGTCCTTAATAATAACTTCTAAGGAGAATACAGGAGGATTATTAAAAGGCAGAAAATGTTATTAATAAGCTACAACAAAGTATTAAGCTTGCACAAGCTATAATAGGAGAAAGCTAACAAGAACAAGAAAGGCAGGCAAATAAGAGAAGGTACTAATCACCTTAGCTTAAAATAGGCGATAAGGTATAGTTAAAACTAGGCAACTACTACAAAATAAAAAGGCCTAGCAGAAACCTTAACTAGAAGAATCTTAAGTACACAGTACTTAAGGTTATTAGACTAAATATAGTTAAATTAAATACTCCTAGCTAGATTTACCTAGTATTTAATGTTAATAACCTTAGACTAGCGTCCTCAGACCCTCTACTAAGCCAGCCAATAGACGACAATAAACCTCTACTAATTAATACAGAAGATAAAGAAGAATACCTAGTAGAGACCCTATTAGAGGAAAGAGGAAAAGGAAGAAAAAAGCAATACTTAGTTAAATAGTTAGGATATCTAGATCTAACCTAGGAACTAGCTATTAATCTAAGAGATACGGAAGCCCTAGAAGAGTAGAACTCTAGGTAACAAGATTACTACCCCTACTATATTCTTTTTTAGGAGGGGGGTATTGTAAAGGGCTAAAGCCTTAATGTTCTCTAGTACTCAGCCTGTGGCCTTCGTTGGCTTTTCTTACCTCAGCACTAGCACCTTAGTACTAGCACCTTAGCACTAGTAGCTAACTATCGGCCGCACTATTTACGCTAACTGTTAGCTGATCTGACAACCTCTAATAACCTTGGTTAGTCCTAACCTGGGTTAAGTCCTAATCACCCGGGTTGGATATATAAACCTACGTAGTCTCTCTCTATAGTTCGATATCTAATTCATTCACCTTCACCGTTTACCTTGCATCTTTGGTCAACCCAACGCACCCTTACAGTATCTTACAGATTACTAGGTTTTCTGCTATAATTAATGCATTAAGGAATGCTTTTACAACATTATATTGCTTAATCTTTAGATTATTCTTAGCGGCAATAGCTAGTGCTACTTAAAAAAACTTAGCTGCTAATGTAGCAGCGTATGTTAAGTTAATTAAGTTCTTTTTTTTAAAATTACCCCTTACAACAATCCGCGCCTTGTATTTCAAAAAGAAGCTATTCTAATTAAATTTGTAAGTCTAAACCTATTTTATAGGTATTAGGCAATTGTTTGCTTTTTCTTTTAGTATCTTAGTCTAAATTATATTTTTTTAACTAATTAATCTCTTTCCTGCAGGCATTGTTAAACAAGGCTCTTATAAGATGCTAGAGCATTTGCTTCTATAATTCTAGCGGTTTAGGTAGATTATTACAATGCTATTAAGTATTTAGCTTATACTTAGTAAGCGAAGCTGCTATAACTACGTAATTTAAAGTCTTGTAGCTTGCTTAGTCTTTCTACGTTGCTTGTAAACCTAGTAGGTAAGTATTACAAAAATTGCTTTAAGATAAATCTTTATAATCTGCAATTAATGCGTTAACACTACCTGTGCTTTTAATCTTTAGTTAATTGTTAGGATCTTAAGTTGCGTCCTTACGCTTACGCCTGCTACCTAGCTTGCGCAGTAGAAGATAACAATTTGTAGGCTAATTTAGACTTTTACTTACAATTTGCGCACTACGCCTTGTAAGCGGAGGTTTAGCTTGTAATTGCCTACCCTGTCTGCCGCTTAATGCCTAAGATCTTAATTAAGATATCTTACGCTCTGCTATCCTGCTTAACTAAGCAAGTGTTCTACTATAATAAGCTAGCGCGTTAGAGTTTTTAGGCACAGACTGTTAGACTAGTAATAAGTTATTAGACTTATTTAAAAGAAGCTCCCTACTTTTAAGTATTAATAAATTAGCTTTTTTTAGTAAGCGCACTGCTGTTTAACTGTTAATAACTCTGTAATTAATTGCGTTGTTGCTTTTTAGGGTCTCTAGTTTAGGAGTAAGTTCTAGGGTAGCAAAACTAGTATTTTGCTGCTAATCTAAGCAAGTTCTTGATAGTGCACTAGCCTTATGCTCTATTTGCTTAGCGTCTTCTAATCTATTTTTTTTTATTAGGCAGGCCTTCCTTACTAATTAAGATAGTAGATAGATTACTTTTAAGGCCTTTAGTAGTTAGCTGCGTATCCTAATCTGCCTTTCCTTGAACAGGCGAGATGTCTAAGTCCTCCCCTAAATTAACTAGCTTACTATTATAAAGAATTTCTACAATCTTGATTACTTAATTTTTTAGTAGCTCTACCTTGCAATCTCCTTTATAAAATTAATGTTTATTAAAAGTTATATTGCAGGTAGTAATTACCTAATTAAGTGTTAGTACCTATATGTGGTATGTATTAGAGGCTTAATAACTAACTAAGTAACTAATATAGCTGTAAGGATTAACCTTAAATCCTTAATAGTTGCGCCTTGCTGCCTTCTTCTTGTTTAAAGGATAAGCTTGGCAGCTATAAGCATAAATTCTACTTTAGTTTAGGCGTAGATTAGCAGTCTAGTGTCTAATCTGAAGTAGTTAATAGTATTAGAAATATTTCTAAAACTATTCTTTAAGCACCTAGTTAGGGGATTAGTAGCTATAGATTTTAGTAGGGCTTATTCTATGTAGGTAAGCTGCTGCATCTATAAATACTAGCTAAAGCTTAGCTAGTAGATTAGCGCTTGTGCGTGTTTTAATAGCCTTTGTAATTAGCTCTTGTCTAGCTCTCTCTACTAAGCCGTTTAGCTTATAAGTATATAGCAGTAACGTTTTAATTATAATCTCTTTCTTTATTGCCTATTCTTTAGATCTTGTTTGCCCTCTTTAAGGCAGTGTAATAGTGTTATTATCTTAATAGATCTCTACAATTTTCTGCTAATATTTCCTCTTAATTTTAGTAGCAAAGCCTTTCATTATAGGTATAATATTATTTAGTGTCTTTAACTAGATATTATCATTATCTAGCTTGCCTAAGTAATCCTCTTTAATAATTAGTGCCTATTTCTTAAGTAGCTAACTAGTTAAGAAATTAAACAGATCCTATAAGATCCTGTAAAAAGGTTATAGTAATCTTTCCTTTAGTTGCTATAAGATTACTTGCAAGGCATAAGCTGTTATGCAATAATTACATTTTAATAGCTTCTTGCTAGTACTCTTAACGTTCTGCGCTAAGTAGACTAAGGCTTTAATAGCTTGTTGTTCTAGGTGTCCTAATTATTAATGCTACAGGTCCTTATTACTAGTACGCAACTAAGGTTTCCTTAATTATGCTATAGCGTTCACAAGCAGTAGTTAAGCTAGGTAATAAAAAAGTTGCTTATATTTAATAAACAAGAGATTAAAGTAAGGCTTAAGGTTAATTAAGACAACTTTTTTATTAATTGTTCTAAATTTTAAGGTATAATTATATTCAAAATACAAAATGCCTGCCTGCTTAAGCCGTGCTTCTAATACAATATTAACATAGAAACCTAGTACAACTTTAATGTTATTAAGCAGAAAATTAGCTGTCTTAGGGCTAGCCTCGCTATGCAGGATGTTCTTAAGCAGTCTGTTTCTTATACTAGCAATTAGTATAATTTAAGTGCCTGTCTTAATAGTCTTGTCCTTAGCGCAATTGCTAAAAGTGCCTAGTACTATGTAATCTATATTATTAACTAAGTAGACTGCTAATCTACTATTTATAATTATGTATAGGGACAAGGCATAAGGGGTAAAAGCTGCACTAAATATATTTAGCCTAATTTCTTTAATTAAGTCCTTTAGGTTAATTAATGCTGAAACTAATAAACTAAGGTAGAATCTACTTAACTTATTAGTAGCTAATCTGCTAGTGCTAGACTTCTAGCCTTCTTTTTTTTAATATAGATGAGTAAAGTTGCCTATTTATTATTGTTTTACTAATTAAGGATCTTCTTCTTGTCTTTGTCTAATAGCTTAATTAGGATACTGCTAGGAGAGCTTAATCTAACTACTGCAGTTTAAAGTTAATAGCAGTTGCGCGGTGTCTAAAAGTGCTTGCTTACAGGCCCTTTACTAGCCTTGCAGGGGCAAGAGTGCAATTGCTTACTACCCTTATTTAACTTGTTAGCGCTTGTGAATTTTTAAGCCGTCCTTAATTTAGATCTAGTTTAAACCGCTGCGTGTCTTTTTTCTTTTAAGGAAGTAATTAACTAATCTTGTAACAAAACACTAAAAATCTTTCCTAGATTATAAAAAGTTAATTAAGCTTTACTAAGTGCTATTGCTTGTACTAGCTTATTACGCTTCTTGCGTGACTAGTCTAGTGCAATCTTAGTGCCTAAGGCATCTAAAAAATTAGTAACTACTAATAGCCTAACAACCTTAAGAAGCGAGTAGTTTATTGCTCGTCAATACAGGAGCTGCTACTTAGTAAACTATCGCTTAGGGCCTATTTATCCCTAGCGAGCCTTATTAAGGTGTAATCTGTACTGTGCCCTAATTAAATACTAAGTATTCTAATTAGTTAGTGCAAGATTCTTCTTTAAAATCTTTACTAAGGCTTAAAGGCCTATAAGGTTTTAAGTAATTATGCTTATTAAGGCGTTTAAGAGAAAGTTTAGATAAATAGTCTTACTAATCTAGTTCTTAACATTAGTAATCTTAGCAACTTTCTTTATTTATTAAGCAAATTGTACTTTATACCTATTAACTAGCTTGTTGTAATTATTTTTCTTATACTTAGCATTAAGTAATTAAGCCTCGTATTTGTGTTAAGTAATCTTATAGTCCTCTTGTATTTAAGCGCTAGCGCTAGGTAATAAAGCAACTAGCTGCTTAATATCTTTAGGCAGTTCTATATACTATAGCTTTTAGTAATCTATTAAGGGTACGTCTGGGAGATTAGGATCAACTTAATCCTAGATGCCTTTCTCTAAGCAGTGTAGCCTTAATAGAGTAAACTAGGTCAGCTAGTCTAATTAAGACTTAAGGATTACCTCTAAGGCGACAAGCAGTGTATTAGTAAGGTCTATCTTAGTAAGATGCTGTGTAGGATGACAATGTAAGTTATTGTTAAGGTAACAATAGATTAATCAGTTAGTTAGTAAGTAGCTAGGTAGCTTAGATTAGAAGGAGGTTGATCGTGTAATCAATAGGTAAGAGAGGTATAGCAGCAGCAGCAATCTGCTAGCTGTGCTGTAGAAGAGTAGGGAGTAAAATTCTAATTAAACAGTTAACTTTACAGCTTGCTAATTGCGCAGTAGGAATTAAAACTACAATTAAGCAGCTGGGCTTATAACTGTGGGAGCTAAGAAGGTTTAATTGCTTGATTAGGAGGAGTGGAATGAGTGTATTAATTAACTTAGTGCCACAACAAAGTAAGCAATAACTACTAAAGAGGGATGAGACGATCTGGCCTGTATAGATAGGCGCTAGCGCAATCGTTATGTGATTAGCTTACTAGGATCACCTGATTAACAAGGTGATCCGCATGTTATGCAGCACGTTGATACTCCAAAATTATCTAATAAGCTTACAAAAGACTTAGGGCGGTTTCTTATTTTCTGTTAAATAAGCGTACTCTGCGCCTTAAATTTGTAGGCCTTGCTAGGTGTCTTCGCCTTTTATGCGATACACATGCGCAGTAGTGGCGTTGGCGTCTGTAACTATACATTAAGCTTTAATATTACAGCTTCTAGATTATATAGGACTAATCTAGCACCTTTAAAGCCTGCTTAGATAGTTTCTTAAGTAAATGCCTGCCTAAATGCTTTTTCAAACGCAGGTAGAAAGACTTCTTTACTAATGTAGTTAGTATAGTTGCGTGCTAAGCCTAAAATTATGTTACTATACCTGCGCTTTAACGGCGAGAAACATGCGACATCTAAGGGTTGTAGTAGGTAGGACAAATAAGGAGGCATACAAAGGTAGATAATGTTCTTCTCCTTACAGCGCTTCTAGAATTTAGCTAAGCTGTAGCTCTTATAGCTGTTAATTATTAGCAGCTTATACTTTTTAACAGTCTGCTACTTTATATGCTTATTAAAGTGCTCTAGCTACGTAAGAGTAAGCTAATTATTTGTCTAACTATTAAAGCTTATGTTAAGAATCTAATTGCTAAGTAGATCTTTAAACTAGGTATTAATAAGCACCTTGCCTACAAATACTATAAAAGGTAGTAACACCTTACCTACAGCACTAACGCCTTAAATTACAGTAACTTACTTATAGTTCTCTAGCTAGACTTTTTTCTTTTTGCCTAACTAGTCCTAGCCTGTAATAACTATCTGTAATAATATTTTGCTTATTATAAAGCTAGTCTTATTAAAGTTGTATATATTATTGTTAAGAACACCTTACTTCTATTTTGTATCCTTTACTAAGTTAAACTAGCGCTAAATAATTGCTAAATTCTTGCACTTAGCTTGCTAATAGTTATATAGACAGCTCTAGGCCTTCTTAAGTTTAGAAGTCCGCTTAACAAAGTTGTTAACCTAGTTCTTGCTAACAGGCTTGCCGCCGCGCTCGCGCAGCAGTCTATTAGCTACATTACGTATGCTACTCTTTATAAGCGCAAATCTATGCTTAGACTTGTCTAGTATATACTAAACTATTGCCTCCTCTTCTAATTTGTTTATTTTCTTTAAATTTAGCTCATCATCGCCTTATATGCGTTATCTAGCGCGTTAGTGCTATATTATTGTTTAAGGAGTGTTATAGATTGTTGCAGCGCGTTATATGCTTTTTACGCGTTAGGAACTAATATTAGAGATAGCAAGTAGTATATTAGCTTTAGTACAGGCGGTTTCTTAATTGCGTTGTTAAGGCATTACGCGCAGTTAACGCGCTGGTAGGTCGCATAAGGAAAGTGGCTCGCTCGATTGGGTGGCTCGCTCGCTTGTGAAACACGTTAATATTAGAATTATTGTTAACTTCTTTCTCGCATTAATAACTATTATGTCCCTTAATAGATAGCTTGTCGCTGCGTAAGATAGTATCGTCGCTAAGTCCTAAGAACTCGTACACTAGCGGAGGCATAAATAGTCTATACTAGTTAGTAAGTAAACGTAATAAAAGTATGTAATAGAACTTACTTCTAATCCTTATTAGTAGCAATAGCTAACTCCTCTAAACTTATACTCTTAACAAAGTCTTACTATTTCTTTTTAGCTTATTTGCTTTTAAAGTTATTATTGCAAAGCTTTGCTAATCTATTATTATAAGTGCAATACATAATCTTTTTAAGAGCACTGCTAGAGCTATAGATCTAAGTATGCATACAACTCTAGCTGCTATTATTTAAGCTCTTTATTGCCTACGCCGCCTTGTCTACAATTCTTGCGTGCTGCTTTATATTAACTTCGTAGTATGCGTCTTTCTATTTTTTATAAATTTAGTTAAGGAACGTCTGCAGCCACTTATCTATATATAGGTAAGCATAACTCTATAATAAATAGCTATATTAACATACTACTCTTCTAGGCGTTGTATTGCTTTTAGTTAAGCACTTCTTACGCTGCCTTTATTATTTTTTTGCGCCTCTCTACACTTGCATTCTTATATTGTTCCTTGCCCTTTATTGTTTTTTAATTAGTATGTAGCAGCGCAATTAGCTATATGTGTATCTTGTAAGGCCTTTGTCTTAAGATCAAATTAAGCCGCTTAATTTCTTTACGCAATAGCTTAAGAACTAGAGCTTAATAATTTCTTAGACACGACATATTAATTTGTAAGGCAACTTTTCTTTAAACTGCCTTAGCCGCGTCACGCAAGTATATTATTAATCTTGTTTTCTTTATATTTATAACTCTTTACAGATTAGCATGCACTATAATTAATAGCTGTATTAAATACTTCTATAAGCTTCTCCCACTTATTGCGTTTAAAACCTAGTAGCAATAAAATTAGAGTGCGCGGAACTAGGCCTTTAGAACTGTTGCTTAGCTCTTCTTTAATTGTTGTTATTACGATAGGCATAATAATTAACTGTAATTAGCTAATTTTAGTTGTGGTGATTAAATTGTAGGTAGAGATTTAGATATATTACTGTATTGTAGCTAGTGTAGCCTGTGCGCCCCTACTAAAGCTAACTGAAAATCGAATTTTTTCCTATACTTAGACACACCCAGCTAATCAACTACATACTAACAATACATCCTAGCACGTTATATTATAACAGCTTTTTATTACGTCTTCTTGCGCACCCTATTACTGCAATAAAAAACGGTAATAATTTTATACGCTTAATAAAAACTTTAACAACATTATAACTACTAAAATAGCGCGCACTAAGCAAACTGCGTAAGCCTTAACTAGTAGCAAGGCGCCTATAGAGTATTTGCAAGCAAAGGCTAGTTAAAAGCTACTTATATTATTTACAAAGGTTAAGGCTATAAGAAAAACGTTAATTTAAGCAAGGCAGTAAGTTATTATAGTCTATTATACTAGTTAAATACTAATAGCGTATAGCTGTTGCGCTAAAAAAGATTACGAAGTAGCAAAAGTTAACTAAACTATTACCGCGCAAACTTTTGTTTAGCTATCTTATCTATAAGATTACACACACTTATTACTTTAATTTACGCTTTTAGGCAGAGGCAATTTATGCTCTTTAAGAGTTAGCTAAAGCGTTCCTAGTAGGTTACTTTAAAGGTATTAGAATTGTCTTATTATTTTTCAAGTTTATACTAACTAATAAATATAAACTATAACGTTAATGCTATTTATGCAAAGAGAGTTACTATTTAAGCTAAAGATTCAAAGATAGCTGTTAAGTATTACAAGAAATTTAGTACTCACTTTATGTTTCTTTAGCTTTCTACTTAAAGATTATATAGTAGCTAGTCTTTTTTCTATATATAATAATTTTTATATGCTCTTTTTATTATTTTCTAGGCTGTAATAACTAACTGTAATAACAACTAGAACTTAACTACAACTACTAGTCTGTGCAACCCTAATCTAACCACTTCCCTCTATAACCTAACTACAACCTAACCTATACCTACGGTCTGTGCGCGTAACCTAACTACAACTACTAGTCTGTGCGACCTAACCACAACTACAACTACTAGTCTATGCGACTTAACCATAACCACAACTACTAGCCTGTGCGACCCCAACCTAACCTATACCTAACTTTAGCGTGAAAACCTTGGGTTGTGGTTGGGTTGGGGTTGGGTCAGCTTACGTCAGACCACAACCACAACCCAACCTATACCTATTTACCAGCCTACCTTCTAACGTGGACGTGGTTGACCTTTAACCCACTTTCCGCGTCAAGGGGAGAATCCTTCGTGTTACTTGTAACACGCAACTGCAACACTACTAGAATAGCAACAAGATAATAGAAGTTGCAGTTAGTAGTAAATAGTTATTAGTTAAGATAGTTAGTTAGAGAGATATTGCGTATTTTTATTTCTCCTTTTCCCTATTTCTTAGAAGTTTGCTTTATCTATTGTTCTCCTTTCCTGCAAGCCACTAGGACTCCTTAACTATAGAATCACAACGTCTTTGTTCTCAAACGCACAAAGTAGTCCCTAGCTAATTAATTATTCTAAGAGAAGGCTAAGTGTAAAGACGCAGCTCATAGAACACTACGCCAAACACTTCTTCAAAAGAGTAGTAATAACTAACATAGTTATTGCTGTCTAGAATAGTATATATAGATTACTAAGCTACTTATCTCGTGGTTACAAGACTAAACCCTTACACTAAGCAGGTTCTTTCTATCTCTATTCTATATTAGTTACACACAAACCCTTAAGTAAGTCTAGAAAATTAGTTTTTAGTAGCTAACAAGCAATTTACTGTTAGCTTAAGGCGGCACTTGATGCACGCTGTTTGATTACCCGATGCCTGGCTTCGGCGAGAGATCCACACGCGGTTTGCATCAACGTCTGGCAGACTGAATGGACAGCCTCTGCAGGTGTTCGCGGTATCGACTGTACATATTCGTAGCCGCTTTCCCGTTTGGGCAACGAACTAGTATTAGGTTCCATTCAAAAAGGGCGACTTGGTGGGCAGTATGCTAAGAGCCTTTGGGAAGAGAGATATGGGAGTGTTCAGGCTCCAATTGTCGCCTCTCTTCATGCCTTCAAAGAGGATGTTGTATGTCTGAGCTTTAGCCGTAGTCCTACGACTCCTGGTATGCTAGGCCCGGGACGGATTAGTGTGTTGCACGTACCAACCGCAATGGCCTAATCCGTTTCCGTGAAGAGCATGTGCGACAACGACGATGCAATGACACCATCTCAGGTAAACGAGAAAGTTGCTCTCAATTATGGTCCGTATCCCGACAATTTTATTATCGATGAATAGATGCAAGGTAAGTTCTATTCTTCATCTTACATCAGAACGTACACTAACCGCCTTGCTGTGTGAATCCTGACAACTTCATCATTGTGCACGCAGGTGGAGCAATGGCCCCGTCCGTGATCACCTCACAGCACACCTCTCTCGCTATCGCTCCATGCCCGCAGAACCTCACCCAACGACTACCTACCAAGCTCAAGGGTATCTGCCCGGAGTCGATCAATGGCAGGCTGTGTTCGAATGCGATGCTCAAGGATGGGCTCTCCTACCAAACCATTCACATCTGCCACAAAAGTATGAAGTATGTTGTCAGCGATGGTCCAAACTGTGCAGAACATACAGTCCATTGTACAACAGAAACACGGACAGGTTCTGATGGTGCTTCGAACAAGATCGTAAACGTCTGGTGTCCACTGTAATCATCAAGGTAAGGAGAATATTGTTACAATCCGGAATGCCAGTTCGGACACAACATACATAACGAAGCTCGAATCATGACCAAGATCCACATATGCGTGTAGTAATAATGGTCTTTACAGATCTATCCTACAGACATGAGGCTGCCTACTTGGTCCACATTGGTTATGCTAGCTATGCAAGTCGGACTGTGCCGAGTAGCGACCGACTCCAGTCAACGCAGCAACTATCCAAGATTCCTCTTCAAGAAAGCACGCTGTACAAAACCTCTTAACCAGCAAGCTCTACAATCTCGCTAAGGAGCTTGCCGTCTTTGATATAGCTCCTGATCTGCTCTGGCAACGGGTTCTCGACATAGTCGTCTTCGGTAGGTAGGTTGATGTTTATGCTACTGCACTTGCTGGTGAAGACATCAGTCGCTAGCGAGTCTTTTGAGAGGTATATGGTAGCGCCGTCAACTTGGTCGAGCAGGATTGTGGAGAGGGTGCCGAGGACCTGTAGCGCAAAGTTGGGGCATTTGATCACGTCTACAGAGCTCACTAGCGAGTCGATGATGAGCGATGTGCGAGAGGAGTTGTCCAGGGAAAGTGCGTTTGCTTTGCCGTTGATGCGGATGGTTGTGTTTTTGCAGCGGGATATGAGGACGGAGTGGTTGATTTCGACGTCAATCTCGATCGTCTCGGACGGGGAATCGAAGTTGTCCTAGATGGGAGTTAGTGACAAGTTCTGCAATATATCATTTTAGCAATACACACTATTATCCACTTGTTTCCGTCCAGTTCCTTCTTCGGTGGCTTCTTCGTCCGCATGCTCTCCGGTTTCTTAGCCTTGGGCGGTGCAGGACTCTTACTCCTCAGACTACCGTTGCTATCGCTTCGTGTAGGAACAGGCGCACTCGCTCGTAACGACGGGTTCTTATGCGTCATTTGACTCGGGTCGACCTTCTTGAGTCCCTTTGTGACGTCTGAGCCCTTGTTGAGATCACCGAAGACGGCGTTCATGTCGGGCGCAGCCTTCTTGGTGGCTGGTGCGGCACCTGGTGGCGGCGGTGGACCTGGTGGTGCTGGAGGACCAGGAGGTGGTGGAATACCTCTTGGAGGAGCGGGTGGTTGTGGGATGCTGGACGGGCCTGATAGAGGTGCGGAGGAGATTTCCTTTGCGGCATCTTTGGCGTCGATGCCGTTTCTGTTCCAGGCTACACCTGTGGCGTGATGTGTCTTTGTGTACTCGGCGAGAGCTTTGAACAGCTTGTAGTAAGCCTGAACCCATTTGACATGCACTTCGCCGTCGGGCCTGGGTCTGTCAGCACTGCGTAGAGTAGGATTACAGACAGTCATACTTGTCACGGTACTCCTTAAGCACCTTGTTGCCGTACATCTGCGCTCCACCGAACAGCTCGTTGATGTGCTCATGGGGTTTCATGCCTCCGCCCTGGCCAATTGTAACCCAGCCGAGGGAGCCAACACCATCTGCAACCATGGAGACGGAGTCTTTCAGCGCAAGGTCTCGGTTGCTCTGTCGGAACTCGTCTGTCTTCTCCATGCTCGCCTGGAGATGCTTGAGAAGCTCCATGAGCGTGCGGTCATCGGGTTTCTTGGCCTTGTTCGCAATGAAGAGGAATTGGCGCTGGGCGGCGAATGCTGCCTCGACTGCTTTGGACTGGCCCTCTACGACGCTTCCCAGCTTCCCGCTCAGCTCTAGCCAGTTCTTGAGGTCCGAATTGACCAGCTCATCGAATGCTTCAATCGCCGGCGGTGCACTTTCTGTGACGAGTTTGGGGGTGCTGGCGCTTGTGTTCGCCGCTGTCACGCCTGGAGTGGCATCCGTGGACGCTCCGTTGAGACTGGCAGCTCCATGGCCGTTATTGGGCAGAGCGGTGCTAGCGATGTCTTCGAGGCGCGAGGTGGCAGCTTCAAGCCTACGGACCATGGACGTTAGTACGTTGTCTGTTGCGACGTGGATCTGGCCATGTCGACCAAGCATGTGTGCTTGTTCGGGCTCAGGAGCCATCGTGGGGCACTCTCATAGAGTAGCGGGATACGCAGAGTGTTTTAGGATGGTAGGGTCGGGGACTGGTAGGTCGTGGTTTCGAAGCGAAGGCACTTACCGCTTGATCAGCGTCGTCAGGTTGTTCATGTTATTCGCCATGTGGGGAAGGCGCGTCGCAGCGTTTGTAGGGAAGGCACCTGTGTTCGGACAGGTATCTTGAATGCTCGGGGAAGGGGCAGCCGCGGCACGCTGCAGCTCGTGCGATGCCTCTGCGTCGTCCTATGGGGGAGGGAAGGCTATAAGCGGGCAACGCGAATTCCCGACGTCTGAACTCGAGAGACAGCGGAATGTAATGGTTCGTTTTAAAGGCACAATTGCAGACAGAACCTCGCAGGGCCAGCTCTCCCAGGCGCATGCATGGCCACGGCTGCCCACATGGCGCTAGCCGTCTGCAGCCAAGGCTGGTCCGTTCGAGACATGCACGTCAGCGGCATACCATCGACCTTGCCATCTGCCCAAGGCAACATGGAAACATGCAACATGGCCGACGCGCATGCTGGCAACAAGGACAAGATCGATTTCTGCACGCTGGGAATGTTCATCATAGGTATGTATGCATGGAGTAAATTCAAAAAAAAATGCATCCAAGCCACTGAGACTGTCAAGACGAGATTGAGTTCCCCCCACCAAAACCTCCAGTCAAAGACATCGTCGGCGGAGCAGGGTCATATTCCGCATTAGGCGCACGTATCTTCTCCCCACCACCACTGTCAGAATCTGTAGGTTGGGTCGTAGACTGCGGGTCTGATTTTCCGCCCGAGTTGCGCGACTTCATTGCGCAATGGAAGACTGGTGTTCTAGTACGCGAAACGCCTGATCGGCTGACTACGCGAGGCTGGAATGGTTACACTGGTGGAAATGAGCATCGAGGTTAGTGTCTGTATGTCGCCAGTGAGCGATACCAAGTCTAATCAGTTTGATGAAGCTTTCCGGTACTTGACGCCAAAGTTGCGCGTGGACCATGAGACACTGGTCGGTACGGACCTGATGTGGTCCAAGTCATTCCATCTGATCTGTTCTCCGTTACGCTGTATTGACTTGGTTGAGAATATCATCGCACTACGCAAACAGCATGACAACTTGTCTCATAACCGCCGCCCGGTGTTCATCTGGGAGCCTGTTCCTGATCTCTGTACGCCCGAGGAATACAACAACTGCCTAAAAGCGCTCAAATACGTTGACGTGGTTAGCCCAAACCACGGGGAACTTGGCGGATTCTTCGGTAAGAACACCGACGGAAAGGATCACGTGGACTTCCGAACAATCGAGGAGCTGTGTGGTCAGTGGCTGAACAGTGGAGTTGGCGACGGCAATGGCGGGGTTGTCGTACGTTGTGGAAAAGACGGCTGCCTGGTGATGCGTAAAGGACTGCGCAAATGGATGCCTGCGTACCACCAGTCAGCAGAAAAGGTAGTCGATCCTACGGGCGGAGGCAACAGCTTTCTCGGCGGCCTGGCCGTTGGTCTCCTCCGCGGTGGCTCCAGCCGGGTCACAGAGAATCTCGAGGAAGCTGCGGTTTGGGGGTCCATCTCAGCGAGCTTCGCCATTGAGCAAGTCGGTATGCCCATTCTCTCACAGTCAGGGGACGGGGAAACGTGGAACGGTGTTGGTGTCCAAGATAGGCTTTCAGATTTCAAGCAGCGGCTGGCTAGTTATGTACAGCCTTAGTCGCCTTCGTTGCTCCCTATACTCCCCCTCTTCTCCAATCTAACCCTCCATTGTCCTCTCAATGATGCTCTGATCTTGCTTCCGCTCATGCTCTCTGATCTGTTTGCTCCAGCTGTGTTGTTGTTAGCTTCCAGACTCGATCTCAGTGAATAGGTACAGGTCGTACTATCGGCTTGGGAAGAATCGGTGGCGTTCGGGCATCTTGTCACGGTATTCGCGGTTTGCGCTGAGCATCCAGGCCATGCCGACGATGCTGCCGAGGGCGAGGCCTACAACGGCCGTGTTGGCTTTCCAGTTGGCGGGTTGGGCGTACCAACCACCAGCTGGGGACCAGACGTGCTTGGGGTATCTATTCGGCGTCAACTCTGCGCTGGCAAGCGATTGGCACGCTGTTCGTACGGGATCTTTCCTCCTCCGCCCATGGTGAATGTGGTTGTGCGGGTTCGTGGGGTTGCTGTCTGCGGAGCTGCACTGAGGTCGCTGTCGCATGGGAGGGCTAGCACTAGCCCCGAGCTTGGCGGAAATTCTTTGGCAGTCGCGATCATGACCTGTGGGAACACACGACCGGCGAATTGCTGCTGCTGCCGACTCCCCCTTGCCTGATTCTTCTGCCGTCTTCTTTCACATTTTGTCTTCATGAAGCGGATACCCATATCAAGATGCGCCTCGCAATTGCTGGGTGCGCCCTCGCCACGCCGGCCCTCGTGTCCATATACCGCGGCGAAGAATGTACGGAGAAGCATTATACCTCGTAGTCACCGGATACAGGCCCGGTTCCAGAGCACAGTAGCAGTCCCAAACGAGGGTGAATTGCAGCTGGAGATTGCAGCAAATTCCGGCACACCATCAACACCCAATCTAAGACCATCCTCTTCGCCTCGGCCGCTGGAGAGCCTTCCATCCCCACATCCCAAAGCCGCCGAGCGTTCGACCAAATTACACGCCCTACGAAGTCGACTGTCCCTCCCGCCTCGCTTTCCCCTCCAAGCTCTCGCACGAACCCTCGTACACCCCTCCGCCGACCCCAACCCCACCTTTAATAATGCCTCGCTATCAATACTCGGACGCCAGTTGCTTGGCTACTACACCTCCGAATGGCTTCTGTGCAACTACCCACGTCTGCCAATGGACGTTGTCTTCGCAGCAGTAGAAGCATACATTGGACCGAGAGCACTAACCGCAATTGCAAGCGAATGGGGCATTGAGGCGGCCGAGGAACCGGGTGGTGAGGTCGACCCTGGCCTACTGCAATTCAAGAGGATAAGATCGGGTGATGATCTCCCACCAGAGTTGAGGCGACAAGCACCCTGGAAATGGAATGTCACCACCACGCACAAAATCATGAAGACGGACGAATTTGGCTCTAACAACGCCGCACCAAGTCCACACGCCCTAAAGAGCACGCCAGTACCACTGGAAGAGGCAGCTCAGTCTTTTGTCCGAGCACTCATCGGCGCATT
This sequence comes from Alternaria sp. 'sect. Undifilum', assembly GCA_024321975.1. Taxonomy (NCBI): domain Eukaryota; kingdom Fungi; phylum Ascomycota; class Dothideomycetes; order Pleosporales; family Pleosporaceae; genus Alternaria; species Alternaria sp. 'sect. Undifilum'. Next base: position 6,918,832 of record JAJJZI010000005.1, read on the forward strand.
GCACGTACACCTTGGCTCACCGCTCGTCAAGCGCTTTTTCCGTGACCACTTCCTCAGCCGACACCTCGACATCAGCACGATTTTTGACTTCACAATGCCGACCCGCGATCTTTCCCGGTTATGTGCACGGGAAGGCTTCGAACCACCCGTCGCCCGGTTAATATCAGAAACCGGTCGTCTGAGTAGACATCCTGTCTTCGTGGTTGGCGTGTACAGCGGAAAGGACGAGCTAGGTGAAGGATCAGGCAGCTCATTAAATGAGGCCAAGACCAGAGCAGCGGCAGCAGCATTGAAGGCATGGTACCTTTACAAGCCGGTCGAGGTCACGGTCCCAAGCAGCATGGAGGGCGAGTTAGATACGAGCAAGTGGCGACCGAACCATATCGACCACGGAGAGGTCATTGTGTAAGATAAGCGACATCAACCACACTTTGGAGTTGTAGGAGGGGTTCTACTTTAGCCATGGATGGCACGGATGGACGGTATACTCTTCGCTTGTACAAATTAAGAATAGCGTAGGGAAGGGAAGAGGGGGAAGAAAAAAGAACTGTGCCGGAAGATGACCAGAAAGGTGGGGTGGGGGGAGGCAAGATTTACGCCACGTTATGCCACGTCGAGGATTGAAGGCCGGCGCACCCAGCAGTAGCAGTGCGCATGTATCATATGTGACATGAGGATACCACGACGATCCGCAATGTGTACAATACAAGACGAAATGTTGCATCACAAGTACCCCCGTTGCTTAACTCGCGCCCTGTCTTCCTAACGGCACTTGTTGTTCAAGTGACAATGGTTGAGTTCTTGGTCGATACGATGCAGGCGGTAAACGTGGGATTGACTGATATCCGTGACGCCGTAGAATGTGTGTTGTGGGTTCAGTGTCATGTCTCGTCGACAGGAGAAGAGGAGGAAGGTGAGGAAGCGGGATATTCCTGGCGCGCATACCGCGTACACAACTCGTTGGAGTGTTTTGGTTGAATAGAGACGGCTGTTACCTTCAAGGTGGTGGTGCATCATAGCGTCACATGGTAACAACCTAGAATACAACCTCATTCGTGCACTATGATATCCTTTTTTTTCTTTCCTCGGAGTAAGATCGTGTTGACGAACCGCCGTCATTCCCCGCAACCGGGTGCGCACTTGAAACGAATTGCTGATGTATACGACATGTTTGAAGATACCTGGGATACGACTGTGTGCGAAAGCACCAGGAACTAGCAAGTTATCATCATAGTCTGTGAAACGTGCTCCTGTCGATGCAATCGTAGCTCATGATCATTCCTATAAATGCTCGCTGGATACTACGTCGCTACTAAAAAAAATTGCTACCAAGCAAAGAGAAGAAACGAGGAAAAGAAATAATGAATAAAAAAGGGCCTTCCAATAACTTGGGTCGCAAGAAGGGGTATCAAAGGTCCGACCTCAATTTAGAACGGACAAGATAAGAAGAAAGTAAGAAAAGGGCCTTTAGCCCATCGCCACAGTATGCATCTCCAGGCTCAGTCTCCTAGAGATTCGTTTCCGTCTCTTTCCGAGCTGTCAAGTTTCATACCCGTCGTCCGGCTTCGGCATACCGATTGACCAGGAAACAACGAAAAGCAGATGTCTAACATGTTTCGCCAAGTATCACCTTGTCGTGAGCTCATGTTTGATTCATGCTGCTTGAGGCTTGAAGTTTCCAATTACCAACCACCTAACGATTCCAACTTGCGGGTCTGGGTCTGGAAATAGCCATCGAAGACGCTTAGTTCTGGTTTGCGCGGCGCATGGTGCTCCGAAATGTCGACCAACGTCGCAGTTGATGCAACATTTACGCCGAGAGATGCTGCCGCTTGCCCGCTGTAGCCACCACTATCCAAACTGCGTCGTCTTCCTCCAGTAGCTTTACCACTACTTAGACTGGCCAGAACAAAACGCATCTTTATTCTCTCCTTTGGCCCTGGTAGTAGCATCTTCTCAATGATGGTCAGCCACTCAGATTCCGCCTTTAGCTGCCTTAGCTTCCGGCCGGATCCGACAAGTCCGTTTCTAAGGTTCGAAGTGGTCGCTGCGTGCAGTCTGTTTCGCCAGCTTGCAACTCGATCGAGATGCGCATGGTATGAGGCATCCTGGGTAGATGATGCCCGGTATTGCGCAAACACAGATAGTGACTGGCCTTGTGCTACCGTCATCATCGACAGAAATACGCAGCCCAACGAGAACACGTCCGCCATTCTTTTACCGCGGGAGACAATGGCTTCGGGTGCTGCGTAGACATAAGACTGGTCTTGGAAGTACATGTGAAGCTGATCTAGGCGTTGAGAGTTTGCAATTGTCGGACTGAATGTGTCGATACTCTGCCCAATGTCGAATGGAGCGAGAAGAATGCGAGCACCCTCTATCAGGATCTTGCGAGGCCGGATGCTCCGATGGCAGATGGATTGCGAATGCAGATATTCAAGGGCAGAAGATAAATCATGCATCCACTCTACCAAGAACTTGGAACGGTTCGGGTCGCTTCCGGGAAGTGCAAGGTAGTCGTCCAGAGTGTATTGTGCTTTCTCAGTAACAATACCAACGTGACTCGGTTGAGAGTAAGAGCAAAGCAACTTGGCAATGTTCTTATGTTCATGTTGCTTGAATCTGTTAATCTGGTCCAAGAGCGCAGCTTTTTGAGAGGGACGAGCAGTAACAAAGCGCTTTCGCACTAGCACGCGATCGTCGCTGCTACCTTGCACCCGAACCCAATCGACGCTCTTGTCAGAATTGCGCGACGATCTAACAAGGCTGATGTGCTGTAATGGCACTGTTTCTCGTGCAGTGAAGTCGACATGTGCTCCTGTCAGCGGCAGTTCCTTGGATGTGGCTCGCCATTGCTCTGCAACAACCTTGTGTGCATTTCCCACGATGCCTTGGAGACGGTCCTCTGGGAACGGCAAGCTCTCATCTCTTAGATCAAAGAAGGAAGCCTGGCGCCATGAGGCAACATCGTCGCAAACAAATAACAGAATTGCGAGCCTAGGGTTCGACAAGGTCCACTGCCATATCTTCTTGACCAGACCGGCATCCCATCCCTGCTTCCGCACGAGCTCATAGAACCATCCGGAAAGAGACTGACCCTGGGAAGACAAGATAGATGTGTTGATGTATCCGTTCACTAACGGTACTAACGGAGCAACGGGTTGTCGATATGGATTCATCGGTGAACCCGGGTAGTCACCATTCCTGAACGACTCCCCAGGAGTCTGAGGGGGAGGAGACATGGGCGCAAATCCTGCTACCGGATTGATCACCCTTACTGGCTGGGGAGCAATAGGCGTTGTCGATCGGCTCGTGTAAGGCGGGGTATGTTTCGGGCTACCTTTCGGCGACGAGGAGTCGGTCGACTTGCTGGAATATGTTGAAGCTGGGCTGATCATTACGTTTGACCACGGGTTATTGTTCGTTGTCGTCGGTGTTGTGCTTCGACTGGTGGCAGATGAGACTGACGAGGTAGCGGGAGACTCAGTCTCCCGACCTTTGTACCACGATTGATCATCATCGCGGAGGTTGACCATGGATATGGTATGCTGTAGACTGTATTGGGGTTTGGGGTATTGCATTGCAGGCGTTCGCCACGGGGAGTTCGAGGCGTGTTGCATTGCGTAGCTGCGGAGGGGGCTCAAGTCGGGCTCACAGCGCTTGACCAACAAGGAGCGCTGTAGATGGAAGTAAGATGTTTCCAACGACTAGAATTTTGCTTCGAATGGGCTCGTGACAATGTGCAAAAAGCAAACAAGTAGGAGGTATCAGCGTAACAGAGCGAGGAACGTGAAGGCGTTGAAGGACGACTTGGGTCCAGGTGCCCTGGTCTGCAGAAGAAGTACAGCGGCACCTTTCGGGCAGGGTCGACCGCTTACACTCCAACGAGCCCAAATAAGGCTGCTCCCAGTAGAGGTCTAGAGGCTTTTGATGTGCTGGCAATTACTCGCCCGCGTTTCGCAAGACATTAGTGGAGGATGACAATATATGGCCGTAGACAGTGGGTGTATGTGTTGGGCGAATGCACGCTGGGCACGAGCGCACCCATGTGGATTAGTTGTATGCAGGCGAACGTGGCCACCTCAGAGTCGCCTTCATTGTCGAAGGCGTAGCGTATGCAGATGTTCGCAGCCCATACTTTCCCGTGTGGTGCCAGATCATCGAGTAGTCTGATATGGAACGCGCGATCCGTCCCGTACGCAGTAAGTGCGGTCGGCAGTGTGCCTGACTATGCGCAGCGTCGCGCGTCAAGGCCGCTAAGTTGCTGCAGGGCCAAGAGCACACGAGAAGCAACGGCAGCAGGCCGTACGACCTCTGTGCTCGGATGCACAAAGAACAACTATTGGCGCAGAGGACGATACCGAGGAGATTCCTGCTGAGGTCTCTGCCGGGCGGAGGTCCAGATGGACACGAGGTTTCGCAGCTCACCGTCTCTTCTCGGCATCCGCACAGGGAATTACTTATCTCCGCGGTGGCTTCGGGAGTGACGTGCCTCGACAGCAGTGAGCGGCTGGGTCCGTCAGGCGGTATTGAAACTGCGGTCGATGTTGTACAGTTGTTCAGGTGTTGTGGCCCGGCGACACGCCTGCGTCAGCGCAAGTGCCGCAGGACCAAGGTGACAGCGGCCGCTACCTGTGTCAACATCGCTTGTTTGTGAGGAAGCCAGCGCCGGAAGCCACACCGCAGAGAATGCTGAAATACACAGAGGGCGCGGGTACGATAGGAAATTGAGGACATTCGGCTTCTGCGTGGCTGGAGAGTAAAATCAAGAAGCCGGGGAAAGGCGGTACGAGCGACGCTCATTGGCTCGGAGCGGGGCATCACGTGCTCCTCTAGCGCACATGTGAAGCGCCCCTAGTTTTAGCATCGTTTCTCGACTCCAGTCCTCAACACCAATTGTCTCAAGGGGCTCAGCATCATCATTCCCAGTGCGTCTCCACTCGCGAGCGGTTCGATCTCCAGGCCAAGGCTTGGTTGGCTTCCACTCGATGCGGCTCTACTATGCTAAATTAAGCTTGTTCTTAGTCGTCCTAGGATCAACGCATAGATATGCCTTGTGCCACCCGTCACAGCCTCGAGCAGAACCCGTCTCAACTCTGTTATGGAGCCTCAAGCCAGTCTTGGTGCTGCTTTTCGAGTCTGGTGCCCGACCTGAGTCACGCCACTTGCGAGCCCGCCTCGTCTGATCCACCCATTGCCGTGATTTGCAGACCGCGTTCCTTCATGCTCGCGTGTTCGACTTTTCTTATTCGTTTTGCTAATGACACCTCTGATGCCCGTTTCTTTTGCGCAGTGATTAACTTTTGCATCGTCGTTTTTTTCTTCGTTCGCCACTCTTTTTCTAGTAAGCTGCTGGGCAGCCCGGCCACCTTCGCACTATCGACTTTAATCTTCCGGCATCGACTAATACTACTTCGACCATGTTTCTCAAGAGCGCTTTCGTAGGTACGCTGCTTGCTGCTGGACACGCAACTGCTTTCAAGGGCGCCCAAGTGAACGCCCTTCTTCAACCAGGCCAAGACGTGGAGGAGGTACTTCGACAGGATGCAGAACTCATGGCAACTCTTACTCAACGACAAGACGCCAACTCTGTCGATACAGCGCCACTGGCATCGCTGACACCTGCGACTGGTGATGCCTCGAGTGCGAATCTGGCGAAGTGGGAGGAGCAGACAAAGCAAGCATGCATGAGCACGCTGACCAACCTCAACGGTCAAGCATCAAATCCGAGTGGTATCACCGTATGCTACAACCTACCCTTTCTTGACAGCAAAACTGGTGTCTTCCAGGCGGAGCTCCGAATGTATAATGTTTCCGCTCCCATCAACCCATGGGTTGGCGTGACCGCGGCCGATGTCAGTATGACGCTTTCGTACCTCGGCGCGACTGTGCAGAACATGCAAGGCAACTTCACGAAGCGGGATTTTAGCCGGCCATTCAGTGACGGTGTGCTAGTGGAAAGGCAGAACATCAACACTATGACAGAGCTGAAGGTCCTCATGTACGTTGGGAGGATCAATTCCAACTTAATTGGCTCGGCCATGACCCAGTAAGTTTACTTCTTCGGTATTTATGCTGCAGCCTCTAACACACCTGCAGGCAATCTCTACAGCCTCTTCTGATCCCACAAATTGACCTCGCTGCGCGAAACCCTGCTACCGGCCAGGACGTCGAAACTACTCTCTCTTCCCAGGAGGCATCCTTTGTTAATGGTATCTTTTCCAAGGCAGGCACCGCTCCCACAAACGCAGACCCCCAGGCAGCTGCATCTGCATCCGCTGCCGTATCCTCGGCTGCACCATTCGTCGTCCCTGGAACCGCATTGGCTTTCTTCCCGATCGGCCTTGTCATAACGTCAACATGGGCTTTCTTCTTCATCTTGACCGTTGGTTTTGGAACATATGGTCGCATTCAATACCGTGACCAGTACCGGAGGCGCGTGCGAGCTGAGAAGGCACGTGGTGTTCGTACTATTTAATTCCTACTTTAGTGTAACGTAGTTGATCATCGCGTGGGTCAACCCATCGCGTGGGTCAGTTTTGCTTGGCACGACCAACTCACTCCGCGCTATCTTTATTATTACTACTACAACTATCTTCACTCCTATTATGCGCACTGCTATTTAGTTTAAAAGTCTTTGCTATATTTTTTTTAGCAAGTTTACGTATTATGCTTGGTCTTTCTACATGTGCTACAACATTGTTAAGTTAAAAGTGCGCTTTTAGTAGCACTACTACTTTAAGTTTTTTTTAGAGACTTTACTTTTATAGATGTACTTATAGCTACTTAATTTATTATTATTTTATACTTAAAAGTACTACATATTTAAATCTACTTTCTTTTACGTGTTTTTTGCTTAGTTATAACTACTAATTACTCTTTAAGCTTATAGTTGTGTACAGCTAAAAGCGCGTTTTAGTGAAATAGTAATTTTGCACCTTTTCCTAGCTAAGAAAAGCCTAATTTTATAGTTATTTGTACATAAAAAAAGGTAGTTATAAGCTTTAATTAAAATCTAAACTTAAGCATATTACTTAGTGTTTTTAACTGCTATAGCGTTTTTAGTGCAAGAGGTTGTAATAAAGTATATAAATAGACTTTAACATAATTTAATACTATCTATATATGAATAAAAACTATGTTTATTGCCTTAAAGGCCTTCTTATAGGTCTCTTTTATAAATACTAAGAAGTAAGCGTTTTTGAAAGTAGAAAGAAAGGCTTCTTCGTTAATATAAAAAACGTGCTAGCGCGCTAAGTCTTAGACGCGTTTAAAGTACTTATGCTTTAATAGTAAAAAGCAGACTACATTAAGCAGCTAGATAATATACAATAAATAAGTGTAATGGGCGGGCCTACTAGGCCTTGCATGTAACTACACACGCCGACCACTCAGCCAAAAGGCTGGCACAAGACAATAGAGCGTCTAATTGTCTTGCGTAGTTGATACTTATAGTCTGCCGCCACGCGGCCGCGGCTCGTAATGTGAGGTGTACCACCGAGGTACAACCGAGGATCCACCCTGGGCCTCAGCCCATCACATTACCCCTCCGCTAGATAAGTACTGCGCTGCCCCCACGCCACCACGCCGCCGCGCGCACGTGTGCGTGTGAGCCAAAGTCATCGCTGAGCCAGGTCGAGATTCGAACCATCAACCTCTCGACCTCTCTAGACTTTAGACCCTAGGGTGCTCTATTGTAATGTGATGGGCTGAGGCCCAGGGTGGATCCTCGGTTGTACCTCGGTGGTACACCTCACATTACAGCCGCGGCCGCGTGGCGGCAGACTATAAGTATCAACTACGCAAGACAATCAGACGCTCTATTGTCTTATGCTAGCCTTTTGGCTGAGTGGTCGGCGTGTGTAGTTGCATGCAAGGCCTGGTAGGCCCGCCCATTACAATAAGCAGGTATATAAAAAGTTAAAATCTTATATATTAAATAACGTGGTTCACAAGCGAGTGGCTCACCTAAGTAAGTAGCTTACGCCCCACCAGCGCGTTGACTTCGACACTCTAACGCGAAATGCTACAACAATGCAATTATTAATTAGCTTATTTGAAATTAGATATTTAGCTTACTTTTTTTAAATATCTAATTGCAACGTGTTTTAAGCTAAAACGTGCTACTTTTATTTATAATATGCCTTCACGAACTTTGTTTTACCAACGTGCTAAAAAGCTCCCTTTAACGCGACTGTGTACTAAAATTAAAGCGCCTTAATAAGCTAGAAGAGGAGGCTATACTTAAGCATATTTTTAAGAAGTTTAAGCAAGGATTTGCGCCTATAAAGGCTAATATTTAAGTAATAGCTAATTAACTATTGTATAAACAGAGAGGTAACTTTATCAACAAGAACTAAATTAACTACTTTATTAAAAAAAAAATTCTAAGCTCTAAACGTGCTGGAGCTATCTTTATAATTACTAGCAAGCTTCCTGCAAGGATCTAGCAGCTATCTAGCGCTAGTTTAACCTAGTTAAGAGAGCAAAGAAGAAGTTGAGTATTATAAATAATAATATCTACAACTTTAATAAAACTAGTTTTATAATAAACAAGATTCTATTACAGTTAGTTATTATAGCCTTTAAAAGATCTAGAAAAAAGAAGTACATATAGCTAAGCAACTGTAAGTAAGTTGTTGTAATTTAAAGCATAGGCGTATTAAGTTACTAGCTACTACTCTTTATTATCTTTGCAGGCAAGGTATTAATTAACATCTAGTTTAACAATCTACCCGCTAACTAGGTTCTTAAAGTTAGTCTCAATAGCTAGACAAATAATTAGCTTACTCTTGCTTAGTTAGAGCACTTTAATACTTATATAAAGAAACAGACTGTTAGTAAGTATTAACTACTCATTACTAATAGCTATAAAAGCTACTACTTTATAAATTTTTTAAAACCTTTGTAAAGAGAAGAATATTATTGTTCTTTATATGCCTTTACTTTTTTTATTTTATTTTTTTAAGGTATCAAGGGTGGTGGTTGTTGTTGTAGTCAAAATAGGGTTCTAAAAAAGTGAAAAGCAGCTACCCTCTACTAATTAATTGCAAAAGTCCAAAAAAAATTGTGTGTAGTTAACAAGATTTAAATAGTGGGTAGATAAGTTCTAGAAGGAAAGCTTAGACTACTAAGCAATAATTAGGGTTAAAAAATTTGCTATGGTACTAAAAAACGACACTAGTTAAAACGTATCTAACGGCGATTGCTAGCCTATAGCTAACAATAGGATTACAGTAGGATTACAATAGGATTGCAACATAATGTAATAGAGGAGGGAAAAGACACGTACGTACTGTAGCAGGAGCCTATAATACTTTATAAAGCTACTACTTCTTACTTACTACTTCTTACCTTTTAAACAGCACTATATATAAATAATTTGTATACAATACGCTGTAATAGCGTGTAACCTCTACAACAAGTATCTCCTTAACTTTAACTCTTATCTAAAGACAAGAAGCTTTCCTATTGTACACCTAGCCCCTAAACTAGTCTAGCTTAAGCTAATTATGTAGACACCTAAGTTTATTAAGCATTTATAAACTTAGCCTCTTTAGGACTTTATAATTATATCTCTTATAAATAACTTTAGAATCCGCAATATCTCTATATACAAAAAAAATGTTAAGCCTTAACTTAGCTAGTTATAGAAGGAATACAAAATTTATAGGGTGTTTGCTAATACTAGCAAAGTACTTAAAATACTCTGCTTTAGTATCTCTCTCTTCTTATTAGTTATGCATAGGCTAAGTAAAGAAACTATTAACTAGTTAGACTAGCTATTACATAATGTTAAAATAGCGATAAAGAAGAAAGAGGTAGAAAAAGAGAAGTAGGCGTTCTATCGTCGTATGTATAGGTTAGAAAGCAAGGCAATAATAATACTGCTTCTTTAATTTATCTAAAAGTACCTAGAAGTAAAGCCTTAACATAAGTAGGTAGTATAGGCAGAATAGGGCGCGTTAAGTTAGAAGGCGATTCGCGTCTTTGTCTTACTTTTCTTTGTTTCTGTCTAAACATGCTAGAGCGACACACTAATTGCGTGCTAGTAATGCTAAATAAGGGGGCATGAGCCCTAATACCTGTTGTTAGTAATAAATCTTTTTTTTACTAAAAAGGTGTCTACAAAATGTGTGGTCACATCAAAAGGTTGTCTTAAAAGGCCGAAGCCAGTGCCTTTACACTTGTTATACTTATTAACGTAGGTGCATGCTTCGCGTGCCACCTTTGCTAAGATCCCACCAAAGCCTCCTCTATTATAGCCTATTACAACCCACTTAAGCTTAATATAGCATAAAAGACTTAGGAATAGTATTAGGAGGCTACTTCTGCTACATAGTTACACGTTTGCGCGTTATGTCTAGTCTTATTACAGCGTCTACAGCGTTTCTAGGACAGTTTGCTTACTTTAGCACGCACTTACTTTTTTGCCTTCTTCTTATTACTACGCGCCCTAAACTCCTGTAGAGCAGTCTTATGCTAAACCTCTTTAACTATTAAGGACTTTTCTGCCTTAACTTGCTTTTTTCTGATACAATTTATATTGCATAGCAGCTTTATTTACTGCTTAAAGCTTAGTCATCTCCTTTTAAGCTAACACTAGCTTATATGCTATTACTGCTGCGCCTTTAGCAAGGTAATTAAAGTGCTTAACAAGACTTGTTAGCAAACTGTTTATATACTTTTAAATTTTCTGCTTTTGTAGCGCCAATTGCGACTTTAGTTTAAGGCTATTACTAGGGGTTTGCAATAGCTAGAGCTAGTTGTTAATAAGTAGTAATAATAAAGTGCGTAACTAGACATTAAGGCCTATTATAACTAATTCAAAGTTAAATAGAACTAATCGAGCGCCTTAAAACCTTTTTTAAATATTACTAAAAGTAATTGCTGCGTTAAAAGCGCGCTTAAAGCATAGTAAAAGCTTAAGTTTTGTAATATAGCTAATTTAGTTGCGTATTAGCTCTTTAGCTTAGCGGCCGTACGTCTTCTTTAGCAGAGCAAAACAACTTACATTAAGTAGCTATAGTAGGTGCAATTGGCTTCGGCCTTTTAAGACAACCTTTTGATGTGACCACACATTTTGTAGACACCTTTTTAGTAAAAAAAAGATTTATTGCTAACAATAGGTATTAGGGCTCATGCCCCCTTATTTAGCATTACTAGCACGCAATTAGTGTGTCGCATGTTTAGACAGAAACAAAGAAAAGCAAGACAAAGACGCAAATCACCTCCTAACTTAACACGCCTTATCTTGCCTATTCTTGTTACTTTACTATGTTACGATCCAGACTAAGGGACGAGGGGACAACCCCGCAGGAACCATGCAACATGGACAGATGATCACAGCCAGGCAACCACGACGCCGTCACGTGACTGCTCACTAACGAGCGCTCATCCACGAGCGCAACCACGTGACTGCTTACTAACAAGCGCTTATCTACGAGCGCAACCACGTGACTAATTATTAATAAGCGTAATTATCCACAAGCGCAGGCTCGTACACGAGCGCCACACTTATTAGTATATAATAGTAGGCAATATGCCCTAATAGCTTATTGTGTTTAACTTAAAGTTTTATCTTAGTAATTAATTTAAGGATTAAGACTTGTTTCTCAACCTCGTACTATTACATTAATCTTCTAATCGTGCTAGTACACCCCGTGTCCTTAGTAGTCGTTCATTCCCCGAGAACTAACCTAGATCATCTTTAGACGATCTTCACATACTACTAGGCGCTCTTAAATAAAGTAAAGTAGCAATACTATTATCGCCTTGCTTGCTAACCTATAGACGCGACAATAGAAAGCCTACTCCTTTTTTCCTGCCTCTTTCTTCTCTATTGCTAATTTAACGTCTTGTAATAGCTATTTAAGCTAAGTTCTAGTCTCTGTACTTAGCCCTTGCATAATAAACAAGAAGAGAGAGATGCTAAAGTAATAGATCTTAAGTACTGCGCTAGTATTAGTAAATACTCTTGAGATTGAGTATTCCTTACACAACTAGCTAAATTAAGGCTTAATAATCTTTTTATATATAGAGATATTGCAGATAAGAAACTTGTTTAAGATTTTTATAAACTTAGAAGTCTAGCTAAGTAGTTAAGTTTTAAGATACTTAATAAATTTAGGTGTCTATATAAGCAGTTTAAGTTAGACTAAATTAGGTGCTAGGTAGACAGTGGCAAAAGATGCTTTTTTTAGAAGAGAGCCTAGAATAAGGAGATGCTCGCCGCGGAGGTTGCACGCTATATTACAGTGCAGTGTATTGTATACAAATTATAAATATGTAGTGCTGTTTAAAAGGTAAGAAGTAGTAGGTAAGCAGCAGCGGCTTTATAAAGTATTGTAGGCTCCTACTGCGGTACATACGTGTCCTTTCCCTCCTCTATTACATTATATTACAATCCTATTACAATCCTACTGTAATCTTATTGTTAGCTATAGGCTGGCAATCACCGTTAGACACGTTTTAACTAGTATTGTTTTTTAGTACCTTAGCAAATTTTTTTAACCCTAATTATTGCTTGGTGGTCTAAGCTTTCCTCCTAGAACTCATCCACCCACCGTTCAAATCTCGTTAACTACATACAATCTTTTTTTTTTACTTTTGCGATTAATTAGTAGAGGGTAGCTGCTTTTTACTTTTTTGGAACCCTATTTTGACTACAACAACAACCACCACCTTTGACACCTTAAAAAATAAATAGTAGGTGCAATAAATGTAGAGGCATATAAAAAGTAATAATGTTTTTCTTTTTATAGTATTGCTAGAACTAAAAAGTGTTATAGCTTTTATAGCTGTTTATAATAAGCAGCTAGTACTATTTTAGAGTACGCCTCTCTGTATAGATATTAAAGTGCTCTAACTACTAAAATCTAATTTTATCTGTTGTCTAACTGTTTTTAGAGACTAAAATAAGCTAATTTTAGAGTATGTCGTCCTCTTTATACTAGGCAGAAAGGTAATAGCGCCCTTTAAAAACAATATAAAGCAGAATAGTCTATTATGTAGTATTAATACTTTAAATAATTGTAGTGTACTTGCAATTGCCTAGCTAAACTAACTTTAGTTGTCTTTATTTTTTTTTAAAAACGTGACAACTACTCTAGCTAATACTACGCTTATTTAGAAGTTAGTTTTATTAAAGTTGTAAGTATCCTTATTTTAAATGATATACTTAGCTTTTATATTAGCTACTAGCTAGAACTAGGCTTAGATAGTCTTAAAATCATTATAAAAGGCTCTCTTGTAGTTGTACTTGCAATTAAACTTAACTTAGAGCTCTAGTTAGCGCTTAACAAACGTACTAAGCTATTTTAGGCTAACTTAGCCTAAATTGCGCTTAACGCGCAAAGAATTAGCTATATTAGCTACATTTGCGAGCTAAGGGGGGAATTCAAGCTTAACTAGGTCAGGTACATGCTAAACAATTACTTTTTTTTAGTTTTGTTTAAGCTTATTGTTGTGGGCCTGCAATCTGCCTATAAGGGTCTTCTAGCGCGTTAGTAGCGTAGTGTCTCTTAACAGACGTTATAAGTAGCTGCAACGCGTTACAATAAGAGAGTTACGTCTTGTTTAACAGCTTAAAGCGCAAGCTGTATTCTAGCCTCCTTTAATTGTTCTATTTAGTGTAGTTGCTAAGGCATTGTAAGGTAGAGGGAGTTTTAGTGAGGTCTTAGCAAAGGTGGCACGCGAAGCATGCACCTACGTTACAGCCTTTTAATGTTGCCTGCTTTTTGCTGTTGAAGCGCAAGTATAGCAACTTACTTTTAGGCTTAGCACGCAACTGCACTAACTATTTATTTTTAAGGTGTCAAAGGTGGTGGTTGTTATTGTAGTCAATATGGGGTTTCTAAAAAAAGTGAAAAGCAGCTACCCTCTATTAATCAGTCGCAAAAGTCAAAAAAAAAGATTGTATATAGTTAACGAGATTCGAACAGTAGGTGGATAAGTTCTGGGAGGAAAGCTTAGACTACTAAGTAATAATTAGGGTCGAAAAAATTTGCTAAAGTACCAAAAAACAACACTAGTTAAAACTTGTCTAACAGCGATTGCCAGCCTATAGCTAGCAATAGGATTACAGTAGGATTGCAATAAGATTACAACATAATGCAATAGAAGATAAAAAGGACACGTACGTACTGCAGTAGGAGCCTGCAATACTTTATAAAGCTGCTGCTTCTTACCTACTGCTTCTTACTTTTTAAACAGCACTGTATACAAATAATTTGCATATAATACACTGCAATAACGTGTAACCTCTGCAGCAAGCATTTTCTTATTCTAGGCTTTCTTTTTAAAAAAGCATCCTTTGCTAATATTTACTTAGCACTTAATTTAGTCTAACTTAAACTGCTTATATAAACACCTAAATTTATTAAGTATTGTAAAACTCAACTACTTAGCTAGACTTTTCAGTTTAAAAGAATTTTAAATAAGTTCTTTATCTGCAATATCTCTATATACAAAAAGATTGTTAAGCCCTAATTTAGCTAGTTATGCGAGAAATATACAATTTCTAAAGTATTTACTAATACTAGCGCAGTACTAGAAATTTATTACTTTAGCATTTTCTTTTTTCTATTTATTGTGTAAAAGTTAAGTATAAAGACTAAAACTTAGCTTAAACAGCTATTGCAAGACGTTAAATTAGCAATAAAGAAAAAAAAGTAAGAAAAAAAATAAGCTTTCTATTGTCGCGTTTATAAGTTAGTAAGCAAGGCAATAATAGTGTTGCTGCTTTACTTTATTTAGAAGCGCCTAGCAGTAGAGCAACAAGAATAGATAAAATAAGGGGCGTTAAGTTAGAAGGCAATTTGCGTCTTTATCTTGCTTTTCTTTGTTTCTACTTAAACATACGACACACTAATTATGTGCTAGCAATGCTAAATAAAGAGGCGTAAGCCTAGATACTTATTGTTAGCAAATAATCTTTTTTTTTACTAAAAAGGTGTCTACAAAATGTGTGGTCACATTAAAAGGTTGTCTTAGAAGGCCGAAGCCGCACTAACTATATTAGTAAGAAAACCTTTCTACTAGCCTTTAAAACTGCTTTTAAGCAGTCTATTATAAAAGAGAATATTTAGGCTAGCTTTAAAGGCGCTAGTATAGTCTTATATAACTTACAGGCTGTATTATTAAAGCTTAATATAGTAGTACAGACACTAGTACAATTACTACAACAAGTAGTAGCCTAGGAAGTATAGACATTACGCAACGCGCACAAAGTTAAGTCTTAAGATAGTTTTACTAAATAAAGTGTAAGAAAACGCTGTAGATCTTTCATTAATTTACTTACTAAGCAGATTACGCAGTCAAGTAAGAGGGCTTAGCAAATAGCACGTAAAATAATACTTATTAGAAAGAAAATAAGTACTCTTTAAGAGGCTCTAAACAAATCAAATAAGTATAAAGGCTGCAAGCAGCAATACGTATAAATAGAGAAATGTTGTCAGCCATAGGCTGGCAATCGCCGTTGGACACGTTTCAACTGGTGTGGTTTTTTGGTACCTTAGCAAATTTTTTGACCCTGATTATCGCTCGGTGGTCTGAGCTTTCCTCCCAGAACTCATCCACCCACCATTCAAATCTCGTTGACTACACACAATCTTTTTTTGACTTTTGCGATTGATTAGTAGAGGGTAGCTGCTTTTCACTTTTTTGGAACCCTATTTTGACTACAACAACAACCACCACCTTTGACACCTTAAAAAATAAATAAATAGAGAAAACATTTACTATTAGCAAGGTTTAAGAGCTATTAGCTTAAGGGGTAGGTAGTAGTTACAGTAATAGTAAGAGAGTATTAAAGAGAGTATAAGAAAAGAGGCAGTGCAGGTGTTGTAAGTAGACTAGACACAACGCCTATACTTGCGCAGTTAAGATTAATAGTATAAGTAATAGTAATAAATCTAAAGAGTAGATTAGCTTATTAAAAAAAATTAAAAACTGTGTTTAACAGCTATAATAATGTTGCGAAGTCGACGCGCTAGTGGGGCGTGAGCCACTTGCTTGTGAACCACGTTAGTAGTTTTTAAAATTTTAGTCAAAGTAGCTCTTATAGCTGTCTAAAATAAGCAGTCTATACTTTTTAACTTAACGCGCCTTAATATACGTTTTAAAGTACTTTAACTATGCTAAACTAAGCGCGTTATTTGTCTAGCTATTCTTAAAGACTAAGAGCTTCTAATTACGCAGTATACCTGCCTCCTTATACTATACTAAGATATAGACGCGTTCTTTATAAGTAATAAAGAGCAGAGTTATATACTCTATTTTTAGTTTTAAGGTGTCAAAGTTGGTGGTTGTTGTTGTAGTCAAAATGGGGTTTCCAAAAAAGTGAAAAGCAGCTACCCTCTACTCATCAGTCGCAAAAGTCAAAAAAAAAGATTGTGTGTAGTCAACGAGATTCGAACGGTGGGTGGATGAGTTCTGGGAGGAAAGCTCAGACCACCGAGTGATAATCAGTGTAAGATAGTCTTATAAATCAATAAAAGTTAACTTTAATGGTGCATTCACACGCGTTACTTAAAGCTAAGATAGCCAGTTTTAAGCAGACAAATTAAGCTGCAAGTAAGCAAAAAAAGTGCAAAAAGAAATAGATCTAGAAAATTAAATCCTTATTACAGGCAGTGGCAGAAGATTTAGTTAAGCAATTAGATGTTCAGGCTTAATTAGACGTAGAAAGGCATTAAAAGAAAGTGCGCACAAGTAGTAGTGCAAAGGGTATTTAACACTGCAAGAACTGCGGCAAGGCAGGGCATAATAAGCGCAAATACAAGAAAAATGTAGTAAATATAAAGAATTAATTGAAGCTACTGTGCACTTTTAAAGCTTGTTGTAGTGTTAAGTCATTAATGTGTAATAGTAGAGGGCTGCATAAAGTGTCCGACTTAGTTGCCTAGCCGGCTTAGTTGCCGCTTACGTTATGTCTCTTCAAACTTATAATAACTTTTATAAACCTAATAAGGCCTATTAAAAAGCCTATCTTGTTAAAGTTGTAAATATCCTTATCAAGGACACTATACTTAGCTATAGTCTCTTTAATTAGCTTAAACTAAGCGCTAATTACTTCTAGACCTTCCTGTAGTACTCTCTGCCTATCTTTTACTTAATTAAATGCTATTTTAAGGCTATCTAAACGCGTTACAACGCGCGTAGTCTACTTTTTATAAATAGGCTTCTCACTATAAGCACCTTAGAATTTATTAGCTATATTTTTTCCTTTATATAGCTAGGGCGCATATTCTTGCAAATTAAAGTTAAGAATATATTAGATAAGTGTTTACTTTTTAGTTAAAGTAAAATTATAGCAAGAGTTGCGTATACCTATATAAAAGCAGATCTACTATACTATTAAGTGTGAAGATCGTCCGAAGATGATCCAGGGTTGGTTCTCGGAAATAAGTGAGTGCGGTGGACGGTTAGTGTACTAGCTCGATTAGTAGACTAATGTAATAGTACGGGGTGTATTAGCACAATTAGTAAATTAATGTAATAACACAAGAAGTTTAAGAATTAAGTGTTAATTTTTAGATTAATACTAGAGTTATACAAAGTTAAACACAATAAGCTATAAAAGCTTATTACTTATTGCTATGTATATACATAAGAAGTTCTAGAGATTCTGAAATATACTAGAGTCCTAATAATCCTCAAGTCTAGTTAAGACTTTTTAGGATTTTAAGATGTCTACAGTCCTAATAATTTTAAAGTTTAGTTAAAACTTTCTAAGATTTTAAGACTTTAAGACTAGCTACGTAATTTCTTATTACTTAATCTCTTAGTTTTGTAGAAATTTTATTTATTTTAGCGTGCGGTTGTGTGAGCTAAAAGCAGTTCCTTTGCCCGACTACTCCTGTATTAACAAAGAAATAAGTTATTTGAAAAAAAAGCGCGTTTGCGTGTAAAAAAAGATATTACTAAGGCAGTCTTGCTATGTGCCTGTGTCAGCAATAATAGCTGGTTAAAACTAATAGGATAATGATGATATTGTTAATGATGATTATATTGTATTAATGATTGATCCGGTGTTGTTCTATTGATCAATTGTGCGGATTCTAGGTGCCCGTTTTATCTGAGAGACTCTTAGCGGCGCTAGCGAGCTTCAGCGCTCTTTAGCGCTACCTCCTTCTTACCTTTCTAGAATCCTTTGTTTAATCTTGCTAACCTCCTAATTACCTTGCTAGCCTCCTAATTAACCGCGCGAATTTTTTAAATTCAACACACTCTCTTAGCTTAACTATATAGATTAAGCTAGAAACTTAACCTTTGTCTTTGCTGCAAGATAGTTAATTATAGATCCAAGGCGTTAAGCTAGTTAGTTATTGGTACTAGATTAGCCTCTTGTTGTAGTTACGTCTTTAGATTAATTAGTCCTATCTGTTACAGGAATCTTAGCTATTAATTAGCTAGTAAAGGTTTAGTAAGTCTATTAGCAAGCATTTTGCTTAACTTTCTGTAAATTACCTTAATTAACTTGTTTTTAACTTCTTGCCTAAGCTAGTAATTATAGATATTAACATGTTGTAGCTTTGTTATTTACTAGGAGATTTTCTTTAAAATTAATTAAGTTATTTACAGGTTATTGCACTATATAGTTATTATTTAGTCAATCATTTTAACTTGTAGCTCTGTAAGCAGCTTTTAAATAAATATAGTTTTTTTGCAACATATTAGTGTGCAAGTAGTTTAGCTTTAGTTATTAAAGTTATAACTGTATTTTGTTTGTTTACTTTTTTAGCTATTAGTCTACTAAATATTTTAATTACGTATCTTTAATAGCTCTTGTTATTTATTTTTAAGGTATTAAAGGTGGTGGTGGTTGTTGTAGTCAAAATGGGTTTTCCAAAAAAGTGAAAAGCAGCTGCCCTCTACTAATTAGTCGCAAAAGTTAAAAAAAGATTATGTGTAGTTAACGAAATTCGAACGGTAAGTGGATAAGGTCTACGCGCTAAGCGCTTAGAGCAGAAAAGCGTAGACTACTAAGCGAAATTAGGGTCAAAAAATTTGCTAAAGGTACTAAAAAACGACACTAATTGAAACGTGTTTAACGGCGATTGCCAGCCTATGGCTGGCAACAAGATTGCGATAGAGGTGGAGGAGGTAGAGGTAGAGGAGGTAGAGGTAGAGGAGGGTAAGGACACGTACGTTACCGCAGTAGGAGCCTGCAATACTTTATAAAAGCTCCCTGCCTACTACTTCTTACCTTTAGGATTTCCTACACCACACAGTACTACATACAAACAATACAATGCTTAGACTATTCTTCTCCCTATTCAATATAAAGACTAATAGCTTATATTAAGTAAAGTAAGACCTTACTAAGTTACTATACAAGAAGCTATAGTAGTAGATTACAAAGCCCGCGTTTACCTTTGTTAAGCGGCCTCCCTAGTTAGTTAAAGAGGAGCTGTTAGTAGTAGCTTCTATAGTAATTAGGCAGACGCAGAGGTTAAATTCTATTATTTATTAACACCTTATTAATGCGTTTAGTATTATAGATGTTAAGGTTACAATAGAGGTTGTAAAAGGCTTGTTTAGCGGCGAGTCTATTAAATATGTTGCGCATGTTAATAGTCTAGGTGCAGTAATAGTGTGTTATCTTACTAATCTCCTCCTGCGCGAATACAACTTTAGTAAAGAGACCTTGCAGTAGCTTTATAAGGAGCAAGAGCGCATTAAAATAGCTATTAAGTAGCTAGGACAAACTAACGAGCAGGAGGATTTGGTAAGTCGCCTCTAGGGATAGGAGAGCCGTGCTTGGATAGTGACGCTGTTGTCGTATGTTCACATCTAAGTATAGGCGTAAGTTGCGGTCAGCGGTAAATAGTTATTAGTAAATAGTTATTAGTTAAGAGGGTTAGTTAGAGGGATATCGCGCATCTTTGTTTCCGTCTAAACATGCTAGAGCGACACACCAATTGCGTGCCGGTAATGCTGAACAAGGGGGCATGAGCCCGGATACCTGTTGTTAGTAATAAATCTTTTTTACCAAAATGGTGTCTACAAAATATGTGGTCACATCAAAAGGTTGTCTTAAAAGGCCGAAGCCACTTGTTATTTAGTATTTTATTAATAAAGAAAGTGTTGCTTATAATAACTAGGAAATTGTATTTACTTAATTACAGTGTAAGCGTCTGTGTATAGTTAAAGTAAAAAAGTACTTAATTAGCTGCTGCTTAATAATTAGGTCTAAGGTTTATAAAGAATTGCGCTAAGAATAATACTATAAAAGCTGTGTTAGGTCTTGTGTTAACTGCTGCAAATAAGAGTAATTTAATTTTTTATTAGTAAAAGTAAATTTGTTTAGAGGTTGCGTACCTTTTTTAGAGCAGCAGCTTAGCTTTAATTATTAAATTATTACTATGAATTAAGTAGTTACTTACTAATCAAGTAGCTTTTTTAATATATGTTAATTAAGAGATCTAAACCTTGCATTGTAATTAATCTCTAATTAACTCTATGCCTAGGAACTAATATAGATTGTCTTCTCCTGTTATACAATACTTTTTTCTTATATTTTTAACAGCTACTTATGCATTTAATCTATACTCCTTTCTGTACATTGCAATAATATTGTTAACGTAGAAAAATATAAGTTTTTTTTAATAAATTATGTAACATAGCTTATATAAAACAGCAGTAAATCTGCAGCTTTAAAGGTAAGTGGTAAAGTCCTATTACTAAAGTAATAGTAATATCTAAAAGCTGTACAAAATTTTATTAAGCTTTAAAATAATTTTCTTCTTTGCGTATCTATGCAGTATTTTTATATATACTAGCTAATTAATTTATGTATATGCAAAAGCGTTTATAACGTTATACTACTTAAGTTTAAAGTTAAATTAGGCAGTAATTGCAAGTACTATGCTAATATAGCAGCGTAAGTTTTTTTAGCAGTAACATTGCACTATTAATTATCTTATACAACTAGGCGCACTTTGCACTTAATAAACTAATAATTTTTATTAATCTTGTAAGTATATACTTATATAAACTTAAGGATCTAAGTATTAGTTAGTTATGCATCTTGCGTTAGGACTTCTAACTATAATTTTAATTGCTTGTAGCTTACAAAGTAATCCTCTTTAGCCTTTTTAAATAACTAGTATTATATGTAATTCTCCTTTAGTTAATTTAGACTTAGCGCTAGCAGGAGCTTAATTAATAAAGGCATTTAGTTATAACTGTAACTTTTAAGCAATTATTTAACTGCTGCACTATTAAGTTTCTTGTTATTTGATTATTAAACTTTTCCTGCTTTTGCACCTGCTATAAACGCTAAAGCCTATAAGTCTGTCTAGTTTTTTTTAGAAAGTCTTACTAACAAAACTTAATTCTATATTAGCACTGCGTGGATTAAGACACTCGCTACAGCTAGTACTTAAGAGGTAATTAAGCCTAAGGTTTAATAGCTGCGCAAGGGCGACATTCTAACTTTTAATATTAAGAGGATTATCTACACGCCTAATGCTTTCTGCTTTTATAAAATTAGTTACGAGGGCTACTAGTAGAGATGTTAGCTAGAGTAGGAGATAATTTACTTAAACTTTTCTTTTGCGCTAATTATATTAATTAGTTGTTTTTCTTATATAAGCCTTTTATTAAAGGACTTATCTTTAAGAAAAGATTATATCTCTTTTTAGTTATTTGTAATCTCTAAGGGAAGTTCTACAGTCCTAATTTATGCCTTAATTTCTTTAAGAGTACTATGTATTAAGTTGTTTATAACATTCTTCTTATCTTTAGTAAGGATTAAATTTTTATCAAATACTACATTGCGTATAGTAGTTACCGTAGCTATAGTTAGTACTTATACACAGTAAATGTTTGTAAATTAATATATAAATAAGTATTTAATCTATACCTTAAGATTAAGCTGCTGTAGTTTGCGCTTACTGCGCTTTATATTATTTATTATTGTAAACGCCTTGTACCTGTATGCTTGTAGGTAGCCTTAGTGTAGCTTACGCAGTAAAGTAATAATTCTGTTTTTATATACGTTATACGTAAAAAACTTTTAATATAGGAATTTTTATTAATTTGCGTATTGCAGGGTTTAATTATAGAGCAATACTGCTAATTAAGTAATTTTAGTCTACAGTAGCTATAGCAGGTTAGCATCTAGTTGTATTTCTTGTGCTTTATCCTTAAATATTCCTTTTAAGCGTTCTGCTTTACTATTTTGTGCTTAAGTATTAAGGGTGGAAGGCTTAAGTTGTATGCTGTAGGACTCCGCCTAACAAGTTACTTCTAGTTTAACTATCATAATTTTGTTATTAGTTTTAATTACTTTTATAGTAATATTAAATTAAGTCTTTATAAAAATTCCAAAAATTTTTCATAACTTAACAATTATCTACGCTGTTCAATTGTTTTTAAAGTAGTAGTTTTACATAAATCTAGTAGCTTAATCTATAATTAGCGTTTAGCATCTTTTTTTCTGTTAAGCTGTTAACTTTATAATTATAAAAGTTAAGTGAGATATGTTCTTTTAGAGCCTTCTTAATTATGCGTAGTGTATAGCAAATTAGCCTTTTAGCCTCTGCTCTTCTATAGGCGTCGCATTCTACTATAAGCACTTTAGTAATCCTTACTTTTTTAGATTATTGTACAAGGTGCTTAAGCGCACTTAGTTCTAAGTAACTTATTTTTTTATGCTATATAAGCGCTTATACGCATTGTTTTTAATTATATTATAGTTTAACTAACTTAGAGGCGATTGTTATGTAGTTGTTAATTAAGTTTGCTTTAAGCACCTACTGTCTATGTAGCTTAGTAAAGTTAGTAATTAGATTGTTAGTAAGCAATTTTTAAAGAACTATTAGATTATGTTTAGTATCTTACTATAAGCCTTATAAGCAGAGTATTTTAAACAAGATAAATTTGCAGAGCAGATTAAGACAGTATGCTACGTCTTTTAAGTGTAGTTAACTTTAAGTTTATTTGGTTACTATTATTAAAGTAATTAATCTATATACCTTGAAATTATACTTGTAAGTTACCTGCCTATAGGAAGTCTCCTTAAAGTGCTAATTGTGTTTTTGTAAATTAGCTTGTATTGTTAAAGACATAACATGTTGATTTAGAATTAAGGATTCATAATTGTTGTTAAAAATATGTTACTTAGCTTGTTTTAAACATGGCCTTAATAAACATATAGTTAATCTTATAATTTTCTAACTATATAGTTAGTTATTATGCTTAATTGTAGGTATTGCTGTATACAACTTTTTAATTGCTAGTTTTTAAAATTATAATTATTGCTTAGCGTTGCAAAGTATTTCTTGCATAGCTAGGCTGTTATTAATATACAAATAAACTTAATCTATTCTGTTGTCTTAAAGTTGCTACTAAGCTAGTACACTGCTTATGTGCGTATACTAGCAATTCTTAAGCGCATGTCTTATATTATATGCTTTGCATTTACTTATAGTATGTTAGATATTAGTTAATTAAGTATCTTTGGTAAGCTTTTAATTTTAGCAAAGTTTTCACTTCTACTTAAAGTTATTTGTTTTGTTTTTGTTGAGCGTCAGTAATCTAGCTCCTGCAGCTGCCCTAAAGGATGCCTTAGTTAACTTTATTTTAAATAAGTAAAACAGCTGCATGTAATCTTAATATTTGTAAATTATATCTTCAACTGTAATTAACAAATTCTTTAATTTATAAAATACAAATAATATTATTTATTATTCTAAGTGCTTTGCTGTTGCTTAACTAAAGTTATCTTGAATGTACGTGACTAGTTAGCACTTAAGTATTCTAACAGCTTTGCCCTTAGTTGTAGTTTAATTAACTTTAGTACGCTATATTCTTTATAAGGCAATTACTCTTAGCAGCTTTATTGCAGTTTTGTACTACTTACAGGCTTCCTTAATCTCGTCTTTAGTATTAATGCCTACAGTAGCTATAAAGTTAGTAATCTACTAACAATGTAATTATTTTACTCTACAGCAATTAATATATAAGTAGTTATTAACTATTTGCTAGATTTTCTGCAGAATTTTATTAAACGCTGCTTGCCCCTTTATGTACTTCTAATTTTTTATTTTATATTAATTTAACTTAAGTTTATAAATCTTTAAATCTTCTTTTTACAATACTTTTGCATTTATAGCTAGATTAGTAGGTTAAGTAGGTATAAAGGGCAGTATAAGTGCGTTAGCGCTGTAATTAGCTTAGTATAATACTGCGTAAGCATTAATTGCTTATTGCAACGATTAGTAGTCGCTTATTTTAGGCATCTAAAGCACTGTTAGCTTAGTAAGAGGCTTAATTATAAGGTTTAAATCTAGTTTTTTCTACACGCGTAGTAAGTCTACGTGCATTTTAATTTAGCATATCTATTTAATTTAGTTTATATAATTAGTAAGGATTACAAAGGAGTCTTGTAAAAGTAGTACAGACATTCTATTAATAGCGTATAGAGTTTTCTTGTGTTTGTTAATTCTTATTTAGTAAGGCAGTAAGACTCTTAATTGTTAGAAATAATAGCTAGTTAAAACTAATAAGATAATAATAATATTGTTAATAATAATTATATTATACAAATAATTAATCTAGTGTTGTTCTATTAATTAACTGTGTAGATTCTTAGTGCACGTTTTATACGAGAGGCTCTTGGCGGCGCTAGCGAGCTTCAGCGCTCCTTAGCGCTACCCCCTTATCACCCTTCCAGGATCCTTTGTTCAATCTTACTGACCTCCTGATCACCTTGCTGGCCTCTTAATCAACCGCGCGAATCTCTTAAATCTAACAGCCTGTTTAGCGCGTAAGAAGCTGTTGCAGCTTTAAAAACAAAAGAAACTGTTGTATTATAAAGAGCAAAAGTTGCTTCATAAAGAAATAAAGTCTGTAAAAAAGTTAGATGTCCTATAAGCGCAAAAGGATTTAAATTCTGTAGTGTTTTTAGCTAATCTTAATGCTGCCCTTAGCGCGGCCGTTGTAGATTAGTTAGTGTTCTAGAATATTAATAGTACTGTACTAGAAGCTAGCGGCAGTTCGTAAGGTTCGTGTCTAGTTCTCTTGTATTGTCACTGTCTAGGTAGTCTAACTATTTAATTAGTTATTCTGTTTTGTTGTTGTGTTTTTAGTGTGCAAGTATTTTCTTAACTTTAAATTTAATCTTTTCTTTTATTTTATAATAAAAGGTTTCTTAAAGTGGCGTCTCGAGGTCTGCTAGTTCTTACATGCTAACATAGAATCTTAGGTAAATTTTTGTATCTAGTAGGAGGTCAAGTGTATATGTAACTAGTTCCTTCTAGTCTAGAATTAAAAACCGTGGGAGCTGAGAAGGAGCAATTGCTTGATCAGGAGGAGTGAAATGAGTGTATTAATCAACTAAGTGCCACAACCAAGTGATCAATAACTACTGAAGAGGAATAAGACGATCTAGCCCGTATATATAGGCGCTAGCGCGATCGTCACGTGTTTAACTTACCAGGATTACCTAATTAACAGGGTAATCCACATGTTGCGCACGTTAATACTCTAACAAACCCTCTAGGTTAGTAAAATACTATTCATCTAAGCTGTAAGCAACTAGGCAATTATTAAATTAAGGTTGTTAACTAAAAGGTCCCTCTATAATTATAGCTCCTCTGCCTAATTCTCTAATGTTATGGTAATGCTGCTTGTTAATGTTTTAATTAATGCAGCATCCTTAAGATTAAAACATTAAATAAACCTTGAATATTGCGTAATTAGTTAGTGCGCAGCCTTTACAACAATACTAATTACATCTGCTACTTCTCTAAAACCTTTTTGTCCTTAACTTTACTTACATATTAATTACTAAGCTTTTTAGGACTGTCTTAACTACTATTACTAATATAGTAAGCAGTGTTACTCTATTATTTTTTTATTAATTAGCTGCTAATCTTGTGTAGTCCGCCCCTGGTAGCAATAAGCGCGAGCGTTAATTAGCTAGCTGCCGTTATAAGTGTAAGAACTGCTTAGATAGCAGTTGTTAGTAACGTAAGAACAGCGCTAAGTATAAGCATTACGCGCACTAAAGCTTATTTAATAATAAAATTTAACAAGCAGCTAATTTTTAAAATAATAAGAGTTAGTTGCTACTGCTTTCTAATTTATATGCTTAATGCAAGACATCTAGTAGCTTTACTTAGAGGCTAATTGCTTCACCTGCTAAATTAAGTCTGCTGTTAAGTTCTTAATTAAATTTTAATTTACATAAAAGTCTAACTAAGTAATTAAGCTAGCGTAAGAGCAAGGCTTCTTAGAAGCTAATACAAAAGTTTTAGCAGCTTACTGCTTAAGCAGCAACACGCAATTAGTAACATAGCAACAGCAATAGCTTATATACTTTTATTAAGCTGTCTACTAGGCGCAACGCGCCTCTTTCTACCTAGAAAAAAGCGCCTCATAGCTTTTTAAAAATTACTGCTTATTTATTACGCTCTTGCGTTCTGCCTTGTTAGCGCTATATAAAAAAGATGCTAGATAGTTTATATGCTAAATATTGCTTTAATTACGTTAAGACTAGTAGTTAGAGTAGCTTACGCTGTAGCAGTTGCTTATTATACACCTGCTACACAGTTAATATTAATCTTGCTAATTAATTTATAGCTATATACAAAGATAAAGAGGTAAGTTTTTAATCTTTTAAGCTTGCTTAGGGTGCTTACTTGTTTTTAGGGATAGAATAATAGTAAGCTGTACTAAGCTTTAAAAGCTTAACTGCTTAGGGACATTATTGCTTGCTGCAAAGAGATTAACAGCGGCGTTACGTTTAATAGGAGTCTTCTGCGCAGAAGCCTACTGCAAATAATCGCCGTGCTTAAGAGATGTCGTCCTGTAGTTTCGCCGCTTAGCCCCTGCTGCCTGCTCCTGCTCCCGTGAGTATTTTTAATTTAAGGTATAATACTAAAGATTATTTACGCTGAACACAGCCAGCTTAGTAGGCTACAGGTTTAAATTAAGGTTGTCTATATAGACAAGAGCTTTATAATACGCAGCCTTATGCTGCGTACGTTCTAGATCAACCTGCGTGGCAGCTAGCTTAACAGCCGGCATATAATTAACAATAGATACAGCAACAGCAGTAACAATAGCAGCAGCAGCCTTAACAATAACAGCCTCTACATTAATTAAATGTTTAAAAACAGCATGCTAAAGAAATGCTGCTCTTGCCTAGTCTATACAATCGCCCTTGTATGCACTGTCCTAATTGCTATAAAACCTATTTATATAGACGCGATTATTATGCTAGAGTGCGCTGACAATTATCTTACAACTTAATGTATAGAAGTAATAAATTAAATTTGCGTTGCTATGCTGCTTACCTCTAGACTTTTGCTGCTTAGGATAAGTTAGCTTAAGATGCTCTTAAGCTTGCTGAAGCTAAGAAAGCTAAGCATAATCTAATAATAAAGTTTAGCAAGTATAAGAATTCTAATGCTTATTAATAATTTTAGTTTTAGTTTTCTAGTTTTCTGCTTATCTAGCTTACGTTCTCTCACTTATTCTAAGCTACTAAGAGGAGACTTAGTCTAGTATATAAATGTTGCTGCTTGATATAAATCTTTTTATTTGTTAATAGTTGTAGCTTTTAATTAAGTGCTTGACTTACTAAAGATTAAGTGACTGCTCAAACTTCCTAAACTGTTGTTAGGTAAGCATTTTTAGTTAATCTATTAGCTAGCATGATTAATGTTTCTAGGTACTTAACCTAAAATAATGCTTTAGTATATTCCTGCTGCAGCTACATGTTTTGTATATCTACATGTCTTAATTAAGTGCTAATCTACTTACTTTTTTTAACTACAAGCCTAATCGTTTGTTAGTTATTATACTAAACTGTTTAGACATCTTTTAGATAAAGAATCAGCTTACTTTTATTTTTAAGGTGTCAAAGGTAGTAGTTGTTGTTCTTGTTAGAAATAATAGCTGGTTAAAACTGATAGGATAATAATAATATTGTTAATGATAATTATATTGTATTAATGATTGATCTGGTGTTGTTCTGTTGATTAATTGTGCGGATTCCGGGTGCCCGTTTTATCCGAGAGGCTCTTGGCGGCGCTAGCAAGCTTCAGCGCTTCTTAGCGCCACCCCTTTATTACTCTTTTAGGATTTTTTGTTTAATCTTGCTAACTTCTTAATTACCTTGCTAGCCTTCTAATTAACTGCGCAAATCTCTTAAATCTAACACACTTCTTTAGCTTAACTATATATACTAAGTTAGAGACTTAAATTTTGTCTTTGCTGCAAGATAGTTAATTATTCATTTAAGGCATTAAGCCAGTTAGTTATTAATACTAGATTAGCCTCTTATTATAGTTGCGTTTTTAGATTAATTAGTCTTATCTGTTGTAGAAATCTTAGCTATTAATTAGCTAATAAAAGTTTAATAAGTCTGTTAGCAAGCATCTTGCTTAACTTTATATAAATTACCTTAATTAAGTTGTTCTAAACTTCCTGCTTAAGCTAGTAATTATAGATATTGATATATTGTAGCTTTGTTGCTAACTAAAAAATATTTTCTAAGATTATTTAAATTGTTCAGAGGTTATTGCACTATATAGTAATTATTTAGTTAATTATTTTAACTTGTAGCTTTGTAAGCAGTATTTAAATAAATATAGCTTCTTTTGCAACTTGTAAGAGTATAAGTAGTTTAGCTTTAGTTATTAAAGTTATAACTATATTTTATTTTTTTACTTTTTAAGCTATTAGTTTACTATATAGTTTACTTGCGTATTCTTAAAAGCTCTTATAATTAAGTGTATTATTAGTAAATAAAGTATTGCTTATAATAATTAAGTAATTGTATTTACTAAATTGTAGTGTAAGTGTCTGTGTACAGTTAAAGTAAAAAAGTACTTAATTAGCTACTACTTAATAATTAGGTTTAAGGTTTGTAAGAAATTATGCTAAGCATAATACTATAAAAGCTGTGTTAGGTCTTATGTTAACTGCTGCAAAGAAAAGTAATTTAATTTTTTATTAGTAAAAGTTAATTTCTTTAAAGGTTACGTACTCTTCTTAGGGCAGCAGCTTAGCTTTAATTATTAGGGTGTTACTTTTGATTAAGTAGTTGCTTATTAATTAAGTAACCTTCTTAATATATACTAATTAAGAGATCTAAACCCTACGTTGTAATTAATTTTTAATTTACCTTATGCCTAAGAACTAATGCAGATTATCTTTTCTTGTTATACAATACTTCTTGGCTTCAGCCTTTTAAGACAACCTTTTAATGTGACCACACATTTTGTAGACACCTTTTTAGTAAAAAAAAAGATTTGTTACTAATAACAGGTATTAGGGCTTATGCCCCCTTGTTTAGCATTGCCGGCACGCAATTAGTGTGTCGCATATTTAGACAAAAACAAAGAAAAGCAAGATAAAGACGCGAATCACCTCCTAACTTAACGCGCTCTATCCTGCCTATGTTGCCTACTTATGTTAAGGCTTTACTTCTAGGTACTCTTAGATAAATTAAAGAAGTAGCATTATTATTACCTTACTTTTTAACCCATACATACGACAATAGAACGCCTACTCCTCCTTTCCTGCCTCTTTCTTCTCTATCGCTATTTTAACGTTATGTAATAGCTAGCCTAACTAGTTAATAGTTTTTTTACTTAGCCTATGCATAACTAATAAGAAGAGAGAGATACTAAAGCAGAGTATTTTAAGTACTTTGCTAGTATTAGCAAACACCCTATAAATTTTGTATTCCTTCTATAACTAGCTAAGTTAAGGCTTAACATTTTTTTTGTATATAGAGATATTGCGGATTCTAAAGTTATTTATAAGAGATATAATTATAAAGTCCTAAAGAGGCTAAGTTTATAAATGCTTAATAAACTTAGGTGTCTACATAATTAGCTTAAGCTAGACTAGTTTAGGGGCTAGGTGTACAATAGGAAAGCTTCCTGTTTTTAGATAAGAGTTAAAGTTAAGGAGATGCTTGTCGCAGAGGTTGTACGCTATTGCAGCATATTATATGCGAATTGTTTATATACGGTGCTGTTTAAAAGGTAAGAAGCAGTAGGTAAGAAGCAGTAGCTTTATAAAGTATTGCAGGCTCCCGCTGCAGTACGTACGTGTCCTTTCCCTCCTCTATTGCATTATATTGCAATTCTATTACAATCTTACTATAATCTTGTTGTTAGCCATAGGCTAGCAATCACCGTTAGACACGTTTTAACTAGTGTCGTTTTTTAGTACCTTAGCAAATTTTTTAACCCTAATTATCGCTCGGTAGTCTAAGCTTTCCTCCTAGAACTTATCCACCTACTGTTCAAATCTCGTTAACTACACACAATATTTTTTTGACTTTTGCGATTAATTAGTAGAGGGTAGCTGCTTTTCACTTTTTTGGAACCCCATTTTGACTACAACAACTACCACCACCTTTGACACCTTAAAAAATAAATACTGCAAGACTACTTAGTGCTTAGTGTTCTTAGCATAACTAAGTATACTAAGTAAGGTAATACTTATTAAGTATATAGTGTAGGCACTAAACCCTTATAGCTTAGTGTGTTTAACTTCTAAGAGTTCTACTTAGTAATTAATCTAAGGATTAACACTTAATTCTTAACCCTTGTGTTATTACATTAATCTTCTAATTATGCTAACACACCCCGTACTATTACATCGATCTTCTAATCGTGCTAGTACAACCCCCGTGTCCTTAGTACTCGTTCATTCTCCTGAGAACCAACCTAGATTATCTTCAGACGATCTTCACAAATAAGGCTGCGTATTATAAGGCTCTTATCTATATAAACAACTTTAATTTGAGCTTTTAGCCTGCTAAGTAGGCTGTGTTTAGCGCAAATAATTCTTAGCATTATACCTTAAATTAAAAATGCTTACAGAAGCAGGAGCAGGAGCAGGAGCAGGTAGCAGGAGCTAAGCAGCAAAACTACAAGACAATACCTTTTAAGCACAGCAATTATTTGCAGTAAGCTTTTGTGTAGAAAACTTCTTAGTAAATGTAATACGGCTGTTCATTTTTTTACAGCAAGTAATAATGTTTTTAAGCAGTTAAGCTTTTAAAGCTTAGTATAGCTTATTATTGTTTTATCTTTAAAAATAAGTTAGCACTTCAAGCAAGCTTAAAGAACTAAAGACTTACTTCTTTATCTTTGTATATAGCTATAAATTAATTAGCAGGATTAATATTAACTATATAGCAGGTATGCAATAAGCACCTGCTATAGCATAAGCTACTCTAACTGCTAGTCTAAACGCAATTAAAGCAATATTTAGTATATAAACTATTTAGTATCTTCTTTATACAGCGCTTACAAGGCAGAAGCCAAAAGCGTAATAAATTAGCAGCAATTTTTAAAGAGCTATAAGGTGCTGTTTTCTAGGTAGAGGGGGGCGCGTTGCGCTTAGTAGACAGCTTAATAAGAGTATGTAGGCTATTGCTGTTGCTATATTGCTAATTGCGCGTTGCTGCTTAAGCAGTAAGCTGCTAAGACTTTTGTATTAGCTTTTAAGAAGCTTTACTCTTACGCTAGCTTAATTACTTAGTTAGACTTTTATATAGATTAAATTTTAATTAAGAACTTAACAGCAGACTTTATTTAGTAAGTAAAGTAATTAGCCTTTAAGTAGAGCTACTAGATATCTTACAGTAAGTGTATAGATTAGAAGGCAACAGCAATAAACTTTTATTCTTTTAAAGATTAGCTGCTTGTTAAATTTTACTATTAAATAAGCTTTAGCGCTTACAATACTTATACTTAGCGCTGTTTTTACATTGCTAATAAATCCTATTTAAGCAGTTCTTACGCTTATAACAGCAGCTAGCTAATTAACGCTTGCGCTTATTGCTACTAAGGGCGGACTACATAAGATTAGCAGCTAATTAGTAAGAAAATAATAAAGTAATGCTACTTACTATATTCGTAATAGTAGTTAAGACAGTCCTAAAAAGCTTAGTAATTAATATGTAAGTAAAGTTAAGGACAAAAAGGTTTTAGAGAAGTAGCAGATGTAATTAGTATTGTTGTAAAGGCTGCGCACTAACTAATTACGCAATATTCAAGGTTTATTTAATGTTTTAATCTTAAGGATGCTGCATTAATTAAAACATTAACAAGCAGCATTACCATAACATTAGAGAATTAGGCAGAGGAGCTATAATTATAGAGGGACCTTTTAGTTAACAACCTTAATTTAATAATTGCCTAGTTGCTTACAGCTTAGATGAATAGTATTTTACTAACCTAGAGGGTTTGTTAGAGTATTAACGTGCGCAACATGTGGATTACCCTGTTGATTAGGTGATCCTGGTAAGCTAAACACGTGACGATCGCGCTAGCGCCTATATATACGGACTAGATCGTCTTATTCCTCTTCGGTAGTTATTGGTCACTTTGTTGTGGCACTTAGTTAATCAATACACTCTTTCCACTCCTCCTGATCAAGCAATTGCTCCTTTTCAGCTCCCACATCTAATAACTAGTAAATAGGTCTAAAAGGTAGATTCTTCCCTTCTTCTAGGACAATCTTATAGTTTTAGGGTTAATATCTTAGTAAAGCTTTACTATTTACTACTTCTGTAAAAAAGTGCTAAAATTCTTTATGCTTTTTTAAATTATCTAAAGTTACGCGCTTCTATAAAACTTTAATGTCTGATTTTATGAATATTCTTTTAGTATTCACATTTGTTATTTAGATAATTGTACTATAAGTGCTTGCATCTAGGTATTTCTTTTAGTTTCTTAAGAAACTATTCTAATCTCTACTTATCTAAGTAGTAGATAGTGCAGCTGTTATATACATATATAGTCTATAAATACTTTGCGTGTTCTAGGTTACGCAAGTCCGTCTAATAGTACATATTTATAAAGTAGCTGCTATCTTAAGCCTTACGCTTCTAGCGTGTTGCCTAGAGTTTGTTGTAAATTTCCTTTCTCTTTTTGTCTAAGAGCTAGTACGTTAGTTTATCCTAAGATACCTTAGTATCTTTAGTTTATTTTTATACAAAGTTGTTGTGTATAGCTTTATTAATAGTTGCTACTAAAGTAATTTCTTTCTTTTGCAGTTTTTCTAGTAAAGTAGCATACTAGCTATATTCTTAAAATATTCTTTTGCAGGGTTCTGTAAAGATTTCTTTTAATTTTTTAAGCTGCTTTAGTAGAGTATTAATTTTTTTTGCTAAATTTTTTAAGTATTAAGTTTCTAAAGGTTCTAATACTTATGTACTAACGTCTTGCTTGTTAGGTATAGTAATAAGTTTCTGTATAGCTAATAGAACTGTTTTCTTGTTATATGCTACTAGTTCTTCCTATGTAATTAGCATAGAGGGCTAGTAGCTCATCTAAAACTTATCTATCTTGCTATGCTTAGTTTAGTCTACTAGGGTTGCTTTTATACTTCTATCTAGCATTATCTTGGAGATATTGTTATCTAGGGCTTCTTCTAGAGTAATTATAATAAAGTTATTTAAACTGTTAATAGTTGCCTAGTCCTGTCCTTAGCTTGTAATGGTAAGTTAAGTAATAATGTTCTACTCTTCCTCTTAATTGTTATTAAGTACTGCATAGTAAATAACATTTAGCTGTTAAGTTACTTTGCCTTAGCTTTAGCAGTCCTGTTTTATGTAACTTTTTTTACTATAGATGTAACAAGTAACTTGCTTGTTACTCTTGTTATATGTAAACTTCTTTTTTCTTAGTTCTTTGTTAATATTGTTAAAGTGTATTAGCTTATAGCTATTGGTTGCATAATGTCCTAAGATTCTAGGTACATAGTTTCGCTAATGTCCTTAGTTAGAGTACAGGCGTTAAAATATCTAACATAGTCAAGCGTCTGTATTCCTAAGTACACAAGTTTCTTATATAAATAATTATTCTTTTAACATAAGCTTATAGAGTCTGTTGTTTACTTAAATAGCTTTAGCTATAAGTTTGTTAAATATATCAAGACTAAATTTACTTTTTATAAGTTCCTTGCGTACAGTTAGTTTAAGACTTTATTAGTACATCTATATTAGAGCGTTATTGTTATATTTAATAACTGTTTTGTACTGTTAAATTTTAGTTATGTAGTTAGCAGCAGATTTAGTTTGTTGTAATTTCTAAATCTTCTATTCTGCAACTACAAATTTTTTGAAAAGTAAGAAGATTTCTCGCATCTTAACTTTAAAGGCGTCTTAGTCTTTAACTAAAGCAGTGTTGTTAGTATTTACAATAGAATTATCTATGTAGCTTTAAAAGATTAAGTTAGCCTATTTCTCTGCATCTTCTTAGAGATACATAGAGGCTAGGACAACCTTGTTGTTGTCCTTAATCCTGTCTTCTTTAAGATAGAAGTATCTGTTAACTTAGTAAAGCTAAGCTTTAAGCTTGCTACAATTGCTATAGTAAATATTAGGTTTATTAGCACAACTTGTAGTTCCTCTGGCGTAGGAATTAGCGGGGGTATCTATAGCAGCATTACTTATCTTAAGAGTGTTTAAAGTGTGAAGATTGTTTAAAGATAATCTATAGTTAGTGTTTAGGAATAAGTAAGTGCGATAGAAGGTTAGTGTACTAGCACGATTAGAAAATTAATACAATAGTACAAAAGTGTATTAGCACGTTTAGTAGAATAATGTAACAACACAAGAGTTTAAGAATTAAGTAATAATCTTTAAATTAACACATAAGTTAAATACACTAAGCTATAAAAGTTTAGTGCCTAAGACTATATACATAAGGAGTCCTAGAAATTCTAGGTTGTATTAGAGTCCTAGCCATCCCAAAGTCCGCTTGGGACTTCTAGGACTCTGGGACTAGTCACGTGACGCCTTGTCACCTGATCTCTAGTCCTTAGTCATCGCTGTGTTGGTACTTGAGGTGGCGGTGCCCCGCTCTGGTCTACGGTCATAACAGATGTTTAGAGATATACACTTTTCTAAAACTCTAACTTTGTAATTTAAAAGTACTCTTCTAGTATCTATTATGTTAAAAATTCTTGTCTTAAGGCTGTTCTTAGTTAAGGTTTACTATCCTTTAGTAATATTATTAATTTTCCTCTTATTTACTATTATAGTTGTTAAATACATAGGCTAGCTTATAGTTGCATCTGATTTATAGCACTTAAATAAAAACTATTTTAACTTTTAGTTAATCTACAGGTTATATTCTTGTAACTAGGAAAGTTTTAATATAATATTGTAGGTAACTAGTCTAAAGACGTCTAAGTCTATCTCTGCATAGTGTTCTAGATGCGGAGCGCCACTCTAGTAACTTTGTGGGTAATAGTTGTCTTGCCTAGCATAAGCTAGCTATTAGCTATATGTAGTAGATAGGATTTTTATTTTTTAGTAATTGTAGACCTGCTACTAACACTGCTTAAGCAGAAACGTAGTTAGCTTATGCGCTAAAATCTACTAATACTTATATTTAGTATCTATTAAGCTTTACTATAAGCTTAAAAAAGCGTAAGAGGTTTATTGCGTTGATTTTTTTAGCAGTTCAAAGTATTTAGAGCGTTTGTCTAAAAAAGACTATGTGCCAAATTTATAAAACTTCTTAGCAACAATATAAAAGTTATGTTTAATATTAAGGCAAGTGTGCTATAAAGGCTAGTTGCACTTTTATATACTAGTTCTATCTTAATAATTCTTCTGCTGCGTTATTTGCGTTTGTAGGGTCTTTTCTATATTATTATATTTATAAAAGTATAGGCTATATTGTTTATCTTATATATGTACTATGCATGTGTTGTTTAAGCAATTGTACTATAAGTACTTGTATCTAGGCATTCCTTTTAGTTTTTTAGGAAACTATTCTAATTTATACTTATTCAAGTAGTAGATAGTACAGCTATTAAGTATATATACAGTTTATAAGTACTTTGCGTGTTCTAGGTTACGCAGGTCTATCTAATAGTATATATTTATAGTGTAGCTGCTGTATCAAGCCTTGCACTTTTAGCGTATTGCCTAGAGTTTGTTATAAATCTCTTTTTTTTACGTCTAAGAGTTAGTGTGTTAGTTTATTCTAAAATGCTTTAGTATTTCTAGTTTATTTTTTTACAAAGTTATTATGTAAAGCTTTATTAATAGTTACTACTAAAGTAATCTCTTTCTTTTACAGCTCTCCTAGTAAATTTGTAGACTAGCTGTATTTTTTAAATGTTCTACTGTAGAGTCTTATAAAAATTTCTTTAGGTTGTCTTAGCTACCTTAGTAGAGCGTTCATCTTTTTAGCTAAGTTTTTTAAGTATTAAATTTTTAAAGGTTGTACTACCTATAAATTAATCTTTTGCTTATATAGGGTAGGAAGAAGCTTTTATATAACTAGTAAAGTAATTTTTTTATTATTTACTACTTGTTCTGCCACTGTAATTAGTATAGAAGGTTAGTAGCTTTTTTCAAACTTAGCTATCTTACTATGTTTAGTTTAGTCTACTAGAGTTGCTTTTATTACCTTATTTAGCATTATTTTAGAAATGTTGTTATCAAAGACTTCCTCTAGAGTAATTATAATAAGGTTATCTAGACTGTTAATAATTGCCTAGTCTTGCCCTTAGACTGTAATAGTAGGTTAAGTAATAACGTTCTATTCCTTCCCTAAATTGTTATCAAGTACTGCACAGTAAATAATATTTAGCTGTTAAGGTACTTTGCTTTAGCTCTAGCAGTCCTATTTGATGTAACTTTCTTTGCTTTAGGTATAATAAGTAATTTTTTTGTTACTTTTGTTATTGTCAGAGTAGGCCTGGTCAACCTTGACGATATATACTATCCTGCACAACATGATCAGTAGTTCACTGATCATATCTACCCTTTTGTGGTTGTTATGGCGTAGTGGTGCAGGGCTGCATTCTGAAAGTTATACGCAAACTTTGTCTTTTTTAGTTTTTTATTAATGTTGTTAAAGTGTATTAGCTTGTAGCTGTTAGTTGTATAATGTTTTAAAGTTTTAAGTAAATAGTTTTGCTAACGTTGTTAGTTAGAGTACAGGCGTTAAAATATTTGATATTGTTAAGTATTTGTATTTTTAAGTGCGCAAGTTATCTGTGTGAATAGTTTTTTTTAACTTAAGCTTATATAGTTTGTTGTCTACTTAAATAGCTTTAGCTATAAGTTTGCTAAGCGTGTTAAGGCTAGATTTACTTTTTATAAGTTTTATGTATACAGCGGGTTTAAGGCCTTGTTAGTACATCTGCATTAAAGCGTTGTTGTCTTATTTAATTGCTGTTTAGTACTGCTAGAATTCTATAGTATAGTTAGCTGCAGAGCGCGTCTGTTGCAACCTTTAAATTTTTTATTCTGCTACGGTAGATTCTTTAAAGAGTAAGAATGCTTTTCTTATTTCTATCTCAAAATTGTTTTAGTCTTTAACAACGTTGTTATTAGCATTATTGTTAATAGAAATATTTATGTATTAGCGCAAAATAGAGTTAGCCTATTTCTTAGCATCTTTTTATAGAAATGTAGAGGCCTATACAATTGCGTTTTATTATTAATTTGAGTTTTTTTAATGTAAAAGTATTTATTAACTTATAGTAACTATGCTTTAAGCTTATTACAATTACTATAGTAGGTGTTAGGCTTGTTAGCATAAGTAGTTGTTTTAGTAGTTTAGGAATTAGTAGAGGTGTCTATAGCAGTGTTACTTATTTTAAAAGTGTTTAAAGTGTAAAAATTATTTAGAGATGATTTAGAGTAAGTAGTTAGAAATAAGTAAGTGTAATAGACAGTTAGTGTACTAGCATAATTAGTAGATTAATATAATAGTACAGGGTGTATTAGCACAATTAGTAGATTAACATAATAACACAAGAAGTTTAAGAATCAAGTAGTAATTTTTAAATTGATATAAGAGTTGTACAAAGTTAAACATAATAAGCTATAAGGGCTTATTACCTGTTGCTATATATATAAGAAGTTCTAAAGATTCTAAGATATGCTAAAGTCCTAATAATCTTAAAGTCTAGTTAGGACTTGTTAGAATTCTAAGATGTTTACAGTCCTAATATTCTTAAAGTCTAGTTAGGAGTTTTTAAGATTTTAAGACTCTAGGACTAGCTACGTAATCTCCTATTACCTGATCCCTTAGTCCTTGGTTATCGGTCGTCGGTACTTGAGGTGGCGGTGCCCCACTCTGGGCTTGGGTCGTAACATTAAGTTAAAGTAGACTTTAGGACGTTAAAGGCTTTAGCAGCGCGTTAGAAACTTTAAAATTAGCAGTTCTAGTAATTAAAAAAAAAGCTAGTTTAATTCTACTTTATTAATTAGGTATTATTGCGTGTTGTTGTCCTAACATATTATAGGAAAGATAGTTGGTCGTAGTCTTGGCAAAACTGACCCACGCGATGGGTTGACCCACGCGATAATCAACTACGTTATTTGTCTTTCGTCCCGCTGTTTCCAAGAGCTAAAATCGGAGGTCTGGACTACGATGAAGATTACATTCGCTGCTATACCCCCTTCCCTTTTACACCTTGTACATAATTCCAGTGGCGATGGAGCTAGCTCCTCCCACGATCTTCCCAACAGCATCCCGGTGATGAGTTCCTAAATTCTCTCGGCAGCGCGATTGAAAAGCATGTTTCGCAAGTAAAACAATGGAAAAAATCATAACTATCCAAGTTATTCATTGCCTCTCGCTTTTCCCGTACCCTGAAAGTCACTTCTTTCCAATCATCGTCGAGTTTACGGTTGCAACCGTTAGTCGGGTGGTACATGATACGCACGCGCTCCCGTCTAGATCAGCAGAACTTGCCCTAGCCCACACTGGCCTGATCACCTTTTCCTCTTTTCTCACAGTCTTGCAACCCCAGCCTACTCTAGGACTCTTCCGGTTTTAGTAGGTCCCATCATGCATAGACAGGTGAGTGGTTCGAAGCAGCAGTGGCTTTTGACCACACTGCAAGCGCCCCAGAATACGACGCTCGGCGACGACGAGCATCATCTCGTTGTATGATTGTGGCATAATTAGACCAAGATTGACTTAATGTAGTGAATTGGCTGTACCCGACTCTTATTGTCACCCCGAATATCCACCTGCGAACATCTGACTCCAATAGCTACGCTGTGCTGTTTTATATTTCCAACACCACTGTACTCATTCCATAATTCAAACGTGGAGATTACTGTCACATTCAAGAGAGACCTCAATTGGAGCGAGATTCGTCGAGGTAGTCAAAAGCACCGTTTGTATAGCTGACACGCGCCAGCACTCGGGTCCAACAAGTGCCTCCCCAACCCTTCAATTTCCCCACACCCACCCATCGATCGCTACAATCGCTGGAATCGCCCTTGGCACACTCCTTACACTATTCAGCTCCTTGCGCGACACTATTCTTCTCCTCGCACTATACAGTCACTGGATCAAGTACCCCCATCGCCACCCCTCGCTCACTTCATAACTTTCGGCCCACCTTCATCTCTGGACTACTCGGAATCCCACAAGATACCCACAAAGACCCACTCATCATGAAGACCATCGCCCTTCTCGTTGCGCTCGCCTTTACCACGGTTTCCGTGGCGCCCGCCACAGCCGAAAGCAACAAGCTCGAGGCTCGTGATCCAAACTGTGAATTTTGCTTCCAACGCTTCGACTTCTGCGTTAAAGTAAGCGGATGAAGAGCTCGAAGCCACGCTGTAATGTATATTGACGGGGCGTACAGAATGGCCATACTGAAGGACAGGCCGGTTGCAAGCAGACCTGCGTTGAGCACGTTTGCCACGTTTACCGCTATCAAGGCCATGAAGTAAGTCTCCGATTGTTGTTGCATGTCATTGGAATGGGATCGACTGACTTGGTGGAATTAGTGCAAGGACTGCGGCGGTGTGTTCGACAAATGCCGTGAGAAGCCGCGTTACGTCTTCTAGGTGACGGACTCGTACACGATGTCTTGAGTTTCCCGGTGCGCACTATATTTATCCGTAGGAAATAGAATGGCGGTGTAGTGTACACAGAGGTTTTTTTGGGGGGGGGAAATCAGTCTGGGGTTGTTGATGGGTATCATGCCTGTTTAGCACCTCTTGAATAGAAATAAACCTTTGCAGTGCTATTGCGAAATTCCCCTTGAGATTACACGTATATGTCTTCGTGACGACCCAGTCTACGATCTAAAGCTTGCCTTTTGGAATAGCCCACTCTCCCTTCTTAACCCTCTCACACATGTCCTTGAGCGTCTTGGCAGCCCACTCAAAGTCCTTCATCTCCAAGTAGACCTGTCCACTCAACCTCGTCCACCAAGAGCCTCCATACCAGTAAATCATGATAAAGGTACTGTACTCCTCACAACTGAGTTTCTTCATCCAGTCCCTCACCACGATGCCAATGTCTTCCTTGTCGATGCCATTCTTGTCCGCGATACCCTGGACTGTGTGGGGGGATATCGGTAGGCGCACATTAGACAAGCAGCATTGTCCTAGTGTACCAGTGCTATTCTCCATGACTTCTGTACCTAGAACGTGCGCAACATGTTGCGCAGCTTGACGAACGAGCGTTTGGCAGTAGTTCCTAATGACGTCTTCGCCTCCGATGCTCTCCCGCCACTTTAAGGCTGTAGGTACACATAGGTAAGGACTGTTGTCGATGGTACCCACAAACTCAAAGTTGGCAATAAAGGCGGGTTTCTCTGTATCCACGAACGCCGACTTGGTGAAGGCTGATTGCTCAGAGGTGTTTTGTTCGAAGCCAGGCTGGGCGTGAGACTGGGCGAAAGTCCGCTTTGGGAAGGGAGAGACGGGCTTTTCGCCCTTGGGCAAGAAGCCGTGAGACGTGGGAAGTGTACTGCGGATAATGTCTTGGTTTCGGGGTGCGACGTGGAAGATTGCGCAGCCGCGGGGGACGTGGAGCCATCTACGACAAGGTTAACATGCTTGGAAGTACAAAGGAGAAAGATGGGACTGACTTGTGACAGTTGCTCACAAAGAAATCTGGGTCCAGTGTTCCCAAATCAATCTCCACATGGCCGACTCCATGGGCCCCATCGATACAGCTCATGACTCCAAGCTCTTTGCACTTCTGCGTCAAGCGCTCGAATGGCATTCTAACACCAGGCAAGCTGACGATGGTATCGAAAATTGCGATTCTCACCTTTCCACCCTTAGCATCTACCTCTTTGACCTTCTTTTCGAACTCCTCAAGTAGCCAGTCATCCTCTACGGGAAACGTGTACCTGACCTTGACGCTCTCTGCAGGAGTAGTCTCAGTGATGAGTGAAACAGTCTTGTCGCAAGCGCCATAGATGGTGCTGAAGATCAGAATATGGTCACCGGGCTGGAACTCAATGTTACGGAGAACGGTATTTATGCCGGTAGTGGCGTTGGGGACAAACACCAGGGTTGAGGAAGGTGTATTGAGCAGCTAAAACATAGTTAGTGGGAAGAATTGAAGTATTACCGTGGTAACTGAAGGTGTCTTGGAAGATTCTAGATGACAAGAAGACATATTCCTAGTGTAGAGAAAGTCAAAATACCTTCGCCATGCCTTCCCGAGCCTCATCAAGGTATCGCGGGTACTTGTAGATGATGAAGGGGTCTGGTTGGGCCTCACATTCGTCTTGGAAAGCGCGCAGGGCATCGCGGACTATGCGAGGGAAGGTCCCAAAAGAGCCTAGTTATGATCAGTTAGCTTCCATAGTATTTGTATTGAAGGAAACGTATGACCATAATGAACTGAAAATGTCCATGAACATTATGACCCGGCAACACAGGTCGAAGAAAGCTCCTACACTATTGAAAAGAGAGAAATATGTGTTAACATACCATGGTTCAGATTCAAAAACCTATTTCCGAACAAGAACTCCTTATCCCTCAACTCCTTTCCAAACTTGACGCCGTCTTTTGTCTTGATTTCCAGGGCGGCAGTGGTGGTGCCGTTCCCCAAGCTTGACGTCATGACTTAAACTGTGTGGACGATGTTGTTTGAGTAACTGACCAATCGGGGCCGCTAGCGGATTGCGGAGACTTGTGGGGTGTGTAATCTCAAACTACGAGGTATAATATCATGTTTGTTGAGTCGCATATCCGCAAAATATGCGTGCTTTAAGGCTTCTTGTTTCCTGATTGACATCTGGTGCAGTCTTTGGAAGAAGGGTGGGAACTGCAGCTGGAGATCCTGCGATAGCTTCGTTGTCGCAACAAGAGGTTCTTCACTTTTGCAGGGAGCATGGAGAAGACCAAATGTATTTGGCAATATCAAATATTAGAATCAACGCAGTGTATCTACTTGCCAGGTAGTTCTCAAGGTTCCAGGGAACTACGCTCAACTAACAAGTGGTGTTAAGACACCCGTGACTTCGAACTCGAGCCAACCAAACTGTCTCAAAACATAGTGAACTCTCTAAAATCCAGATGTAATGAGCTCCTCCGTATGTTCGGCAGGTCATGTTCCGAGATCAACCATCATCTTCGGTTTGCTCGAAGATAGCAAAACCAGGATACTCAAAATCCCTTCTCGGCCCAGGATGCCCGTCAGCAGTCCACAAGGACCCTGTGTCAACCAGGCGAACCTTTTGCGCTGCAACCAACAGGTGTTCGTCTTCCACGTACTTGGCCATATGGAGGCCGGTATTGTGCAATCCATCGATTGGGGGAAAGGTTGGGGGTGGTTGACGAACACTATAGAGAGGCCGAAAAGTATTGCCGCCGGGATGAATACGATGGGTGTGGTCGCAGACGAGGTTACGAGGATCAAGTAACCATAGCTCTTCGAGGTTGGCAGCCGCCAGCTGCTGTAACAGATCGCTCCAGTTCCCGCGTGGAAGCCCGAGTAGAATGTGTCCAAGTGCAAGCCGTTTGATGTTCGGAAAGAAGCTCAGGGATTTTAGAATATCCAACCCATAGAACATGTGCTGGTGATCTGCCATCAATCGGGATTCCGTTAGCTTTTCGTGTCGACACCACCCATATTCGAAATCGTAGCCCAATATGAACTGACTACCAAATGGACTATGTCCTGAGACCGGATCCTCTGGACTCCTCGATAGTGTAATTTCCAAGTATTCAAGATTTACCAGGATTCCCAGGGTGTAGGAGGCAAAGAACAGCCAGATCCAATGGGGGTAAGTGGTAATAGCGACACGCGGTAAATAGGCTGACAAACCATTCGAATAGATCGTACCCTATGAAAGCACCCAAGTGTTGGGGACAGCCCCGGCCTGAGATTGCGCATTACGATGCCCTGTTGCCGAGCAGTGAACTCTCGACACTGTATAGCCAGATGTGAGCTTCTCGGAATCCCTTCATAATCTTGGGGAAAATCCATTCGCTCTCCTTCTGGACACCTTGCCAAGAGTATTCGCCATCAGTGAGCGCTAGATATCCGTATTTGGAGCGTCCTAACCCTCCTTGAAAGCGAGTCTCGAGTGAGACACGATCCGATTCCGGTACTTCCCACTTCGGTCAGGTACCATCGAGGCAGTTTGGGTGAATAGGATAGTATCGAAAGTGCTCTACCCAGCTAATCCTGCACAGTAGATGCACAAGCTATTCTGTTACTGAATTTACCTTGTCGAGCTCGTCGCGGCCAGGACCCCAGCGATCATACTCTCCAAGGGTAGCGAGACCCAGGTCCATACCACACATTGTGATAGTGTGAAAGAGCCAACGAGTGTACTTTGGGATTTCGCTCATTTCTTCAAGTCGGTAATGGGTCGTTCCATACCCCAAATGTGGTCGAAGATTTCGTCGAGAATTTCCTGCGGTAGTTTATCCATACTTTGCTGTAGTCGAATCCGGTTGTAAGAATAATGACAGGTAAGAAGGGGAAGAGCGCAGAATTTTATAGCAAGAAGCTGCCCGTTCGTCAAGCTGTGGACTGTGATCATGCAAACAAAGCCTACATCAGGGGTGGTCATGTCTGCAAACGATGTATCGATGTGAATATGCCAACACCCAACGCTAGGAGACACGACTGACCAGTCACCTGAGCTGGTGGGAATGACATGGGTATTCGAACGATCAAACGCTCCCAACGCCATATG
The DNA here is from genome assembly GCA_024321975.1 of Alternaria sp. 'sect. Undifilum'. NCBI lineage: Eukaryota > Fungi > Ascomycota > Dothideomycetes > Pleosporales > Pleosporaceae > Alternaria > Alternaria sp. 'sect. Undifilum'. The sequence goes on from JAJJZI010000005.1 coordinate 6,962,767, forward strand.
CTCAGTCAAAAGCTATCGTGACTGGACACAAATCCGGGTATCAATGATGAACAAGCGCCATGCCGAAGTCAAGGTGCTCGCCATCTACCTCTTTCTTGTTCTCTTGGACGCTGGTTTGGGCTTCGCGCGGTTCGTTCGGCGAGTGGTTGGCGCACTGTCTTCTTCGGACTCGGCACTAGATTCTTCTTCGTCACCATCTTCATCATCTTCTTCTGCAGATTCGGATACGGTGCTTTGAGCCTTACTGTTCTTGGCAGCATTAGCTCCAGCCTTGGTACCCTTGCCACCCTTTGCAGCTCTGCCTGCCCTTGTGCCCTTTGCGTTCTTGGGTGCGGGTGTGGCTTCAGCTACACTCTCAGCCTTGTGTGAGCGCACACCATCGGGCAGATGTTTGAGCAGGCCGATGGCTGGCGCGTAGAGGTCTTTGTACTCTTGGGTGGGTATCATGGGGGGTGACGAGGCTGCGGCAGAGGATTCACGATGGAAACGCTGCTGCCACATCAATTCGCCGTACTCGTCTTCGGGCAATTCGAACTCGGGCATGTTACAGGCGTCTTTAGGGTCTAGCGGGTCGGGGTCTTCGGAGAAGGCGAACTCATTTTCACGCGTATCGAGGGCCTCTAGATCGTATAGTTGTGACAGCTTCTTCCATACGCCAGGTATGCGCGTGTGAGGCGCATCGTCGCTAGCGAAACCGTGCGAGCGCATGTCGGTATGAATGCTTATCATGCGAAAATGCTTGTGCATGCCTGGGCAGGTCAATGGCGTGCGCATGGGAAGAGCGTCTTGTTCCTTACCTGTCGGCTTCCACTTCATCATGCTCTTCAGGAGCTGTGTTTCCTGCTCATCGGCCCAAGGATCGCTGAGCAGCTCATCTTGTGTATGCACAACGCCTGAATCTTGCGGCGTCCTGGGCTGCGTGTCGCGCAGTGGTGTTGAAGCTGCACTCGCCTTTGCTTTCTTTCGGGGTGGCATGTGGGGCATGTTTGATGGTGGGAGTGAAGGAGGTGAAGTAAAGGCAGACCGATTCGCGAGCTCGAGGTACAGTGACGGAAGGCCCCTCACCCTCCACTACTCCACATCCGCTGCCATGGATGCGCGTGATTCGATTCACGACGTGTTCAGTACCGAGCGCTTGTGGCAGCAGCCTTCTTTTTTTGACCATGTCGATTCTCAAGAGTCGTCACTCTTCGCTCCCTTGGAGCTAGACAGTGCGTCATCGCGTCTTTTTCAACATGGGCATGTGAACGCGTTGTTGACCAGCCACAGTCTCCTCGATCAGATTCGACCATCCCTACGCGCCAAAACATGACCTCGAACGCGAACTACGACTGCCCGATCTGGACACGTTCGAATTTGGGCCCCTGCCGGAACTCGATAGTTTTGACGACGCCAGCATCCCCGTCGAAACACCGCCGTTGGAGCCCGACGAGGACGTCTGGCAAATCGCGCTTGATCTGGGACCTGCGAACAAACATGTTTCCTTTTATACGTGGGAGTCTTTTGAAAGGGGAAAGCATGTCGAAAGCCGAACACCATATCTGACCGAGCAGGGGCCTGAGGCTTTCGATGCGACGCTAATACGCGATGAGGGCAAGATCAGTGCTGGTCGGGTACTGAAGGGGGAGGTACTCTTGCAATCACTCTGGAACCTCGGTTTAGGCCGGTCATCTATACTTTTCCAGTTTGTCCCCAAATTGAAGACGTTCCAGCCTGCCATACTGGATGGACGAGCTTCGGGACTGAGTCTACAAGCAGCTCAGAGTTTGATCACGCACTTCACGCACATCGGCAACACATTCCTCTATCTACGATCTTTTGCTGAGCGTACCTTTGCTTCAGCCACGTCTATTCCTGCAAAGGTTGCGCTTGCCACTTCAGTGTCAAGCATCCTTTCAAGCTTGGAAGACACCCTGGGAAAGCAGTCTGCCAAGATCCGCTCACTCATTCAGCTTCAGCACCAGTTTGCTAAACCACACAACATCCTCATTCACATTGCTCGTATGGTAGATGCTGTCAAACACGCAAAGACCAATGAGCAACTATCTTCCATATTACACCATCGTCTACTCGAGCTGGAAGAAGGAGACGAGCAGCTTCGTCAGCTGTCGTGTCAGGTGCTTAGCCAGGTAGCTAGACCCAGCCTAGAACTTCTCAGCGAATGGATGGGCATAAGGAAAGAGCAAGCGTCTGCACCTATTTGGCAACGCGGCAGCTTTGTAACCGTTGAAGACACCTCTGTCGATACTCTCACACTCGACTACATCTATAGATCCGAAATGATGCCAAGATTCATTTCTCCAGAAGATGGCAACACGATCTTCGAAACAGGCCATAGTCTTCGCTTCTTGAAATCGCAACATCCGCATCATCCACTGGCTCGCCTGGATGGGCTGGCGGTGCAGCCTCCAGACATGGAGTGGGGCTTCCAGTGGCAAGACATTGAGATACTGGCATCAAAAGCAAAAGCATACGAAGAGAGGCTCAGGCAAGCACTGCTCGCTTTCGGTACAAGTTCGACTGATGTAACGCCTCTCTCTGTACCATCTGCACCAGAATCTGCGACAGAAATCCCAAGCGACTCCCAACACCTCGATCGATACTTCGAGGAATCCATCCAACGCATGGATGAAGCACCCAAGTGGTCCTTTCAAGCGCTACCAGACGAGCTACAGCTTCTCATGGAGAGAAGACTTGAGAATACAGGCGAATATGATGACGCTGCCTCCAACACCTTCTCGCCACCAATGTCTCTGGCATCTACTCTGTCGTTTCGCCCGCTTATCACGGCACAAGCAAAGCTAGTCAATGCAGCCACTATCCGGTTGTTCTTCCGTTCACATCAGCTGCGGCTTCACCTGTCTCTGCAACGGCAGTATCACCTCCTCGGTGATGGCGTCTTCTCGTCTCTACTAGCAACTGCCCTGTTCGACCCTGACCGCGAGAGTGCCGAGCGCCATAAGGGCAAGATGCGTAGCGGAGTACATATGGGGTTGCAACTAGGCTCCCGAACATCATGGCCACCAGCAAGTTCAGAGCTCCGACTAGCATTGCGAGGTGTCCTGAGTGAGAGTTACTATTCCTCTACGCTCTATCAGGCAACACAAGGCGATGAAGCCATTGTCGCACCTATGACGCTTCTCAACAATAGAGATAACGACGAGCTTCCTGGGCAGCTCAACTTTGCCATTCGTACCCTCACCGAAGCCGAACAAGAGAAGGTCATGGATCCCGACGCGTTGCATGCGCTTGACTTTTTGCGGTTGCAATACGTAGCACCAGCTCCGCTAAACTTGGTCATTACGAATAGCTCTCTGGAAAAGTTCGACTACATCTTCAAATTTTTATTACGGCTTTTACGCATGCTCTTCGTAGTCTCGCATTTACCACGCGATTATGCAGATAGCAACGCTCGCCAATTCAGGGCTGAGGCGTATCATTTCACAATAACGCTCACCAATTACGTCTTTCAGACTGGCATTGCTGAGCCATGGGACGAATTTGACACTTTCGTTCGAACGGTGGAGACGAGGTTGAACGAAGAAGACGTGGCGGGTGAGCTTGGGGTTCGTGTCACGGAAGGTGTCGCTTCTTTGCGCGATAATCACGAGAGATGCCTAGATAGCATCTTGTTCGCGCTTTTGCTCCGGAGACGACAGCGCAAGATTATGGCCCTTGTAGAGGAAATCTTCGACCACATCCTCCTGTTCGCTAAGATGCACAACTCGACCACGCACCAGGGCGAAGAAAGTGTCAAGAGTCTTTACGCCAAGATTAGAGGGAAGATACGGGTGTTTTTGAGTGTGTGTCGGGGCTTGACGGGCAAACAAGGCTACGGCAAAGGAAGAGGTACTGCAGAGGAGAACTCCATGGAACGACTAGTGGTCGCAATGGAGATGAATGGCTACTTTGCTTGATCTCAGAAAAGCAGCACAGATAGAATCGTTTTATGCAAAGGGTCTGTCACGCCGCTTTATCAGCCTATCTCGTTTATTCCCTCTTACACGACCAGGCATCAGCCCCGCTGTTCACATGCGTCTGTATGCCGCTGCTTACACTTGTCGCTAAAAAAAAAGAAAAAAACTATCGTGCTTTTGGAATTCAGCACGATATAAGGGGAAATGGTCGCTATCTCCAGGGATACCGCTTGAACATCGTACCTCCTTTTCCTAAACTAAGAGCTTGTGTTGACGAACGGTGCTGCGCCAGATTGATTGCACGCAATGGGATAACTTGCCAGCAAAGGCAGAGGAAAGCATGAAATCCGCGTTATCTGGCTTTGCACAGGGAGTTTGTGAAGCCGTTGGAGCGGGTGGAGGAGTGGGAATGATGGGAATAGGGGTTTTATGGGGTTGCATGCTTTGTTGAATGGCTTGGCGGGAAACATCCGGGGGAAGTGGTGGTTCGGGGGCTGCGTAAAGGGCTCTCAGAGTTTGTTTGGTGGGTTGGGGTAAACGAGCGGAAAGGGCGTGGGGCGATGTGTTGTTTCTGTGCGAAAAGTACGTGCCGTTGGATGGGGTTTGGGGGAATATTGTCCGGAGAGGGATGGTAGTGTGACTGGTGCGTATGTTCAGCGTGAGACTCAGATGTTGAGAGAAGCCAATTTCGAGTGGTGCAGATACAGGTTGGTTGGTCCACGAGATTGTCGATGAGACTGGATTCAAGAAGACTTGTCCTTTTTTTGGAAAGAAGAAAATGACCATAGAATTACATATTCAACTACTGTTTCCCTAAAACCCTAATGAAGAAGAAAAGAAGGTTGAAAAAAAAAGACGTCGAGAAAGATGACAACCGGAGCGCTTTCGCTTTTCTCAAAAACGCCCAATGAACCACCACCCCTTGAGATTGAATCAGACCAGACGCCTATCAGACCTAGTGACATGAGAAAATGCGAAGCCCTAACCACCAGTCCCCCAATGTGGAAATCCCTGTCCAAATACAGAGCCTTCACTGTTCGTCAACGCAGACTTTTCAGTCGCAACGGAAGGACAGCCACCTAGGCCTTGCCCTTCTTCGCAAGGTAGTATGTCAATAAGTTCAAGTGTTGTTCCCTCGCACCGGCAACGGCTTTCCAGAAGCCTCCATCTTCCTTTGCACCATCTGATCCATTAATGCGCTCGTGTAGCGCGATGCAGAACTCAATATCTGCTTTGCGCACATCAGCGTCCTGGTCGTCCATGCAGCGTACGGCTAGTCTGCCCAGACGCGCAGTCTGCTCAGGTGATAGTATAACGTTCTTAGCGCCGCTCATTTGAACGAGAGATGCGAGTGTACTCAATGCCATGGTCGTGGAGCGGGTCGACGCTTGGCCGGGCTGGGAAGAGATCGAAGATTTGGAGTTCGGCGAGGATGTTGGGGTCGATGCAGGCGTGTCTTCAATCAACGCGAGAACAGTGTTGAGGCAGTCTAGAGTCTGACCATACTTAACGATCTCGTCTGCGGTCGCCTCGAGGTCCATAGCGATATGCGATGTGTTTTCGTACTGTGACTTTGTCTGCAAAATAGTACGGAGTACGCGGGAGTAGTATTTCGCAGTTTCCTTGCGGTAGAGGGAGAGCAATGCGCGGATCGTTGCTAGAGCCTGTGCCTTGAGGTTGACAGCTTTCATCGGAGGCGCCTTCAACTCGTGCACTGGTGCCTCGAGGAAATCAAGACATGCCAATAGGAGCCTGCCAAAGTTCTCGTCATTCGGTCCCCAGATCTCTTGGTTCGACTTGACCATGTCCTGCATGCGTCGGAACATGTGGGCTTCAACTGTGCGTCCTTCAATCTTCTTGATCCCACTTGCGAGTAGCTGTCGGTTCTTCAGCACTTCAGCGTTGTTCGTGTCATAGCTTTCCGTGTGCAAGACGCTCCCTGTGCTGTTCGTCTTGTGGTGGCCACGGGGGCGGTCTTCGTTACCGTCACCCATCATGATATCGCTTGACCTGCTTCCGGTGCTTTGGCGGCGCTCGTTGCTCTTCTCGTTGACGGGAAGCTCTTCGAGGACTGGCTTCTCTGAGCCATTCTCAGCAGGTGCAGGCTCCTCGCCAACGAATGGGTCCTCGAACACCTGAACTTCGTCTCCGGCGTCGGTACCACGAGTGCTTGGTCGATCCGGTGACCTTGTGTGCGGGCTGCGTGTCGAAGATCGTAAGGCAGCGCCATCTAGATGACCCATAGATTTCGGACTTCTTAGCGCTGCAGCACGAGGGCTAGGTATCGGTAATCGACCCACGGACTTTCTCGGCTTCGGCGGCGTGTCATGTGTGGCTTGTGTTGTTGGTCGCGCAAGGTTGGGAATGACCATGGTAAAGTTGTCTTCATCTCCTACATCCACAGCTTCATCGTCTACTACTATGCTTCCACCCAGATTGTTCCTTTGTCGAAATGGAATGGTACCAGCATCGTGCTGGCTTTGCGATCGGACCCAAGGCTTCACCATCGTCAGGTCCTCTTCTTTTGCTGGGCTTGCAGCCGGACTCTCGCGGCGAGAGCTAACACTAGGAGACTTGCCATGGGCAATGGGTTGGCCAATTCTTGACTTGGGCCGCGCCGGGCTGACATTTGGGCTGTTTTGCGTCTGCGCCCGTGGCCTTGCGGTGTTTTTTGGTACAGCAGGCTTCTTGGTCGTTGTTGGAGCGGGCGTCTTTTCCGGGGTCATGGAGGGCGTTACTTTCCCCTGTCGTCGAACGGCATATGGATCGGCTGTCGCTGGTCTGTTCAACTCTGGTCGGCGGACAGGACGACGAACGGTGCCTGACATCAACGAGCCGGTGCCTGTGGAGTTCTTCAGCGCTGATTTCGTCGACTCTCCTGACATGGCCGAGGGTGGTCGCGCGGGACCCGAAGAGGCCGTGGAAAGGTTCGATGTTGTTCTCGCGCCTAGAGACTTGGCTGATTGCGATGTTGGCACTGGTGAGTAACTAGCAGCAGCAGAATTGGGGCGTTCGGGGACACCTTTCGCAGCCGCCAGTTTGGCTCTCCTCTGTTCAGCAATCTTTTCCTTCAGGGCGTTCCGCGAAACACCCGGACCTATTGATTTCGAGAACGAAGCTGTGCTGGTCGACGACGAGGAGGGCGAGCCGTTCGGGTTGTTTGGGTCCTTCTCGAGTGCTGTTTTCTCTCGCTTGTCGAGCGTATCGAACATCCTGAGAATTGTGTTAGTGACTGTTGTTAATGCTCCTGTATGGTCAAACTCACTTTTCCGCCCTCTGAGGCCATACCAAAGCGTATGTCCAGTAGGCGCTTCGGTATGCCTCGCGCACCTTGGGGTTGGCGTCAGTGACGCCCCTCCGGATCAGGGTGTCCAATGTCTCAAGCCCTCCCGAATGTTCAATATGCGAGGTGTGTCTCTTGATCAACGTCTTGGCCCAAGTTGCCGAGTGGGTTCGTGGTTGTACGTTCTTGTCTTGTGAGGCCATGGCTACATGCTGCAATACGCGACTGTTGTACGAAACGTTCTGAAATATGGTGTCTACTGTGACAGCTCCGTTCTGGGCTGCGATGTTTTTCGTAGCACCGCACATCTTGATGAAGGATTGCAGGAGAATCTCAGCCCAGGGGTCGATGGCGGTCCCGAGTGTTTTCGCGAGCTCCTGTACCAGCAGGCAGCCGTTGGTGGACATGGTCGTTCGGAGGGAGTTGGCGACCTTGAGTATACCGTCCAGGAGGGACTTGATACCTGTGATGAAAGTGGCGTGGAACTCATGAGGTGCGTTGCCCTTTAGTATACGTCTCAACTTGGTGCAGTTCTTGTCTCTAGCCAACCAATTCCCCTCGCTCTCTTTTCCTTCGTAGTGAGGCGCCATGTCGCGGAAAACGTCGTCTAGCTCGCGCTGTGTATAGATGTGTATGGGGTCCATGACAACGACTTCGGGAGGAGGAGGCTGTTCGGATGCAAAGCTGTCTGCAAGGCCAATATCGGGTTGTAATGTCTCGGCGCGTTTGGTTGAGATGGGTCGCCCGATGGAGACAGGCGGTTGCGCGGGCGCGGGTGCGGGCGCGGGTGCTATATCGGTGCCTTTAGACATGGCTTCGTCGTCGAGGTGGGTTGTGATGTAGGTGGCAATGGCTTTTCGGACATTCAGAGCAATGAGTTGCTTTTTGAGGTTGGCTTTTGCGTGTTCTGGTGCGTGTCTACCGCAGTGTCAGTCGCTACCACGGCGCAGCACATCAGCCAATAAACGTACCCAAAGAGATCCACCACCGCCTTCTTCGCGGTGTCGCGCACGCCGGCATCCGCGTCTTCGAGGTTCGCCACGAGTTGGTTGGAGTAGCTCTTGAACGGGAGGCCCTCGGTCTGGTTCATCTGTCGTCACCAAAGCGTTAGAACATTCTCTCTCTCTCTCTCTCCTTCCCGATGCGCCACGGGGGGTACGGACCTTGACCACCCACAACATGGCAGATTCTTTGGCGCGAGGGTTGGTGCCTTTGACGGCATCGTGTATCAGCGCATCGATTTCGACAGGACACAAATAGTGCAAATCAGCCAGAATCTGCGAGGCGGCGCTGCGATGGCTCTCGCGCGCATCGCCCATCTTGTCGGCGAGTATGGAGCATAGGATTGACGACTGTGACGTAAGTATCGACGTCTCCTTCTGGAGTTGCAGGCGCTTGATGAAGTGGCTCAGTGTCGAGAAGCCCGTGGATACGAGAGCGGCCGAGGTGGCGGCAGTACAGGCGATGCGGATGCATTCGAAGATTGGAGCCTGACAGCTTTCAGGGACCCGATTGTGCTTGATGCTCGACTTCAGCGTGCTAAACAGGGCAAGTCGTGACTGAACATCCGTCGACGGTTTCTGGAGTGCCTTGAGCAGATCCGACGTCTCTTTCTCCATCTTGGGCGCAAATTGGCCCTTTCTTTCAAGAATGGTTTTGCAATGTTAGTTAGAGGCGGGGTTTGTATATGTTGTGACGGGGAGCGTTGTTTATGGGTTCACGCTAGACTAGTCGCTGGGCAACCGTGCACCTGCACTATCGCCTACCCCAGGGGCGCTGAACGATCCACCCTTTGAAACTTGTAGATAGAATGCCCACTGCTGATCAAGACGTGGGGGCTGGTTTTCGAGAGTGCCTTGCTCTTCACATCGCATTTAAAATAACATGGCCTGACTGAAACTTCCTACATTGCCACGTCATTGACAAAGAAGACAGCAACACGACCGTAAATCACTCATGCGGGGCCATGGCAAAGTGATAGGCCATTACGCCGGGTGCGTGGGCTGCATTAGGAGGACAATGTTTCGAAAACAGCCGGGTCGAAAACAACAACAAAGGTTGTAAGCGAGTGATTGATTTTGTTTTTTGTTGTAAACTATTGGCTGGTGTCGCGCGCCAAGGTAATGACAGCCCGCCTTCTCTTTGTCAATAGAAGCATATCATGTCCTCTATTCAGATTCGTTCTGAGCCTTTCTCTCCTCCCAGACACCGACAGCCTCTTCAGCAGCCTTGACACCGCTGAGAGCCATGGCGCCAAAGGTAGGACCCATGCGGTTGGCACCATCAACCTCGCTCAGTTCCATACCACCGACGATCAGACCAGGCACAACTTCGCGCGTGCGCTTGACGATGGCATCTTCAGCGGTGCGCATGTCCAGACCGCGCATGCCACCGAGCTTCTCAATCTGCTGCATGGACACGAGGCGCTTGACGGAGAAAGCACCGAATGGGCCGTCGTGGCCAGTGGTCGAGATGACGAGGGGTGCATTGATAGTGTTGGGATCCATGCAAGACTGGTCTGCGAAGAATTAGTAAGAGCCGGAAAAAAGTAAATACTTCATTCAACACACCATCGTGATGCATAGAGACGAGAGTCCAGTTGGTGACAACGCCAGCGATGCGGACTGCGTTAGGGTCGCTCGAGGTAGGAGCCGGACGGGTGATGAGGTCCTCGACAGCGGTAGCGTTGAACAGCTTGACATTGGGGAACTGCAAGACCTTGGACAACAAGGTCGATGTGAAGAGTGCGGCATGCTTGACGACTACGAAGTCACCCTCATCCTCGTACGGCACGCCGATTTGGTTCAAGAAGAGCTCAGCAGGCTTGCGCATGACCATGGCGCTGAAGAGCTGACCACCGAGCCAGGCACCGCCACCCGGAGCAACGCCAGCTTCGACAATGGCGATCTTCAGGTCGGGGCGCTTGGTGGCAAGTGTGAACGCAGCAGACAGGCCACATGAACCGGCCCCGACGATGACGATGTCCGACTCAGCGTACGTGTCGAGGTCGTTGAAGTAACGGCGGGTCATGGCACGAGACACCTGTGACTCGCGAATGGGCGCAAAGGTAAACTTCTCCCAGTTGTGCTCGAGCTCAGCGACAGTCTTGGCCTGGCTTTTGGCAGCAGCCTTGACAGCGAGATCCTTCTTGATACCCATGTCGGTGCTAACAACAGAGGTTTCGTAGATGGCGGCGGGAGGAGACATGTTGACAGGGGTTCAAGGATCGAAAACCTGGGAGCTGTTAAGTCTAGTTCCACCTAGGGAGAGACAGCGCAGAGCATGATCCTTTTCGCAGGTATTATCCTGATCAAGTTCGAAACCGTATAATCTCAGAACGAATCCAGCAGTGCTCTGATTACCACACTGAAGCAGCGAAACCACGACAGTATGGCAGACAAACACTGCTGAAAACGAACACCGGTTCATGCAGTATACTTAGCTGTAAAAGTACCTAGACGACTTGAGGACAACGCCCACGTGCGGAACACGGTCTGCATCGTGGTTGCCATACTTGGTAGTAGTATCTGCATGACGATTAGCTGTCGCTCTTGAGTAGCGGCTGGAGCAGTGGATGAGTACGGATACTGATCGAATAGAACTTTGCAATGGCAGTTAGACTGTTGTAGGAAAAAAAAAGAAAGATGGAGGGGTATATTGAAGGAGAGGTTTAAATATTCTAGGGTACCCCGCCATCCCGACCATGAGTGTCCTCAGCCATCCGTTGAGGTGGGGTAGCTGTAGCCATCTGCATATGAATTGTTCGAATGTAGAATGCCCCACTATATCGTACCGCGCCTGGACCCATGAGTTCAGCACCGCGGAGTATCTGATTAGCGAGCATGGTATGTGGTGCCAGGGTCTTTGATTAGTAGCCCAAGTTCGGACGCAGCTCTGAGGGACCGACCCACAACACGGGAATATGGAAGAGAACACAACGTGATTCGAGGATGAAACCGGTTAATGTTGTGAGACTTGTCATCCTGGCGTCAAGGCGAGCTAATTTGGCACAACAACTTTTCTGCTTGAACGCGACACAACGACGTAGTGCTATTATTACAGCTGCATGATGGATTGGGAGGTCTGACTGCATGGAAAGGACCATCTATAAGCCTATTTATTTCGTGGCCTAATATGTAGACTCAGGGTGATGCGAGTCATGCATCAAATTTTACCAGAATCCCAAGTCGTCTTGTAGATTAGTAAGTCATTGAAGAGAATGTCACGGACTTAATCGTGTACCAAAGACAAGGTACTTTCCTGACTCAATTAGTTGAGATAAGGTTGACATGGACGGCGACGGCCGAACTTGGGTCGGTAAAGAGACATGGCGGATCCTGACTACCAGCAGAAAAGGATCAGGCATCAGAAGGTAAGGCTGTCAAGGTAGAACAACGACACATGTCCAAACAGTCTTGGTGGTGCGACAAGCGCTGCTGAGACAGATGTGCGGCGAGTGTCATTGGGGACGTGGTACGTGGCACTTGTTGTCGTCTGACGATGTGCCTCGTAGCGCGAATCGCGGTTGGGCGCTGACTCTTGAGGCGGGCAGATCAGCAGGGACCGTTCGGCTCGATGAAACGTGTCTGTGTCCGCCTCGCTGTTCCCGTTTGTTTCAGGGTCGTGGCAGAGGGATTCCGAGGGCATGAGTAAGTGCCGATGGGAACGTCGGCTTTTTTTTTTCGAGGTGCACAGGACGACGAAGGGCAGGCATGCGGATGATGTCTACATGCCAGGATCGTGGTTGAGTGGGAGTGCTGGGGACTCTCAGAGACGGGGATTTTGACGGCGTAGTGCAATGAAGAGCATTGGCTCTGGGTATTGGCTCTGGTGGGCACAAGCAGTTTGACAGGGCCTTGCTAGCGTCCTTGACGTCTGGGCTGTTCGATATCGAGACGAGTGTTGTGCGGGGAATGAACGCGTCCTTAATTTCTCGAGGTCGCCAACAGGCGATTGATATTGCTAAGTGATGGAAGCGAATTGGTGGTAGGTCAATAATGCGGCCGCGTTCCTGCATGATCTACTATGTAATATGCCAGACATGTGTGCAGCGCAGATGACGGACTTGTCGATGCTGATGGAGGCGTCAGGGGAAGGCCTCGGATTAGTGCAACCAATTGAGCTGATAACCATGTCGCCCTGTTGAAGGTGGTCAGCCAGCCACCAAACGTGTACAGGCACGGTCGCAAACTGTAGCCTCAGTGTTGACTGTATGATCAACGGGCCGTTGTCGAGGACGGAGCCCACGATCTGCGATGGCGTGTGCTTGGCAGGGCCTCTGCGCATCTCGTAATAGCGTGGTGGAGCTGAAGTCGCAGCCCAGTCTCGAAAGCTGACCACTTTGCGGCTTCGCCTTGGGACGTGTTTGGAAGTCCATGGTCGTGTTCCCATGTGCGGCACATGCTCAGCGCTTCACCCACGACTGAGAGTCATCACTCGACGGGCGGGCCACTGTCGCCTTTCGCACCCACTGGGCTAGCCTTCCACTTGTCTGCACCGCGTGTGATGCCTCGTCGTCTGCCGCGCATATTTCTCAGGACCCTGAAAAGGCGCCAACCCGCTCATTGGCTCTTCACCTCCACACCACCACTCGCCGACTAACCACCCTCGTCGCGCACAGAAGCCGTTCGCCAGTGCACCGACGCTCCTTCCGGCTGTTGACTTTGGCTTTTGCGCCGTTTCCGCTCACGAGCTCTCTCTCTCTCTCTCTCTCTCTCTCTCGCCTTGGACGGCGGAGCCGACTTTTGGCATCGCCCAGACGACCTACGGAACCGCTACGCCCACGACGCTTGGAATCTGCCAATTGTCCCTTGCATCCCTACACGGGACCGGCGACGACCACACGGCAGCACTCGGGCTGCCCGCCAGCATTGCTCCTTCACCGACACCCATATTTCTAGCACGCCATGGAGAGCCCCGGCGCCTATCCAGAGTCTCCGATCGAGGACGAGGTCGTCTACCCGTGCAAGGGGTGCGGAGAGGTATGAACAGCCGCCACGCACCACTTTCTCCAATCGCTCATAGCAGTCTAGATCCTCGAGGAAGGCAAGGCCTTTGAACTCGGTATGCATTCCCCCGCCGAGAGACCACTACACCCGTGCCTTCCTCCACCGCCCGCGCGCCTTCCTCCCCCCACCCACACCACCAAGGCACCTTCCAAGAATGCTGTATGCTAACATTGCCTAGCCGGAAACCGATGGCACATCGACTGCTTCCGCTGCAACACGTGCGGCACCCTCCTCGACTCGGATGCGAACCTGCTGCTGCTCGGCGACGGCTCTCTGATATGCAACAACTGTACATATAGCTGCAACCATTGCGGCAACAAGATCGAGGATTTGGCCATTTTGACAGGCGACCAAGCCTTCTGTGCCAACTGCTTTCGCTGCCGGAACTGCAAGCGCAAGATCGAGAACCTGCGCTATGCCCGCACTTCGCAGGGTATCTTCTGCATGTCCTGTCATGAGTCGCTCATGGCTCGACGGCGCAAGAAATCAAAAAAGCCACCCTCAGTTGCGCCCAAGGTCGACAAGTCCCTGCCTGCCCTGCCTCCCCAGGAGCAGGCGACATCTACTACCTTCACCCCAGACCTGGATACGCCATCCGATGTCTTCTCGGAACCCACCACGACCGATGTATCTCCCAGACCTCCTCAGCCACGACGGGGCGATTCGTCTTCCAACTTCAGGCGAGACGCCTCGCCAATTGGAGATACTTCGCGAAGAGGTACGTAAAACTCACATGGCCTTCACCACGTCCCATGCATAGCTGACTCCTTCACACTTACAGACAACACGACGCTTCCTGCGACAACATACAACAAAGACAGCGCGCGCTCAGAGCTGGTAGACAACAGTGACGACGGCATACTCCTCCCCTTCGCTCTCGACCCCAACCCTGCGCCAGGCCCGTCACCGCTCGGCCGACCCATTAGCAGATTCAACGACCGAACAATAGGAGCCAAGCCCACTGGAAACGGCGACGGCAAGAACGGACGCGACTACTTCAGCAGGCCCACTGGCGATCACCGCGAGAAGCCCAAGGAAAACGGCTCCCGAGAAGCCTCCAAAGAAAGACGCCAAACACAGACCCAGAGCCCGCACATCGCATTCCAGGAGAAAGGAAGACAACCTTCAGACACCCTAGTCGAGACGCTGAGGAAGAAGAAGGACGCTTCCAGCGAGTCTCCGTCAGCTGAGGTCCGCTCACGAAGTCAGCACGCTTCTCCCGCCCCTTCAGCTGCTGCAGAACCCTTCAAGTTACAAGATGTCCCCAAGAATAAAAAGGCCGAGGCCAAACGCAGGGACTCTGACGAGACACCATCACCACAAGCCCAACAGCAACAGCAACTGCCCACTTCTTCCAAGGTCGACATCATGTCTGCGCGGCTGAGCCGTCCGCTGATCGAGCCTGTGTTTATATCCTCCCCACCAATTGACTCGCAGGACTCACCGCGGACCTCGGAATCGTCTTTCGGCTCCAATCTTGTAGTCGAACGACCTGCGCGTGGCGATTCGCTCAAGTCTTCGACACTGAAGCCTTCAGCTCCCATTTCACGAAACGAGCGACCCAGCCCGTCACCCACCACACCTACCCTCAGCCACCCCGAGCGAACATCACCCACCAACACAGCAAGTGCGAACCTCAACGCCGGGCAAGGCATAATGAGTCCTGCGGATTCGTCATCCTCCAAGACTCCCTCAGACCCTCCTGCTCTTCCCGCACGTTCAGGTGGACGTCCTGCCCAGCCGTTGACCGACACATTTACATCTCCACGCGCACCCCCTCAACCGCCCACCATACAACATCACAAGACGAGTGAATCCATCAGTAGTGCTCAAAGTGAGGCATCTCGAGATGCATACGGGGCTGGTGGCCTCCCTCGATATAGTCACCAGGGCGATTTCTCCATGGACGAGGACTTTGCGCGCTTGCTTGGAAGCCAGGATGGTAGAGATGATAAAGAGGCCGGAGTTTTCAGGAGGGTTTCGAATGCTGTCTCTAAGCATGGGCGCAGCTTCAGTGATCGTGGCTCCGTCACATCGCGAGGTCACAAGAAATGGCCCACGAACGGCTCCATCGACATTAGCAGCCCTACAGTTGCGTCGCCCGACACTAAAGAGGAAGGCGTCAATCTGCGAAACGAGCTGCGCCGCGCCCAGCAGCGGATAGCAGAGCTCGAGGCCGAAAAGAATGGACTACAAGAATCGATGCACAGCGCAGCTGACATTAGACAAGCGAACACGGTTTTGCGAGAGAAAAGAAACACAATGGCTGTCTTGGATACGCAACGCGAGATGGTGATCCGCGAGCTAGAAATTATGACTGAGCACCTCAAGAAAGCTAAGAGCAGTCAGGGCAACGTTGAAATCGGTCAACTCAAGTCAGACATTCACAAAGAGTTTGGAGGCTCGTTGCAGAAACTCAAAGACAATCTGGCAAATCAAATAGAAGATCTCATCACGAAAAGGTCGGATTTGACAGAGGAGATCTCGAACCTCATTCAGATGAAAGACAAGGGTTTCCAGGAGTACGAATCGCTTACAGCCGCTAATACCAGGCTCTCCGCCATGAACAGGGATCTGGTAGACAACATACAGACGAACCTCAAGAACAACAAGAAGCCTGGACAGAACCTCGACGTAGCTGCGAATGGGTTGGGTATTTACAACGCGCAGCACAAAGGTGGTAAGTCAGAGGTATCCGTGGATGCGCAATCAGTGCCCCATGAGCACTCTTATACCAATATCCACGATCCCGAGGGTGAGGCAACCGTCGCCCAGCCGCAGGTTGTCAACATCAGGAAGACTGGTAAACCTACCAAGTTCTCAACATGGAAGAAGGGTGGACAAGCCATCACAAAGAACGTCACCAAGGGCTTCAAAGGAGCGTTCGGTTCAGAGCAGAAGCAGGAGGAATACAACATCAAGGTCATTGGCACCCCTTACGGCTCCGTGCACTCCGGGCCCGACATCGCATCCATGTCAAGTTCCATCAAGAGCCGAGATACCATGGATCAAGGAACTCCGCGAGGCTGGTTCGGTGGAAAGCCCGGAAGTGTCAGACCAGGCGGTCCACCTCAAGCTGGCTTTAGGCCCATGCAGAACAACAATAACAGTACCGCTAACCTGGCCGCCGCCGACGCCAGTACAGTGCTCTTCGGATCTGACCTGACTGCACGATGTGAGTTTGAACGGCAGATGATTCCACGCATTGTTAGCCGATGCATTGAAGAGGTTGAGCTCCGCGGCATGGATGTGGAAGGCATCTATCGTAAAAGCGGAGGTACCTCTCAGGTGAACCAAGTCCGCAGTGGTTTCGAGGCTGACAACGAACACGACATCTCCGACACTGATTTGGACATTCACTCTGTCACTTCTGCGCTGAAGAACTACTTCCGTAGGCTTCCTGTGCCGTTGATCACATACGACGTTTATGACCAGTTCCTGGAAGCTGGCCGTAAGTGTATACCCTCCAACGATAGAGCAAGCACTGATGACTCTACAGAACTTGAGGAGCCAAGTGCCCAGGCTAAGGCTTTGTCTGCCGCTGTGAACGAAATCCCCAAGGCTCACCGTGACACTCTGCAGTTCCTCGTATTCCATCTGTCGCGGGTCATACAACACGCCAGCGACAATTTGGTATGTATACGCAAATGCGGTGTTCAAAACGTGCGATGACTAACGCCTGAACAGATGACACCACTTAACGTCGCCGTCGTCTTCGCGCCCACCATCATGAGGCCCATGGACATCCAGCGTGAACTCACCGATGTGCAACAGCAGCGCGTCGCCGTACAAGCGCTACTAGAAAACTACAAGACAGTATTTGGCGATGAATGAGATGAACAAGATGCGCACAAGACACTGCGAGAGTAGTGGTTGACGCCTCACCCTTCCATTACATCGTTTCCATTCTTCCACATTTTGTATCTACAGCCGGCGTTACGGGCGCGATTTCCAAGAATTGCTTTGTCCTCATCTTCGTGTACCATACGAACCTGCACCCAGTTTTGGATCCTATCTGTATCAAGGGCCGTGAGATGTAAAATCGATGGCAATGATGGAAACTGGTATTATACCCTTGGGCCTTTTCTGCTTGGTCACTTGAGCGTAGGCTGCAGTATATAATGAATAGTTGCGCTGGTTGTTCCTGTACGCATTCGGGCCGTGATTCGGATTCTCAGATCATTCACATGCTCCACAGAGATGTGCTGTTCCTGTGCTTGGCGGTTTCGCTACGCCGACGCCGCTAACGCGCTCAGCATGACGTCGGTCACCGCCCACTAAGCGAACAAGCATGTGAGGGAGCCTGTTTCCGGTCTCACACGATCGCCCATGAACTTCCCATAGCTTTCCGGTACTCATCGACTGATCTGCAAACAACACACACACACACACACACATACACTCGGCCTTGCAACAATACCCCTCTTACTTCTTTACAAAACTACCTCTACTCTCCCCACATCATGTCTTATGCGGAGATGGCTGCCAAGGGCCCCAAGCAGAGCCCCGAGGAGGTAAGTTTGTGAAGAGCACTGCAGAATCTGTGGCAATGCTAACATGAAGACAGGCGTAAGTCATACCGTTCTTTTGATTGAGGTCATTGCTCTACAACAGCGACTCTGGGAGATTCGTGGGGGCACGCCGTGCTGCGACACGATCCTCCGAAACACGAGCAATTTGCTTAAAGACATTGAGCTGTACAAGCTGTTCTAACTTCAACTCACAGTCGCGCTCCAGCCCCACCAGAGGTTGAGCATTCTTCTGATGACAGCGTCCACTCCCTTGTCGACGTAGACAGCCCACACATCTCCTCCGTCCCCTCCGACTATGAGTCGCAATCGATCAAGACCGACACACAGGCCGACCGCATTGAGCGCGAAGAGGAAATCAAGGAAGAAGCCAAGCACATCAAGGACCGGGCTGCTGAAAAGAAGGATGCTGCAAAGGAGAAGGCGAAGAAGAACGCCGACAACCCTGTTGTGTTGAGCAATGCGGTCGGTCTTGCCGTTGTTGGTGGCATCGTTGGATTTGGCGCATACAGGCAGTATGTCCGTGGCGAGTTGACCGGCAAGGTCGTCGCGGCCTGGGCTGCTGCCATTGGACTGTTCGGCGTTGGCGACTACTACGTCAGCCAGTATGTTACCCTGATCAGAAACGCCTTGTAGGTATGCATGCTAACTCTTGCAATAGGTACTTCTTCAAGCGCAACCCACCGAAATAAACGTCGTTACTTGATCGTCTTGTTCGAAATTGCACTCCACTTCAACAGCACCCCGTACGACAGATTTATGCTGAGATTTGATCATCTTGTTTGTACCAGATGGGCTATGTTGTCTTTTGCTTTTCCGTGGTACCATATAGCAAGCAAGGGGCGCTCTACTCGATTCAGTCTCGAGGCGAGATGCTTTCATCAGCCCATTTCTGTATATATGAGATCAATGTTCAATATACCCATTCAAACATCATCCTGACTGTACAATCATGAATGTGCATACAATTCAATACAAACTTGAACCAGAGCGTGCATACACATTCTGGTCACCATGTCGATGATGTTCGAAATCTTACCAGGATGCATGGATTCTTCAAAGTTCTCCCACGTGATCCGAGATCTCCAGCCACGCAGATCATTGCTCCTTCCGCTTAGAAATGCAGGTCCCATAACTTTTACGTAGTGACGACACTTTCGTTTACTGTTGACCTCCGCCACAACTCTCTCTTTGCATCTTCTTTCTGTTTCGCATATTTTAGCATCATGTTTCGTGCAGCCCCACGGTTGATTGCGCGTCCAGCACTGCGAGCCGCGCCCCTACGATCTGTTGCGCCGGCCAGACGGTATCTCAGCACCGCTCCACCATCACAAAAGTCAAGAAGTTTTAAGAGCTTGGTTGCGAGAATAGGCATTGCGGGAGCAATAATATACTATTACAACACCACGGACATCTTCGCAGAGGAGCCAAGGCGTACGTTCGAGCGCTTGGACGGACGAACTAATTGGGCTAGAGAAGCTGACACTGTCTGCAGAACCTGTTCAAGCACTTCCAGAAACTGAAGTCGAATCCGAGCACCTTCCAACCATCGAATCCATCTCTGAAGAGCGCAAGCGGCGGCAAGCAGTACAGGCGCAACTAGATGCTCAAAAGCAGAAAGAGGTTCCGAGCGCACAACAGAATGCTAAGACTTCAGAGGGTGGCCAGGGTGGCATAGAAGGACTTGAGGAAGAGGCGGATCAACAAGGCGCGTTCAACCCGGAAACAGGCGAGATCAATTGGGACTGCCCATGTCTGGGCGGCATGGCTCACGGACCTTGTGGTGAGCAGTTCAAGGGGGCCTTCAGCTGCTTTGTGTACTCTACCGAGGAGCCCAAGGGCATGGACTGTATCGACAAGTTCAAGTACGTCCAGAATGCGATCGCAGCGCCTTGACAGGCTTGCAGAAAATTACGGGCGGGATGAGTGGCTAACAAGGCACAGGGACATGCAAAACTGCTTCCGCGAATACCCTGAAGTCTACGGTTCAGAGCTAGATTCCGATGCCGACGATGTAGACGAAACACCGACCCCCTCTTCTCCCACCTCTACTCCGCCTCCAGGTGCTTCTTTCTCCAACACGCAACCAGATTCCTCCCCACAACCAGCCACCAGCGACCAAGCCGCATCAGTCAAGGGCAGATTCTCCAGCGAACGTGACTCGAAACCACAAACCCACGAGAACAACCTAGTCCCCAAGGAATACAAGCCAAATGCCAAGCACAACCCCGTCTACGACGCAAGGGGGGACATGAGCAGCCTAGACAGCGAAAAAGAAAAGGAGAAGAGCAAGCAAAAGCCAAAGGGCAATAGCGATACCGAGAGGGCGAATAAGGTGAAGGCGCAGGTTCAGAGCCAGGAACCCGTTAGCGAGAGTGAGAGTTTGGTGCCCAAGGCTAGTCATGATGCAAATGAGAGGGGGACCGGTAAAGTTGGAGAGTAAGTAGAACAGTTGTAGGATACATGTGATGGAGGGGCTTGGGCCTTATGAAGAGATGGCATTGTATTGTACTACTTGTAAACAGCATGTTTGGAGAAGGAAGCATCGAACGGGGTTTTTTTTTTCTTTCTTCTCTCAGCTACTGATGATTTAAGAAATCCATGTATATATAAATATAGTACATAAGTACATGTTAGTTCCAACACACGAGTTCAAACATTCACAGCATCCCATCCATGGATGGCCTTTTGGAAGATGGGAATTAACAATCGTCTTTTGATGATAGAAAACTACTACTATACAGCAAGGACTATAAGTCCGGCTTTGCGAGAGTTTTTTTTTTTTTAAAAAAAAGGCCATGTAGCATAATTCTTACCATCCGAAACAGCGCACAGGCAGACAGACAGGCACTCGACTCGATTGTACGCCAGAAAAGAAAAAAACTCCCTACTTCCGAGGACCCCCAACTCAAGGCATCATACTGTCCTGACGCTTGAGTGCCTCGTCCTCGCTTAGACCATAGTCGTGCTCGTCCTCGCTCTCGCCCTCTGCATCCTCTTCACTTCCTTGTCGATAGTACGGAAGCATCTGATACGCACATGCAAACCCTGCTTCGTAGACACCCGTCTCATACACATCATCCGCGCTGAGATGTTTCTAAATCTCCACTTTACTGTAGCCCTCTGCGCCCTCGGCAATGGGTTGGGCAACACCAGCATCGGCGCTATCGCGCTTGACGCCCATGCTATCCTCGCCCTTGCCAACGCCGAACATTCTCATAGCTTCAGTTAGAGCCTGGACGGCGTCTTCGTTGCTCATGCTGCCGGGTAGACCTTGGCCGCCCATGGAGCTGCTGATGCGTTTGGTGGCGTCTTCCAGTGCGCGTACTCTCCTCTGGAAGTTAAGGCGGTCCATGAAGAGCTGTTGGCGACGGCGTTGTAGATCGCGGCGCTCGGCGGAAAGGAGTTTCTCAAAGTCGTTGAAATGTGCGAGTTTGAGCTGGAGCTTTTGGAGTTGCAGGTTCACGGCGCCCGAGACGAGGCGGGTGATGTGGCGTTCTTCGTGTGAGGCTAGTGCTGAGGAACGTGCTGCAGAAAGAGCGAAGGGGAGGGTTGCTAGGGGGTTGGTGTTTGATGAGTCTGATTCCCTGGTGGCTACAGTGGTTGAGTCGGCTGAAGGGTCGACGTCCATGGCGTCGCCACCTTCGGGCTTCATGTCCGAGGCGGTCGCTGCGGGTGTAGACTGCTCGCCCTCCTTCTCCTTTCCCTTCTCGGACGGCGCTGTCGGGGCCTTGTTGATCTTCTCTTGGAGGATGCGCTTCATTTCGCCAACGCTGCGCCCTGACGCTACCGCAGCCTCTGTGACGTTCGCAGGTGCTAGACCAGCCAAGAAGCTGACAACGCTGAGAATTGGGTTGTCGGCGTGGTGCATGGGTACACGGCCTTCGCTGAGGTACTCCAAATCGCGCAAGAACTTGGTTGAAGGAGCTACGGATTGTGACTCTGGTAGATCCGCCTCGATGTACTTGTCCTCAATTTCGAGCTGCAGGAACTTCATCACGCACTGCTCGCGCGTCTTGGTCTGAACGTGGTCTGCAACCCGGTTCCAGTCATCGTCGAACTCCTCCAAGCCTTCCAGTAGCAGAAGAGTCTCCTCTTCTGACCATTTCTCCTCGGTCTCAGCTGCTGCCGAATTTTCCGGGTTGGAGATCTTTGCGAAGTCTGCTGATGATGTGCCGGACGGGAAGTTGCCCTCGACAAAACACCTAGGGCAAAGGTCGCGCTTCAAACCACCTGCAGCCTTCATCTGTCCAGGCTGCTCAGAAGGGTTTGTCTCGTGAAAGTGTACACGGGTGCATTCAACGCCACAGCTGAAGCAGTTGATGACCTTCATTGGCTCTTTCGCGGCAGCCTCGAGATCCTTGACGTCCACGGAGCCGCCGTTTGCGGCACCTTCGCCGTTGGTACCTTTCGGTTCCGCAGACGCTTCTTTGCCATTCGCCTCGTAGATATTTCGTCCGGCAAGAGACTTGGTCTCGCTCTTTGCGGTAGGTTGCTGGCTCGCAGCGCGGTCGGTGGCTGTGAGCTGCTTTCCATCTGTAACTTTGGAACCTGGTCCTGGTTGGAAAGGCTGCAGTCCGCGAGGTGTATCGACGGTGACACGGAAATGACCGGTGAATGGAGGGCCGATGTTTGAGGGGCGTTCTTGAGGGTCGACCTGGAGAGATATTGTTAGCCATGGTTCCAATGTAGTTATAGAGCGGCAAGATTTACTTGGTAGTTGATCAGTCCCCACTGCTCGAGGAAAGCGTGTACACGCATGATGGCACAAACATCTCCTGCAAGATTCCTTCGGCATGCAGTGACTGTGAGGTACTCGGACGGGTTTAGACGGTATGTGTTGATCATGAAGTCACGGTAGTCGCGGTATACGGCGGGTGTCTTGCTGCGGTTGCGGCCATTGAAGAACTCGGGCAAGGCTTTGCGCTCGCGGTAATCAATGTAGCGCATGTCGAACCAAGTGGCATAGCTAGGTATGATGGTGGCATATGTCTGAGTAACAAAATGTGAGCGTGCTGCCAATTGCAGGTCGGCCTTTGCTTGAGCCTCTGGATCGGCAGGTTCGTCGCCCTCGCCGTTCTCCTTTTTCGCATCGTCGACGCCGCCCATGTCCTCGTCGTCCTGGCCATCGGCATCTTCGGCTTCCGGTCGTGGGCCATCGGGTGCGTCTAGAGGATTGTCCGATACGGGTGCGGGCGTGGCAGTCGTGGGTTCGTTGGACGACTCCTTGGTGGGCACGTCTTCGAGCATGTTGGTATCTATGGAACTTAGTGGACTGACCATTCCAGAGTTTGACGTTTCTGGTGTCTTCATCATGTCTTCCAATTCCGGAAGATCAGGGATGTCGGCGAAATAATCGCCGTTGAGGAAGTCATCCATCGTGTCGACGCGACTGGAGTTTGGTATGATAGTACTAGGAATCAGAATGCAACCTACCTTGATCGAGCGCACTCATGTCTGTAGCATCCTCTCCGGTGAGACTTGAATCCTGCGCAGTTGCGCTTGCTGTTGCGTCGTCGGCCATGTCTGGAGCAGTGCTACGCAACAGTTGCGATGCGACGGGAGGTGAAAGGCGCTGTGCGGCGCTGCAAAGGGGAAATCGCGGGGCGCGAGTACTCAGAAGGATCGCGCGACCGCAACGTGTCTTGATAAACGGGTTTCAGCGTGGTCGTTGCTGAATGAAGGGCTGCGATGGGTGGGTTGATGTCGCGTCTGAAGTTCGCGATGCTCTCCAACGCCCAAGCAAAAAGAGCACTAAGGAGCTACCAG
The DNA here is from genome assembly GCA_024321975.1 of Alternaria sp. 'sect. Undifilum'. Lineage (NCBI taxonomy): Eukaryota > Fungi > Ascomycota > Dothideomycetes > Pleosporales > Pleosporaceae > Alternaria > Alternaria sp. 'sect. Undifilum'. The sequence goes on from JAJJZI010000005.1 coordinate 6,986,273, forward strand.
CATGCTCACGTGACCCATCTGCAGCCCACATGCAAGGGCTAGTGGCGGATGACTAACCTGGCCAAACCGAGGTCATAGTTCTCCGCGCCCTTGGGTTGCTTTCACTTCTGCTGGACAAGGCGTGGTATCCCATCTTCTTGATTTTTGCGTGCCTCTCAATTCTAGGGACGTCGCACCATTCACTCTCGCCCACCATGTTCTCCGCCGCACGTCAATCCGCGCTCCGCACAGCTCGAACTCGGCTTCGGCAGTCGCAACCCACGGCCGTGCCCCAATACTCCGCCTTCGCACGGTTAGCATCGACTTTTGCCATTCTTGAGCAGAAAGAAGGAAAGATGGTGTCACAGTCATTGGCCGCCATCACAGCAGGGACGAAGCTCGGAGGTTCAATAACAGCATTCGTTGCTGGAAGTGGGGTCAAGTCGGCCGCAGACGAGGCAGCCAAGTCAAAGGGCGTAGAGAAGGTCGTCTACGTTGAAAATGGAGCCTATGATAGGGTCGGTAATCTGAAGAGAAATTGGACGTCATGGGGCTGACAGCGTCTTGTAGTGTCTCCCCGAGAACTATGCGCCACTTCTGGTTGAGAACATCAAGAAGGGTGGATACACACACGTCGTCGCCGGTCACTCAGCATTCGGGAAGAACATCATGCCGCGTGTCTCAGCACTCTTGGACACGCAGCAAATATCAGACATCACCGATATTGAGGGTGAGGACAGTACGTGAGCTTTCTGTACAAAACACGAAGAGGTGCTGATCAGATTTACAGCATTTGTTCGCCCAATCTACGCCGGTAACGCCATCATGACCGTCCAATCGTCGGATAGCACCAAGGTCATCACTGTCCGAGGCACCGCATTCCCCGCGCCCGAGACGGAAGGCGGCAATGCGACAGTAGAGGAGGGCGTCGACCCCAAGGCCGAATGCCCAACAGAGTGGATATCTGAAGATCTCCAGAAGTCCGACCGTCCAGACCTCGGCTCAGCAGAGAGGGTCGTCTCCGGAGGTCGCGGTCTAAAGTCCAAGGAGGAGTTTGATAAGCTTATGCCACCGCTAGCAGACGCGCTCGGTGCTGCTATCGGTGCATCAAGAGCAGCAGTTGACAGTGGTTTTGCGGACAACAGCTTGCAAGTGGGTCAGACTGGAAAGAATGTTGCGCCGCAACTATACCTGTGTGCTGGTATCTCCGGTGCTATTCAACATCTGGCAGGTATGAAGGACAGCAAGGTCATTGCAGCAATCAACAAGGATGCTGAGGCACCCATATTCCAGGTCGCGGATGTTGGCCTTGTCGGAGACCTTTTCGAGAAGGTCCCAGAATTGACAGAAAAGCTCAAGTCGCAGTAAGCACCAAGCGCATCGATACCTACATGTTGTATATAATTCAAACAAATAATCATCAAGATGATGAACATGGACGTTTTGAACAATCTGATGAGGGAAACCTACTGTCAGATTCTCATAACTATTTCCACATTTTAACGCGAAGCAGGTGGGAAAATCTAGTATCCCTTGCGAAGTCCCTTGACCACATGTAATACATACTTCTACGAGCATCCCTAGTTATCGACAGCTTGGCGTGCGTCAACGGCTGATCGACACTAGCACCTACGCGCTCACGATTTGTCTCCACTACGCCGCGATAGCCGAGCAGTCAATTGCGCAAACTTGCCGGAGACCTGGCCAAACGCGTGGCCATGGACTCGCTGCGGAACATAGTCTTTTGTTTTCCATTCCCATATCCTCCCCCGTATCTACTCGCAAACTGTAGACGCTTCTTCATACCCAGTGCCGCAGCCTCCGCTCTAGCGCCGGTTTCTCAGCATCTGGTCACCCGCACATACCTGACCGCCATCCCATCAAACTCAGGTTGTAGCCCTAGACAAGGAGCCTAATTGCTTTGGCCTTCTGGACTCTTTCCGTTATCTTTAAGTAGGCTGAATATATCCAGCACGCGCTTTGGGTTGACAATGTCTGATGCCGCATCGTACCGATGATGGCGCATGAACATGGGGAACTGGAGCAAGCAAACGGCTTACGGCAGGAAACCCGACAATCAGAAGAGGAGAAAGTAACAGAACACCTATCGCCGAAAGACAGCAAGAAGAAGAGATGGTGGAATGTCTGGAAGAAATGGGAAGGGCAGGACAGTGACTGGTGGTTTGCTAGCACTGGGATTCCCGTAAGTAGCCATACATACCGGAAGTCTTTCTGGTATATCTACAAAGCAGCAAGACCCAATTTGAGCCTGTCGAAATATCTGGGATGTAGCATGCGTATGCTGACAATAAACAAGCTACTCGCCGCGACACTTGGACCGCTGGCAAATGTGAGCTCGATAGCCGCACTCGTCACCCCCTGGAGGCAGCAGAACATCATCGATGGCGTTCGGATCTCCGACTTCGAAGGCGTACCTTTCGGCGACCCGAGATGGTGCTACTGGATCAACGTGGCATCACTGATCTGTGGCTTTCTCGGAAATCTCTTCCTTCTTTTAAACTTCACGCAGAGGATTCGTTACATCATTGCTCTGCCTGTTACTGTTGTTTTGTGGTATCTTTCATCCGCTTTTCTCATCGCAATAACGATATGCATGAACACTTACGAACCACCCGTCCGACCGGATCAGGGATACACGCAAGGATTTTGGTACGCTATTGCTGCTGCTGCATTTTACACCATCTGTTCTATGATCCTAATGGTCAATATGCTGGGTTTCTTTCTTGGTCACTATTCCGAGAACTTTGCTTTGAGCGACAGTCAAAGAACGCTCATCTTACAGACCATGGCCTTCTTCATCTGGCTAGGCGGTGGCGCAGCGGTATTTGCAAAACTCGAACAAGATGCTGGTCAAAAAAGTTGGAGATTTGCCGATGCTCTATACTTCTGCGACGTAACCATTCTGACTGTTGGGTTTGGCGACCTGGTGCCCACGACCGACGTCACTAGGGGTATTGTCTTCCCTTACTCTGTTGGCGGCATAATAACCCTAGCCCTGATCGTCTCGTCACTTTACACGGCAGTGCGCGAGCTCGGCGACGAAAAGATTGTTCAAAAGCACGTCGATCGCATGCGCGAGCGTGTTGCAGAACGCACCGTCACGAATTCGTTTGATCTCCGTCACCGCGAACGCGAAGCTCACCACCTTATCCGAAAACATAAACTCGGCTTTCCAAGGATATCAGCGCCTAGTGAGCCTCGGCCATTCAGAACTCCCATGCGCGAGTCGGCTCAACATACATCTACTATCCCGCGTGTCGCCCATGCTTTTGGCATCGCCTCCTCTAAACCGAAGATCATGCTGCTGAAAGAGGAGAAAGATCGCTTTGAAGCTATGCGCAAAATCCAGGCTGATTCACAGAAGTTCAAGCGCTGGATGGCGCTCTTCTGGTCCGTTACTACCTTCTCGATTCTTTGGTGTGTCGGCGCAGTCGTCTTCTGGATTACCGAAGAAGGGACGCAGAACTTGACATACTTCCAATCGCTCTACTTCTGCTATATCAGTCTATTAACTATCGGGTATGGAGACTTGGCACCGAGATCCAATTCCGGGCGCTGCTTCTTCGTCATCTGGAGCTTGATTGCAGTGCCAACTATGACTATCCTGGTTTCAGATCTGGGAGACACCGTCGTCGCCAACTTCAAGAGGTGGAGCGATGGACTTGCGGACTTTACAGTACTGCATAAAGCAGGTATCTGGCGTTCATTCCTGAACAAGCATCCCTGGCTACTGCATTGGCTACAGCAATGGACTAATAAGCGGGCGAGAAAGAGACGACTAATCAAGGGCTTCGATGTCGCCGACCCAAGATCGGAGAACAGTACCATAGATCCTTCTAGCCCTGAAGATCGAGAAGATACCCCCAATTACCCTGAAGACTGCGAAGCAGCAACCGACATAGAACTAACTCGCCACCCCACCGTTTCTGCCCTTGCCAACGAAGCCGAAGCTGATGCTATAAACCCTCCTACCCGCGCCTCGCTTACCCGCCGTCTCGCCCTGTCCATCCAGAAAGTTTCCCTCGATCTGAAAAACGATAGCAAACGCTACACGTACGAAGAGTGGGTCGAGTTCACGCGACTTATCCGCTTAACCAGTCCAGAGCGTCTAGACCGTGATCTAGGGGGCGATATCACGACTTCTGAAGAGGAGAATGAAGAGGGCTTGGTGAATTGGGACTGGATCGGAGATGATAGTCCCATGGTGTCTGGTATTAGTGAGAGTGAGTGGCTTATGAAACGGTTGATTGAGAGTTTGGTGAGGTTGGAAAGGAGGAAGGAGGTTGCGAGGGGGAATTCTGATGTCGAGGCTCTAAGAGAGCTGGAAAGAGGGTGTTGTAATGAAAATCATACAGGTAGCATAGGGACTTGATAGGGAATGTATACTTTATTTGTTTCCATTTCAAATATCACTTATACACGCTTCATTGGGAGCGTATTTTGAGAACATTGCTTTTACTTGACTAAGGCAGCTAGAGACCTCGATACAGACAGACAGAATCCCCAAATCCAATTTCTCCAGCCGTCCGCTCACGTACGAGGAGCATGCAAGTAACACTCACTTTCCAGGAAAGCTCCACTACCTGTGTGCATGACTTATCTTGTGAAGAGCCAAATTTACGCGGCGGTGTTCTCTAACCGACATTTCTTATTCGCACTGACCAGGATCCTGGAAGTTGAAACACAACGGAAGCGCGTTGCCCCTTTCAGCTCGCAGGTATTCGCTCGATTGGGAAAAACTCTGGTGAAGCGAGATGTATGGCAGTTAGCGCGGAGCAACCCCCTCTGGGGCTGAGTTCGTACAGAACTTGGCGCGACGAACACTGGCATCCACGCGAATGATCATGTGCAGATGATCCTCTTCGTGGGTGATTATCTCGCACTTTTCACCCGTCTTTTCGCGATGTGCATGCCGAATCGGAACGTGTTCCGGTAGGTCGACTTCTGCTAGTGTAAACTACCTTGGTAGGATACGACCTATACGGCAGCCACATCACTAGGCATCTACGTTTGTGCCCTGGTTGACATAACTGTATCTGCTACCGGTGTCAACTGGCCTATTCTCCCTTTCCACTTTGCAACTTTCTTTTCACTCTTTTAAGCCCATAGCTATGGACTCCAGTGTTACGGATAGTCGATCGCCACCTCGACCAACGACCAATGCTGAAGCAGAGAATGCTGCGCTCGCTGCTCAAGTCCTTGAGACAGGAACCAATGGAAAGGATAGTATTGCTGAAGATATAGGGCAAAATGAAGAAACCCCGGCCAAAGCAAAGAAAGTGCCTCAGGCGGGTATAAAGAACTACTTCGTAAGTGTTCCGCCTTAGATGTGGTCCCTCGCTAACACAAAAAGCGAGTCTTCTCGTACGGATCCAAGCTCGACTACTTGCTCATGGTCATGTGCTGTGTTACTTCGATAGCCTCGGGCGCTACATTTCCTCTGATGAACGTCGTCTTCGGTATGACCTGGTACCACTGGAATCAGTGACACCTTCAGAAAGACTGACTACGATCAGGTCAACTGGTCGGCTCCTTCACCAACTACTTCATTCCTGGAACAACAATGACAGCCGGCGAGTTTCAGGCGGAGATCAACAGGCTGACCCTCTTCCTCCTCTACCTCTTCATCGCGAAGTTCGTGTTATCCTACATAGCAATGGTACAGATCTCTATGTCTCAAAAAGGCTTTTCGGCATACTAACGCCGTCATAGCTCACTATTCGAATCAGCGGGCTTCGGATATCTTCTGCACTGCGACTAGCTTACCTACGAGCCTTGTTTGCGCAACCAGTCAGTGTGATAGACACTATAAGCCCCGGCAAAGTCTCCACCCGAATTACAACCTCTTCCAACACGGTTCAACTCGCCATATCGCAGCACTTCGCTATGCTCTTTCAATCTCTCGCGTTCGTCATCGGGGCATATGTGGTAGCTTTCGTCAAAGGCCCGCTGCTTACCGTAGTGGCCTCTGCCTCACTGCCTTTTATCCTCATCGTCTCAGGCGCCCTAGTACCACCTTTCATTCGGATACACAAGGTTACCGAGAAGCATCATGAAGATGCTTCGGCCATGGCTTTCGAGATGTTCTCGTCTGTTCGAATCGTTGCTGCATTCGGTGCAGAGGCGAAACTGGCAAGGCAGCATCAACTTTTGCTGGAAAAAGCCGCGATGAACGAACGTAGGGCTGCGCCATTGATGGGTCTTATGATGTCGCCCTTGATGATTGGGCAGTATGGTACTTTCGCCATTGCGTTTTGGTTTGGCATCAAGCAGTATTCGCAGGGCAAGAGCACCGACGTTGGAGTCATAGTGGTGGTCTTGTTCTCTGTTATGATGGCGATCATGAATATCAGCAGGGTCGTGAGCCCAGTTATCGCTATCGCGAAGGCATCGTCTGCCGCCACCGAACTTTTCATCACGATTGATGCTCCCGTTCCCAATACTACTGGAGTGAAGGAGCCTGATATAACGGCCAATGCAAACATCAGCTTCCGGAATGTTGCCTTCTCTTACCCAAGCCGACCAAATGTTCAGATCCTTGGAGGCCTCGATCTTGAACTCGAGGCAGGCAAAGTTACCGCTATTGTTGGTCCATCTGGAAGTGGTAAGTGTTTCCTGTCTTACGACTGCATGGGTTTGTTACTGACTTCTTGCCTCAACCGTCAGGAAAGTCTACTATTGTAGGATTGGTTCAGAGATGGTACGACCTCGCTGGCACAACAGCCACAGCAACATCTGATGACGACCTGGGCCACACATTGCCTCCAAACGATACGCATAAGGATAAGGAAGATAGCCCCAAGAAGTCTGGGTGGTTCAAGAAACAAGCCGTGCCGACGGACGAAGACAAAAAGACATCTACAAAAAAGGCCGGGCACGACAAGAGCAAAGACGAGAACCCTGAGCTAGGTCCAAACACTTGCACGGGTACTATCAGAATTGGAGGGACTAATTTACGAAATGTCGACCTGAAGTGGTGGCGCTCTCAGATTGGCCTGGTGCAACAAGAGCCTTTCCTCTTCAACGACACCCTGTACAATAACGTCGCATTTGGTCTTACGGGTACTCAATACGAAGACCTACCAAAAGAAGAGAAGGAAAAAATGGTAGAAGAAGCTTGTCGCGAAGCCTACGCCGAGGAGTTCATCACAAAACTACCAGAAGGCTATGAGACGCTGGTGGGAGAGAGCGGCATCAAGTTGTCGGGCGGTCAACGACAACGGGTGGCCATCGCACGGAGTATCATAAAGCAACCGACTATACTGATCCTGGATGAGGCGACCAGCGCTATCGATGTACGGACAGAACGTATTGTCCAACAAGCTCTTGATCGCGTTTCGAAGAATAGAACGACTATCGTCATCGCACATCGCCTTTCTACCATCAGACGAGCGGACAAGATCGTCGTCTTACGTCAAGGCAAGCTCGTGGAGCAAGGCACCCACGATGGGCTGTTGAAGATAGAAGCTGGTGTCTACTACGGCCTAGTTCACGCACAAGAAATCGCAATGGAGGCCGAACAAGACGCTCATGTCGGGGCTCTCGAAAAAGTGAAAAGCGCAGACACTATGATTGTCGAGGAGAAAAATCAGAGCAACCAAATCTCTGAAGTAGCGGCAGAGCCAGAGTACAAACAACAAGGCCTTCTTGGTAGCTTCGGGCGCCTTCTCTATGAGCAACGCAGTCATTGGATATTGTACAGCGTCGCCATTCTCGGTATACTGGCCAGCGGGGCCGTCTACCCACTGCAAGCCTACATCTTCGCAAGTGTCGTCAACGTCTTCATCCTTCCCATGGACCAACTCGTGAGCCAGGGCAACTTCTGGGCTGGCATGTTCGGTGTGCTAGCTGCAAGTACTTTCCTCTCCTACATCTTCATGGGATCCGCTTGCCATCTCATCGCTGTCATGGTAACCAAGCAGTATCGACAAGAATATCTCGATAACCTCATCCGCAAACGTATTGCCTTTTATGACGATCAGGGCCATAGCCCCGGATCTCTGACGGCGAGCCTGAGCTTAGACTCGACGCAGATCCAGCAGCTGATGGCAACAGAGATGTCCTTGGCGGGCATTGCCGTTGTCAACGTCGTGGGCTGCATCATCATCTCCTTCGTGTATGGCTGGAAACTTTCGCTCGTCAGTCTTTTTGCCGCCCTGCCACTTATCTTGGCTGCGGGTTATCTTCGCGTGCGTCTGGAGCTCGAGTTTGACAAGACCAACGCAAAAATCTTTGAGAATAGCAGTCAGTTTGCTGCTGAAGCCGTTGGTGCTTTCCGCACAGTATCCAGTCTTATCATGGAAGACATGATCGGTCAGCGCTACGAGACATTGCTGAAGGGTCATGTTACAAAGGCCTTTTCAAGCGCAAAGTATGGTACCCTCATTTTTGCAGCGAGTGACAGTATCGAGCTGGCTTGTATGGCTCTTACCTTTTGGTACGGTGGTACTCTCCTGGCCTCCCGCGAGTACAACACCGTCGATTTCTTCGTCATCTACCAAGCCATTGTCCAAGGTGCCATCGCGGCAGGCCAATTCTTTTCCTTCGCCCCCAACAGTAAGCATCTCTGTACGAATTGTACGTGAGACAAACACTGACTTCGTACACCTACATTTAGTGGCGCAGGCAACCGGCGCTGCAAACCGCATCCTCAGCATGCGTCCACCGAAGACCGCTTCGCTGCCCTCCTACCCACCCCTGAGCAAACCAGAAGAAGGTGTAGGTATCGAGTTTCAAAACGTGTATTTCACATACAAAACTCGAGAAGTTCCCGTACTATGCAATCTCAACCTGCAAGTCCAGCCAGGCCAGTTCGCCGCCCTGGTAGGTGCATCCGGTTGTGGCAAATCCACCACCATCGCGCTCCTCGAGCGCTTCTACGACGCATCGTCCGGCCACATTCTCTACAACAGACAAGACATCACTTCCCTCGATCCTTCCGAATACCGCAAGCAAATCAGCCTCGTCAGTCAGGAACCCACGCTCTACGAAGGCACGATACGCGAGAACATTGCACTGTCTGTTGATACCGCCGTGGACGACGACATTGAACAAGCATGCCGCGACGCCCAGATCCATGATTTTATCACTTCCCTGCCCGACGGGTACGCACAGCGTCTCGGGCCAAAAGGCATGTCTCTGTCTGGCGGTCAGAAACAGCGTCTCAGTCTCGCTCGGGCTTTGCTGCGGAAACCAAAACTCCTCTTGCTGGACGAAGCGACGTCGTCTCTCGACTCTGAATCCGAGAAATTGGTCCAGGAGGCGATTGAGCGCGCCGCTGGTGAGGGTGGAAGAACGGTGATAGCGGTCGCGCACCGACTTGCTACGATTCAGAAGGCGGATGTCATCTTCGTGTTGGGCAGTGGGAAAGTGTTGGAAAAGGGTGATCATCAGGGGTTATTGAGGAAGAGGGGGGTTTATTGGCAGATGGTGAGTTGTGGTGGCCTGACCTACTTGCTTAGGTTGAGATGTGCTAACTTTTAAACAGTGTCAAGCTCAGGCTCTAGACCGATAATACTAAAGGCCATTAATTTTCGCCACGTAGTATATGCATGAGGTCCTTATTTTCTTTTGAAGACAGCTCATTTTCCTTTAATAGGCCATGTAATTACAAACAACTTCACTCTACTTTCATGACACTATTCCTTCATTACCCACAAGTGCACCATTCCGGTACCGATTCCGGGCGACATTTGTCAAGACTACAAACAGAGTCATAGAAGCAAAAGTGGTCGCAATTGCGATTGCTCAACAGCACAATGATGAAACTCTTGATATCATTTTGGAACGACCTTGCTGTGTACCCCTTCCGAGCACCACATACTATTCGGCCATCTGCTAGCCATCCAGGCTCTATATTACATCACAGATCTACTGTCGGCCCATAGGTCCTGGCGGATACGGTGGCTGTCCCTGAGGCCCAAGGTCCTCCTCTCCACTATCGCCCGTCCTTGCTGTAGGCTTCGTTTCGGTCGTAGGAGCTTTAGGTTCGCCCTTGCCATCAGGCTTCGGTGGGGATTTTGTGCCCGGTCCGCCGCGCTTCTGCCAGTCGAGCCACGAACCGCGGTATTCGCCGATGTTGGTGTATCTACCGTGTGGGTTAGTCTATGCTTTCCTATTACAAGCACCGACTGCTCTCGGCAATTGCATCTTCAGTGTGCATTCCAACCAGAGATATCGACTTACCCAGCCTGCCTCGCAATTCCCGCAGCTGCCGAGCTCCTTACTCCAGCTTTGCAAAAGAATACGACCTCCTTTCCCTTTGGTGGTTTCTGGAAGCCAAACCTATCCTGAAATTCCTCCTCGTCTAATAGCAGCGCATCGGGCTGTGATGTAACAGGGATGTTTATGGAGGTGGGAATAGTGTCCTTTTCAAATTCATGGGGTTCGCGAACGTCGATGAGGAGGCGTGAGTCTGATGGGGCTTCGAGGATGTGTAGAACCTGTACATGTTGGCGATCGTTTCGAGTGCACCATGTCTCGCGCAAGGGAGATTCTAAATATGAAGAGAAGTTGGGTACAGATTAAGCGGACGTACATCGTCAAACTGGTAGACTTTGTTCTGCTTTAGGTCGTTTGGTGCTTGCGAGTGCCATCTCTTCTGTCCTGGCGTTGCTTGCAGTCTCGCAGCACTTCCTACGGCCACGGTTCTGCTCTGCGAAGCATTCGAGGTTTGTGTCCTGGGCGCAGTGCTAAAAACTCGTGCAGTGGCGAAGCTCAATCGTGTAGTCTGGCGACCAATGACTGAAGCATTGGAGCGGGCGCCGAACAGCTGGGCTGCGCGTTTGGAGGCCATTGTTTTCGTGAAGGGCGCGACGATATTCCGCGATAATTAAGTCAGGGTCGACTGGGCGAGGATTGTTTCAGATGTAGTGAAGATGTTGTTCGGGTCATGATACCCAATCTTCAAGTTGCAAGTGGAAAGTTCAGGCTCGGATCTAGCCAAATTATGGCCGACGTCACTCTTCGCGAACGTTGGAGCGTAACCACGCTAAGCCTTTAGTTCGGCAAGCATCATCGGGCACGAAGTGCATACATCGGCAAGGTCCCGAAGGGTTGGTAAACTGTTTCATTCATATACTATATCGCAAAAGGGTATGTAGAGGAGATTATGTAATCCGGTGCCGTATCCAAGAATGCCAGTATACAACGCCAGTGCAGAATAAACAACTGGTCACGAGGTATTCTAACAGAAGACATGTCATACGAGAAATGGTAAAACACGAATTAGGGATGCTGAGACAGTTTACTCTTCCTCGTTGCGCTGAACATCCAGACCACGCAGTCGCTGCGAGAGTAGACCTGCGTTGGGAGGACCAGATGGACTACCAAGCGGCGAGAATGCATTCCCGCCATAATCGATATCGCCTTTGCTCAGCTTCTCAAAGGTACCATCGCTTTGACTGTTCGGCCTACTCATGCCAGCTCGTGGTGATGCTATAGGCGTCCTGAACGGGCTCTTCGGATCAACATCCATGCGGTCACGAGAAACAGGCCGTGAATCGATTGCAGCCAGCCGACTAAGGCTAAAAGGAATAGGTTGCATTTCCGGCATGGGCGAGCTGAAGCCGCTAGATGCTGAAGAGTTGGTGGTGCCACCAGTGAATTTGACAGCTGGAGGAGGTAGTGGAGTGTGTTGCTTTAAATCATCCAGTTGATCATATGCTTGATGAGATTGCGAAAGCGGCCATCCAGCGCTGCGCCGACGGAAACCCTTATCCGTGCTAAACTGGGCCCCGGCTGACTGTGCCTTTTGCAACGACGGTACTTCTCGCGTCCGCTTGTACGTGCTATATCTTGGCTCTGGTAGCTGGATTTCGTTCCTAAGTTTTTCTTTACCGTCTGGTACTCGATTTGCAAAGACGACTCGTATGCTTTTGTACAAATAATGACGGTCCTTTGAAGGACAACATATATGCAAGTGTATTAGGTAGCGCAGGATCGGTCGGTCGTTCGGATCGTCTGAATTACTGAGGGCAGCTTCTGGACGATCGGTGCCCAAGTTCTTTCGTGAGGATGCGGGCATATCAATGATAGGCCCCGCAGAGTAGCTGCGTTGTCTGATGAAAGTTTTCTGGCCCGGCTCCATATCCGACAAGTCATACGGAACGAGGAAAAGCTTGACTGCTGTCTTGTTCGGATTCTTCAACACAATCTGAAGCTGACCTTGTGGCGGAATACGATAAGAGCCCCCAGGAGGCGCCTTGGGTGATGTCGACCGTCGCTTCTTCTTCTCTTTCCGGCGAAGGTCTCCTTTTGCACTTTGGCTATTCTCTTCTTCTCCAAGATTTATCCTAAAGTCGAGATCGTCTTGATCAGGGGCTGACACAACATATTTTCGCTTGCGTTTACCAGTCTCACTGCTTTCATCTGGCGGTGGCAGTGAATTTTCTAAATCAATGTGCCCAACATAGGGGCTCGGCTCATTATCCGAGATCCTACCGTTGCCTGTGTTATAGCTGTAAAATACAGCTGGAAAGGGTACTGTAACATGAGGTGGGCATTTGAGACTTGATTTACACTGTCCCCTGCCTAGTACTCCAATCTTGGCGACGAAGTCGAGAGGCCGCGATGGTGTAGTAGACATGCGTCCCCGAAGTATGGACTCCTCGTATGAGCCAACCATGGGAGCGTGCTGCAATGGAGATGCTTCCGATGAGAAGGAGGGACGTCGCGCGTCGAGGAACGGTGTTTGCGAATGAGACCGAGACTCAGACTGGTTGAATATCATTGATCGCCGAGGTTGATGCGCTTGGTATGGTATTGAACTGCTGTGGCGTAGATGTCGAGCTGCCGGAGTTCCGGTCGCGGATCGGGCCATCTGAGGGGGCTGATAACCCTCGAAGGACGCAGGAGAGTATGTATGCCGCCGATTGTTTCTGTCGGGGCTTCGGGACCCTTGTCGCGAACTTGGTCTGGAGGAGAATTCCAAGTCTGTATTGTTTGCCTGTTGAACAAGTGGGCTCGTGGGCGGTAGGAATGCAAATGAGCTAAATGGCGACTGCGATGACTGCGATATCGCACGTCCTCGTCCAGCTGCACGGTTGTCAATGGCGCGCAACCCCGGATACGATATGTCATTGCGTTGTGAGGTGTAGGCGGCGGTGGGGAACGAGCGATTCCAAGGGACCACTGGCGAAGTTGCTAGGAAGCATGAAGATGAGGGTTCATTCTCGGATGTTGTGCCTGCTCTCTTCTCTCTGAAGTCTCCCGAGTGTAATGCCGATCGGGGGCGTTCGATATCCAGGCCTATCGCTGCAGGGTCTCGAAGGTGTTCCGGAGTAGAGATTCGTGAGGTTTGCAGCTCGGCGGATGAAGCTGGAGGTGTCTTCGGGCGGTCTTGCGATGTCGGTTGGGTGGAGGCATCGCGTTCAGTTACAACTTCGCCCTGCATCACATCATCAGTATTCCCTACATTGACTATCAAACGCCGCGGTGTAGATATTTCCTAGGTCTCCGGGTACTCACACCCTGTCGTTGCAGCCACGATGGGCTGTTCGACCTTTTGATCCTCTCGATCCACTCCTTCCGTCCGAACATTGATGGCTTGGGCGCTTGGCTAGGAGACTCAGGGTCCATGTCGAGGAACAGGTCGCTTTTCGGTAGTTCTGATTGTATGCCGGTTTCCAAGTCCCTCTCCACAGCAAATTTTTGAATATCTGCTCTTTGAAAGCTGGTGACGGATGCTTGAGGCAAGAATGATGATGTCGGCGGACTATCATGTGGATCATGAAAGATGGGCATGGTTGTAACAAGTTGGTGCAACAGACAGCATGAGTACAGAAATCTAATAAGAAGCAGAGAATAGTGGCGGGTTTGTGAGGGCAAAAGCCGTGGAGCACTGAGATGGCAGGTCGTAAAGACGGCGGAGACAATCAGGACGAGCGGTTGGAGCACCTGCTGGCCCGGCGAATGATATGAGTAAGAGTTTCCAGTTTAAACCGGGTGCGTTGGCTCCAGTGGCTGCTTCATTGTACAGTCATACTGCCTAGTTTTAGGACGAAACACCGTGGAGCGCCCCAGTTGACGGTGCGGAGAGGAAGGACGCAGGGGCCGGGACGGATGACGCGCTGTGATGTTTGTTACGAGACGGAAGTTTCCTAATCGCTGCTGATAAAGTCGCTCAAGCCGCCGAACCGGTATTGGCCGAAGCAACATGTCACACGACGAAAAAGAACAACTGTCCCGGATGCTCCAGCACGTCCCTGCGGGAGGCGTAGATACTTGGTGCATAGATGCGATGGTGCACAAAGCTGAAGCTGAGTTGACAGCCCGCTGCGGTGGTGGAAGAACTCGTTACCGGCTCTAGAGCCCGCCCCACTTTGCCAAGGCTGACCAAATCGGCTCGCGTCTTCTGCCATCGTCTCAGGACCGCGCCTCCACACTGTGACCACTCCACGCAGCCTTCGATATGGGAGTGAAACGACCACATGGAGGAGACGCAAAGTCTTCGGTGAAGAAGCAGAAGGGCCGCTTTGCTATTGGCCCCGCAAATCTACCCGATGGCACCCATAGACGGAAGAGTAGGTCTTCTCCAATATATTCTTGATGCATAGGCTTCTACAACGACAGAGACGTGGTTGGGGCTATTGCGATTCGAGAGTGAACAGGCGGCTACGCGATTACCAAACTACTCGCGCCGCATCATGCAGTTCAATGGCTAACTGTGCACGTAGTCGAAAAGATCAAGAAAGGTCTTATCAGCAAGGCGAAGCTGAAGAAGCAGTATGCAAAGCTCAAGGCTCGTGAAGAGAGCGAAGCGACGACGCCGCGCAAGTCCGTTTACGACCGCGAATCTGCCCACGACGATGAGGACGAGGACGAGGACGAGGACGAGGACAAGAATGAGGAGCCTACCGAGTCTGCCCCAGAACCCACTCTGGAGCCGCACCCTGATCGCGTCGCGATGCTAGAAGAGAAGTCGCCTGTATCAGAACCTAGGCAGAATTTTGAGAGACGGCAACGGCCATCACGGCCACAGCCGTTCTTGAAAGAGACTGAGGTGGCACAAAAGAAGAAGGAGGAGATTGAGGCTCGGCAAAGAGCGAGGGAGGAAGCGGACAAGGAGCGCGCAAACAAAATCGCTGAGCGTGAGCGCTTCAGGAAGACCATGGCTAAAGCGAGGGGACCAAATGGCCAAAGGAAGCTTGGTCGAGAGAGCACAGTTCTGCTTGCCAAAGCGCAGAGGCTCATGGGCAAGACCTGAAGCACCATCATGACGCGATGGCGACACTGCCATTCATACCTTAGGGCGATGGGTATATCTGCATCAGCTGAAGTTACCGCTTTCCCAGCGCCGTCGTCAACATCTACACATGCCAATCAGCGCTAGAGACATCACTCCGATTCACGACAAACACGGTATCGACCTGTTTACCATGGAGCTACTGCTGCCATTTCGGCACATGGAGAAGTTATGTCGGTCCATGTAACTGAACACATGCTGGGCGGCCACGACAACGGCTAGAGTTTTGACATGCACGCTCATCGGAAGAAGCAGCAGACTATTCGATGTACAACATGCCGCGCTCTGCTACGAACCAGAGGGGCCACGAACACTCTGGGTCAGATGTACGACTAAATGCGTCATATTCACCGAGTATACCTTTCTGAAATATCCGAGCGAATTAACCCACTTGTTCATCAACTTCTGTTCCTCAGAGCATTCGAGATCACCATGCATCGATGCTGTTGTGTGATGTTACCTGCCGATTATCCTCAGCCCTAAGACAAGGACCGGTGGGCCAGGGCGTAATTCAACATGATAAGACGATAGTACTCCAAGACAATATCGAGTCCGCCAGGCAGGTATGCATATCCACGTCGTCCATTTGCTATGTAAAACTGCAGCGGTCAGGAACGGCCAATGGCACCTGCCAAACGAGACAAATTACAAGCGCTAGGGTCTAACGCACTTGGCAGCCTCGCGCACTTCTGTCGTACCTCTTACCACTTCCCACGTGAACTTGCGACACAAAAAGTCATCCATTCACCGGAATGTTTTCAGTTTATCTGACCTTTGGCTCCCATCTTCACAACCACTGCTGTCGTGCCAGCAAGAGTACACCGCCAGGAACAACTAGTGCCTGCAACTGAATTAACTGATCCCAACGATACGGTTTCAAATAAGCCATTCTCCATGTCAAAGCTTACTGGACCTTCGCAAGCCCAGGGCGCAAACTGTCGCTAGGATTATTCGATATCGCCACTCGCTCCTCGCCGAGTGGTGGTTGTCATGTGTTATGTACCACGCACATCACAAACTTCAATTCGTTGATTACATGTAGCTATCAATCGGCTTAATTCGTTTCAGAGATTCCTTCTACAGCCTTTGTCGCGTGATCAGCGTGGGTCGATGTTGAACTACAGCTCAGCCACATGTAACCTCTCTGGAACCAACTCGAAATCGGATACAAATTGACTTCCTCTTTGAGTGACTACATTGTTTCTACCTCGCTACGGGTAAATTAACATATCGGTCATCATTGTTTGCTACCGAATCGCTTCCAGTGTACTTTCTATTATTGAGAAACAGGGTGTGGCCAACAATGAGTAAAAAACGTACCATACTTAACACGAGCGACTATTACGTCAGGCATGCGGTGTATGTTAACTAGCTGTTCCTGGCAATTACTTGACACATCTTGTGGAGCAATAAGCTTATTCCAACCCGTTGCTAAGTTCTAGAGTTCCTTGGGGTTTAGCGGTGTACGGTCCATGCAGCCTTACCTACAGGGACCTAGGCCTGCGGGAATCCTTTGGGGGCTGTACACATTACATAGTCAACGGCCCGTCAGACGATACATTGGCCCTACACGCACGCGTCATGGCTGCAAAGCCCCGATGAGATGCATGGTCCAAGTTCGTTACTGGATTGTTCCGAAAACGCTGTAGGTCGGCTAGCCAAAATGAGTATCAAACTGGAACAATACAGCTTGGCATACAGTTTCTTACCGTCTATCCTTAGCGATACCCAAGTACCTGGCTTGCCAAGGCGATGGATTACTATTATACTAGCTTTCCGCTTAAGATCACATTCGGCTCTTCACGATGTCTACATATCTGATTGCCTTGCACTCTTTACTTCTGAGATCGTCTTCAGTCACTGCTACTTGGCCAATGTAACTTAAGCTTCTCAGGAATTTTAGACGCTTTTAGATCACTTATCTCGTTTCGCTTATACTCTTTGACCACCATTAGAAAGCTTCTCAATTGGCCACACTCGTTCACTTCAGATAAGATTTCTGCCTATCCTAAATCTAATGGACCACTCGATTCGCCAACCTCGAAAATGGTCTTTAGCGGAAGATCAGAAACTTCGGGACGAAGTGGGAGCACAACGTAAGCTGTACTTACTATTCTCTAGCCTTCTTCAAATGAGCTAACTGAGTATCATCAGTTGCGGAAGGAGAAGTCAAGGATTGGTATGTCATGTCTCACGCAGTCAGTTCCACAACTAACACGATGCATAGGTGCAGAATCGCCGACTGCCTCCCGGGACGAACAAACAAGGACTGTAGAAAGCGATGGCATAACTCAGTAGCGGGTGGTCTGAAGAAAGGACAATGGTCAAAGAGTGAGGACCAGCTGCTTTCAAGAGGTGTGCAGCAGTACGGCCAAAGGTATGGTTCAGTGAAAGAAAGGAAGTAATGGAACTGACTGTTATGTCAACAGATGGACGGTGGTTGCAAGCTGCGTCGAAACACGCAGTGCAGACCGTAAGTGCTATGACTAGTAGCTCTCTCCATTGCTGATTGATCAATAGAGTGCGCGAAACGGTGGCAGCAGTCACTTGATCCGGATCTGGATCGGAGCGAATGGCGCGACTCAGATGTCAGTGAACAGCAGTCTCACACATATTTCGCAACCCAGCAAGCTGACAAGCGCTTCGTAGGACGCAGCACTTATCGACGCAGTTCAGCGACTCGGACGACACTGGAAAGACATCCAACGCGAACATTTCCCAGGAAGGTCGAAGAATGATATTAAGAATCGGCATGTCACTTGATGTTACCTGTCGGACTTGTTGCTAATGGCCTCAAGGCACACCGTTCTCGTGCGGAGATATCAGAACAAGGGCATTACCCTTCCCAATGCTCCAAGCTCTCCATCCGATTCTGGTACACCGGCGGGATTGTCAAGCTATCCTGATGACGACGACTACCTCTCCCATAACTTACACACGTACGATACGTTATTGCCAACACCCTCTCACGGATCAGATCACCACTCCTGGTCAAGTTTCGACAATGATGCATACTCAAAATGGTCATCTCCGCAGACATACACCACAACCACCGCCATAGCCGAGCCTAACACACATCATCAACCGGTCACCCCGTCTCAGGATCTGTATACTCAGCCACCACTGGGCTCAAACGTGCCTTCTACATGGGACCAGACACCGCCCTACGCACATCACCCGGTATCGTCACTGCAAACCGGTGCACCCTCAAACCCATCAGTCTATGGCTACAGCTCATATATGATGCCCCACAATATTGCTTACACAGCCTCCACGGACCGAGCAGCATATGCCACAATGCCGAATTACTCGCCACGTACTGCATCAGATCGGCAGGTTTACGACCCAAGCGTATCGGCAATGTACCGTGACCCTAGACATTCACAACATCCTTACTATCACCCATGAGGCTGTGCAACATGTATACTACAGTATAGAGCTTGGCAATCAATTACTTAATTAGCTGGATTTAGCAAATAGTTGACAGGTCGTGTTAGGACGGTTTCGTCACCCACACGCAACAGAGATAACAACTCGTCCACAAATTCTTCCAGGCACAGGTCTGTTTCACCGAGGCGATATCGTGTTTCAAACAAAAGATCCTTGCAAACCTTGGTGTGAACTACTGCAAGTTCATCGTAGGAGCGAGGCTGGACCACGTGACTAGCTCGGAAAATAGGACCCCTGATAGGTAGGCCGCCTAAAGCATAACACAGCCTCAACCCCGAGTAGAAGTTGGACGCCTCGCGCACCACCCACCGCGTTAAGTATTCTTTCGCTAATTACCCATCCGAGTAAAGTGCGCTTTGTACCGGGGAAAGAAAAAAAAAGAGGAAGGACAGACAGGATCGGCAGTCAAGTCACGTCGGTGTCCCCGATTTCACGAATCAGAGGATACTGCACGCGGCCGCTTTTTTTTTATACTTTCTCTGCCTTGAAGACAGCCTGAGCCGTTGCAGCAGCGCATCGATGTACCATATGCAGGCTAACTAGTGTCATGTGTGGCCAAGGTAAGGGGAGTGAGCTGATGCGCTACCTTGTCCACTCTGCACGATGCACGATCTCGTCGCCTGGTGTGCTGTTTTACCTGCCTCATCCGTTGCATGACGCATGGGACGTCTCTACATTACCTACGCGAGTACTCTGCAGCTTTGTCTCTTGCAGACTAGATCAGGAGCATTCTGCTCGCTTGGCCCGTTGTTTGTTGACCCTTTGTCACAATACCCCCCCCCCCCACACCGAGAGCCCCCGGGATGGCTTACTGCGGTACCTTAGGTACCGTCAGCATGGGAGTTGACCTTGTACGTGGAATGGCGTCCCGTTCCTGTCGATCCGTGTCATCGATGCTGCACGCCATACCTCGTTCTTCGCATTCTCGAACCGGACTTTAGGCCCGGCCTGGGTTGGCATGTTGCTGCCTGGAGGTAGGCCTCGTATCTTGGAGAAGGTTTTAATGGAAGAGCGTGCGCGTTCCTGCAGGAGAATATGGGTATCTTTGGTTTTACGTACGCTTTAAGAGCGCGGTATGATGTCAAGCGTAAGACGCCGAATGCCCGTTGGCACGTGTTGGGATTGAGAATCGGAGTCGCCGTTCGGGGGTTTGACCGGCTCTTGAGTTGAAGATGGCTAGTTGCGTCGATGGTGACATTTCATTTGGATGCACGATTACACCGAGATAGGCTGGATTGAAGTCGTGGACGCGCAAGGCAACTAAACTCTACGCGAAGAAATAGGCATCTGAATCCGTACCTAGGCAGCATTTCCAAGGCGATACCCGCGATAGGCAAGTTGGACCTCTCCGCAAGCCATCCCATCATGCTACGAGCTTCATAGTCGATGTGACGTTTCGGTGCGGAGACAATTGGCCATTGTAGCTATTGCGACTGCATTATTTCGAATGCGGCGAAGCGGAAGCGCTTTAATATCTAAGCAATTCGGCTTCGACAATAAGAAAGAGCTCGTGATCTCGAAGTTGTACCCAAAGGACAAAACGTACTCTGGAGATATGGAAATTCTGTCACTTCATTACACGACAATCCCCGAAGAGTTAGCGGAGATCTAGGAGTGCTATGAATAGATAAATTCCGCGGTATATGCCTTTAGGTTTCGAGAGATAGTAGCTTCATCGCACTATCACGTTACATTACATTACAGTACATGACATTATACGATACAATACAGTACAGAAGGATCGATACAACACAACGTCGTGTTTCAGCCTCGTAGTTTGCCTTACCAAGTGTTAACGAAAGCTATCGAGACGCGTGTCCACACCAGTTGTAAATCAAGCTTTTCGTTTAGCCGTGAGACGGTCCGCTTTGGGGAGGTCCAATATACGGTGCATTTCCGGCGGGCAGAATGAGCTGGGGTAGTGGGGAGTGGATGTTGTCAAGGAAAGGTTTGCAGAGGAATGAACATGCGAGTTTGCGCAGTGAAGTATTCTCGAAACTCCTCAAAGATGATTGTTGCATTACAAGTCCTTCCTCAAACTAGCCCCTGATAGCATGTTCATCATTCTCCTCTTCTCCTCTTCATTGGGCTCCTTCCACCAGGTGTGAAAGTCTACAGGCCCGAACTCTTTATCGCGCCATATCTGCACCTGCTCCGGCCCGATCTGATGCCACGGTACATTGATGTCCTTTGACACTTGATCCTTGACATAATCCTTCACCGTATACCCCATGTCTCTGCCGTTGTTCCACTCCCCCGAGAAGAACAATTCGAACATCTTTTGCTCTTCGCTCTTCGTTCGTTCAAGGTATCTTTCCATTCCACGCACCACCTTGCTTTTGCTATAGGCTTGCGGCTTCATGTGGTCGTGTACCTTTTTCCAGTCGAGCTCGAATCCACCTCCGTCGTAAGTGGGCGAGCCCTCGGGCCCCTTGTCATGGCATACGTATAGATGGTGAGCGCAACTGAAGGGATTCAAACGACATTCGTCTTCGTAGATTGCGTCCTTTTGGAAAGCGTTCAACCGCCCGGGAGGCTTCGGAGGTTTGGGTATGTAGAAGTTTTCGCTGATCCGGTCTTTGATCTCTTGTGGCGTAAAGGGGCTATCCTCCTAGCGCGGACGAGCTTTGCGGCCTGGTGTTGGTCTCGGGTCGCATAGTTTGGAACGATCATAGTCGTACTCAAGATCCGGCGTCGTGAGTCGTGGCTTCTGCTGTTCAGGTTCTTCTTCTTTTGGTTGCTCTTTCTTCTTTGGTACCCTAGCCGATGCTGTTGTTCCCTGGCCTGCACCTGTTTTGCGTTGTTTTGGAGATGTTTTGCTTTCAGAATTCAACTTTCTCTTCTGACCAGCATGTTGCGTTTCCGTCGCAGCATCTTGGGACTGGTTCCCTTTATCCTGACCAGTGCCGCGTTCCGCATCAGCACCAGTCTTTGCTTCGCTTCGCGTTTGTGGCATGGTCGCGCACTGGAATGATTGAGATCTTGAACCAACGGCTACGCGGCGCGCTGCAGAACAGATTGTTGTTCAGATAACGTCACGTGCATACCTTCCCCACGAGCGATTAGCGCAGTTCGGAGCGGCCAAGGCGCGCCATTAACACGTATCATCCTGAATCCATGCCATGCAAGCCCAGAAAGCCTCTCACTCCGCCTCGTATATGCCAACAAGCGGCGCATCTCAACGCTTCACATGCTATTCTCTTAACGAACCCCCTGAGTACACCGACAAGCACTTGATACACCGAACATGTGTGCAACACGAACTCACATGCATCTAGGATATTTCCAAGCGAGGGAGGCCGGTCCAGCTTCCATTGGTGATCTGGCATATATCCCTCAAGCCCAAGCTCAGTGAGCCTATTTGCGCCTCTATAAACTACCGTCGTGCTTCGCCACAGCTGCTGTACGAGTCTGATGTGATATGGCCGAGAAGCTCTATTAGCGTGGGAGGCATACTGTTTCTCCTTCTGGTATTTCCGCCCAGACCGACAAGGGCAAGTGCTTCCGATGGTGCAGTGACGTGCAGATTGCGTGCAGGTTCTTGACCAGGCAGAAAACATGCCTCACGAGGCAGAACAGTGATGAGTAAATGGCTCGCATGCTATCTGACCCACGCCATCGGTCCCGATGATGGGTCATTCCAGATGGAAACACTTCGGCAGATCGTATGATTACTCCGTTCGGCCCGTCGAACGCCCGGAGACTGCAGGGTGTCAGTACGGTATTTGTTGTTCAAGGCGTTGCCGTGTTTATGGAAGGGGGAGGAGGTATTGGGGCCTGAGCCAGAGGCGGGGTTTCCGGGTACTGGGCAAAATCTGCAAACTAATCCTCGACCCAAACAAAATTTTCTACACCGACCCAAACTTACATACTAAGCAGTCCTGAACGTCCCCGTGATAGAGCAGGGAATGCTACTCCCAACATATTTGTGGAATGCCGCCAGATCGTCATCAACAGCAATAACAGCCCGGCTAGCTCAATCGGTAGAGCGTGAGACTCTTAGTTATCACGTCCTAACAGACACGATTGTATCAAATCTCAAGGTTGTGGGTTCGACCCCCACGTCGGGCTTCTCTTTTTTGCTATTCTTTTGTCCATCGTAACTCTCGGAATGGAGTGTGTGGTGTGGCGGTGAAGGTTCTTTTTCGCCCTAGCACGCTACATGTCCCATAACGACCACCACCACAACATTAAAAAGTGCTTAGCGAAGCTCCGTCCTTTCTCTCCTGCTTTACAAAGAAGCTCGTGAATTTTTTTTTCTTCTTTCGGCATTTGCACCTTGGAAAGTACGACATTGTATGCAGTGCATGTCCTAAATCACGAAACAAAGCCTACTACTGTACCTTTACATGCGAAGCTGATTCTAAACTACCCCATGGCTAGCTAATTTTGCGGCCTTCAAGACGTGCCGTTCGACAATAACTCATTCATTCCATCTGCCTCGGCGTCATTTCTTCATCATCATCATCATCATCAACCAAGACTGACTAGAAAAAATAAAGTGCACATTCATCTATTCGTTACATAATCATAATACCAATTCGTGACAAGCAAAACGCTCAAACATACAATTGTCAACAAGGCTTCATAGCCAAAGTACAACAAGCGTAGGAGAGTCCGCTCATACATTGGCCAAGCAATATCTATATACCTTCCAAAATATTCCGAGACGCAGCACATGCGCTTCATAGAATTTGGTGGGGCAAGACAGACCTGACAGTAAGAATGTTGCATCCGTGCAGTGGGTATCTCAACGCCAGCCATGCAATGCGATCGTTGAGCCATAAGAATAGTTTTGAAGGGAGGAAAGAGGAACAATATCCGATGGGGCAACTACACCCGTCGTTATCTCGCTGGATACGCGGGGTACGGTCCGTATTGGTGGTGATGGGGCGGAGCAGGCATCGATGGCTGGTACACGGCGCGTTTGTCTTGTGGAGGGTACGCTTCGAACATGACGCGTCGTTGAGGCGCTTCAGCTCTGAGTGGACTTGGTACAGGCTGACCACCTGTTGGGAAGCGCTGTGAGTTGTTGGGGCTGCTCATGAAGAGCAGTGTATCGACAGCGTCTTTCTCAGCCTGCTGACTTGGCATGCGAAAAATACCTGCTCGAGGAGTTGCTGGCGATCGTAGGCCCGCACCAACGTCGCTGTAGTGTTTCCTTTGGCTAGCCCCGAGAAGCGGAGGGGGCACGTGCGAGACGCTGGAGCGACTTCTTCGCCGACTCTGGAAAGTTGGGGCTGGTGCAAGGCCATAGCCAGGCTGGGCCCCAGTGATAGAAATGAGGTTTGCGGCAGCGTTCATTGCAGGGCGCGTGCCTGGCCGCCAGTAGGCTGACAAACGTTAGCACTGGGAAGTGAAGTCTTATGAGATGACTAACAAGCTGGGGTCCCTGCCAGTGACCGGGTCGGATCAGAGGCCGGGGACATGAAGATTTGGTCTGAGACTTCAGAAACGCCGCTTGGTCGTCTTTGGCGGTCGATAGTACCAGGCGATTCGAATGCTAGGTGCTCACTTCTACCAGGAGCAGAATTGGGCGATCCACGTTGGGACTGGCTTTCTTCCAGCTCGTCAAGTGACTGCTTCTCCCAGCCGTTCTGGACTTTGACCATGGCATAGGAAAGACGCGTCTTGAGCTGTGCCGATAACTACGTTCACGTCAGCAGCCTGCCAACTTGGTCTGAAGCTAGAACACGCACTTCTCCTATGCGAGTACCTGAGTGTGTATCCATGCTCTTGTTCCTCTTGTGTGCATGAGTGGGCGCCGATGGGGTTCCAGGCGCCAAGCCAGCACTCTTGAGAGACCCATCTACTGTTCTCTTGGAGCCTTGCATCGCTGGAGACTCTAGTGGCATGGAGCTGGCTGCTGTGTCGCCAGTGTGCAGCGCGTTGGCGGCAGCTGTGTCGATGCGCGGTGCAGCTCGCACGTCCCCGCCAGTACTTTGGCTCGACGGCTTGGGCATTGGAACTGCTGTAGGTTTACTTTGGCCTGCCACATTGGTCGAAGAAGGGGTAGTGAGGTCGGTTTCGGTAGTGGTGGAGGTGGACAGGTTACTCGAGGAGGAGGGCAGTGAGGGCAGTGCCGGTGCCGAGAAGGTACTAGACACGGCAGATGGGACCGACTCTTGTGAGTGCTGAGGCTCCGAGTTGATCACGGTAGCAATGGTTGCTGTCTGGGCGGTAGTGGTGTGCTCTGCTGGTGCAATGGCTGTGTGAGTACCTACTAGGGTAATAACTCGGCCTAAAGAAACGCGACTGACTTACGCATCATGGTTCCGTAGGCGTGGCGGCGGGGTAGTAGGCAACTAGCGACTCGCGCTGACTGTCCAATTTGGAAACAAAGGTACAATGTCTACTCGGCAATATGGATGCAAGTAAAGATGTCAGAGCAGCAAGCGTCCCAATGGCGGCACTCGGTGAGGGAGCGATGGTCGGAGACGTGTCGTAGGAGCACCGTGTTCGTGCGCAGCACGCGAGATAGCGGGAAGACGCGCGAACGGGCGGGAACAGCGCCTTGTTCGGCACCCAAAAAAACAAGTCAAAAAGGGCGCGGAAAAGATGGCAGGAGGTGTCAGGGGTCGTGCGAGGCTTCAAGGCGCGTCCTGGTGAGGTGGAAGAGGGCAGGGCCAGGCGCATGCTCGACTGCAAGAGCCTGAAGCCGCTTGCAAGCCGCGCAGTCACATGGTGCCAGCCGACGCGTAGCATTCGCGGGTGGCAATGTGGCAGTCCACCTCTCAACGAACGAACGATTCCGATATTGGCGGTAAGAGCGCATACTATGTACATCCAATATGCACGCGAACGGCTGGTCGGGGCAAAGTCTTCTGGAGCGACACGCGCATGGCTTGCTGCAATGCATGGTTAGCCATGACAGCGTACATCAACCACGGATGGCCCGCGTCATACTCTCGTTGATCCGTGGTACGGTACACAGATGCATTGGCTCAAAGACAAACCATCGCCGTCCATTCTTACCATCTAACTCGGTGCAACTTGATGTACATGCCGCGCTAATGGATTGTCTGTGTCATGTCCCGTCACGGGCTGCCCCGTGGTTGTCACTGAAAGGATCGATTTGGTGTTGAGGCTGAAAATGGGAAATCACAACGTGTCTGTCACCGACGTGATATGTCGGGAAAAAAGCACATTTACTGTTCCAAGTGCTAGTCGTCACATGATAACTTGCTAGTTGGCTGTTTCGCATTTCCATTTCCGTATATCGCTCAGACCTACTGCCTGTGCGCTCAAGCCATGATGAAGCTTCTCTGTTGCATTCAGTCAAGTGTGTCAACTCTAGCGAGACGCAGAAATGCGCGTCCAAGTCATATTCCCTACATTCAAACACTTCGTATCCTATCTTTACATAGCCTTCTCCGCACTGGAGTAATCCCACTTGGGGAGCTTCATGGTGCCATGCTCATTCAGGTGCTTGTGCATATCGAAGCTGTTCCACAGCAAATGCGGCTCGTGACCCCAACCCTTCCTCAGGCACTCAAACTCGGCCTTGTTGAAGTAGTCCTCCAGGATGGGTACGTAGTCCGGGTGTGCGCACTTCTTGATGATGACGCGGGCACGCTCCCTGGGTGAGAGACCACGGACATCGGCGAGACCTTGCTCAGTGACGATGACATCGAGGTCATGCTCGGTCTGATCGATGTGGGTGCACATGGGTACGATGCAGGATACACCAGTTGGGTCCGTCTTGGTAGGACGTGAGGAGGGTGTGTGCATGATGGAGTACTTGGAAGAGCGAAGGAAGTCGGCGGATCCACCGAGGCCGTTAAGCATGCGGCTGCCCATGACACACGTCGAGTTGGCGTGCGCGTAGATGTCGACTTCGACAGGCGTGTTCATGCCAATGACACCAAGACGTCGAATGATCTCAGGAGAATTGGAGACTTGCTGAGAGCGGAGGAGTAGCTTGGGCGCGTAGCGGTCCCAGTTCTCGTAGAAGCGGTGGAAGCCATCGGGAGAGAAACGAATCGAAGTTGCCGTCGCGAAATCCAGGTTGCCAGAGTCGAAAAGGTCCAGGAACGAGTCTTGGAGAACCTCAGTCCATACCTTGAGGTTCTTAAAGTTTGCACCACCAGACTGTGTCTGTTAGCAAGAAACATTCAACCACTCAACATAGAAGAAAACTTACGGCAAGTCCACCAACAACCGCGTTGGCAATGTTTCCAATGCCAGACTGGATCGGCAAAAGGTTCTCCGGCAGACGGCCATGTTTGACCTCGTGCTTCAAGAACTCAATCAAGTTCGCAGCGATAGCCCTTGAGGTTTCATCCTCAGCGGCGTTAGGCTGCGTCTGATCGGGGTAGTCGCTCTCTACAATCGCCACGACCTTTTCTGGGTCAACAGGGATGTGTGGCGTACCGATGCGATCTTCCGGAGACATGATAAGATATGGCTTTCGGCGAGGTGGGAGGTCGGTCATAGTGATGTCATGTAAGCCTTCGAAAGAGGGAGCTGCGGTGTTGACCTCGATAATGATCTTATCAGCCATCTGGATCAGTTCGGGTGATGCGCCAACACTGGCTCCTGGAATGATGCCACCGTCCTCGGTAATGGCCGACGCTTCCACAATGGTAACACCTAGCTTGTTATGGGGCTTGTTCAGCGTGTAAAACCTGGCCCAAGTTAGCACCATCTCATCCTCGTGGATTTTGGCATGACTGTACATACCCGTACATCAAGTCGACAGGAAACATGCTAAGATGTTTGTCGAAGAAGTTGATGTTGCCGTTGTTGATACCCTTGGCAATTTCTTTGCCGACTTGATGCGGCGACCGGCGCTCGATCATGTTGAGACGTGCCCATCGGTTCTCAGTCTCTGCACCTGAAGATGCCCCGACAAAGAGGTTGTACTTGAGCTGACCCTGGAGATTGTTCTTCTCGACATGGTCGGCCAGGGCTGTGGGGATCTTCCTGCCATGACATTAGTTGAAGAACTTGAACAACATAGAAGACGAAATCTATCTGAGTCAAGGTATGCGTGACAAGTGTCATAGCCAGCGCTCTTGACTACTCGTCTTGACTTGATCCATGCGCAGCTCGAATTGTGGGGTCGGAGATAGTTCGGCTTTCGTCGCTTGCCAAACTTCCGTTCCACCTCGGGATCCCAGATTGAACTACCTAGCAGGCCCGATATCGTATGCCAAAGTCAGGGCTACGCTGAGCACCCGAAGAGCCTCATAGCTTGGCTTCCAACACAGCGCGAAAGCAGAGAAAAATGCTTACTTTGGATATCCAACGCCAGTGAAGCCACTCCAGCCAATGTATGCTCCATTGGGGAAGTGTTGAAGCAAATCCTCAGCCTTGGCAATCTTCTTGAGATAACTTGGCCTCCTAACCCGACTCTTCAATGCTGCTGAGACCGACATCTTTGCTTCTGGGCGTTTTTCCCTTCCAATGTGATGATCGCGATCCCGATTGTTTGCTTAACGATAAAGCCTTGGAGCTGTCTGAGGAGCGTCTAGCTCAGCGCGAGCGCGGTAGAAGAAGAATTGAGTGGAGAGGAGCCGCGATGGGCAAGATGTGTCAGTCAAGGGTTCTGGGGAGAATTGGAGTATTTAAAGCATGGATAGGCTAACCCTAGACTCGTCTCGAGCGGCGTCAGCGTGGAGTGTTGATGTGGGCTGATGCTCATAGTGACCCACACAAGCATGACGTCTGCAGTAAAACCCCGGTCGGGGGAGGCTGCGCATGCAAGAGCGTAGAATGATTGGAGGACTAGTCGTGAGATTTTTGGTTTACGGTGCCGCCCTGTATGATGTGTAGAACGCGTCTGATGTTGTTCATCTGGAATTTACTGCATTCCTTGTTTAGCAGGCGTTGCGATGCAAAGTTCGTATTGTAAACTGAGGGAAAATCGTCACATTATAATCGCTCGTCGCACCGGCGCGTATAGATCTTTCGTATGAATTTAACATCACCCCTGCCCAGCAAAATAATATCACTGAGAGTAGTCCTATGATTTACTATCTTATAACTCGATCATCTCTTGAGCATCGTCCACAATGCCACTCCCGACTGCCTCGTCTGGTGCGAAATACGTCTTAAAAACATCGATCAGCACTTTGTCATCCAGGTCCATGTGGCCGCCCTTGGTAGTCTTGAAGTGTAGGCCACCCTTCTTGTCAAGCTTCTTAAGCCCAATCCAATCTTCTTTGTAGATGTCGCGATCTCTCAGATATGTGACCTCATTGCTGGTGGTGTTTGTGTAGGCGAACCAGCTTGACTCCTTCGGTATGACAGTGGTATCGTCCTCGAACACGTACATGACAAAGTTGTCCAACGCAGCGAGGTTCTTCGCATAGGTGACGTTCTTGAGAGCTCTCTCGTTGTTGATATCGGCAAGGAAATTGGAGGCTTCGAGATACTCTTCCGTGGGTTCGCCGGTTGTCTCGTTTGTGGCCTTGAAGTACTGTGCTGGAACAAGGTGGCCTTGTACCCATGCGCCCCAGGTATTAGCCTTCAGCAATCCGATGTATCCCTTGCATAGCCAGTCTCCGTCTTTGCAGAGCTGATACTTTGCGATACCATTGTGTTGGCCACCAAAAGTAACCAAGTTCTTGACATTGACGCGATCGCCGCAGCGCTCTATTAGTCCACGAAGGAACTGTCCGCCCTGCGAGAAGCCAAGCGCGTTCAGACCTGGCGCCTTGCTCAAGACTTCGTGTTCCGCGATGTCGTCACAGACCTGCGCAATCTGCTCTGTAAGGTTGCCTAGGAATGTCGCTGTTCGATCGCTCCCAGCGTCTTCATCGAGCCGAATATAGTATACATATGTGCCCGGGTTCGTCTCGTTCGCAAGGTCGCCGACGCTATGCAGCCCGTCTGCAGCATAGTTGTCGCCTAAGCCATGCCATATGAGCAGCGGGAGAGGCTTGGAGTCGCTTCGTGCAAGTGGCGACGCGATTGTCTGCGTCACGAGTAGGAGTGTCGAGAGCGGAAGTAAGTGAAGCATTTTGACGATTGTTTGATGAAAGTGGGAGACGTGGAGTTGGGAGGCGCAAGTTGAGTATACGATACACGAGAATGATCTCCGCCGCGTTGCATGACGTTACCTACCTAGCATCAAGCCGAGGCAGGTACAACCGTGCGTGGTCACAGCTCCCCATCACTTTCACGTCCGGGCAAACCATAGAGCAAAACCATGTCACTAGTATCAAACCGTATCTAGAGGAACAGGGAACTGAGATATCGCAAAGAGTGCATATGTGGATGCCGACCAGTGGTATACTACCATATCGTCAAGAAGATATTTTGAACACCGGAACGCCAATACCACAATGCGCCGTGCCATGCAACGATGCCTATCCTGAATATCTCAACCAGCGATCAACGGGGTCTGCACCGACTGAAGCGCATCCTGCTTCATCGCCTTGCGCTTCTCCTTGCTAATTGAGCTCTTCTTCTCTGCCTTCTTGGCCTTCTTAGCTTCTCTCCTGGCCTGTTTCGCAGCAAGCTCCTCGTCGTCCAGCATCTCTTCCTCCCACTCATCCCACTTTCTCTTGCGCTCTGCGGACTTGCCCTTCGGCGTCCCCTCTGTGATGGCACCGTGGTATGGTCCATCACGAACCTGCTCAGGCTCAATCCATAGCTCATCAGCGAGCCAGATGGGTAGAGCCTTTGTCGCAGGACCCTTGACGTGCAGGCTGCGAATGTTGCGCCAGCCCTGCCCAACGTGCTTGTTGACTACTTCAGACACGACAGCGGCAGTGTTCTCGACGACTTGTTGAGGAGTCATGGAAAGGTTGCCAATCTTGATAGAAGTATTGGCGGATGGGCTCATGCTTAGGTAGGTCGAGTTGAGAGCAGACTCGACTTCCTTCGCTACGCCTTGGGGTGTTCCAACGACATTTTGTGGCTCCTTTGCGTCCTTCTTTGCGCTCTTATCGATGTATGCGCCCGCCGTGAGACGGATTGGGATTGGGCGTTTTGACTTGCTCTTGTAGAAGACCTTGCCTAGGCACTCTGCGACAATCTTGACTACGCGATCGTCGACCATGAAAACGTCGTACTCGGCGAAAAGTGCGCGCTTCTGTTCGAAGGCTTTGTACCGCTTCTTCAGCTTGTCCACACCGAGCACACGTTGTACCTTTCCGCGAAGGGCTTCCGGGAAAGCGTCAGATGCAACGAGGTCCTTGTATGCTCTTTGAGGGTCTTTAGTGAAGATGCATATCCGGACATCGTTCGCGATGATAGGGTGGGGCAGTTTGCTGGGTACTGTTAGCGGTGTGTCGCCAGCGCCGTGATGTGCGAACCTACATGGCTACGGGCTTCAAGCTCTTGGTGTTGCCAATCTGCTTTTTTGTCGCCAGACTGAGGAAGATTGGCTCGTCAACCTCCTCCGCCTCGTCCTCATCTGCTGCCAAGCTCTTCTTTGGTGCCTCCTGCTGCTTTTCCTCGACGTGTTTCTTCATATGCGCAACGAGCGCCTTCGCTGCGCGCTCGACTTGCGACGGGTCCAGCTGGTAAGGGGTGCCATTCGTGGCCTTGGTGGTGAGAGGCGCCTCGGCCGTCTTCTCAGCCTTCTTAGTTAAAGTCTTGGATCTGGCCATTGTTGCTATGATCGGTTGCGGTGTTTCTTATCACTCGAAATTCCGGGCTAGACCCTTGTCCAAACCTTCGACAGGAACTTTTTGCCGGCGCAAAGGTTTCTCCGATGCTCCTAGGTGATGATTGCGGGGCTCTTTTCGGCCAATCATCGCGCCGCAGTGTCTTCAACATGCGATGTCACCAGCCGGCCCAATATCAATTTCAGCCCTCGTTCCCATACACACAGTCGTTTCATCAGCAGCGCGTCCACCCCACTAGAGTGTGGTACCCATGCTGTCGTCACCCGCGCCTTTCGTGAAGAAGTGGTTGGAAGATACAGTTGCCCCTCCAAAGGATTGAACTATTGAGGGATCACGAACACCACAGCAACCGTCGAATCTGTAGATGACTGTCTACACGAAAGAAACTGGTTCGTGTTCCCGATTGATCGAAGATCCGAACACTGTCGAGCCAAAACGCCGTCACCGTGCACTCGCCTGTGGCCATCTTCTCCCAAGACGCGTCTATACCGCTGTTCGCGTCCGTCGGCCCTACAGCTCCACTTTGGTTACGGGCGTGCTTGCTCTCGCGTTAGTTGCGTCGATTGCTGCACAAAGTTTTTCTTTTCACTTGCGTGACGTTTGCCTACACCTGGACATGGGCGTAGGACTGTGGGGCCATTCGATCTTTGTGCATGAGCGCGCGGTACCTCGACATCTTGGTACGCGTTCACAGTATGCGTTTTGGTACATTTTGTTCCATATAGATATTGCATCTTCAACAGATAGAATTTTGATACGAGGGACTTGTATGCCACAAGTGCATCATTCAGTGTGAGTGGCTTTATGTCAGGCGCGCCAACGTTACCAATGACGGTGCGTTATTGTGGAATCAGCTGCAGTGTAGAGGGGCTGGCAGAGCGGAGAAAATAAAGTTAGAGAGGCAGCCGAGGAGACAATGTATGTCATAGGCGTAGTAATTGTGCTCGTGCACAGAGAGGCTGGTGAACGGATGTGGCAGGAGAAGATGAACTTTGGGATATGTATAGCGGTATAAGCGCTGCGAAAGTACAGACAGAGACGCAATCGGATTAGCTGAGACGCTCCGAGTGCTTTGCATTTTTTTATATTTTTATTGTAGCGTGCTTTGCATTTGAAAGAATGCTGCAAGAGACATATTGCAAGGGAGGAATGCGTGGTGAATTCTGGTGCTGGTTCTTAAGACGGTCCTAGCTTCACCACGCTAACCAACCCACACCCGCGTCGCGACGTCTTCCACGATCGCGTTCGTGACTGACCCGTAGTTTCGCAATTGACTTCATGGCCTCGTCCTCCTAACCTACGTCTTTCTTTTCCCTACTGCCTCGTGACTGTCTTCGCGTTTTCAACATTCCTTCTGCAGCCGCTGGCTCGCCTGTCTCCTTCGAGACACGTCCACCTTTACCCCATAGACCTCAACACGCCAGCAGCCTCGCGTCCTAGGAGCTCCGCACACAAGATGGACTACTCACCAAGCAAGACGTTGCCGCAATCCCTTATCCAGTCGACAGAAAGGCAGTCGGGGCATGTTCGGAAGCTCACACCAACACTTCTTCCGGCCTTCGGCGAAGATGGGCTATTTTCTTCATCGCCATTTCCACGTCCCACATCCTCAAAACGCAAGTTCGAAGAGGACTCACCCACCTTTCCCAAGCAACTGAAGTACTACCCGACTCCGCAGCCCACGTCGTCGACTAACATTATTTCCTCGTCGCCCCGCCATGCCCGGCCGGGCTTTGAACGCACCTTCTCTGCTCTGTCGGAGAGGACCCCACTCGGTGCTGTGCCCACCCTCGATCTCCCCGCAGATGGCGAGATTGTGAGAATGGGCCGAAGTTCAAACACTTCCGACTACCAGCTTTCTACCAACCGTCTCATCTCACGCGTTCACGTCCAAGCTGCCTACCACGCGCCAAGCCCACCATATCCCCATGGCTACATCGAGGTGGAATGTCTTGGGTGGAACGGTGCCAAGATTCACTGCAAAGGACGCATCTTCGAGCTGAGCAAGGGAGACACGTACATGTCAGAGAACCCCGAGACGGCCATCATGTTGGATGTACAGGATACCCGCGTCATGATTGCTTGGCCAGTCATCCCTGTATCAAAGTTCTCCTGGGAATCTGAAGAAGAAGGCATGCCTACTCCGACTCGCCATCGTACTCAAGAGAACTTTAATTCCAGCCCTCCTGTCGTTCCACGGTCGCCTGTCTCTCAGAGCCCGATCCGCCCTCCCGTCTTCGCCGGCCTTGGCACAAACGCGCAGTCCGGTCCTGTTCAAGTGTTCGAAGATGCCGATGCTAGCGTGGACAGCCCTAGCGTTGCCACACCAGGCTCTGCAGACCAGATCTTCATCCGCCCCTCTCTCCCGAGCTCCAGATTCAGCCATGAAGTTCATCCTGTTGTCGACTTCAAAGAGAGCGTTAACTTCGCTGCCGACGACTTCTCCGACAATGACGAAGAGAACGATCCTGTTGTACACTCATTCGGGCCCTTCGGCCAGAACCTGCTCAACGGTATGGCCTCGTTCAACACAGCTACGCCGATGCAATCCAACACTCCCCGTATGCGCGGACCACTACTGTCACCATCCCCCAAACGTCGTGTTAGCGAGCCTATCCGGTACAAAGAGTCACCGATCAAGAATCACGTCATCAACCAACTGGCATTCTCTCGTATCCATTCCCAGCCACTCTCCGCCATCCATAGCAACCTTCCCGCTGAATTGAAGGCTTGTGTGAACAAGAGCACAAATGGCAAGAACGAAGAGGGCAACGGCACATCCACGCCCCTCCCCCAGCTCTCTAGACAAGAGCTGAAGAGAATCCTGGACGATACTCCCTGTGTTGGTGAGATTCCCCGTGCCGGCAAGGACGCTGCTGGCCAGCCACTCGAGAACGAGTTCTACTATGTACCAGAGATGGACTCCAACCAGATGAGGCGTGAGACCATCACCGCCGGCACACGCAGCACTGGACTTCGGTCTGTTAGGAAGACACACAAGGTATGTAATACATATGCTAGCTTTCACATTCATTCTCGATCAGAATACTTCGAATGTATTTTCGGCTAACCACCCACAGCAATATTACTGGAAGAAACCCCGCGTTTGAGCAACTTCATCAAATTGCGTGCCCCACACTCGTCGGTACATTGCCTTCCCATCGCCCATCACATCCCCTTTCCATGTCCCTGCAGCAACGACCTCAGAATGCGGCACCGCGCATCATCAGCACATGTTGACCAGCGAAAGCCTACGTTGAGCGCGCCTACGACACCTATACCTTTTTTGGATTCTACACTGTTTTAAATGTGCATAGCGAGGCGTTACGATACCATTTTCACGCTCCTCGTTGTATCTCGGAGTCTCGATTTTTACCCTTTTTTTCTTTACATGTAGTGTCCTCCTTGGAGTACATGAATTCTTGGGCCAGGATCGTATTTCTGACCCCTTCCCCGCTGGTTACGAAGCATAAGTTGGGTACACTACATCCAACCTTTGTTTTTGATGGCGCTTCTTGCTTACGGGGGGGTTGCTCGATACGGAAACTGCTGTGTTGGCAGATGGGACTTTGGTAATATGCTATAGCGGCTGTCATGATCACGATCTCAAGGTGTTCTCGCACACATGGCGCAAGACAAGGCGCATTAAGACTACCGAAGAGAGCCATGGTCAGCAGCGGACGTCCTACCGTCTTGCATACACGACACTCTTTTGTGCGATGAACAGAAAAATCTGTGTGTACATGTATATTCAGTGTTCTTTGCGAGAAAATTCACCAAAAGTACAAAAGCTGTCGCCTGTTACCTTGATAATCCGCACATGATGGTGATTTCTTGTGACCCAAGTCAAGGCTTTACTTGAAAAAAATTTTCACACGCAGACCCCGTCAACGAAACGAAGCCCGATTTCAATACAGTCTACCCAGGTGTTTTTACTTAAGCTCGGCCATATGGTGTTCGGCCACATATAGTGATCGGCCACCCCACACCACGCGTTACTCTTTTCAATCAACTATACTCTCAACACCACGCAGCCAAGATGGATCCCTGTAAGCTAGCTATACAATCTGCTATTAGAGATCTTAATTCTGGTGCTTTTACAAGCTAGAGAAAGGCTGCGAAGGCCTAGGGTGTTCCCTGATCAACGCTCTAAGAACGCATCAACGGTCGCCAACCTAACGCAATAGCTCACTTAAATTAACAGCAATTAACACTAAAGCAAGAGCACTTTCTAGTAAAGTAGATACTAGAAGAGGACTTACGTGCACAACCCCCTTCGCATCCACGTGTACGTGAGATGGCTACCTAAATCTTATACATGAATGGCGACTACAAGCTTCTTAGGCAACTATAGATACCCTATTTTATTGCCTGCAACCTACGCGTTGCATTTATAGTTAGCTAAACAATTAAGAGCGCACGAACTACAGCAGCTAGTTATAAGACTATTTAAGTATTTCTTAAGCTGTTTAAACGTACTTAAATAGAGCTAGGCATACAGTATAAGAATATATAGAATATAAATAAGACTGGCATTGCATTAGGGGTATGTACAAACTTCTAAGTAGTTGCTAGTTCCTTAAAAAAGAAGGCTTATATTAAATCTCTAAAAGATCGCAAGTAGGTATTGATTATGAAAACTATCTTAGCTGTTAGCGTTAAACTTTAATGCCTAGTTATCTTTAAGGGCAAGCATCTACAATTAACTTAGTTCCTAGCACAAGGCACACCTAATTGGCTCTATACAACATTAGAAAATAGATAGACGTTAAACTTAATAAAATATAAGTAGTTACGCCGTATCTTTATACCAAACACTTCACTATCCTCTAGTAGCTATTATCTACTTCTACTTAATAGCTATAGCTTGCATATACTAGTTAACTTCATGTGGCTTTGCAAGGTTAATAAGATACACCTCTTATACCTCTTAGCTTACGCATTATACTTACTCTAGGTACGTACGTGTCCTTTCCCTCCTCCATCGCATCATGTTGCAATCCTATTGCAATCCTACTGTAATCCTATTGCCAGCCATAGGCTGGCAATCGCCGTTGGACACGTTTCAACTGGTGTTGTTTTTTGGTACCTTAGCAAATTTTTTTGACCCTAATTATCGCTCAGTGGTCTGAGCTTTCCTCCCAGAACTCATCCACCCACCGTTCGAATCTCGTTGACTACACACAAACATTTTTTTTTGACTTTTGCGACTGATTAGTAGAGGGTAGCTGCTTTTCACTTTTTTGGAAACCCCATATTGACTACAACAACAACCACCACCTTTGACACCTTAAAAATAAATACTTACTCTAGCTACTTAATCTTACTCCCTTCTCTGTACTAAAAACAAGCTATTATAACAAGATCTAAGCTCTCTCTACACTTAATAATGTAGCACTTATTAAGAAAGAGCGCTTTGTTGTATTATATAACAAGGCAAGAAAAGAAGCTCTATTAGAGCGTGTTATACAAGCTAGCTAGCAGGCTGCTGGGCTATGACTATACAATCTACATCTCGTACTACTATTATTACAAGTAACCAACTAGACAGCTACCCCTCTACTTACTAGCTAAGTATCAGCTACCTTAAAGCCCATATTCACTACATCTTAGAGCTCACAGGCTCTATATAAAGCTTAACAATAGCTACAGTTGTCAGAATCTCTCTTACAAAGCACCTAGCTCGTGCTTAGCAAGGCAGGCAAGGCTATTGCAGAAGCTAACACAAGAGCTGCTCAGCTTATAGCTAAAAATTAACAACTTAAATATTAACTAGATAGGACTAGAGATACCTGTGTAAGGAAGCAAGTTTAAGTAAATCTAAATAAGCGATTTAGCAATAATAAGAGTATTAAGGCTGCTATTAATTAAGCCGCAGCGCTACAAGCTCAACAAGCTTATTATTTACAAGAAAAAGAAGCTTAAAAAGTAGCAGCAGTAGCAGCAGCACTTACTCTTAACTCTATGTGTACTGAGTAGCAAATAAATTGTTGTTGTTATATAAATCGCGACTCTATCCGGTGTGGCTGTTTGGTGGGGTGGCCGATCACTATATGTGGCCGAACACCATATGGCCGAGCTTAGTGAGCCTGCCTTGTGCGATGTGCTTAGTGACGTCATGCACATTTACGTTCGTGACGCGGTCTCACGTGATTTGCCTCACCAGATCGAACATGCGTATTGCCACGAAAACAGCCCATGGCAAGAGACAAAGAATCGAAGCTGGTAAATTTTGAATTTGAATCGATTCACTCCACATGCCTGGTTCCCTTCATAAAGTCTCAAATTCGAGACAAGACAA